>CAJVRI010001220.1:12995000-13595000 GCA_911649635.1 Poeciliopsis gracilis | reverse complement strand
TTATCCCCCACTGACTCAATATTTTGGGTTAATTTCAAATCAATCAGCTAGAAGTCTGAATAATTTTGGTCTTAACCACATGTAGATTTAAACCTCATAGTTTCACCTGTTTTGATGGATAAATATCACAAATTACAGCTTTTATTTAAGCAAAATTTATTTAGCAAAATTCAAATCGTACAAAAATGGATCTCAAACATATTTTCGTATATTTTACATTTCTTTGGAAAATATCTGCATGTTTAAGAGTTGTACAATTGAAACAACAAATGCAAATTGAACAGAACAGCTCTCAAGGAGGAATTTTGAACAAGAGAAAAAAAACAAAAGTACCTTTAATCTGTTTTCAGCCAGCTGAAACAAGTTACGAAACATTCCTGATGCTTCATCTTATAAGCTTGAATGTAGCTTCAGTGTGCAGTGTAAAAGTGGTGCAGTGGTGCCATCTAGTGGCGTAAGTTTAAAAAAGCTGAATTTTTTTCCTGATCCTTGCCCCCCGGAGTCCCTGCCTGCCTCTAGACTGGTGCGGCTTTATTTTCTGCAGGGTCAGCAGTTGTGGATTGGACGCATGCCGTCTTCCAGCACTGAACGAATTCTCCTTAAACATCTCCTTCCTCTTTACTCGTTTGCACTCTTCTTAAACACCTGCTTGCAGACTTCTCCATCACAGTACAGTTCCTGAGTTGGAAAATATGAAATGTTTAGTGAATGTGAAACATGTGAAGTTGGGAGAAGTCGAAATTTCTTTGTAACTTCATCTCGTACCAGATGGAGCTTGTCGCCTTCGACCCAGTGAGCCCAGCCTCGGTTCTTCTTCTCTCCAACCTGCTCACACATTACTTTATTCTCCTGCCATGTCACTGTCGACTGCGCAGAAAGAAAACAGGAAAAAAAAAAAAACAAGAGAGAATAATCAGAATGGGAGCAAAAAATTAGGTCAGCACGTTTCATGCTTCATGCAAACACCTGGGAGTGGTATGTTTACAACATCAGTCCTCACCTTGATGTGCCTGTTGTCCAGTCCCTTTGTGAACTCCTCAAACTCTTGACCGATTTTGAAGGAAATGGCGTAGTTTCTGAAGGTGCTGAGAGTTTTGACGATGTACTGGTCTCCATGCTGCTCAATCACCTTTCTCAGCTTCAGCCGCAGGGCAATCTTTCTCAAATGAACACTGATACCTGGAATAGTAAAGGAATGTATTAGGAATGCTTTTGCATACTCTTTTCCAACAGTCTCAGGAATACAATAATAACCCTGGTGTAAAATCCCAGTTCAATTTTTCTTTGTATATTTTGTACTCACAGTGTATTTTTTTTTTTTTTAAAGCTTTCATTCTATGGAGTATTTTTGAATTCAAACTCACCAAGTGCACTCATGTAGCCATCGAAGTTGACGTTGCTGATCATGTCCCATGTTCCACACAGACTGGTAGGCATGCTGATTTCTCTTAGCTTCCTTCTTCAGGGGTTCAAACTGTGATCTCTGAACTGGTGAGCCAATGCAGATTAGCTTTAATCAGCACTGCTTTCAGAAAGTTCCCGTGACACACAGAGAGGTGTGTCATCCCTCCTGTTTCTGTTGAAGTTCAGATCATGTGAGGATGCAGGCGGCACTCCAGTCACTACCACAATAGCAATGGAAAGAAAAGACTTGTCAGACAGGTTAACTGTCAGACAACTTTTGAAGCTAGGGCAGGAACTAAAACAAATAAAAGAAAGACAAAAAAAAAAAAACACAGACCTTGTTGTTTACTGTCCGAGAACTCTACCGATATTTAGCTAAAAAAATACAAGATGTTTGTAAATTAATTTTAGTACAATTGAACATAATATAAAATATCCTGTTCCAATATAATGCAACAACTAATTTAATGTTTTATTAACAATTAAATTTAAATTGGAGAAAATCTCTCCTGACCTCAAACCAGTTTAGGTGACATTGTGATCAATGTCATAATCACAACGGTCTACAGCAAAATGGCAAACTTTTCTGTGCAGCAGCAAATTGAAATTGACAAATAGACAGGCTCTAGCACAAAGTGTGGAAGAAATTCAGTTTTCAAGAAAACAAACATCACCTTGTTGCCGCTAAAAAAATTTTTTTAAAAAGGGGCCAAAAAAATAAAAATGAGAGAATCTTTTCATTTCTCTCAGTGGTTTACACACACTGACCGTGTCTTTGAACATTTGGGAAAGCCCAGACGGTGGTGACAGGTCTTTGCAAGCTAAAAGGAGGCACACCTTTTACTGTTATTACAATGCATCACCTTCAAAACCCTGCTTTAAGAATTGGCATACATAATGGAATAGTTAAACAAAGTCAGCTAGAGAATTGTGAACCTCGACCCGGTTCAACATTGGAGCCGTGTTCATCTGTGCTAATAAGTATAAACATGAAACAGGATGAAATTCCTGTTAACAATTGTAAGGACATCCAAACTGATTGATTCAAGTCGGAAAATTTGACTAATTTAACCAAACCAACTATATGTATTTAAAATTCAGAATTTCCAAGAAAAGAAAATCCTTCAGGTAAATATAACTCATGAAAAAAAAAAGTAAGTCTGTTTTAATTTCCGTGGGAGGAAAAAGTTATGTGAATTCATACAAGATATTAGATGTGTTATCTGTTTGTTTTTTCTGCAAAAATAAAAACAAATGTTGAGTTTATTATTTGTGGACCCAAAAATGTAATGTTACACTTTCAGGTTCCAGAATTTAACATTATGGGATTCGCCTTTAGTTCTGATCCTCTTCTGTAACAAACCTCCTGAAAACTAAAACCAATCCCCCCTTTAAAAATGAAAATGTTGTTTATTGAGTTCCAAATGTACATTTTGAGGTTCCATTATTGTTTACTGCAGATTTTTTATGTTTAACTGAGATTTTTTCCCCACCTTTCTTCATTTATGTAATTTTCCTGCAAAAGTTGAGGAAAAAAAATAGGGAGTACACGAAAACTAGGACCCCGAATAATTAGGGATTATCAGTTTTCAATGTCTGCCGCATTAGAATAACAAGAATAAAAAGGGAACTCCCAAGGTGAAAATCAAAGAAACCTGTTTGTTATTAATGTGGCACAAATCATTTAGTCCAACAAAAAGTGTTTCTAGAGAGACTTTGGCTTGTTAAAAGGGGAAGGGGAGTGCAAAGTGCATGGAAAATTCCAGTTCTGAGTGAAAATATATGATGAGATGACAAGAGTTAAAGCAGCATCAGAATCATTCACGTATACTCAAGTATATTTTTATTCAATAAAAATGATTTGATCAATTTTTGTACAAAATATCAAACGTATAAAAATGTTTATTTGTAGTTGAACTTTAGCTCAGATGTTTCATTTGACAGGTGCAAAATTAAAACTATAATTATTCAATTACTACAATCTGTGGAGCAGGCACTATTGAGAGCAACAATAAAATGTGCGACTTGTTTTAAATTTACAGCAACCCGGTTTCTGTTTTTCGGAAACATGTCAGTAAACTATCCGCTTGTAGAGGCATCAGAGTATTTCTGAAAAGGTGCCAGAACCACATCAGCGTTTTTCTGCTCGCTCTCGGCGCTGTACAGGCCATGTTCCTGAATGTAGTGGATGACGCTGTCGGGCAGCAGGTATCTAACGCTTCGGCCTCGACGCAGCGCCCGGCGCACGTGAGTCGCTGAGATATCGTTCGCCACCCATTCGTGGACGACGTGGATATTCTTGCGATACTTCCACAGCTCGTCCGACTGGTTGATGAACTTGTGTGGGTCGCCGCCGCTGCGGGTGATGCAAACCAAACCGTACCGTCCCACGATCTCAGCGACGTCCTCCTGCTTCCACAGATTGGGGATCCCAAAGGATTCGAGGACGTCTGCACCACACAGCAGCATCAGCTGAGGGCCATCTGCGCACAGGGACAAGGAGTTCAGCTCTGAAGGAGCTCCGATGGGGTCTAACAACACCTGTTCAAAGATCTGTGAGAAGACAACTTTGAAATAAAACTAAGATTCTGTAGAATCAAAGACTGAATTTTCCACGGTTCCAGTCTGTTTCTGGACCATTTTTAAAATAGTTCAGTAAGAAAGAAAGGCAAATATAGATGGATGATTGTTAAACAAATGGAATCGATAGACAAAACATGTAGATATTAAGATAGAAAATAAAGTTGGAAAAACAAAAATCTTTGTATACGTTTTGGTTTGCATACTTCTCCATAGCTGGAGAAAAACCTTTTATAAAACCTTCTTTATTCAAGAGTTGAACACTTCCTGTTTCACACTCTATGAAATGGGATTAGCACAGTTTCTAACACCAGATTTATCACTGACTTTAGAAATTTACCTGCATCTTTGGAGGTGTTGCCTTGTAATAACATCAATAGTTGCCTCTATTGATGTTAAAATAAATAAATACAAATACAAAGTAAATAAATACAAACGTAAATGAAAGATGTTTAGTTTTGGTTTAGTTTTACTGACAAAGGGCGAAACCTTATATAAAACCTGTTTACAACGTTTGATGCTTTTTAAATGTTGGTCAAGTTTAATTAATGATAATGATAATGATAAACTCGTGACACCATCTTTCACATGACCAGCTATTGTTTTGCTCTTGTGTGACGCAGTCTTGCTCTAATTTCAGGTGCATCTGTAATTACCACCTCTTTGCCCAGAGGCAATTTTCACGCTGCTTCACTCTGACAACTCACTTTGCTGGTTGTGACTGGCTGTCGTCCAGACCATGCCACAGAGTGCCCACACCCTAAAAGAACTGCATTCCTTCACTTCAGCAGAATGCAGTAAACTGTAAATAAGCAAGTACGCCAAAAAACACAACATCTATTTACCTACACAACCTTACATATGTTCACAGCTTACCTCTTTTCCTGTGATGAACTGAACTCGCTATATAATTCTCCTCTATACGTCTCTTCTTCGTATACTTGACGGAGTCCACGTTGTCCCTGTTATGTTCCCGAGCGAGCAGCTCTTCATAGTGATGCCTATACGAATAAAGATAAAACAGCTGCATCGTCAAAGTCAGCTGTTCAAATCCCTCAATCCATGTGTTTGAAGATAAAAACCAACATCTGTTATTAATCCATGAAAACATCTTGCAGATTACAGGCTGGTCTTTTTCATCTACGTCGTGTGCTGCAGCTGCCGTCAAACTATGTAGACCCAATAAAGCACTTTAAATTTGATACGCGGGTGATCGTGTCTCCCTGCTCCAAATGGTAATAACCATTCCAGCTTCAAAATGTGTTGATAAAAATATCCAAAAATACAGAAAAAAAATAATTAGGGGAGAGTATTGTACAAATCTAGAAAATATATTAAAATCTTCTGTCCTGGGGCGTGCTGTGGTGGCGCAGGGGGTTAGCACGCCCCACGTTTGGAGGCCTCAGTCCTCGACGCGGACGTCGCGGGTTCGACTCCCGGTCCCGGCGACCTTTGCCGCATGTCTTCCCCCCTCTCCTCGCCCTCTTTCCTGTCTGCCTACTGTAAAAAATACGAGCCACTAGCGCTGCAAAACCTCTTCAGAGGAAGAAAAAAATAAAAAAAGAAATAAATAAAATCTTCTGTCCTATCTGTTAAGTTCATGTTTGAAAATAATGAGTTTGCTTTAGCTCAAGAAGTTTTACTGCAGCAGCTCTGCTCACATATCTGCACTTCCAGGGTTTCTACCCTGGATATCTCCATATCACACAGACCTAATATTGCCATCTAGTGGACGAAGCACGTAATAATCACATCACCCTTTCTTTAATGTACAAATGAAATGAAGGTAACATGTGAAACTGTTTACATGCAACATAATTCTGAGCCTACTTAAAGATATCAACATTACTCCACATACATTTTGTTACAACATTCCTATTCATTTTTTTATTTTGCACTTATAAATTCAATATATCACATTTTCCTCATAATCTTTATTTTAAAATTACCTTTTTTTTTCAAGCAACAAAACTGATTTTAGAAACTGTGTGATAAATCCCATTTCATAGAGTCTTAAACAGAAAGTGTTCAATTCTTGCATAAAGAAATAATAAAAAGGTCTAAAGTCTGAATAACTCAGATACAATAAAAAGAATATTAAAAGTTTGGAAGACTTTACCAAATCAAGCCATAGTCACCTGCGTCACATCTTGTGTGAAGATGCTTAAAGACTATCTGTCATCACAGATAGATGTGAAATGGCTAAAGCAGAGTCAGAGGATAAAAAAATAAAAAAATAAAAATAAAAATCCAAGTTAAAAGTGTTTTGTGAACTTTAATCTTACCGGATAACTTTAGCCGTCTCCACCCAGTCTGACTGCTGGCTCTCCCAGGAGTCCACTGTGATCCACTCTGAGCTTTCTGTGGCCAGTCTCGCCATCTCCACTCGGTGGCTGGCCTCAATCAAACCCTTCTTCTTATAGGCATCGCACACCGGGGAGATGATTCCTTTAATCACACTGTACTCACCTTAAACACAAAGTTTCAAATCACTCTCTGGCTTTTAAACGAGTTTTCTACTTTCACTAGTGTAAAGCTGGTATAACATTATATATGTAAGTACATATGTGAATGTTGGATACTGTAATAGAAATATTTTTCCCATTCTGAAGGAAAGTTAAAGCACTTTAAAACTTTGCTGTAATACTTTTCCTTCTCTATTATGATAGTTTTGGAGATATGGTTTTGGTGTTTAAATCACAGTGGGAGTGTGATTTGAAATGATGAAAAAATAGAAACAATAATGAGTTATGAAGAAATATTCCAAAATTGCAGATTAGCCTCAATTAGACCAGGCGTCCTTTCCTCCACTATGCACCAAGTTTAAAAGTGCATTATTTATTACTGTGAAAAATGAAGAAACACAAACAATAATTTATGCAGTTTCCAACTCTTCAAAAACACTTTTTAAAGTTTAAAATGAAGGATTTCAGTACTTAAAGGAGGCCTTCAGCTCTAGACGTCATTAAATGCATTTTTAGGATCCTTTAACCACAACCTTGTCTTCTGCTGTATAGTAAGTCATGTAAAAAGAAAGTAGCCCTCCCTTTAAATGCTACAATTGTGGGCATTTTGTATGCATTTAACATTACGAGGGTGCACTTTCTTTTTTTAAAAATGCCCGACTGCTTGGAAAGGATCTATGATTAAATAAGGAAATTCATTATGTTCCAGAGTTGTTATATTTTTATTATTTGTTGTACTATTTCCCACTTAGTTAAAGACGATGCTGCAGGATTGTTCTCTCGGGCAGAAGACAGTAGAAGCACAACACAAAAGTTCTGCCTTCCTTCACGGCTCCAAGTTCATTTTAAGATCCAAGTTGACAGAAAACACTTAACACTAAAACAAAGGATGTCGTCTTAAAAGGCTTCAACCTGTGTCTTCCAGGTGATCCCTGGCCAGCTCAAACATCCTCAGGTGCATGTTCGTGATGGGGTTGAAGGAGCCGCAGGCCAGCAGAACCACTTTGGATCTACTGGGATTCTCCATCACTCATACTGCTGCAGGATTTGCCCTGCAACAAACACGGCAGGGCAGCTGACATTACTAAAATGTGATTAAACGTAGTCCCTTTAAACCCAGGCACAAACAAAAACAAAAACAAACCATGAGAAAATACTGAAGGTTTGTTATGCTGAGAGGCTAAAATAGCAGAGCTATAACTAGAGCTAACATGTGTTAGTCTCATTAAAGTTGTATTTCTCGTTGTAATTTAGATGGTTAGCTCTATAGGTCAGTAACATGGAGGGAACCCAAATTATTTTTAAGAAGACAAACAAAAAATAAAAGTCAGCGTTCAAAAAGAAACGGTAAGTTTTCGTACCTATAATAAAATAAAGCAGTTTCTGTTTCGCTCTTCTATTAGCGGATGTCAGCTGTTTCCTGTACGTAGCGGACGTCGAGGGCTACGTAAAGACAGACAAATCTGATTGGACAGAATTTACGAGAGCCGCGCCCACGTTCTGAAGTTACGTTCATGGTCACAAATACTCTAGACACTCGCTACTCGAGACAAACAGTAAAGAGTATTTTTACTAAAATACTAATTTTTATATGTTTTTTTTTTTGCGGTGGTTCTGTTCGTTAGTCTTTGTTTTTCCCCATTAGCCTAAAGCAAACGTCCTTCGTTCCTTAGACTTGTTTATAACTGGTTATTACAAAGACAATTCACGGTGAGATGCTGTGCTTTAGCATGCTAGCTTGCTGTTAGTCAATGTTTATCAGAGCCTATGAATTTATTGTGCGAAAATAATCCGAAATAGTGACCAAAGACAGTAACCACGGCGAATACGAGCTTCACCAAACATCCGGTTTAGTCTGTTTGGGGACTTACTGATCAATGTCAACCAGTCTGATCTGTTGCTTGTTAATTTGCTTCCTTAAATCAGAGTTTGGAAACAGGATTTTAACAGAATGGCATCACGGGGTAAGTCCGAAACCAGCAAACTGAAGCAGAACATGGAGGAACAGCTTGACAGACTGATGCAGCAGCTTCAGGACCTGGAGGAATGCAGGTGCACTAGAAATCAATCAGTAAACTCATCGGCCTTTACTTTTATCTTCAATCAGGCCCTTATAATTTCTTTGTTTTGTTTTGTTTGTTTTTTTGTCTAGAGAGGACCTGGACGAGGAGGAATATGAGGAGACAAAGAAAGAGACACTGGAACAGCTGGAAGAATTCAATGACTCACTGAAGAAGATAATGACAGGAGACATGACACTGGTGGATGAACTTAGTGGGATGCAGCTGGTAGGAACATTTATTAATAAGTACTTATTACTTTGTAATAATATAAAATCATAGTATTAGAAGTCAATATTTCGACTTAGCTGTTCGCTAATTATGAGTAGCTGCAGTATCTGACAATAATGACTCGGATGTTGCATAATTCGCTTTTAGCTACCTAGTTGTTGGCACATAAAATGATAAGTTCCTGTGGTTAAATTCGGAGATTGTCTCATAAAAATGAAAATGTATTTCTACATTTGTCCCACTGTCTCATTGTTAAAGTCTTTATCTCCACCAGGCAATCCAAGCTGCCATCAGCCAAGCATTCAAAACCCCCGAGGTGATCCGACTTTTTGCAAAGAAGCAGCCAGGACAGCTGAGGACCCGACTCGCCGAGGTTTGAGTTACACTTTCAAACCGATCAGTCACAGTCTGAGAAACGGTCGCAATGTTTTGTCAATCCCATTTAAGGGTGGACTGCGGCATTTTCACAATTGGTTTTGTCAAATTGTTAAACCTCCTAAACATTTCTTTTGCTGCTCAGTTCCCTCCTGGTTTTACCAATAAATGCACCTCTCACCGCTTTGTGTCCTCCAGTGCTGAAGCGCTGATAGACTCCATTGCTCCACCTAACATCAGACAACCAAACCCCAGATCAGATCCGTGATTACATGGCCAAGCCTGTATCGTTATGTTGATGCTGGTGTCGAAAAGGCTGTAAAAGACGTAAATTTGGTTTTGAATGTAGCCTGTCAAAACCTGCTTGCTCTGTCTTACCGTCATGAACCCATTTCTCTGTCAGTCTTCATGGAGCTTTGTTAGAATCATTCGTGCCGTTAAATCTTATGACTGATTAGCATTTGGCCCACTGCATTGTTTTTCTTTTCCGTGGCTCTGCCTGAAAATTGTCCGACCTTTGTGTGACCATTCTGGGCAGATGGACCGAGACGTGATGGTGGGGAAAATGTCTCGGGACGTGCACACGCAGCAGAAAATGGAAATCCTCACAGCCCTGAGGAAGCTGGGAGAGAAGGTGACGAACCCCGCGCCGCGCAGTCTGATTCAGTGGCTTCTGCTAATGTCTCCATGCAAAATTCCCGCTGCAGTTTATTTTAGTCATGTGGCAGCCATGATGTTGACAGACTGATCTATTTTTTTGTAAAGGGTTATGACATTGTAGATGTATTTTTTCCTCCCTCAACAGCTCACGCCAGAGGATGACACATTCCTGGCTGAAAACGCGACGGCGACTCTGAGTCAGTTTGAAAAAGTCACTGCAAACCTGGGTGAGCAGAAACACTTTATGCAAATAACTCATTGTTCGGTTTGTTCGATTACCAACACTCACCTTGTGTTTCTTTCCTTTTTGTCTTCAGGGTCGGAAGACAAAATTATGGCCTTAGCCAGTTCAGGGGTGAAAACCCAGGCATAAATAGTTTACAAAATTACAGTTATAGCTCATTGTTGTTCTTATTAAAAAAAAAAAAAAAAAAGAATTGTGCCAATTAATCATGTTTTGCATAAAAATCTGTGCACTTTTTAGTGTTTCTATAGATGCAAACATTTTTAATAGTATTATTTTATACTTCTTTAACTTTTGTAAATTTCAGTTATTTGTCCAAGTCTGTAAAATTGTAATATAGTCGGTATGAATACATGCAAATGAATGTAGAAGACGATGGTGCCGTGATTTGTCGTGTCGGTTTGCTGTGTGCTGTCTTACAACCGGAAAGTTCATGAACTCTTAAGGTTTGAATTAAACTGAAGTTGTTTGGATGAAGCTCAAATGATCCTGAGTCTTTATTTTAACAGTATTTTAACAGATGCAAAAAGTTGCTAATGGGAACTTATCTAAAAACAGTCGGGGTTGTATGCATATATTTCAGCCAATACCTGCATGCACAAATCTGACCCTGTTTGTATTACTGAAAAGCAACAATCACAATCTTACACACCTATTTCTTGTTTTAAAAAAAAAAAAAGAATCACAGAGCTTATGTTGTATGATCGTCCCATGCTGGAAAAATTGGCGTAAATTAATCTCCTAAAGGCCCAAGCTAAAAGATTGGTTTGTAAACTTCTGACCTGGACTGCACACAGTGCCTGTTGTTTGCTGTAAGAAGCATAAAGTGACTTCTGATTGTGCAGAGCCGCCCCTAAACAGGTCCAGTAAAAATGCTCTTTATATTGATCACGTGTGAATTATTGTGCATTTTAGATTTAAAATTATAAGTATTACTTCTATAAAGTATACCGGTGCAGCCTTGATGAATATTGATTGAATAATATTCTTTTTTTAAAAGCATTTATTAAAATACATTTTAGAAAGAGCTGTTGATCGCCTTAATTATAACCAATCTAGTGTTTCTCTGTGGACATTTCAGTGACTAAACTGAGCAAAACTCACATTTCAGTGCTGGTAGAACAGAATCAGTATGTCACCGGAGGACAAAAACAAAATATTTGTTGATAAGATATTTGAAAATTAGTTTCACACACAAGCATTACAATGGAATCAATACAATAAACATTGTTTATTAAATGTTAGCTGTAGTAACTTCTTGTATCATGAGGTAAAACAGGTTCGATGGGTTTTATTTTATTCCTCCTCCTGTTTATAACTATGTCTGTTAGCTTAATTATCTCTAAATTGGTCTTATTTATTAGTGTGTGTGTTGATTCTGTGATGGTTTGGCTTCCTGGCTTTTAAGCATGCTCCATAAATCTTCAGTAGTGTTCATGTTGGCAGCGTTCAAATTGTATTAACCTGTGATCTTAACTGTGATCTTTAAAAAAAAAAACATGTGCACACTTTTCCCTCAACACCAGAGGGCACTATTGCTCCAGACGTTCTGCATGCAGGGTGTGTTATTCCACCCCAGAAATGCATTTTAAACCGTGGCACAGTTATTGTAACGACTCAAAGAAAAGACAAAACAAGGACAGGAAGTGTTTACATCCCATCAGTTCATCCTTTATTTCGTTTAAGAGCGAGCGTCGACTTGGCTACAACCCGCCTTCCGGCTTGCTAGGAAAGTGAGAGCGGCTCCAACAAGCAACAAAGGAAGCATCCAACATTTTTATGCAGACATCACAACCGTTTGTCCATTTGAACAACATTTTAAAGGAAACGGCAAAAAAAAAAAAACATAAAAAAAAAGAAAATAAAAAAAACGACAATCTGGTCTGGAGGGTGATGGATGTGTGAAACATGACAATGTCGAGAATCAGTAGTGCGTCACAGTCTCCTTTCTCCGTCTCAACCCCACACGGGACATTCGCAAACGTGTGGCTCATGCAAAGCTGATTCCTAGTAGGGGCGCTACGGCCTGGCTGCGTTGTACGGGCAAGAAGTGACTCGTATTGAGGGGGTTGGAGTAACGGGCGGAGGCTTGTGTTGAAAGCATTACCGACTTTTGAACTGGACTTTGAACTATCTGACATGATGAAGATGCGAGTTTTGGAGATGGCAGGCCTCACTGCGACTGCGTAAAATTCATGCTGCCCTCAGAATCACTTCTCAACAGCTCTGACGATGGGACACGGTTCGAAAAAAAGAAAGAAAAAAAAAAATCACCTTCCACTGTACACAGACAGCAAAATTTATTAGTACGCCCACATTATGCTGCCAAAGCGATTTCTTCATGTACTGTACATCATTTAAAGGTGGATTCAGTACAATATCTATAGAAGATACAATATGGATCTACTTTCTCTACACATCAACAAGGACACATGACATCTAATGTAGAATGTTTGTAGTTTCAATAAAACTAGCGGTGGACTACAGTCACTACAAGCTGAAAAAAAAAAAAAAAAACATCTCAGCTTTGTAAGAAATCTAGCATCAAACAATAATAAAAAAAAATGCCACAAATAAAAGAGAGTGGATAAATGTTTTTTTTTTTTTTTTTTGTTTTTTTTTTTAGACCTGCTAATTTTGCAACGATTGGCGAAAAGGCACTCCCCACCTCAGCTGGCTCAGACCTGGCCCCCGTGCTTTACGTGTCGTCGTGGAAGGGAGACTGGTCGTTAAGCAATTAACTGGAGATTAGAAACAAACAAACAAAAAAAAAATCAACTCTTTAAAAGAAAGCTCTGTCCCCATAAAGAAAATCAGATTTGGCCTCTGAAAACAGACTCACGCAAAAAAAAAAAAAAAAAAAAGAAAAAATAATCAAAATCCAGCCACTACTGCTTTTTGTAAACGCCTCTTCTGTGCCATGCAATGCCCCAAATCTGCTAGTAATTAATGCAGCTTTTAGTACCCTCACATTAGAGTAAAGAGCAAAGGATCGTCATCTTCTGCTTTTGTAAGACAAATATATTTATATATATGTATATACACAACAGTGACGGACAACAGTGTCTGAGAGGAGACAGGCTGGTCACATTTTCCCAATCGATCGTATATTTTATACTAAACTCCAGCAGGAAAATTAAGTTTACCAAATGTAAACAAATATGTAGGAACAACTCTACCAGTGTGGTTCCATGAACAATAAAGTCTAGTGGTCTATTGTGGGAAAAAAAAAAAAAAGGAAGTTATTTTTAAAGTGTTTTCCTGCTGAAATAGAGCAAAATCCGTGATGCGGGTCGGAGCTGGAGAACAGGTTAAAAACGCACCGAATAAACGCACGATCGTTTTAGGATTAAACAGCCGTACCGTGGAGAAAAAAAAAATAATACATTTTTCTCTCTGAAAAACAATCCAACCACCACTGAACTCGGTGGAGGTGCAGAGCAAATCTCTGCTGGTCCAAACGCCTCACCTGCAGGAAGTTCAGGACCTGCGTTTCAAAATCCCGCAGCCTTGCTTTCCTGCCGTTCGCAAAAGAACCAAAGGTTGTGAAGTGAGCGCAGCCGATCTGAAAGATAAAAATAAAAAGATTCCTTCTGTACAACGACGGGTTCCACCGGGAACGAGATGACGGGAACGCCAGGAGTCGAGCGTTGCCACCTGTGCAAGCGGAGCAAAAGCGTGACGCATTGATGGGCCAAAAACACCACGATTTAATAAATAAGTCATTTATGAAATATTTATACGTCTTAATCATTTCAGTAACATTAGACAAAGGAAGTGATTTAGCTGTGATTATTTCAATATTACAATGTTACATGAAGCATAATTAAATGTGGAGATGGTTGATTAATATCTGAATTCACAATGTTAAAAATATGAAGTATTTCAGTATTTATTGAAATCCTGCGGTGGCCGTTGGTTTTAAGGCAATAGAACAAATAAACAAACACAAGCGGCTAATGCATCATTTACGATGCAAAATAGCTTTAAGTTGCATGTTTAAAAGCAGCTGATAAGAAGTTAGATTTTAAAAAAATATAAAAAATTCTGACTGATTCATTGTGTTCGGCTGAAACTGTGGGGCGGGCCGACCAATCAGACGTCAGGGTATCTTTTACAACAGTACGTTATTTCATGATGACAGAAAATCTGAAACAATTCAATAAAATGATAAAATTCTTGCCTGATTTTAATATGTTATGAAATTTAAAATCAATAATTTACACATTTAATTCTGCAATCAGTAATTTATTGACATTTCTCTTTTTATATCACTCCAAATTTTCCTTAATAAGTCAGTGTTGCATAAAAAGATTTGAGAAATGATTTATTTTTCACATTGTGGTGCTTTTGGTCCTCGATAGCGACGGAGCGAAAAGCTGTCGAATCATCCTGCTCACGAGAAAAATACAGGAACCGATTTCACTTCTCGCAGAAAAAAAAAGAAAAAAAGAAACGATCGAAAGAAAACGTCAAAAATCGGACACCACTTTGTCATGGAAACCTCCGCGTAACAGTCCTGGGTTTCTCATCACGAGGCAGACTTTTGGGAAAAGCACGGTGGAACAGCTTCAGCAGAAATTCAGAAATTCAGCAACATGCTACAGCCTGCGGTGACACAAATATTCTACATTACATACGGCATGTTTTTCTTTTCTTTTTTTTTTTTTTTAAAGATATCGAGCCCTGCTGAGTGGGCTTTCACTAAACACATTGACTAATTACATTGTTGTTTTTATATTTACAAAAAAAAAAAAAAAACTTTAAAAAGCAATTCATTTCTCTACACGTAAGACTTCCCAAGTTTTCCTCATGCACTAAAACAAGAAAATAAAAATAAAAAGCAAAAAGAGAGAGAGAGAGAGAGAGAGAGAGAGAGATTGCAGGCTACTTCGATAAAACTGCTCCACTGTGGACTACAATCAAGAAAACCGAAGTCATGGCAAGCGACCCTAAAAGCGTTAAGCCAAAGGAGATAGATCGGGAGATCTGAACGAATCTCCGCGCGAAAGCCTGACGGAGGACAGAAAGTGCAGGGCTGGCTTCCTCACGCACTCCAGAAGAAATGTAGGCCAAGTTTTTCCAGGGAATTAAAAAGTGTAATAAATAAAAACCATGAAGTAAAAATCAGCAAACCGGTGATGACTACACTACACTGAGTACCACCACAAAGATAACAACAGGAAAGCCTTGACCCTATACGCTGAAGGACTCTTCTATACTTTATTTATTCTTTTGTCGTCGTTTTTCTTTTTTTTAATTTTGTTTTATATATATATTTATATATATCATGGCTCCTAGACATGAAACTGCATGGAGAGGTGCGTAAAGCGGTGACTGTGGCTTGCTTATGTGTGTGAGTGCGTGTGTGTATGTGTGTGTGTGTGTGTCAGAGCATGTGTCGGGGGGGCTTGGTGTGTCTCAGTAGGTGAGGGTGGAGTCGTCCCACTCCAGCTGCTGCTGTCTGCTGGTCCCCTGCTGGTCTTCTGGCTCGCTGCCCTCCTCGTCCTCGCTGCTTTCTGACTCAGCGCTCGTGATGTCGTCTTCCTCCTCCCCGTCCTCGCTCTCCTCCTCCTCTTCCTCCTCCTCCTCGCTGCTGTGTTGGTCCTCGTAGGTCTGCATCGCAGGGTGCGGGAGAAAAAAGGGCAGGGGGAAGTTTGGTTACTGATCCAACAATAACAACAAAAAAAAACAATTCCAATTTTGGCGAGTACCAATTTCTCTCTTTTTTTTTTTTTTATCTGAATTGTTGCAGACGTAAATAACCTGGTGCGTCTGTCAGTCGAACCTCTCACAGCGGAGCAACAGAGGTTTATTTTGACACTTTTATTGAGGTAGATGGGATTGGTGGATCAGGTCGGCTTCACATGTGTGGATCCACCAATCATCTCCCAAAGTTGAGGAAATCGGGGCCGATTTTTTTGGCGCACCTTTACTTAGTCAGGGTATTTTACACCCAGTTTTGTTGTAATGATTAATTGAAAGTGCCGCTCAGGTAGGGGCGCTTGTAACACTGCAAAATTGATCGACACTTCTTTGCTGCTGCTTTTTGTGAGTTAGTAGCAGTGTGAAAATGCACATGTCATTTTAAATATATTTGCTTGAAAATCAGACAAAAACTGTCAGTACTCAGTCGTTCGTGGCCAACTATGGTTTATATTATGCATATATGACACTGTGTCATCCAGTCCAAGATATTTCTATTTAATTGAACACTAGAAAATTATTTTATAGAATGTTACAACATTTTAAAACTGTGTTTTAAAATGACAGAATGTATAGAAATTCAAAACATGCATCCTTTGTTTGTCGTCCTTCACATATTCTGCTTTCTAACTGAGGCACAGTTTAAGGAAATGGCCTCATTTCTTGTTCAGTTCTTAGTATTTCGTCTTTTACTTTACTGAAATCTTTTTGAACAGAAAAACTTTTTTTTACAGTTCAAGAAATTTGAGATCAAAACAAAACCAATCTCAACATCTCCAAATGTTTCTCATGCAGGAACCGTTTTACAAAAAAATGATTAAACAGAATTTTCAATTCAATTCAAAACTACTTTATTGATGAATGAATTAGTTAAATTTAAGCTAAATGGCAATGTTAGCCCATATGTTTTTTAACTTATTTAAAAAAGGGCTTCTTTTTGCTATGCTTCGTTCAAAAAGTGATTTAATTTGATTTTTTTCATATATTTATCCCTGCCAAAATACTGAGATCAATGATGGCGGCTTACATGGGACAACATATCTGCTTCTCTTGGCTAAAATAGGAGCCATAAACAGTGAAAAACAATTGATTCATTCTTGTTTCAAATGCAAACACTAGTTCTGCAACAATGTCCCTCCATCACGGCTTCCAGGACTCAGTCACAGCATCACACAGTGTCACTAATCAAGTCTAAAGCTGAACAATCTTTTGTTAAACAGTGAAATATTTCAGCTCATTTTGCATCTTTTTCTTTTTCTTTGTTTTTTTTTTTTTCTACCTCCATGGGGTTAACTGTGATGGTCAGGGCCGAGTCGTCCCAGTCCATCTCGTTCTCCTTGCCGCTCTCCTGGTCTCTCATGGAGCGCTGGTGTGCGGCTCGGATGCGGAACACGCCCAGGATTATCATGAACACCAGGAAGCTCACACACACCACAATGACAATGGTGGCGGCGCTGGGAACCACTGCAGAGAAAACAACCCCAATCAAAAAGCAGCGGTGGGAAATTGATAGAAGGATTCCGGTTTTTACGCAGGGAGGCGCAAGAGCGTTTCAAGGACAGCAGCGACCACGGTGTGTCAAGAGCTGCACATGAAAGGCGTTCAGGAGCTCAAGGTGTGTGTGTGTGTTTTCTTTAAATAGCTTTTCCTGTCTCCCGACAAACTGCTCCACTTTCCCCAACGTGATCCAGATAGGATCTCTGTTCTGGACCGGGAGTATTTGTCAGATACCAGAGACGGGAATACGAGGTTGAGCTCCAAACACGGCTCGTACAGATGTCACAGACTTGAGCTCAAGTGTAATCCATAAAACCAACGCCATAAAATGAAACTAGAAAGTAAAAAAAACCAAAAAAAAAAAAAACAACAACTTGTGTTTCACAGACGCCCTACTTTGGCTAAATACGCAGTAATCCATCTGAAGCAGCGCCAGCCTTTTAACAGACCGGGTCATTTCTAGAGCTTTAATTACACAGATTTGATTTCAACACTTAGCATCAATGCCATCTGACTATTAAAACTGGTCAGATACATGTAGCTAAAACAGTTTTGTCAGGTTTTGCACGACATAACACAGAGACATTGTCAGCATGATTAAAACAAACCAAAAAACATCAATATGTTCCACAGATTTCAGTACCCGAAGCCTGGTGAGCGTTGACCAGGTTGTGACCAGACAGATCGACGGAGGCATGATGGACAGGGTTGATGAAGTTGGGCTGCACCATGGCGTTGTTGGCGTGCTCTACGGGATTGGACGTGTGGATCACATTAACCTGAAGAGAAGGGAGGCCTCGCCTGTGAACTTCTCCTTTCAAACAGGGCATTCTGAGGTGGCAGTAATTCATAAAAACGATGGCGACGTGTTCCTACCTCAACCTTGAAGTCGTTGCTGATGTAGCGACCGTTGAGTTCAGAGCAGACCAGCTTGAATTTCCTGTCAAAGAGCGCTTCGGTGTGCCAGTTCTTGTAGCGGATGAGGTGCAGGACCTGCTCATAGTTGGCCATAGTGTTCACACCTGGAAGACACACTCAAGTAAATAAAGGCATAGTTTCGTTGGAAGCTATCTATCTATCTATCTGTCTGTAACTTTCTATGGTGTTGTGTACCAGTTATGACGAGGCCCAGGTTAGATGAGCTCATCTCCAGGGCGCGTTGCTGCAGCTGAGAGACGTCCACCTCCAGGCTCTCGTGCTCGCTGTCCAGCTCGTCTCCCACCACAGACACTTCACACGAGTCCAAGTTGTGCATGATCTCCTCTGACACAACTGTCTCTTGAACTGAAAGAAACCCAGCCAAAAAAAACAAAACAAACAACAAAAAAAAACCACATTAATAAGAGCTGATACTGTTTTAGTTGGGTTTCTAGGTTTCTTTAGAAGAAGAATAGCAACAGTTACCACTATTAAAAAGTAAGAAATGCTGCAATAACTTGTTTTAGTTGCTTAAACTGACCATATTTGGAAGAAAGAGAGAGAATCTTCATCAGTACAAACTGAGTGTCTGTGTTGAGTGGCATTAGATGAAATGCTATAATTACGTAACTGCTGGGGCATTATGTAGCACGAGTGTGGGTTTTGTAGCAGTGGTGAAAATCTGCAGCATCAACTGCTCATCTGAGCTGTGATGTTAAATCTAAACAAATGTTTTTGATGATTGTTTTATGATGGACGTCAAACTCAATTTCCTACAGTGTTTGAAGCATATTTCACAGTAAAACAAGGTAAAAGCTAGCTATAAATGTTTCTATGTTATTTAAGAGTTGCATAAAAGGTTAGAACCTGCCATCTGATATTGACTTGTCTAGATTCAAAGCTTGAATATGCAGTCTAGCTTTTCTTGCAGCAAATTAATTTCTCCGGCGACTGCAATTAAATGATTTTTAACATCGGCTGGGACCTTATTTGCTGCCGGGTCATGGGAGTTGGGTCAGATTAAAGCAAGTAAGAGCAACTGATCTTGCTAAGCCCCTTTTGTCCCATATGCCGCGCTGCTCACAACAGCACATTGTACCTCAGTGTATCTGTGTCGGCTCTGGAGCATGTCTATTGTCCTTCCTCGTCTTAACCCGTGTGGAAGCCCGACAGATGGCACGGCTGGTCGCTTACCACGCCCAGAAACAAACAACTTAGGTCTGATTCCATCTCATTGTGCCTGTGCGGTTCCCCCATCCTCCAGGCAAAGTTATTGCCAGCTACAGTATTTCTACACTGTTATTAATCGTTCCTGCTGAGCCTTTCGGGTTTTTTATCCAAGAAGAAAACATGTCAGCAGCGACTGAAAATTAAAGCTCGGATCAAGACATTCACTCCATATAATAACGATGCAGACAGCTGAAGTTACACAAACGCTCTGGTTAAAAACATGTCTGACTGTTTTCTTTTTACTTCGACTAAATATTTGACTGATCTTCTAAACTGTAAGGTCTTGTCTAAAGGTCCAGGCGTGCCTTACCTGTAGGGTCATCGTCAGTGCCTTCTGCTGCTTCAGACTCTGCGTCGGCCTCCATTTCCCGGGTGATGGTGCTGACAATGCGAAGCTCGGGGAACAGAGTCACGCCTTCCTGGCTCTCGAATTCAGCGGCGCTGCGGGCGAAGTGGTCGATGCCGCTCAGGCTGATCTTCGGCTCCTCAGGCTGCAGCACCATCACGTAGCCTTCGGCGTCTGGCACCCCCACGCAAGCGTCCTCGTTCAAACACCTGCCGAAGAGTTGACAAACACCCTACAATCACGGCTGCAAATGAACGAATCCCTGTTCTCTGATTTAGTGTACATGCGGTCCACTCGCAGGCTTCTGGTGTAAATCACGTCTTGCTTCTGTTACTTACTTGACAGTGGT
This sequence comes from Poeciliopsis gracilis, assembly GCA_911649635.1. Lineage (NCBI taxonomy): Eukaryota > Metazoa > Chordata > Actinopteri > Cyprinodontiformes > Poeciliidae > Poeciliopsis > Poeciliopsis gracilis. Next base: position 13,574,935 of record CAJVRI010001220.1, on the reverse strand, counting down.
GGAGATGCGAAGGTGCCTGATGCCTGGGGTTGGGAACTGGCGGGAGTTTAAGTAGGAGATGTGCTGCATGACTTTGTCAAAGGCGCCGATGTCGTCACCTTCCACTGTCAGAGAGGACTGGTTGGGGTTGAAATCAACCTAAGTGAAGGAAATGAAGTAGGAGTTTACATAACTGAGCCCAAAAGTTTATTTATCTACCTAAAACAGATCTTCCAAGTGTAAAAATCCCTGGAAGTTAAAACCATTATGCCTACGGATTCACCTGTAGGCATTGTTGTACAGGCGATTTGTGAGACAATTAAAAATATCCATCTGCTTTTCAGCATCATTAAACCCTTCTACTCACTTTCTTCTTTTATAATTCACATAGAAAGGCATCTTAAAAGCCATCAGTGTGGAAGTTGTTGCTGATAGAAGAAGACCTGCTTCGTAGCTGTGTCAATTACAGTTGTGGTGCTTAAAACAGTGTCAAAGGAACCACAAACTGGATTATAAGGCTCTATATTCTCTCAAGAATGTACGCACAGCGACTGTGGTTATAATGTTAGCCAGGCCAAACAAGTTGAGGCCATTTTTCACATTTTAAACCGTTAACATCACAATTACTTTTGTTTTTGTTTGGAAAATTCTTGCTTAAGTCCTATTTCTTTCTGTTTTAAATTCTAACAAATTACACATATTATGTAATACATTACCAAAAAAAAAAATCACTACAAAATAAACAGCTGCTCTCCGTGTGACATCAACTGACCAGCCTTGCTCCCTCACCTTCACCGCTGAAGCTACTTCCTCAGGCAGCTGCACATCCAGGCCTTCTTTGCAGGTGTACAAACAGTCGATCACCTTCTTGTTCTCCAGCTTGCCGGAGCGGACGATCAGGCCTGCAAGGTTTCCTCGGAAAAACTGAGCCATTCGGGCATTCCCGCCTGGTTCAGAAAGTACGGAAAAAATGGAACAGCAGGAAAAATAAGCGAGTTACTTAAGAGGGGATTTCAATGTCTCAGAGCTGACTATGGAAGCGTGCCGTCTCAATGAGCAAAGCTGGCATGAGTGAAGTTCATGCAAGTTAGTATGTGCCCCCCTTAAAGGCCCCGAGGCCTGGAGGATGAGATGGATGAGCTTATGTATGCCTTCAGCACATGCAACATTTAAATCAATGAAGTGGAGCTATGGATGTACTGTGGATAAAGATATTACAACAACAAAAAGACATAAAGGGGAGGAAAATAAAAAAATAAAAAAATAAAAATAATAATTTGCTTTTCTCAGCAAATTGAGACAAACGACAGAATTTCAAGATGGTAAAATGTTGATATTGACAAATATAATCTGTAATGCTGAGCTTTAATTACTGCAGCGTTAGCCCCAAACCGTACAGCTCAAGGTCAGACGAACCTGCAGCCATGTGTGTATTTTTAGTCAACTGCAGGTTTGTTATCTGATATGCAGGAGTTTCGACAAGGTCACACCTGACGGTCTGGACGAAAACACGCAGTCGGATCAGAGTTGTTTTTGTGCTCTTTATGTTTCTATTTCTGTTCTGCTGGAGACAGAGTATTGGCTGAAATAGAGGACAAACCTCCTGACTTCTGAAGATCTAAATAAATGATTAAAAAGAAGGTGAAGAAGAAGAAAAAAGAAAACGTAACGGGTAGGACGGCATCACAAAACTTATACACAGCCCATCATGCTGTGAAGAGGGTCGATAAACAAGCAAGCAACGATCTTTGCATCTAGAATGCTCCTGTCATTCTAGTTAAAATGGCGTGAAGATGCAGTTAAGCTGTTAGCATGGCGGGACGTTCTGGACACATGGACACGTCTGAGGAGCAAGGGAAAGACTTAAGCAACCTGAGGTGGTCTCAGGGCCCGCCTCAGTGTCATTGTCATGTCCCGAGTTTTCTGCAATTGGACGGAAAACGAGAGAGCAGGGAAAGAGAGAGGAAGGAAGGTTGAGGATTTTTGCAGGAAGAGACTACAGATGCTACAGAGTAAATAGATCACGCCGCATCAGTGGAGATTCCCAGGAAGAGTAAAAACAACATTTAGTGACTAAACAAAACGTAAAACAGACTGTGACGAGTACTGCTAGATATTTTTAATTTATGCCATCATCATACAGTGCTTCATGAAAGTATTCACACCTCTTGAACTGAAATTCAATTCAAAATTTAATTTATATCACGGTGTTATGTCATATTCATTTGTCTGTTTCAATCTATGTAAACCAGGATCTTCAATGACTGTCACTGAGAGACACACAGGTGCATCTCCAGGACAGTGGGTCTCCAGGATTTGTGTTGGGAACCGCTGATGTAAACCGTGAATGCTTATTAAATAACTTGAAGGGAATCAGAGCGTCTAACCTTGCCAGCAGGCGCCAACCGTGAGCTGAGTCTCGATCTTAGAGGGGTGCAGTGGGTAGTCCTCTGTGACCATGAAGGGCTCGAAGGCCGTCCCATCCACAAACAGAGAAACAGTGGGGAACTCCACGTTGAGCACATAATGATGCCACTCTTTGTCACACACCTGTAAACGTGGCAATGGGGGGGAAAAAAAAAAAAAAAAGAGAGAGAGAGAGAGAGTTGAAAAGTTGTATGAGCACAAACAGAGCTCGGTTTGAGGAGCGGTGGCTGACCTGGTCGAGTTTCCAGTGGAACTCTGCTGGTTTGTAGTTCTCTGCCTCGGATGGATCCTGGCGGAGGAGAAGGATGAGCCTACAGTTGTGAACGTAGAGAGAGTAGTGGTGTCTGTTCATATCTGCAGGTAGGAAGAAAGAGGAAAAGATCAGGATTAGACCCCACTCTTCATTTAATCTCCTGAAAGTGTGACATTTTAAATTGATAATAATAATAAAAAAATAATAAAAACACTACTCTGTTCTCGTTAGAGCACCAAAATTTAACGTGTGCTGACCCGTAAGAGCAGGATTCATGCTTCCGTGACTCTGTGCTAAAGAGAGGTCACGGGTGGTGCGCTGACATCACGAGCCTCGGAGCGTCCCGTCTGGGACGCAGCCGCTCTGATGTAATTCTTCTTATATAAGCAGCCAAACCGAAACTGACAAGCCGCCACGACCGCCTGCTCACTGATCACACCAGAGACTTTACAGAAAATAAGATAAAGGCGGCCTGTGACTGATCATATAGTCTCTAAAATAAAAGGAAGCATGGTCAGTGAGCAGAGGTGAGAGCGAGGGCTTGCGCGCTCCAGTTGGCGCAACACAAACACTGATTATAACTGTGGCGTAAGTCTGAGCCAGAGATACGATGGCTATTTTAATCCTGTGAACTAGCAGACTGAGTGTGTGTGTGGCGGTAATGAGAAGCTGAGGGAACTTGTCACAGGTTTGACCTCAGATACTCAGCTTTCAGATGCATTGACCTAAAGAGGAACGATCTAGAGTCAGCTATATCAGGTCTGCACCTTCAGAGACACATAAAGATAATTACAAAGTCGGCCTACTGTCACCTGAAGAGCAACGCTGACTTTTGTTAATCTGATCAGAGCGATGCCGTTTTTCTGCAGAGTATCAGATTGTCATAGACCTCCACTCTACCTGTTTTGTCTGAGTTGCAGAGGATCGTCTCCTTCTCGTGGGAGCCGGGTCCGTGCCTCATCCACACAGAGATGGTGAAGGGCTCCCTCAGGTTGGTGTTCACCAAACCATCGGGCACCTTGATGGCCTGGGTGCCGTTGAACTCAAACACCTGGTCGCTATCGTGTCCATTATCAGTGGGCAGTCCCACCGTCCAGTTGGCAGAGCTGCTCGGAGCAGGAAGGAGCTCCACGGTACCGGAGCTGGCTCCTAAGACACGACGACGGCAGAAGCACATTTACGTATCTACACTAGATTCTGTTTTGTGTACTCATGCTTTAACTTGAAAACATGCAACTTTAACATGTTTTTATAAGGCTACAGATGGAAAGGTGGATGAAGTGAGTGATAGAGGTGAAAAACAATCCCTGACAAAGATACTCAGCCCCCTAAACTCTGTTAGCATGTTGTCACATGACTACAGTGTATTTTATCTGCTGGCTCAACACAGAATTTTCCACAACTGTAAAGCCAGTTTTTGAAATGAAAATCTGGGGGGAAAAAAAGACATTCTACCTTCCTCAATGATCGTCTTTCACTGTAATTCTTCTGCAAGTCTTGTTGGGTATCCCTGCCAGCTTAGTGTGAGTCGGTCTCATCTGATCAAATCTTTGCCCTTTTCCCTAAATCGACACTGAGCAACGGACTGATATAATTGGTTTCTGGGTCTTTTAGGATAGGTTGTGAAATATGTTTTATTCTCATCCAGGTGGAAAAAGACGTGCCCTGCACTTTGGAATTGCTAATTAGGGGAGTTTGGAAGGAAACTGGATTTATTTCATAAAGACTACAGGAGGGCGACATATTCTACTCTCATTGTTGCATAATTTTCTTTCCACCTCACACTGTGCATTTGTAAAATGTAGAAAAGTTCAAGAAAAAGAAGTCCAACTTCGAGTGAAAATTATTAACATTTCCAGCGGAGAGTTTATTTATTTACCACACAGCTTGTGCAGTGACTTCTCAGAGTACGTGTCACGGTCACAGCCCTTTCCAATGTGGTTGGTTTCCAGTTCGATACTGGCCCGGACGGAGGTGATGGGCACATCGCAGGTCTCCAGGTGCATGCTGGGGAAAAGAGCCAGGCTACCGGTGCCGGGTTCATACTCAGTCCTCTTATTGAAGCCTGAAAATCAAGAAAAAAAGGAGAATTGAGAGATTAAAGGAGTGATCATCTGTGTAGAGTTGTAAAATAGCATGGAAAGTTTGACTTTCATACCTTGCCAGCTGGGTCTGCAGGTGGGCTTTATGCTGATTTTGACCAACACATCTTCAGAAGCTCGGTTCTTCCCGCAGTCGTAGGCGGTCACCGTCAACTTGTACATGTGCTCTTTGCCGTAGCTCAGCTTCTCAGTGTTCTTAATAAAGCCTGATAAGGCAACAACAAAAGGGAATAAAACTCAAGTTTCGATCATTTCTCTGATGAAACTGACATTTTTCTAAACTATAAAGACGTAACAAATATAAGACCCTCACAAACAGCCCGAAAATATTAAATCGTTGACGTAAAAGAAGAGAAGAAGAAGATGGACGGCCACTGTTGGTTGAGGTGCCATTTTGAACTGTCTTTAGCTCCTTCTTATCTGTTGTGCTATTTTCCAACAAAGAAATACGAGAAACAGACAGAATGAGAAAATACTGGATGATATTTGCAAAAGGCTGCTATTGCTTGTGCTGAATTTTAAATGAAACCCTTGTGGCGTCAGTTTGTACACAAATCAATAGACACCTTGATCCGTGTCAATACAATCCATTATCTCGGCCGCGTGCTGATCCGTTTTCCAAGCGGGCAAAGACAAAGGCACGCTCCTTCGAGCTCCTCACCGTCTTTGTCGATAGTGAAGGGAACGTCGGGCGTGACAATTTCATAGCTGCAGATTTGGCTGAACTGGAAGGAGCAGTCGGCATCCACCGCATCCACCTTCAGGATGTTGTCGTATTTCTTCCCCTCGATCACGGTGGCTTTGTACGTCTTCTCCTTGAACACCGGGGAATACTCGTTGATGTCGTTCACCTGGATGTGGACGGTCGCCCTGAGAGGAGCAGGAGCACGGTCGGCATGTTTTATCAGCAACAAGGATTTTAGCAGAAGCATTTCACTATGCAAAGGAAATTAAAAGATCCATTTGTGTGATTACCAGGAGTTTCACTCAAACTGAACACAACAGATATCATTTTCAGTTTCTGTTCAAATTGTTTCTAAGAGAGGAGTTGTAGTGAAGAGCAGATAAAACTAATTATCTTCTATCGTGGATTGAACTTTATTAATCTACAGTGTTCCTTATCTTTGCTCTTATTGGTCCATCCCATCAATAAGAAGATAAATGGGGCTCCTCGACTGGCTGCTTTGCAAGCAACATCCAATAGCGTGTAATGCGCAGTGAGCCTCGGTTTTTCAGCTTCCCGAGCTGGATTTTCTGTTAAATGTTTTAGATATATAAAATATCTGTGCATAATTTGCAACATTTCACAGATCAGTTCACAAATAGGTCATTATGCAAATACTGAACTACAAATAGTTGGGAAGTATGGCTTAAAGTACATCCATGTGTTTCTCTTTTGATCACACAAGGCTCTGACGTTTAGAAAAATAAAAAAAAATGTTCTGTCAGTATTCTGGCATTTAAAGAAACATAAACTAATCTAAAGCAGAAAATATTTAGTCTGTTTTAATTAGTGAGTAAAAATGCCTTTGTGTATATTTATACAGTGTATGTAATAATGCAGTAAATCTGCAGGTTAAAGTCTACAAATAGACTGTGCAATAAGTCAGATCAGGGATCCTCTGACGTGGCTACGCTTGACTCACTTGTGTGATTTCTTCATGTTGGCGCCATCAGGTCCCTCTCCACAGTCGTAGGCCTGGATGGTGAAGGTGTGCTCCTTCTGCAGCTCACAGTCGAGCTTCTCCTTGGCCCTGATGACCCCCTCGCCAGTGGACTTGTCCAGGACCACTGCCTCGAAGGGGACGTTCTGCCCGTGGATCCTGAAGCCGCAAATCTCACCTGAATGCGTCGGGAGTCAAAAGGGAGTTTGCTCAGAACAGCCGATCAGAGATGCGACATCAAATTTTAGATAAAATGAAAAAAATAAAATAAAATAAAATAACAGCGTTAATTAGGAGAAAAAAAATCCACGCAAAAATAAACAAACAGCCACAAATTTTGGGAACCAAAGGGTTGTAGGTAGAGAAGTGCATGGAGTCTGTGGAGGAAGCCAAAACCGCACATCATGTGAGTGAGTAGTCGGGGTGAGGGTGTGGGACATTTGAGATAACTTCGCTTTAATTTCCAAGCCACTTGAAAACCAGTGCATCCAGTCATGCAGGCAGAAACCGAAAAAAATGTGGACAGGCATTTCACAGGAGCACTCAGGATGTTGTAACAAACGGAAGTCGTGAAACAGAGCTTTAAAAGTGAATACAAAGTTAAAGGCATATTAAATTAAAAAATTAAATAAAACAAATATAAAGGTGATAAAACACCAATTCCTCAATCAACACCCCCCTCCACCCGCCAATAAAATCTGCGAAAGAAAAAGATAACACTTCCAGTAAGTAGTTTGCACCATTTAAAGAAAAGTCTTCCTGTGTAATTCTGCCTGCCTCTCATCCAAAAACAACTGCAAAAACAAACCCAGAAACCATACGGAAACTAAACCAGCACGATAAAAAAAAAAAGGATCCAAAACAAAAAGCACTGGATGAGAACTGGGGTTAGAAATATCAACTTGCTTGACATCCACATCAAATGACTGCAGCCATGCTAATGGTTGGGATTAGTGGCGGAGAATTCAACTCAAAAGAGATCCACTGAGGCGAGGGATGTAAAAAACAGAAGCTTTGCAGCAAAGAGAAAGAGAGAGAGATAGAGTTTGCATCGGTTAACAATCTCAGCAAATTCACAGAAATCTGCAGGAGTTGCTCTCAAATACTTGTGAGAGGAAAAGGCCAATGATGAGCACGTTAGCACCTTCAGGAAATCTGTGTATTTTTTTTTTTTTATCTTTCATTGGAGTCAAATTCAGCTGTAGGATTTAGCTTCGGTTCATTAATAGGCATTTTAAAAGCGACCAGGGTTATTTTAATTGAACCTGCCGAACAGAATGGCGCAAAAAAAAAAAAACAGACAAGAGAACTCCTGTTTTCAGAGGTGGTTTTAGTTCACGAGGTGACAGCTGATACACTGTTAGGGTCTGCAAACTGCAATGGATGTCTCATGCACAGATATTTCTAAGAGCAGTCGGTCCCCACATCACACTTTTCATCCAGCTGTTTCAGCTCTTTAATAGTCAAGGTGAGGAAGGGAGAGAGGGGGGGGGGGGGGAGGACCAGCGATAAACAAACGAGGAGGTCAATTACAGAGCATGATAGGGAGTTTCTGTGTAAAAAGTGTGGATGCTGCTTTTTATGTTAGTGGGTTAATCGTAAACAAATAAATAAAAGTAAAAAGAAAGAAATAAGCACAAGGCAGAAGAAAAAAAAGCCCACGATCACCTTCTTCGGTGAGGGTCACCTCAAAACTCTCTATGTGGAGGGGAGAGGAGATAAACCCAGATAGGAAGAGAGTTAGAAGACACGTTGAGGAAAAGAAGAGACATTCTTGAGCTGTACACCAACACAACCAACATCAGAAAAGATCATGATAAGGAGAAGGCTCTCTCCGAATTAAAGTGAATTTTAAAAGCACATAAGAAGTTTTTTTTTTCTTGGAGATGACAATAAGGTTACAGATAAGAATCCCACTTTCCAGAGACTGTTTGATCACATTCTCAGCCTTTGGGTGAGTCATTTAACTTGTTTACAGATGAGTTTCGCCGTATTATAAGCAACATTGAATACAAACTCTCTGGAGGCGTCTGTGAAGGCCTCTGTAAGTTCTCTTCAGGGATTTTTTTTTTAGCCCTTCTTCCCTGCTTCTCTGATCAAAAGCCATATTTTATCCAGAGTTATCTCAAATTTAAAATTTATTTCGAAATGCTAAATAAACACATTAATAAAGCGAAGGACAGTGTCAGCTTTTATGTTCAGCAAAAGTTCATTTGGAAACCCATCCTTACCTTATTCTCTGGAATTGAATTGGCAGAGTTAGAGAGTAATTATTTGTCATTTGTGTCATCCATTAGTGTTTGCTGCCTTACTTCCCACACTTGATTATGACGCACAAACTTAAGTGTTTTTTTATTGGCTTTTATACGAAAGACAAAGTTGAACAAAACTGTCACGCTCCGACTTGTGTTTTCAGAAATAGTGTTCATACTAGAACACCTGTGATTTGATTCCAAAATATATCATTTAGCCAAACCACACATTTATATTTAACTAGGCATGCTACTAACAAAAGATGTGTTTTTCCAAACAGTTTGAACTAATGTCCAGAAGAGAACCGTGCTGCTCTGTGCAATGCAACTCTAAAATGTAACGCCTACTGATGTTATATTTTATAACAGTAAAGAAAACTTAAAGCACAGGTGAAACAATATCCTAGTAAACTTGTAAGTTCCAAGTTATAAACTGAATGATGTTACAGTTGTCCGGGAAATACATTTATTCTGCCGTGCTGTTTGTTTTGCTTATTTTTTTCTTTCTATGTAATTTTTAGAAATTATTTTATTGATGTAAATTATGAGGAAGAAAAATAGTGCCAGGACTGCTGTTGCTAAATGTGCAACCTAAATACGGCAAACTTTTCAGATTTGTATCTGTGGAAAAATGTAAAAACCTTTACGCAATTATGCACTTTTTTGCATCCTTCTATCACATTAAATCCCAGTAAATTACATTTAAAGATGTGTTTATAACCTAACAAAAAGGCAGTGCAGCACATGCTAACCTAAACCGCAACTCTCCGACTGCAAACATGAATTTATTCACTCTGATCTGACTTAAAGGCGTGGATCTGATTGGGCCTCTGAGCGGCCTGTGGGTCGGCTTAACGGGGAACCCTCTTAGTTGGCGCAGATGGAGGGAATCTGGCGTGATGGAGCAAATCACCCCTGCCGCCACGTGAAGCCAGACTGCTTGCTCTGCCTCCAAAGAGACAGAGAGAGACAGAGAGACAGTTCACAGGGACACACAGTCCGTTCAGAAACGCCGCTCATCAAAAGGGGAGCCCCCGTTGAAAGAGGTGGCTGCACCAGGCTGTGTACTCAGCACTAATTTGCTGTGAAGGGAGCCAATCATCGTGCAGCGAATGAAGCGTTTCATTCTGTTTTTGCAGGCTTGTCGTTAAAAACAGCGACGGTGCGGCGGTCCGCTTTAGCGGGGCCGTCACCCTCCTCTTCGCTTATGTCATCTGTTTTGGTGGAAAATGCGGAAGCAGATGCCTCACGGGGACTCAAGACGAGTAATCTCGGATTAAAATGATCACACGAGGAGCAATAAAGCAGATAAAAGACAGTGCAACTCATCTGCTGCTTTAAGGCCTGGCCAAAAGTCAATGTCGATGTGATTAAAGACACCGGGAGCAAATGTTTTTCTCATAACATTAAACTCATAAATTGTGGCTTCCCTCTGGAAAGAATAAAAAAAAAAAAAAAAAAACTTAAAAAACAATTTTGATCTGATAAATCAAAAGGGACAGTCTTGCGGTATGGCAGCCAGATGTCCATCAATATGAAAGGCAAGTCATAAAAACCCTATGGTTGAGTCACATGTGTGTAACACCGCAGAGAATGAAACCATAATTAAAGCAACAAGGTAAGATTTAACGGTTTCTGATTTAACGGTTCCTGACCTCCTCATGCTGAGTCAGCCGCCGTTTTAAATGTTTAAGAAAGATAAACAAAAAAAAATCAAACAGTTTATCTCAGGGTCATTCATCACGGGAAGAATTAAAACTTATTAAAACACTCAGCAGGGTAGGAGACCTTCATACATTAACCATGATGCATTTGTGATTTCAAAGCCTGGCGCTCAGAATAGATCTGAGGCTCTACCTCCGTGTTAAGAACAGCTGTCTTTCTATCTTATCTGGGAAGAAATAATGAATTTGACAAATGAATAATTCATCGTCGGCCTTTAATAATATGCATCAACTATCTACGTCTATGAGTCGCACAGTTGTTTTGCATAATGTTGCTTTCTCTTTCATTTTACGACCTGGAGGTGATCTCAATAGCAGGGGCTGGTCGTGAACTGGCGAACGAGAGGCAGCGGCGTTGAGCTTTCTCTCTCACCTGCGTAGCGTAATGGTGCGTCTTTGTCCAGCGCAATTAGAGGGGGGTCCAGAATGACTTTGTCATCGTTCTCCGTCACAATCCCATGGTACGTCGTCTCGATCCACGGCTTGTGCTTATTGACTGCGAGGAAGCAGAGAGAGAAAACATCAGCCCACAAACGGCGACGACAGATAATAAGCTGATCGTAGCTTTCAATCGGTGGAAGTGGACGTATTCAGATTTTATTTTGTGGCCGCTTATTTTTATTTTTTGGGAAAACAAGTTTCTTCCTATGCTGGGATGACTTATCTCCTCCATCTCCCATGCGGCGTGGATGCATTTTTAATGAGGTTAGGGATGCTTTTTATGTTATTTTTAGAAGTGGAGAGACAACCTGCAGCAGAAACCAGAGAGCCAATGAGGAGCTGGCGTGAGCATCGCTGCAGAAGAATTAAATCGCTTTCTGAGTTACATCCACTCTCTTCCGTATTATTCAACCTCCAGAAAGGAGACCAGATTATTTCATTATAATAGTAACTGAGAGTTTTTTTTTTTTTTTTCACATATTTAACATTCAAAAGACAGATTCGCTATTTTCGTTTAGTTAGACTGTAGATAACTAAACGAAGTAGATAAGACAAGGTCAGGTTTGGGGCTCTGTCCACTTGTCTGCATAGAAAGCCTCCCAGCTGCAGACAGGACTCAGCAGGAAAAGCTGCAGTGAGTGACATATTTGGGCCGGATAAGAAAACAGGAGGAAGGCAGCTCTCTTACAGTCAATATGCCCTGCCTCCACCACGAGAGGGAACAATGGCATTAAAGTGCTACTGATCTGCAGACGTGACGCTAACACTTGGTGACAACAGACTGAGGAGCAGAGATATAATGACTGAGCTAAACCGGGCTGCACCACATTAGGAGGACATGCACTTGTGACTTTGATGTTGAATAATGTATCTATTGTGTTTCTTCTGAATACTTTTTTTTTTAATATTCATATTTCTAAAAGTCTCAGGCCTTCTTACCACATTTTCTAATAGAAAAACAGGTAAACGTCGACAAGAAATTGTGTACAAGGAAACAATTTCTGCAGATGTCTTGCTTTGCAGAAGACACTGCAGAAATTGAGAGAAAAAAAAAAGTAATCCACTGGAAAAGGTGAAAACTTGTCGTATTTCTGAGGTTGGCCAAATCAGGGCAAAAATTTTGATGCTTTCATGTTTTAATGATGCAAGTTTCTCAGGCAAGTAAGACAGACCTGAGTACAGCATGTTGCTGTAACACTGAACACAAAGAAAAAAGATTTCCAGTGTAACAGTCTTAGTTTCCAAAGAGGGTGAAAAACTATTTCTGCAAAATGTTTCTGGACCCAATTCGCTGATCACATGATCAACGAGGCATATCAAAAAGAAGCTGGTGTCGTCTCAGTGTTCCACTTTGCAAAGATTATTAGCGGTATATGCAGACTTTTCAGACTTGTTTTTGCAAACTTTGTAACCCTATGTCACAAATCAAGCAAAATAAACAAATAAATAATAAGATTTTAGCAAAGTTGTTGGGCCCATAATAATTTTTAAGCTCATATCTGTTCGATTTTACCAAACAAACTATTTCTTTACCTACAAATAAAAGCTAGAAAGAAAATATTTTCTTTTTTATACATCCAGATCAACATCATCTCACCAAAAACCTTAATCAGGAATGACACCTCCTTCGCTCTTTAGGATAAAACCTTTTAATGACAGTTCAGGCAGAGTAAAAAAAATGTGTCCTTATTGATTTTTAAGTCACAAATGAAAGCTCACTATGCCTATCCAATTAATGCACCACACAATGTCCCATACAAATGGTTCAGTCTGACTCAACCGTCCATGCATGCACCAAACAGACAGCAACAATAACCTGCCGCTGCAGCCTACACAATCAATGGCAGGAAATAATTGACCGCAGCACAATGTTGCCAGATGTTACGTGGGATGATGCACCGTGACATAATCCATCTGAAGTTAAAAATGTCTCCAGAAGTTCAATATGTTTGATTAAGTGACAGAATGAAATGTGTTTTCAAAGTCCCATTGCAAGACACTCTTTTTAAATTATTCTCTTTTTAATTCACGATTTTTAGAAAAATCACAATTAAACTATAGGGCTTGAATAAATCAGCGGCACATCAATCATTATAATGATTTTTTTCCCCATTAGAGATTTTTTAGTTCGTTTTTCTAAGAATCAAAACAAGCTACTGAAAGCCTCGTTTCAAATATAATGAACAAGCTGTAAAGATCTGTCCCAGAACAATTAAACATGAATTACTGTACCTTTTGAGTTTGATCAGACATTTATTAGCAGAAACAAAGCAGCAGGTCAAATAACTTGCTTACTGAGGCTGTCAGACTAAACAAATGAACTCAAACCTTTTGCTTTTGGGAGTGTGAAACATTAAACTTATATACGTATGAGCTAACGAGGACATGCAAAAAAGGACTGGATTTGTCATCCCCATTCTGCTGGCCTTTTCTCTTTTTTTAGCATCGAACTCACTAAAACAAATACTGCAAGATCAAAAAGCTTTTTAAGTTTCATACTTAAAATGCTTGAACCTTGAAATGCTGGAGTCTAGAACCAACAATTCAAAGGATGCAAATGTTTAAAGACAAGATTAAATATTCCTCTGCAATACTTGAATCGGCCGTTGTTGTATCATCACATAATGTAGATTAATCATCGCTGACTGCACAATCAGAAAAAAGTATTTACAACCTACTTGAATAGATCTGCAACATTATGAAGGTGTCAGTGAAGGAAGGTGGTTTTTATAGCTACTCCCACCAGCAAGTATCTTAATTGCAATAATTGCAACGTGTTTTTATACAACAGAAAATGAACACTCCAACAACAAATATTAGTGACTAAAATGGACAAACTATGCAAAAGAAAGACTTCTGAAAGGCTCTACCAGTCAAACCAAAATTAAATGACTTTATTTTTTGGCACGCCCGGTTAAATCCCATCCACCAAAAGCGGCAGTCGATATGAAAACCTTGTTGTGCTTACGAGTGATTTGGAAGTGACCGAGCCCAATAAATGGCTTCGCTAAGTGACTCGTGACCTGAAGTGAAGCAGATCTCTTTAGGCAGGCCGCCGGGATAGACTGCCGCAATAATCAGCTTTAGCTTCCACAGAGTCACAGTCACTCTGAGCTGGGTCACATGTGGGGCCTGTTGCTCGACCAAGAGCCGCTCGTGTCATGGCCGTCGTCGCCAAGGTTCGGTGAACCAGGGCTGCTTGTAAAGAATGTTACTGTGTATTTTAGTGAAGCATTTCAACCTGATACAGAGGGGGAAAAAACAAGATAAGCAGGACGAGCAGAATGACGGCTAGATGGACAGACTTGGTTTGAAGAGAGGCTCCTAAATTAGGGAAACTCAAAGACCATCAAGTTTGCTCTACAAGACAAGCAAAAAGCCCGACACACGTGACTTGTTCCCAACAATGGCGACCCAGATTGGCAGCCCAGATCCACTGAAACAAGAGTCGGTGCAGATACATTCACAGATGGCAAACTGTGGAAGAATGCAAGCAAGTGTCAGCGTGAAAACAAAAGAGGCAAACCCACACAACCAATGGCAAATTCAAAAGCTCCGCTACAATGCCGCTGTGACTTGCTGGTGAAATTCAAGTCTGTTTGATTCTTATGCATGCAGCAAGACTTGCATAACATTTCTTTTAAAGCATGTAAGTCATTGTTGTGAAATTACCAACAAAGCCCCTTTGACAAGACGGCTTCATCTCCCCTCCCTGCAAGAATCCACTAGAGAGAAATAACGTTTGTTTGTGTTATTACTGCTCACACATAAAAACAAAAATGACTTTCATTTGTTTCATTTAAATCCTATTTTATGTTATTGTATGTAAGAAAAAGGGAGGGGATAATTGTACAAGGAGGGAAATCATTAGGAGTCATAAAGGAGTAAGATTAGAGGAAGTGGTTTTGAAGCAAAGCACTCTGGGAGGGAATCAAATTTCAAGTCGAGGACTTCCACACTCAGAAATTAAGCTTAAAATCTCAATGCAACAGAATCAGACCGTCATCAGCAAAATCTGACCATTTAGACCACTGATAAATGATGGAAATCCTGGAATGTATTAATTTCTTCAAAAATGCACCAAACTAAAACTTTCTGTTTGAAGAACTATGCTTTAATTGGATGACGCCCAATGATTGATGGAGACTGAACGGACAAGCGGTAATAAATGAACGGACGGACAGACAGATGGATTAATTTAGTAATTTTGGGAATTTAGGGACAGATTAAGGTTCATTAATGGCAATAACACAACTCTCTAATTTTCTGCTTTAAAACCACTACCACTTTCAAAGGACCTACAACACATAATTTATGTTATGATGAATGCTTATTATATTTAAATATTGTATCAAGACAAAGTTTACAGAAATTGGCTGACATGTGTTTCAGTGGTATAAAATAAATTTGAAAACTGAAGAAAACCAAAACTTGGTATCGGACGATACGACATGATCGGTCCATCCCCAGTAGAAACAAACCTGTTGCGCTCTGCTTCTTTTATTTAATGTGTGCTAAAATCAACATTTATTTCTGACTTCTATTATCAGGTCACGCCATCAGTTTTCAGTCCTGGAATAATTAAAAGGGTAAATGTTGAAAAAGTAAAGTAGAGACAGCCAACAAATAAAAAGGACTACTCCATAAGTGGGTTGGTATTTATTTTTCCTCTGTTCCATGTTCAGCTGACTTTAGGTGCCAAACATAATGTAGGAAGATCCTGCTTTCAGGGAATATATTAAAGCAAAATATGAGGAAAACAGGTTAGCCCGAGAGTCTGCTGTAGTTATATTTACCACGAAACACTTTGCGGATATACACAAAATGAACAATGCCTGCAAGGCAATTCTGTTGAATGAACGTTCAAGGTAAGTAACATTCAGAAAAAGCCTCATTCCCCTTAACAGCAGATAAGTAAAGATTAGGAAACTACTGAAATATAAGAGGCAAAGAATTACTCTGCAATAGAAAAGCTGAAGCTTGCACTCTGTGGGTCAGAGAGGGAAAATATTGCTGATATCCACACATCCAGGTAAGGTGAATTGACCAAAACATTGAACCAGTATACCAGATACTAGAAAAGTATGAAAACTTGAGGAGAATTAAAATTCACATCTCAAGCTGTGACTGTATGAGCACAGATGGTGGACTGCTGAGCATCCTCCGAGCCCAGCAACAGAGTCCTATGCAATCCTGTTACAGCAAACAAAGCCAATAACATTTAATCCTATGAAGGAATGCCACTTCATTCACTCCAAAGGTCGAACAAGAACCGGCAAACAGAACAGTAGAGCCCCCTGCCAAGGTTTTATTGCGCACAAGTGGAGAGATGCAGTTTCACAATAAAACTAACATATGAAAGCACAGGAAAAATAATAAACATTACATTTTGGAGGCTCAAAGTGTTTTGGAGAGAAGTCTGGATAAACAGCAGGATAAAGTGGTTGCTTTTGACCAGGAGTTCAAAACTACCCCGAGACCCGCTCTGCACACCTGGACAGGGTCCTTATCACGACAGAGCAAATTTTTATGAGATACATAACTTGAGAAATGCAGTTTCTTTGAATATTACTATGACTATTGACGCTCTAATCAATCAGCCAATGGTCAAAGGCTGCCAAGTTTCCCATCATTGACTCTGAGCAATGATTGGGAGCTCACTTAGAACAGCATTAGAATATTTATGTTCAATAAATTAATCAAAACTGAAAAGTTTTTTCTTGGTCTCTAAATATGCTAACCAATTATCTGCTCTTCTTTTTGAGCTTCCTGAGAAAAAAATTGAAGAAGGCTGAGAACATAAGTGCTAAAGTTTGACATTAGCTTCAGTGGTAGTTCTAAGATGTGTGTATTAATGTATATTAAAGTATATTTTGTCTTTGAACTACAAAATTAGCTGATATAAGAGTTTTAGGAGGGGGTCTCAAGTATATTCAGATCCCAGATCTCTCCAAATACCAGCGGTCCACTGTAATCTCTATATTTCAGAAATGATCATCTCTTTAAGCAAACCTTGAGTGCAATTTGTTTAACTGGCGTCAATGCTCATTGGACTTAATTACCGATCACTGAAACTTTTCTTTAAAAGGTCTAATGAGAAAAAATATCCCTACCTGACTTTTCACAGTGCGACTAATTACTAGCAAGTCCAACTATAAATAAGTAAATCTGCATATATAATACAACTTTGCTAGAGTTTGATTGTGTGAAGCATCTTGATCTACATGAATGTTTAAAAGGGGCTACATAAGGATTCAAAGACTAACTGACCGCATTAATGCAAATTGCACACAAATTAGTTTGTAAGTACTGAAGTCTTACTATCGCAGCTCTTAATTATTTCTCAGAATAAATGACAAAACATTTCAGCTGGGAAACACGACGAAATGAGGCCAAAGTAATGAAAACGCAGTTATGATGGTTGCTGCAATCACAACGCTGCAAATCTTGGTGATTTATTTTTGTCTGAAAGAACGTTCATCTAAAATCTTCAGCACATCTCCATTTCAATAATCTTTACTTCTCCTGACACAACAATATAGATTGTCTTGAGGAGCATTCTTCACATCTAAATAAGAAACATTTAAAAAGAAAATACTTGGCAACAGTTTGATTTTATTACGCTAATAAAAGGCTGTTTTTCTATGTTGGTGTCAGACTGACTTTAAAAAGCTCTTTTTAAAACTCTATGACGCTTTCTTTAATACTATTTCAAAAAAAACCAAGTACAACTGCTAGGTTTGGCAAACCCAGTGAATGAAGTAATGTAACAAACATTCACATGGACACAAAGACTGAACCCCGACCCATACAATTTGACCTATAAACCGTGTGAAACACTTCCTGGGAGAACGGGACACACACAATAGCTCTTGGTAATCCTGAGATTCAATAGTCCACCACCACATCGCTGTTACACAGCGCGTCTCTGTGACATGGAGGGAAAAGAAATCATTAAACAGCAACTGCAGCTCTGATAACATGTGGCAGAAAATCTAAGACCGTTTCCCTAAGAGACAATTAACCGTGGCTTTATCTGGAGCATTTGCCAAAGGTTTTCCACAGATCCATTAGCCGCACGAGCCCCGAATACCCGTCCTGATTAAGGAAATACATCATATGCGTCTGGCCACAGGCTGCTGTTTGCTCAGGAGGAATAACAAAGCCGTCCACGTTGTAGCAGCGGCCTGTGATTATCAGATGAGGGTTGATAATACAAGCAAACCTCAAAGGGCTTGTTGTGTAATAATGATGGCGCAGTCACGTGTTGCGGCTGCGCTGCGGTGTGGAGCTCCGCTTCATAAATCAAGAATCACCAGCGTTACAGCAGCAGCAGCCGGAAAATCATCTTCAAGAAACGTATTAGGATTGAGACGATGATTTGGTGTAGGGCGGACTAAATATTTGTTTGTGCTTATCGTAACAGATTTGGTTCTCTCTTAAACTATAATTAAAAAGAAGACACAGACAGAAATGCGTATCAGCAAAGCCTGACATGTTGGGGAAGATGATGCAAGATGATGCTGCCACCACCACGTTTCACCTGCAGGGTCAGGATGCTGATTTAATCTCAATTAGAAGCGCAGGATTAAAAAGGAAAGGGAAAAATTACCAACACTGAAAGGAGTGTGAATACTTTTACAAAGTTTTCTGTAGTGGGGATGGGCATTTATTGTATCGTTCATAATTTATTGTGATAAATTTGTTATCGTGACAAAAATGTTGATTTATTGTTAAAATATATCCCAATTGTCCATATCGTCAAAGAGGTTAGTTTTATTATTTTCTCCACTGCTACACTCCACAATGAAAGTATCAATAAATTTGACTATTGATGTGCAGATGGTGATTAGTTTGCTAAAGAAGCATAGCACAACTGGGTATATTTCTCAAGAGAAGAATTTGTGTCCCTCAGGTTATCTAAAAAAAAAGAAACAATAACCAGCCTACTGAATAGCTTGCATCAGTTTCAGTGTTTTTTAAACTAAATGTTTGATCGCCTGCATTGCTGAAAAAATACGAAAAATGATAAATTCTTGACTGAAGGCAGCACGTTCTCTGGAGCAGACTGACGGTCTCTTCGTTTGAGGCTAAATAAAGCCTGTCTGTTGCCTGGTTGTTCATACTTGTGTTATTAGCTGGAGCAGAAACACTCAAGAGGGAGGGTTTATCTGCGCTCAGACAGAAACGCCAGACTTTGAAGTGCTTCCCGAGAGAGTCTGGGACATTTTTGCTGCAAAATGGAAGGTAAAAAACATATTCTAAATATTCAAGAACACTGATAACCAGGAGAAAGGCTTTAGCAAACAACTGTACTTTCAACAAAAAACAGAAAAAAATTTGGCAGTGTCAAATGAAGCTCTAGGCCTTTTTTTAAGTCAGCAAAGACGAATAGACATCGCAGCCAAAAAGGTGAAGGTATGCAGTGCATGCAAATCCGAGTTACTGAAAAACTTCAATTATGCCGAGAAGTGGACCAGGAATAATCAATGAACAATCTGCTCTCGGTCTCAAACGGCGAGCACACTTCTCTGTTTGTCTTGCCTTGCAGGTTCCTGAGTTCACCGTCGCGAGGCGCTTCCATCACAGACCTGGGACTGTTCTCAGAGGCCCAAGAAGCCATAAAGGAAGGTCTGGGGCCACAGGGGCCCACACTCCCAAAACATACAACTCAGACAGGAAAGCGTCTCGGTTCCCCTGCCAGGCAACGGCATTTGTTTGTCCTCTGAGCAGTCCCAGCCACCCGACGGCGGGAGCACGCCCTGGACGACCGCAGAGCTCTTCTGAAGAGGGGGGCTGATGGGTGGAAGGGGGTTTGGAAACGATGCAACTTTAAACGTAACTCAACCAGCTCTCTGTGTGAGCTGCACGACAGCAGCAGTGAGGAAGACTGAGACGATGAAGCTCTGAACGGCTGCTGGAGCGTAGCGACCCTGCAGCAGGCGCCGTGCTCTCTGGTTACCTGTTTCCCATGGAACCTGAATGTGGATGTGATACGCCCCAGAGTGAATAGCTCTGCTGTGGCTCTTTTCTTTCCCCTGGAAACAACGGGACTCCAGGGAGAAAGGTAATCATACAGAGAAGATGTACAATCGGGAATTTGGTTACTGTTCACTCACAGAAAAATGACTTAAAGCAGGATTCAGACATGTAAAAACGACACACGACTTCTGAAAAGATCTTCTCAAAGGGATGACTCAAGGAAGGAAAGAGGGAAGGAACATAGGACTCAAGGAAGGAAGGACCAAAGGCATGAATGAAGGAGCAAAGGAAGGCAAGAACAGGAAAGAAAAAAGGAAGGAAGATTTACACAATGGAATCATGAATAAAGTGTGGAAACATAACTGTTCCTCAACTCGCATTTTATTTTTCCATACTTATCCAGACCTGAAAAACACTGAAATCAAATTTACATGTACATATTATTTATTCATGAGTAAGATATTCAATTTTAAGTGCAAGAATTTACCAAAAAAAAGCAATATTTCTGCTTTCAAATATTTTTATCTCATTGAAATGACAAATTGGTA
The DNA here is from genome assembly GCA_911649635.1 of Poeciliopsis gracilis. NCBI lineage: Eukaryota > Metazoa > Chordata > Actinopteri > Cyprinodontiformes > Poeciliidae > Poeciliopsis > Poeciliopsis gracilis. The sequence goes on along the minus strand of CAJVRI010001220.1, from coordinate 13,554,563 downwards.
ACCCCAAACTTTTCACCTCCACATTGACGTTTTCCCTCAACAAGCATAACTAGGCAATAAACTAAACGCATTCTGCTTTTCTCAGAGACTGACAACTTCCTCGTCATCCAGCCAACTTAATATTCACAACTAAATGACCCTTTCTCAACAGTTCACCGCCCCCATTCCGCTCGTAAAGGCACCAACCAGCGGAAAGTCGCTGCCGACCCAAATAATAAAGAGTCCAGCGGTCTCAGACCTTCACAGGCAAATTAGCAAACCAAAATGCCTCTGCGTCTTAGCACTTGGGGGATTATCTAATACGCACATTCTTGAAGGGCTTGAGTTGCGAGCTCTCAAACAGCGGCCGCACTGTTACACGCTGCTAAGTCAAGAGTCCAGCCCTGGAAGCCTTTCACTGAGAGAAAACTCTGCTGGAAAACATATTAGACCTGACATGTGAAGCACAGTGTTTGCTAGTAAATAAACTGCTATTCAGAGCAAATTTTTTAAAACAAGGAGAAACAAAGATTGTTTGTTTATGACACATTCATGTCCTACTTTTCAAGCACAATTTGGGATAAAATTCAGAATAAACATACATCTAAATTTGACAAGGTCTTGTTGAAGCAACCAATCAAAGATCCTTTCATTTCATTTGAATATGGCTACAACCTACCAGGCTGTCAGCTATCAGCTGTCCTCAGAACCGTTTTATCATTCTCTTAAATGCAATTATTTATGCTGCCAGCTTCAACAAGGAAGTGCAGAAAAAAGTCCTGAGTTTAAACTCGGTGTGCGGTTTTCTAACTGAACGCCGTTTGACTTCGCCCCAACCCCAACCTCCTGAGATGGTTGAGTTTTGCCAAGAGTGTGTTTTTGCTGGAAATGCAACGTAGACACAGGCTGTTATTAAAGTGAAATGAAATGATTCCACCGCATTGATGCATTTAATAAGATCTAATTACATAAAAAAAAAGCATTGATTATTCCGACTGCGGACAAAATATGTCAAGTTTCCTAAGTAAGTTCAAGTTTTATTGATGATGCCTTTCTTAAAAACTACAATTACCCTCATTTGTCTTAGTTAGCAGTTAGCTAGCTCAGTTAGCAGACCTGTTCTTCAGGGAGATACCCAAACCCTTCAACCATCATCCTCTTGACATTTAACATTGTCATTTTAGAGGAAAAACAAGTATGTAAACTGATGCAGAACAACAGCACACAACATTGTCATTGGAGTTGCATGAGAGGGGCGAACAATGCGGCCATTGTCAGCCGTGTGTATTCATGCAGTTTCTAATCGCCACGACACGGAACGATGACTTACAGATCAGCAATAGCTTCGAGGCTTTAAAGGGGCTTAAGTGACGGCTTTCTGCAACACATAAGAAACCTGAGCTCCTTTCACTTCTGAAGGGGTGGTTCAGCTCTGTGGAGTATTTTATTTTTATATATATACATATCTATTTTTCTTATTTGTTCCTGGGATTTTCCAGCTGATTTATTATCACTGTATAAAAATGATTGGTGAAAGTTAAATAAGGTTTCCCTCAGAGAAATTGCTCAGCCCGGTGGTCAGGGGCTCGGCAGCCGTTCATCCAGCAGCCTGTCATGTTTTCGAGTTAAAAAAAATGTTTAAAGTTGACAAGAAATTTGAAAATATCACCCGTGTTATTGGAAGATTAATATCTGAACACCAACCATAAAGTCTTAAAAAATGCAAACATTAAAAAAAAACAAAACAAAAAAAAACTTAAATAAATAAGCAATGCTAAGCCTGGTGGCCCGCCAGGCTTATAGTACATTGGGGGAAACCCTGGTTTAATATATACATATATGAAATATTAAGGTTCAGATTTATTGTGATCTACAGAGAAGCACCGATTCAGTTTTCCATGGCCAACAGTTATTTATGGTTTTCGTTAGAGTACGATCTCTGGAGGGGGGAATATATTGTTTGCATTTTCAAAACCTTTATTTAATTTTTTAAATTGAAATAAAACAAAATTTCTGAAAGTACGTGAAAACCAAAATCTTTCGGATGTGCTGACACTCAATTTGAAAAATATATATTTTTTTAATCTTCAAAGTGCCAAATCTCAAAATAACCAAAGAAAATCAAGGAAACGTTTTTGATAAAGCAGTGAAATATACTTAGTTGTGTTAATGAATTCAAAAAAGATTAAATAAACACCACATGTTGAGGCTTGGAAAGAAAACTAAAGCATTTGACTTGAGTTTTTAATAAGCTTCAGCCATGTGAGGAGAACCCATATGTTAACGCCTCACAAAGCAGGGCATCCAATTTGTTTGACTGGAATTAACTTAATTCAGTGATGAATGAGCCACAAAACTTCCCAGCAGCCAGTGTTCCCTTTGTCTGATTGTTTGCACAGAAGAAGCCCAGGCATTGCAGCAGACCCAACATCTGAGTTGAGAGCACAGTGGACAAACCCAGCAGCTGCTTGTGGGTACAGAAAAAGAAATTAATGACATGGGTGACATCTGGAAAACAAGCAAAGGAGCACTTTAATGACCAGAAGTGTCTCCGGCGTAGCAGGGAACGGTAGTTCGAACGCCTTGACCAGCACAGCATGAGACAAATTCATCTGCACAATTGACATTTTCTTAATGGCGGTGAAATGATTCATACACTCTAAATACAAACTCTGATGTTTGCCAAAACATGTGTCCTGAACCTTTAGCTCAATCTGAAGGAGCTGGCATCCAATCATTTCTTAACAAGCTTTCAAGACCAAGAACCACCAGGGAAACAAACCCTCGGGAGTTTTGGCTTCTTCATCTCGCTGCCAGATGGCTGGTAATAATAATAATAAAAAAAATAATGAAAAAAAGACAGACAACAAGCCATGAGGCGGCGCAGGTAACCTTTGGTTAATAAAAGATAAGCCCTCCACGGAGAGTTGATTTCACAGGTTTTCTTTCCTGATAAGAGCAGGGGAAGGCAGCAGGTGCACTTCAAGCACACAAACTGGGATGCTGGCACGTTTTGCACAGCACTAAGTATTTACTGGTGTTCTTGGCCTTTTGATAGACGACAAAGGGAATGAAGTTACTGCTGAGCATTCTCAGCTGTTTCACATGGAAACTGAAAAACAAAAAAAGTTAAATGGGCACGGATGAAGCACTCCCCTAATAATGGCTACCTTTGAGTTCAGCCGTTCAGTTTGGTATTTCCTTCATGAGGCGTAAAGTGTCAGCCATTAGAACCCAACGCTGTGTGATCATGAAAATACACATTATTTCATTACTCTACGAACCAACAATCTTTTTACAAACTGACATTCACAGTCAGTTTGTTAGTGAAGCCAGCTTTATCATCTTGTGATAGTAATAAACCCAAAACGATCAAAGTAGGACGAAAACACAAGTTTTAACACGGCTCATCGCAGAAGAAAGACATTTTTTGATGGCAAATTAATGTAAATCCACTCGAAATAAATATTTACAAATATTACAAATACAAATATTTTAGTAATCCTATTGATTATTCTTACGATTAATCGAGTAATCGGATAAAAAAATTATAAAATAAAGTATTGGTAAATCTGGCATAATCAATATCAGTCCAATTTTTTCATTTTTGAGCTTTTTTGTAGTTTAGAAAACTAACCTGTATTAATAATAGCTCACTTTCTAAGTTAGCCTGAAGAAAAGTTATACAAAGATCTGAAATCAAATTCAATTTAATAATAAAGAGGCAGGCTCACAAATACACTTATAAAAAATGTCTATAATCCAGCAGTTAGTCTATGTATTTATCTTCAGTCAGTTTAGTAGATGAACTTTGACCTTACCCCATACCTGTCAGTTTTAATAATCGACGTACTCGAATCATTTGAGGAATCGTTTCAGCCCTAAAATGCACCTCACATTGTACAAGGTTCTGAATTTTATCTTTTAGATGCCGAGATAAGAAGTAAAATCTATAAATTCAAACATTATTCTCTGCTTTCCTAGTTTTGTTTTGTTTTTTTTTTAGGTTATTTAACCAGACTATAAATCATCAACTCCATCCCAGATTGTTCATGAACTTGGCGATGCTATGAAAAGTATCATTAGCTTGAACAATGGATTTTGCGGCTGAAGAAATTTGACAGGATAATGAACAGGTTAATCACGTAACAGTGCGAATTTAATTTGCTGTCAGAACCGGTTCAACCACACAGCACTTTCCTCCAGCACGGAGTGAAATTGGGGTTAAATGCGACTGGAAGCCAATCTGATAATTGGCTCCAAAGGTGCTTCGAAACACATGTAGAACATATCTGCCATTGTTTCCCTGCGGTCGTCTTAAAAAAAATTTTCGTACCAAATCTGATTTCAATCGATTGGTCTCCCTTTCCTAAAAAGAAACGACGAATGAAAGAAAATATTATTTGTATTTCCCTTCCCGGACCTGACCTGAATTCAAAGTCCAACTCAGTGCAAGATATGAAACTTGTAAAACAAGACGGCATTCCCTGGGCAGGCTGACATCACTCTGAATTATGGAAGCCCAAGAAAGGGAGATAAAAAATATATATATATATATACAATCAACATTGAATCGTTGCTAATGGTGCTTTGCAAATTGCTCAAACATACGTGCATGTTTTTTAAAAAAAATAAATAAATAAAAGGAAGCTCCTTATGTCTCTTGATTGAAGAGCCTTCTTCTTTTCAGGGACAATTTCCTCCAGTTCACACCCAATTTCCAAATTTGCACAATCAAGATTACCCACAACATTTTAAGCCCTAACAATGGATAGCTGCCCAGGCTTGCTGATAACGTCCAGTGACTAACACACACCTGCCTGTCACACACCCCGGATCAGGAAGCTCGCTCTGGAGGTCCAATGCATTGAGTTTAAGGATAAAAACAGTCCATAAATTCATGCGGTGGAGGTGGAGGGTTTTTTTGTTTTTTTTTTATCTCTGAAAAGGGAGGAGCAGGGAGGAAGAGGAGGGAGGGGGGGGGGTGGAGGGAGGAGGACCTCCCTGCAGCAAATAAAGACATGCTGCAAAAGAAGGGAGCAGCAGCACTTCGACTTTGTACAGTTTCTGCTCATAAGTAGGCGCAGATCTTGCTGCTGCTGGAGCTCCTCGGCTCATAAATATTTACATCCACAGACAAAAACAAGGACATGTGGATTAAGATCTGCAGTGCGTAGCGGACCCAACAACACCCATCGCGATGGGACCACGACCCAATCACTTGGCCTCACACTGGAAACACAAACATGTCATACTAAATGAATGAATGCTACAAATAAAATAAGAACTATATATATATATATATATATATATATATATATATATATATATATATATATATATATATATATATAAAGCTGAGTACATGCAGTACCTGCAACAAGGGAGTAATAATAATTTATAAACTCTGCAGAGGGTGAGGCTTGTTTAATTCTTCATTTTAAAAAAAGAGAGAACCTTAGCAACCCAAAAATAGAAATAGATGGAGATGACATAAAGGGGTCGTCTTGTACGTTTTATTCTATCTGATGAGAGTCAAGATTAAATGTCACAAACTGGTAGTAATAAATAATGAGCGCTATTGGTGCTGCAGTTTGTGCTGGGCTATTATTGTCATCATCATAGCGGGATGCACTTGCCACCGGCCACATTCATCCGCCGCGGCTCCGGACTGGACCCGCCATCCCCTGAGCAGGTTAGTGCTCGGGCATCCGTCAGTCCCGGCTACACCTCCGCTATTTCACCTTCACGGGCTCTCCCGAACGGAACCAGAAGGCTCCGGGGAGCCGCCAGCCTCCAGTCCCAGGCAGACAGCGAGCCTGTCAGACACAGACAACACACAGAGACGCAGCGGGCTCAGATAAATCCCAGCTTAGTTACCTTTAGCTGCCTCCACCGCGCATAATAGTCCGAGGACCAGTCCGACTGCGGATGCAAACTGTCCATTCCCTCGGAACCGCATCCTGACTTTTGAGTTCAGCCGCGGGGAAGTCAAGCACAGCCTTCTTCGGTCCTCGTCAGTCAGGCTGGAGCGTTTCTACTGAATAGGGAAAATAAAGTCCAGGAGATGAGTGTCGGTTACCACGGCAGCTCTAAGATGGCCGTCGTCGCTACCGCCGCTCTGCTCTCTCTTCAATCACTGATTCTCTCGCAGTTTTCTGCCGGCTGCGTTCTCGGACTGTCGGAAATCACACTGACGTGTCCGCACAAACTAGTCACCGCGGTTTGCATAATCGTTAGAGAGTGGCTAAAGTTCAATTGAATATCAAAGTGTTAAACAAGGGTAAGTAGAGAAAATATGTAACTTCAATAAAGACTTACAATAATAAATAATTCACTGTCTTTTCCTGGAAAATGCACCTGAATTTTACTTGCTTTACCTTTCACTGATTCCACAAAAACTGAAACACAGTAACCAATGAAAATCACTGAGTTTAAATGGAAAATTGAACATTTGTTTTGTGTACAGAAAAAAAAATATGTTCCCCCAATTGCTGCTTTTTTGCTACCTTCTGGTGTGTGGATCATAAAACATGTAATATTAATAATGATAATAAAAAAGGCATTAAAAGCATGAGGTGCAGTGTAGCATATGTAATTCTGGCAATGACTCTTTAAGGTTTCTGGAGGAATTTTGGCCTCAGCATAATCATCTCGAATCAGCCACATTGGATGATTTTTCAGTGTCAGTGGCCTTCATCTGGCTTTTTTCTTATCCATTTTAACGTTGAGCTGCTGCAAAGTAGTAGTACACCACGCAATCCTCTGATTGCATGATGTAAAATCAAAAACCTCAAATACCGACAGGAAAATGTTGATGTCCATTCCTAAATAGTGAAGGTTGGCAACTCTGTCAGTCATTAAACCGTCAAAATCTATAAAAATGTACATACCAACAAATTTAATTTAACTACACCAATATTGAGATCTGTGAGAAAGACAGAATTTATGTCGCAATGGTTTCTTTTTCCACAAAGACATAAACAAGATAAAAATCAGAGGTGGAAGAATGTAGCCTATCTAAAGGATTAGAATGTCATCAGTGGATTACAGAGGGTAAATCTACAGACACAGCAAATAAATTCAAAACTGTTTAAAATGACAACTCACTAACTGGTTAAATAAATGAATCAAGTTTTTCATTGGGCATAACCAAATTTTTTATACTGAGTTACTGAAGTGTGATAGCAGAGAAAACAGAAAAGTAAAAAGTAACAGAAGAGGAAGAAATGACTAGACAATAAATGAGATGAGAACTGAGTCACAAGATACAAAAAGCAGCAAAGCTGACAACTTAAAGAAAAAACTGTCAACGGTGACACATTTCCATATCAAAGTGTAACAAATGTAGTGGAAATTTTATGCCGTTATAACTGTGTGAGTGAAATGCAAAAGGTCAGCATTTTGGGTGGTTACATGTTTAACAAATGTGACATGGATTGATATCAAATATCAACAGTAACTCCGTAAAATGTGTGTTTCAGGTCAGTGGGCTTGTTCTTATTTGTCTTTTAAACAACAGAATGAGGGTCATGGATCTCTTAAAATGTTTGTCTTGTCCCTAAAACAACGTCATCTTATTCTATCCTGTCAACAGGAAATCACACATTTTCACCTCAAACTGTTTCAAGCCAGCTGACAATGCTTTACAGCAGTGTTCTTTTTTTTAATTATTTCTCATGCAGTGATAATTATTGATCATTGTTTTAAACAAATGTAACAACCTAACGGGGATCTGTTGATGACTCTGTGATGTTCACACAGTCGCTCTAACAGAAATTTCCATGGTCAAAAGAATGCATGTTCATGCACGAGAGTGTTTTCTTGCAGATATTTACTGAAATGACTGAGAAAACTACCAGCTGTCATCTGTCTGTCTGACTGGTCGTGCAATGATGCAACATGCAGTAAAACCCTTAAAGTACGGGTGCAGATGAAGAAACTTCCTCTTGCTTGTTTGGATCAGAAAAGTTATCTAGCCTTTTGTTATTAGCTGACATCATATTTCTAATGCAAAAACTCACGAATGACATTTAAACCGAAAATATTATAGCTTAAACGTGGATAAACTCAACTTTAATGAAAGTGCTTCTCTTCACAACACTCCTCATGTGTTGTTTCTGTTTGACAGATTCTTTATTGATTAATGTATTGCTCCATGCAGTATTAGTTTCTCCTATGAGCAATTCCAGGCCACAGTTTATATTTTGTACCAAAATCTGCGTCTGGGAAATTGAAAATATGTATCAAAGTGTCAACTTAAACTGACGATACTTAAACCAATGTGCAGTAAACCTTGAACATTAACTTGTGTTTCACAGACGATTCCCGAGATAAGATTTGTTTATTCTTTTATCCTTTCATTATTCTGGGTTTCGTTTGTTTCCCCTTACTGCAGCTCAAAAACGATCCACTTGTCTGATTTTGTCAGTCCCATTCATTTCGAGCTAAATATACATGCGGCCCGAATTCCGAGCTCGGCATTCGAGCCTGAAGGCATCACAAGTCCGATGTTGGCCAGTGACGTCAGCGGTGTTATTGTGGGAGCATGCAGCCTCTTTAGCACAGACGGCTAAACTGAGACCAAGGGCCGGGGCCAAACGCCTCCTCCAATACGATCCAGTGATTGTCACACTGCAAAGTGCCTGACTGCATTAAACAGCATTCTGCGGTGGAGGAGGGTCAGGAAACAGATACATTTTAAATCTGGTCACTTTCTGAAACTGTGGATGCAATTGAAAGATATGAAGTGCGACTGTACTTTGGAGCTGAATATGTCATCATGCACCTGCTTTGTCTGCAGGCAGCACTGTGAGAATCCCTGACATCTGCTCTATATCTGGAAATGCTGACCTGTGACTTTGTGATCTTTTCTTAATAAACCATTGAGAAACAGATTTAGTGCTCACCCAAACCACATTTGTCTGATATTAAAATGTGTTTAATGCTCTGCAACATGTAAATGTGACAAAAAGCAGAAGCAACATCCGTCTATATTGAAAACCACTGGAGAGCCATACAGGAAATGCAGAAGCTGAAACTTGGAAAAAACAAACAAAAAAAAAAACAAAACAAAAAAATGGATGACAATTTCCAACAACCCTTCCCACTGTAACACAGCTACAACACGTGCATACCAAAGTGAGAATAGCGTCTTCCTGAATTGCAAATTGGGAGCTAGTTTCTAATCAACACCCTCCAAAAACAGACAGCACCCCCAAGGAGAAGATGCCAAGTAATCACAGTTACTTCGGCACATACATTTCTAAATCTGCATCACACTGAGCAATGTCAGCATACACTCCACTCGAGCTAAAGTAGCTTTGTTTGAGGCTGTTACACCTCACAAAGCCACTCAAAAAGAGCATCATGAGGAAAGTCTTGTTGTGAATGTAAGCTAATTTATTTGGCCCCGTCCTTCATTTTGCAACAGTGTAAAGCATCTCTTTGTTCATTTCCCTCAACTGGAAAACAACAACAATTTGTTTATAGCATAGAGATAACCTTCATAACCCTCGGACGTGTCTAGGAGTGAACGTTCTCTCTCTCCACTGGCCTGACCGCCTCAATCATCACAAGTAAACAGCAGAGAATGACCACAATTAAGTGATGAGTCCATAAACAAGAAGAGTCTATTGACTTCAGAGCAGCAGCAGAACTGAAGAACAGGGCTTTATTTGTTCCCGGCTTGGCAACACATGAAGTGGTGGAGGGAAAGCGAACATTTCCTTCTCTCGCAGATGTCCGGCACTCCAGGGAACAGAAAGTGGCCATTGTCGTGTCTTTGGGGAACAAAGCCGAGCAGTAAAAAGGTTTGGTGGAAAGGTGTGAGACATCAGCGAATTATCACAATAGCCGTTTAGGATTGCCATGATTGCCGATGCGTTGTTGTCTGCTCTTTGTGTACTGTGAAAAAGATGTTTAAAGCCCTTATATTTGTACAAATTGAATGCACGTTTTATCATTTACACAAGGTGAAGAGACTCCCCCCCCACCCCCCTTTTTTAACACGGAAATTTTATTTTATCAAATTAATTTACATCTCATAAGGGTGAAAACACAATGCCACTAACTTTACTGTATTAGGTGATAGTTTCAGGTGGGTAAGAATACCTGCCAAAGCTCCTTATCGTTTAAATGTTTAATGCCGAAAGGAAAATAAATGTATCTTCCCCTCAGAAGATATGTACAATGGTTGGAATAGTAACATAGTATTTCACAAATACTATTTAAAGTGTTGAGAACAGTTTTTATTTTTCGTTTAAAATACAAATCCTATCAAACAACTAAAGGAAGCAGGTAATGACTTGCAACATTAAAACCATGTTACTATGACGGATGAAGGTTAGAAATTCCCATTTTCTGCAAAGATTACTCCAACATCCTTCCATCTCAGTTTTGTTTTTCCTCATTTTAAGTAATTTTCAGTGTCTGACGGTGGTAATCACTTTATCAGAAACATTAAAGCGAGCAGCACTTACAGCGGGTGGTTGGCGGCAAACAGAGCGTGGAAAGTACGACTCCGCTTTTATCACGAGAATCAAAGCTGTTGCGAGCACTGAACACAAGGCCGTAAAATACTGCACACCATGATCCAAATTATTATGCAAATTGGATTAAAGTGTCATAAAGATTACATTTTTGTTGTGCTATTAAACTTATAGATGGTATTGTGTGTCGGGGCTCTTTGAATTAATTAATTTCAGAGAGCTGGGCTGATTAGTTTGCCTGGTGAGCTCAATTAAAGGAAATGTACTTAAGAAGGATGTTCCATATTATTAAGCAAGCCACAGGTTTCAAGCAATATGGGAAAGAGAAAGGATCTCTTTGCTGATGAAAATCATCAGATAGTGTAGTGCCGTATGAAAGGCATGAAAACATTAGATATTTAACAAAAACTGAAGCGTTATCATACTGTGAAGAGATTTGTGGCTGATTCAGAACAAAGATGGGTTTGTACAGATAAAAGCATAATGAGGAAGCTTTCTGTCAGACAAATTAATCTGATTAAGAGAGCAGCTGTTAAAATACTGACAATCATTTTCATTGACCATTTAAGAAAATCTGAGAAAATATCACTTGCATAATAATTTGGCACACTGTGTTTTGTCTCTCCTGCTTTCTTTCTACACTCCAGTTTGAGACATGAAGAAACGACTTTCTCTTAAAAAAAAAATCTTATTTCATATTTGTAAAAATGTATATTCTTCCCAGACATTAATTCTTAGGAGATCATTTTCTAAAAACAAAAGTCCATAAAGCGTCATAAAATGACTTTCTAATGTCTGCCATATAAACAATATTGCGTTAATGATGCGTGAAAATCAAACCGTTAATGAGCATCTTTTACGAAGACACAGCTGACTTATAAAAGAAGTCTCTGTATTTAATGATTGCATATAAAAGTAGATACTGTAAGTTATATCAGAGGATTATAACTGTGCATTTTCATTGGCCTTCTTTATGAAATTTTACTCTTTGCCTTCTCATAAGTTTATGATTCCTAATTTTTGGAAGACATTTATAGTTGTTGAACTGCACACTTCTTATACAGCCGATATTAAGTCCTTCATAGGGAAATAATTATAGACCAAAATGCTTCAGCAGAGAAAATTTACCCCGACTTCAGAAGTTTGTGATGCCATCAAGTAATTTGAAATGAATTTCTTTAAAGGCCACTTGGTGCTGAAGCCACACAAAGTGCTGCAGTGATGCACTGTTGCCATCCAGTTCACCCAATTTTTCATAGAAATCCTTTTTAATATATTCTCAATGACATTATAGACAAGGAACAGTTTGGAATTGCTAGCAATGTTTTCTGATTCCTTTCAGACAGAATTACTACTAAAAGCAGGACATGATGAGCACAAAGCCGGAGTGAGTGGGAATCAGACAGATGGGGCTCGATAACCCTCAGAGGATCCTTCAGTCCTCTTCATCAAGCCTCAAGGATCCTGCAGATTAGGCTGTCTGTCAACATCTCAAGGCAGATCCATATTTAGTTAAATCACTGGAAATATGATGTTAAGCATTTTGATTTACTTCGCTTTTAGAGTTTATCTCAACAGAACATCTCTTTTGAGTGCGTTTCCAGATGGGCATCAGGTTGCTCGGAGGAGTGTGTGTGTGTGTGTGTGTGTGTGTACGTGGTGCCACGAGTTTGATGTTTTTGTTTTTAGGAGCTTGGCCCTTGAACCCCACAGAAGGTCACCTCTGACACGCTGTTGGGAGGGTTCACTCTGCGGGTCAGGCCGGCGACACGCTCTCACCTCCTCGGCTTTATTGCCTCGGAGTGTTTGGGGACGGGGGGGGGACCGTCATGGCTGTCACAATATGTCCAATCAGTCATCAGTGAAGGGCAGGTCCTCCCGGCTCCCTGGAGTCTCACTTTATGAGCAGAGAAAATTAAACGCCTCGTCGACGGCAGCTGATGAAATTAGACGAGTTGGACTTCGTGAAGTCGGGATTGTTTGAATGTGAATTAGTGGGTGGGAGCAACTGCATATCTGTACACCAGTCTTTACAATGTACCAAAAATAGCTTTATAGTAAAGAAGCTCTTTAACTCTTGAGGATATTCATAGCTTTACTACTGGAGAGTTGCTAAGCCACTACGCCACATAAGTACAGATCTACTTGCAAGTCGATTCTTTAATTTTGTACCCATTGTCACTTTGTATTTCCACTTTTTACCCATAAAGTCTATGTGCTTACCAAATTGGTATAGGTTTAGCTATACCATATAGTTATGTATTTTCATGAAGTATGTAGATAAAGACTCATAATAATAGTATGATGAATGTCTAGTAAACTAATAAAATAAAACACCGTTTTATTTTATTTATTTATTTTATTTAGGTTCTGATGCTTTTACAGATTCTTCGACTCACACACAAGTGATAATCACTCCTGAACAAACAGAAAAATGACCAGACGAAATGGAAGGCTGTCAAATCAAAATGGCGAAGGAAAGTTTTTCCAGGAGGGTATGAATTTACTTCCAACACATCCCATGGAAAACATTTCAATTACACACCAGAAAATGCCAAGTGATGAAGCCGGGGCATGATTTAAAAAATTCAAAAGTATTAAAGGGAGGTAAAATAATGTAAAAATGTTCAAAGACGCCAATATGGCATTGTGCTAAAGCTTTTAAAGCATCACTAAATTGTTTATGGTTTAGTTTCACAATTAGCTTGATACTTGCAAAGATGACAAAGGACTGCTTTTAAACCTAATGTGTAATCACTCAACAAAACCTTTCAGTAAAATTGATCTCTACTTTTTGGCGCAGGCTCATCATCAGCATGTGTTCACCCACACAGCGGATGGAGTTGATAACAGATGTAGAAAAAGACGTGCGGCCCACCCACCATAACGGGCCCCCGGCTGAGGCATGTCTGTGATTAAAATCTGCGATCCCGGTCTTTCTTGTGCAGGAAAACCTGACGTCCAGACAGGAGGAAGTCAGTAGTTTGCTCCTTCATTACGCTTAATGGTAAGTGGGTTGTAGGGAATTGAAGGGGGGTTTTAAAAAAAAAAAAAAACAACACACACGTTAAATCACTTTTACCCACTCTCTTATCTATATGTTTAGATCTACTTAGAGCAGAAATATTCCCCTCTTCCTAACCCTCTTCCAGCTGCTGATTTGCTGAAAAACGTTCTTGAGACAGGATATTTTCATTATTAAAGTTAATCACATGTATATCAGCGGGGTCTCTGGTCAGGCTGGCGATACCACAGCACTGGTTCCTTTGCGCCGTTTTCTTTCAAGCTGTTCATAATTAAGCTGTTACCCAGCTATTAGCTGAAATTAGTGATAACGGCTTCATCAGGTCACTACCCCAGACAGAGAGCAACCAAACGCACGCAGTCAGACTGCTGTTTGTGTTTCAGAGGACTTTTATGCAGCTAAACTTAAAGTTTGCAGCTGAGCTCTGTAGAATCAACTCATCAGCACTGTGCAAGCTGCTCCCGATGCATCCGTTTGGTTAATTACCTTTATTCATTACAGATTTTGTCGAGCTTGTGCTTTTCCTCCCCACCCCACGCACGCAAGTCAGACTCTCGTCCCAGTTAAAAGGCCAGTAATGCAATGAGTGATTATCCTGGATGGCTCGCTGTGCTCTCTGTTGATTAAATGTATTTGATAAGCAGGAAAGCTTAGCGTCTCCGATGTGATGCAGACACCTCCGGGCCTTCCTGACCCCGCAGCCCTCCTTCTGGGGGATTCCCACTTATTTTCAGCCCGTCTGGGAATCGCAGTTAAAACATGAGTTGGCTTTGATTGGTAATTTCTCATAATGGGGCAATTACTGGTGCTACTAATCAGGTACTAGAACCCCAGTCATTTTATACAAGTATCATTCTGATTTCCAAGGGTTAGGGTTGCCAAATTCTATTCGGTGAAGATAGAAACCAGTCCATGCTGCTAGAAGGTCCTCATTTTTCAGCATAGAAATTATTTGATAATCACAGATCACAGATCCTGGAAAGCCAAGCCTCATCCTCCAAGGTTTGAGCCAATGTCCATAACGCCTCAGAAGATGCACCAAGCTTTCAGCACATCTATTGTTTCTCCAAACAGTTTGGGAAGACTCTTGATTTACAGGCAGACCACACCGCATTAAAAATCTGAACAGTGAGCACCATGCCTACAATTATGAATATGTTAACAATTTATCCTGCAGCACTAAATAATAAATATTCTAAGCCTTCTAATGATTGCTATTTTCATATTATGCTAGTTTAAGACAGACAAGACTTCAGGATCCTCTTTGAATGCGTAGCTATTGGTTAAATTTACAAAATAAAACTGGTCAGCAGCAAGAACTGCCAAGATAAATATCAGAGGTTGATGAAGAGTAGATCACTGAGAATCAAGGAAGAAGCCAGTGAGGAACAATGCAGAAGGAAGGGTTTAAATTCAGATGAAGAGGTGGCCGGAACCGAGTCGCAAGTGGGGAAAGGGCAGGGTTAAAGGAAAACAGGTGGGAAGGAGAGCAGAATGGCAGGCAAAGAGAGGGCCGAGAACATCAAAGCCGAGAGCCGAGAAGGCCAAGAAAGTGAAGACACAGGAACGCCATAAACGAAAGGGAAAAACTTGAAGCTAACAGGAACAATGAACAAAAAGAGACACTAATTGAGAGTGTTCAAATAATGAGATAAATGAACTAAGACAATGAAAAACTAAAATGGCACAATCTAAGGAAATGAGCTAAAAGAAATACAAACTAAAAGTTCAAACACCTACAGATGAGCGATAGTGCACAGTTCTAATTGCACAGTGGGACATTTTGTCAGCTCAGAAAAATCTATATTTGTAAAAATACATCTGTGAAGTGTTTCTCAGTGAAATCGTCTCTCAAAGCTTTAATTCCAGCTCTCCTTGTCTCTCCCTGTGATCGATTACAGGCCAGTTCTGGTTTCCCATTTGCCAAAAGTTGCATTTAGCCAGGTATTCGTCTGTGGCTTCTCGTGACCTTTTAATCATCGATTTTTAAATCCTCTGACATCATCTGTCCCTTCTTTTCTACCTCTCCCACCCCTTTTTTTTTTATATATATTTTTTATTATTTCAAATCTGTTTTCTCTCAGCACAAAATCTATCCGAGCAACACAAACATCCAGCGCTCACTCACTCTCCCCCGCCGTGTTCCCCTCTCTCCTGCCTCGTCTCCCGTTTTTCTTTTTAAAACGTGTGGCTGCGGGCTGTGAGCTGCGATGTCAGCGGGGGGAGAATGAGAATGGTAATTCTTGCCCGACTGTCACCTCTGCTTGGAGGTGAGTAAGCACACCTTTTCCCCAGTGAGGCGGCTGGATTCATCTGTAATCCTGCAGCGATGTCGGCCTCAAACAGTCACCTCCGTTGGAGCGTTTAACGTGGAAGGGAGATAAATTAGGCATCTTTCCATTGGTGCTACGAAGTAGAATACTTGTTTACATGTGAGGTCGACGAGTAATATTACTAGAAAAAATAAAATATCTCAGAGAATATAGTGACGCATCTCCCCCTAGAAGAGATGTAGATCCTGTGTGGGTCTGACAGTCCTTGGGAAGAGGTGTGGATGTATTTTCCATAGAGGATACAGTGCAGCTCACTGGGACACTTTTCAAAATAGACCGTCACGCTTCTCATTGTGGCTCGATGACACGAGGACACACACACACACACGCACACACACACACACACACACACACACACACACACACACACACACACACACACATATAGATATATGAGCCTTGCTCAACTCTGGCTTTAAATGTTAAACTTTTATTAGCTGTTTATTTTTGAAACGCTTCACTGATTAAGAAAACAAATCTAAAGCTTATTTTTCCTTTCAGTATGTTAAAAAGAAATAATGACTGTCAATGACTTGTTTGCGTTTTTGTGGAAGAAATGGATTTACTTTTTAAAATAAAAATTCAATAACATTTGAAAGAGAGTAAAGTCCCAACCAGAGCTTTAACTGTTAGAGCCATTCTGACTGAAAGACAGCAACGGTTGTGTTTATTATCCGTAGCCGAATTTCTTTAGGTGAGAGCTTGTTGTGTTACTGTTTGAGTTTTTAACCTTCGTCTTGTTGACAGGCTGTTTTAAAGGAAATTCTTTATTCCAGGCATCAGGCAGCAACCAGGCCTGGGTGTTGCTTGTGAAATAAAGTTCAGCCTTCACTAAAAATATATTTATTTGCAGTAATTCACTTAACAAGATGCCTTTTTTTCCCTCTCTGCAGAGAGCCAAGTTGAGCTTTAGGCTCAAAACTTTTATATATATATATTTGAAGTCATCATTTGAGAAACATTTCATTTTCACTCGGTTTCTCGACATCTGACATGAAATATGTCTGATTTCCTGAAACATCTAAAGGTGACAAAGATAGCACAAATCCTTAAGCGGGCAAATACTTTTTCCACAGCTCTTAACTTTTAACCTCTGACCCTCACATGACCCATGCTAAAATGAGGCCTTTAAAAAGATGCAGCAGGACAGGAGGTAAAGCGTAACGTCTGCCCTTTGGCAGATTCATTTCATAACACAAACAAACCAAACCTCCATGCCTCCCAGTGACACGTTTCGAAGTTGTATTTTTGTACGCCGAGGCGAATAAGTGGCTCCCAGGATTTCCCCGCCCCGCGTCACCCTGCTGGTAAATCCGTCCGGAAACATTTCAAGAATCCATCCCGCGACAAGATAATCCTGGGACAGCTGCCCTCTAATTTTGAGTGCAGGGCAGGAGGATCCGGGTGTTTGAGTCAGAGCTGAGAGATTGGCTTAAATTAAAGTTGGCAAAAAAAAAAAAAAAAGTAGAAAAATGCATTTTGCAACTGCAGGGCTTGACGGTTTCTGCGGCACAGATTCATCAAGGGATGTGGAGGAGGTCAAGACCTGATCCCGAGGCGCAGAGTGAATGGACAGGCAGTTAATGATTCACTCAGGCAGTATCATCCACCGTTACCGTGGCAACAGCACCTGCGTTCAGGTAAAAAAGCCCGAGCCGGTGCCACCTTTCTGATCAGACAGTGGAAAAATGAGTACGCTTCTCTCTCTGTGTGCGTGTGGCTGTTTATGCTTTTACCATTAGCTCACAAGATCAGCTCGCAAACAGCCGTCAATGTGTTGATGCAAAAACGTGCTGCTGCTGCTGCTGCTGCTGCTGCTGCTGCTGCTGCGTCAGCTGTCACTTACAGTGTGGCATGAAGCCGAGTTGGATCATCAGGGCGCATCAACGTCAGAACACCGGCGTACGGAAATGCTCCCACCATCTTGCTCCTCTGCTGTGTGCAAAGCTTTGGATGGTATTCAAAATGGTTTTCTTTAGATTCATCAAAGTGTTACGTTGGACCCAAGCTAACTTTTCCACTCACTGTCATATTGCATATTTGGATTAGCATACTGTGCTGCCAGAAGAACCAGTTCTAAAATCCAGCAGGGGTGGATGGAGGTCATGTCTTTCAGCAGGCGGCTCTTTGGGAGCCACGCTGCTTCCTTTACGTCTCTCAAACTGCATCTTTTGAATATTGTATGGGTTCAGCTACACGGGTGTGCTAAGATAAAAAAACAAAACAAAACAAAAAAACAAAACATGCACATTTCCATTTAGTCTATTACCACTGTAGCAACAAACCAAGTTGTCACTGACCAGATGTTACTGGAGTGGGTTGTTGAATATAATCTGATAGAATATTTTATTTTATTTTATGTCTGATGCATGCAACGTCTGTTGCTCTTTAAAGGAGCGTCAGTCCCATGCAGATTGTCTGGGTTTGGTGGTTCTAATGCAAAATTACAGCAATTTGATGTTATTAAATCAAAATCTTATTAGACATTTTCAGGTTATTGGAAACATGACTCTGCGTGCTGCATCGAAATTCAGCTTTATTTATTAATACCCCCCTCACTCCCCTCTTCCCCCCAGCAGCAGCGTCGCTTCCTCCTCCTGCCCAGACTCACTCTGTCAGGGCAGGCAGCCCGGCAGCCGACAGGCCACTACAGCGGCCGGCGTGATGGATGTCTGCTCTGAGAGCCCCAGCTGAGAGCGCTGAGTCACTCAGCAGATTCCTGCCGATCAGCAGGATGCTCCCGGCGCTCCAATTATTTATCCGAGGTCAAATTCCACAAAAACGAAGCCCACCCACCTCCCAGTCAAACGTAACGTGCTGCGTGGATCCGAGCTGCTGGGGGTTTTTTGTTTTGTTTTTTGTTTTTACGGCGCGTGAACGTCAGAAGGAGTTAATCGGTTTCAATCAAGGGAAATGAGTCACACGAGCATAGTAGGGTCTTGCCTCTCTCTCTTCCTCTCTCTGTGACCGAGTTTATGTTTTTGCAGACTCCATCATCTGCTGAGAGGAGAGCCGAGTAATAAATACGGCTTTGAACTTGAGAGCTCGGGGTCTGTTTCATTAATCAATGCCGGAGCTGCTGCGGCTGCTGCTGTTGCTGCTGCTGCTGCTGCTGCTGCTACTGCTGCTGCTGCTGCTGCTGCTGCTGCTGCTGCTGCTGCTGCTGCTGCTGCTGCTGCTGCTACTGCTGCTGCTGCTGCTGCTGCTGCTGCTGCTGCTGCTGCTGCTGCTGCTGCTGGTCTGTTTTCCCCTGCGGCTACTGCTGGTGTGTGTGTGTGTGTGTGTGTGTGTGTGTGTGTGTGTGTGTGTGTGTGTGTGTGTGTGTGTGTGTGTGTGTGTGTGTGTGTGTGTGTGTGTGTGTGGGCTAACATTACTCTTAAGTTCAGCTTTTTAGGATTCCTCCTTCAGGCTGTGGAACAAAAATAGAATCCTTTGGGGAGTTTCAGCTTTATTTCTGCTTAATCTGAAAGAAAAATGTGTCAAAATGTGATGTCAAAATGCAAAATGTACAGATAATAATAAAAGCAGGATAAAGGTAGATTTTTTCTTTTTTTTTTTTTTAAGTGAGTTGTGGATAATATATTTCTTCAGCAGGGTGTTATTTTTGAAAGGGGATCTTTTCTAAACATTGTCTAAATTTATGTCGGTCCTGCAGCAACAGGACGCGCTCAGCCTTTTTTTAGTCACCATGTCACATACTTGAGGCCTGCTGGCATTCCCTCAATCTGGCTCTGAGACGGTGGCGAGGGTCGATATTTTAGGCTCGAGTGATTAAGTTAGTATCTCCCATCTAGAAACAATAATAAAAAAATAAAAAAAACTACAGATTGTTTTCCCCTTCTTTCATGACAAAAAAAAAAAAAACAGCAACACTTGGAAACATACATTTTTATCTTCAGTGTGTGAAGTCAGTTTCTTTAGCAGGAACCTCCTCAGAGCTGCAGCCTGCATTATGAAATGCGCCTCACGTTGACGGAAGCAGAGGAGTGGGAATCCTGGAGGTGGATAGTTATCCCGAGAATATATTGTGGAAATAAGCTGCTGTCAAAAGCGAAATCACAGCCACAAAGAGCCGGAGCAGATGGCAGGAGCCTTCAGGCTGAGCTGTGCGTCATTACCCTCAGGTGGGCAACAGAGTGGAAACCGCAGATCTTCCTGTTACCGATGCCGTCTCTCGTGGTCGGTGTTTGACTTGGTAGAAAATGAGAGATTTTTTGTGTGTGCGTGTGTGTGTGTGTGTGTGTGTGAGTCCACTGCACAAGAAATTGAACAGGCGTTTGCGTTGCAGGATTAGACTCATATTCGGACTAGGGGGTTAAACTTTTTCACGTTTTTTTCATGTCACAGCAATAAATCCGACTTGGAAGACATACTTGTCTTGAAGGAAAAGGATGAAATTTCTATTATTTTCAAATAAAAACTAAAAAAAAAATTAAAGAATATATTAGAACAGACATATCTTTTAGTCTCATTGTGGGGAACTGTACAGTAAGGTCAAAGTGCATACAGAACAACATACTGTTCACAAGGAGTAGAAAAGGCTGTGAGAAACAGCAGGGGCGTGATGTAAACATGCCCGCAGTGGTTCAGTCAGGACTCTGCAGGTCCTCTTGGCTTCGTCTCCATCAGTTTTTGCCCAATTCGCAGGCCGACGCTTTCGCCGAGTCTCCTTTGCAAAAACAGATCCAGGTCAGTCAGACGGGACGGAGACGAGTCTGGAAACACCGAGTCTCATTCCCATTGATGTCTGGGCTGGATCCGGTCCTTTTGCGTGTCTGAGGTATGCTGCAGGTTTCAGCAGAATTCCCTCCAGGATTACAGCTTTATCCCACAGCCTGATGCGGCCACCACCATGCACCAGCACCTTCTTGCCGCTTTGTTGTCAGATTCAGAAATCTGGGACACATTTTCTCGCTTTTCCCAGAGTTAGGCCGACAGAGGGAAAAGAAATGTTTGGCTGCGATGCAACAAAACGACGAATTGACGCTTTTATTTTTTTCTTTTTGCTTCTGCTTCAAAAAAAATGTTTGTCAGACCTAATAAGAAGCAATCGTTAAATCGATAAATGATGTAAACTCGAAGGTCTCGAAGGTCTCCTGCCAAATTGAAAAAATTTCACGTTTTGTACACGAACATGTGAGGTTTACTGATGAATATGTATGAGAGAGAGAGCGACCCATCAAGGCTGATCGTCCTCTGTGGTGGAAACTTTGGACGGTTCGAGCTGCAGGAGCTGAGAGAGCGAATCTCATCCATTAGTCATGAGGTTCCCGGTGCAGGCATGGCTTTGTGTAGGACTGGGAGTGATTCCGCAGCGCTGTGCTACGCCACATTCGTCCTCCGTCGTCCTGCTTCCTCGTCCCCGGGTCCCTCCCGGCTCAGCTTTAATACGTCGAGTCACAAAGCGGGGAGGAGGGACGCCTCCCTCACTGCCGCTCTCTGCTGTCCAGGTGTGCAAAAAGAAATGAGAAAAGATGAGGAGTCCGATTTCTCACATGGAAGTGCAAAATAAAGCCATAAACTAGAAAATCAGGACATTCACTACATAGCTTTTCAGGATTCTCTGTTTTTATTGTTTTTCTTATTTTATTGTCCATCTCATCTTGCTCACTTTGTATGACTTTAAACAAATAAAATTGGCCTGTTGACAAAACTGAATAAAAGAAAACATAAAACTCCATCTTGATCATCTGAGGGCAGATTCAGACTTTTGAATATTTTATAGGATTATATTTACCCAGAATAGCATGTGGGTCACGTAAAACACTTTTAAACAGAGTCTGCTGAGGCTTGTTAGCAAGCAGGCCTGAGCTCATGATGGGCTTGTGAGCGAAACATGCAGATTCCAGCCTGGATATTCAAGCAGATCCGTAGCCGTCAATGTTCACGTTTCATCCTCCGAAAGTGAAACAATCAATGATTATTCTCCAAGTCATGGAGACCCAGTCAACAGAAGGTAAAGCAGGGATTCGTCGTGCTGTTTGTCAGGGCACGTCAGCGTCGAAGGAACATCAGATTGCCCCCGATGCAGTGATCACAGCTGAAGATTAGAAACTAACTTTAGTCTCAGCAAAACAAAAAAAAAAGTCCCACTTTGGTGGAGTGGATTCCACTGACACTGCGAGGCGACCGGACCCACAGTTCTGTTGGGCTACAGCTGCCATGAAAGAAAACAAAGAAGAGGAGCCATTTTTAAAGGTGTTGTGCATTGGCTGCTCAAACTGGAGATGCTCAGACCTGAAGGAGCGTCCACAGGGCGAGAGGCGGGATACCCTCTGAAGCTTTTGCATCCAAAATACATCCTGCAGGTGAAATGAACCGACTAAAGTTGTGTTTGCATGATGGAGATTTGACCAGACTTAAAAAAACAAAACAAACAAACAAACAAACCCAGAGAGCCAGTGTTCTGTTTATCTGTGCTACCCATAAATTCGTCCTGCCTTGTGGTAATGCGCACATCGATGCTGCGTCATTTACTGCTTACTCAGCAGATTCCTAATAAATGGGAGTTCCGTTTAATGCGTTTTATTTCATCGAAGATTACGATAAGTTTTATTTAATTCATTTCATTTATAAATCCGGCTTTAGCGTGCCGCCTGCAATGACGTCACTGCTACAAACAAGCCAATTTTTGGCTGTTCATCAGGTCAAAATAGGTTGTTTTTTGTGGGCTACTTTGTCGCCACACTATATCCATAAATCCAATATATTTAACGTCAACACAACCCGCTACAGTTTTCGGTTTGAAAAAAAAAAAAAAAAAATGACGGTAGCAGATTTGGACGCGTCGCACTGACAGACGGACCAAGCTATCGATCCGTGCTATAGGCAGCAAAATCTGACGAGGGAGGTAGCACCGGTAGTCAGGACACCAGGCTCACACAGCTTGCGTAACGTGACACGGCAGAGCTGGAATAGCAGCTCCACGCTGGCGGCTGCAGCAGGGGCCCAGAGCTCTGGATGTGATCCGTCTGACATCAGATAAACACAACACAACGTCAGGGCTCACGTGGATATGAGAGAGAGAGAGAGAGAGAGAGAGAGAGAGAGCATGCGAGAGACATTTCCTCGATTTCCAGCAGACATAAGCTATGTTGCTGGAAATGTCTCTCTGCTCTCTGTCTCTCTCTCTCTCTCTCTCTCTCTCTCTCGCAAGGTGCACTCTGTGTGTCTTTTAGCCAGCGGGAGCCAATTAGGTCCGGTGTACGCAGGGCGCTGCTGGGCTTCTGTTTGTCTGAGGCCGCGTGGTAACACTAATGAATGTCATCGACACAGTGGGGAAGAAATCTGCTCTGTCATGCAGACAAAAATATCTAACATTTCAGACCGTTTTTTTTTTTCCTTCACTCCATTGTCCGTGTACCAGTTTGTTATTATTGGGTCACAGGTGTGTCTATCAGGTGTCTGTCTCCTGCAGCCATTAGGTCCAGAGGCAGCCATTAGGTCCAGAGGCAGCCATTAGGTCCAGAGGCAGCCATTAGGTCCAGAGGCAGCCAGTAGGTCCAGAGGCAGCCATTAGGTCCAGAGGCAGCCATTAGGTCTTGCCGGACTGACGGCGGCAAGAGACGTGCAGGACAAGCAACCATGCACACGCTCACTCATAGAGAGACCAGCTCAGTTCGTCACGTTTTTGGACAGTGGGAGCGGGACGCCTGTGTATTCAATTCCTCTTAACGGTGTAATTTTTGAATTGGCAAGAGTAGGAGAGACATTTTCTTAAAAACGATTTTCCCACTCACGAGTGAGGAAGGGATGTCCTCTTGTCTTTCCGCTTTTGTAGAGTTGCAAAAATAGACCAGAGCCGTATCGAAGGAAACAGGAAGTCGTGTTCCTCTGAAACAATATAGGAACCATCCTGATTAGTCTAAAACTTACTAATCTGCTAGGATTTTTTGTTGTTGTTGTGAACATCTGTTACGAAACTATGAGAAATCAATTGTTCCAAACATTAATCAAAAATTAAACACTAAAATATTAACAAAAACGAGAAACAGGTCCCACAGAGTGTGTGTGTGTGTGTGTGTGTGTGTGTGTGTGTGTGTGTGTGTGTGTGTGTGTGTGTGTGTGTGTGTGTGTGTTCTTGTGTAAGCTGCTGCAGGGATGCTGAAATACTGGTTGTCTACTTGTTTGTATTTTCCCCGAGCTTGTTGGCTCTTAATTGAAACATTATTTCGTTTTCTCCCTTTGTGGAAGAAGGTACAGGAACAGTGAACAGATGTTCATAATTAGCAGGAAGAAGCAGGGACTCTCTCTTTTCTCCCCCCAAGTAGAGTGGCTAAGTAGCTCCTATTCAGAGATCTGACTCAATTAGCGGCTGAGAGTCAAGATGTGCCAAGATGTGCCAGGTGTATATATATATATATATATCTTCTGCCATGGGGTTTCAGTCAGGGCCTTCAATGGACGAAGAAAAAAATGTTTAGTAAAGTCTGTATAAGAATGTAATAGAGAAGTAACGCTCACCCATTGTTGGTAAATAAAATCCAACAATGGGTTGGATTTTACCAACCCATTGTTGGATTGGTTTTAGAATCTGATGGATTCTAAATGTTGCCGTCTGCTAAGATGTTGCAGTCGTCATTGGAGACGCATGGATTCAAACATTTCTAAATGTTCAACAACTGAGGCAGGACTTATCTACCGTCGTCTTTCCAACAAAGTGTAATAATTTATCACGTAACAGCTACGAACTAAATGTAAGAAATGGTTTCACACTAGTAAGAGCTCAGCATTTCTTTTGCTGTCTCTTTAAATTTCATTTCATTAAGAATATTTACTTCTGCTCATCCACAGATCCGGCGTTTTGTCATTTTCTGTAAGTATAAAATGAGCCTTCACTTTATTGTCAAATTGCCACAGATTCTAAATTGGGTTCAGACCAGAACTTTGACTAGGTCATTCTAATACATGAATATGCTTTGATGTAAATGTTCAGCTCTGGCTGTGTGTGTTTGGAGTCACTGCCCTGCTGACAGATGAATCACTGGCCCAGGCTCAGCTTTTTACGACCTCTAACAGGTTTTCTTCCGAGATTATTGGTATTTTTCTCCATTCATTTCCCCATCAGTTTGGACCAATCTCCAAAAACAAAAAACACTTTCTTGGTTCTGACTTTTTGAAAACTTTCATCACTTTTTAGCGGCAGAATCAACAAATCTTTTTTTTCCTTCAACTATTGAGAGCCGATTGGCATCCCCTCAGCTCAACTATTACAGAGATTTAAAGCAGCAAAAAGAAATACGAGATTAGCTGCTGTTAAGTAGTGTCAAGCTATTAGCATGTAATGAAACTGTCATTCAGTCTTCAGTCAGAGGCTTCTTCAAATTTGTTGCAAGACTGACTGCTACCAAAGATCAGAATCCACAACTTTTTGAAGATACTTGGATGCTGTGAGTTACAACTTAATTTTATTTCCCTTTGGGACAAAGCAGTGTTTGCTCATACCTGAATTCCTCGCTAAAAGCAATGTTTGCGGTTAAAAGCCTCTGGTTATTTCAATACTTATTCCGCCCCAAAAAGGTGGTCTTCTTAGAGTAAAAATAAAGAAAGTGAACGTTTTGCTTTTTTAACGTTCTTTAATGGTTCAGTTGGATTTGGAAGCATTACGGCAGTATGGTCAGCAGCCATACGAAACCAAAAAGAAACCAACTAATCAACGTAGACTGGGAAAGAAAATAAAATACAAGGCAACAAAATGAAAACAAAAAAAAAAAGACAATTAAGCAACATCCGGTCACAGTAAGAAGATACACAGTCCTGCCCTCAACTTAACAGCATGCTGAAAATCAAAACAGGGAGATTTTAAGTTCAATGAGGATCTCTCTCTTTCACACACACACACGCACACACACACACACACACATTCATAACTTGATCCAAGGCTGCAGTCCAGCCCTGATGGGTACAATGCACAGTAAGACGCCTTAGAAAAAAAAAAATGCATAGAGACAAATAAAGAATGTTTTATAATAAAGTAAACATAAAATACAGACAGACCTGTTGGCTGTTTACATTGCGATGATTGTTGGAAACATTCAGTTTGAACTCAACGCCAACAACAACAGCAAAAAAAAAAAAACATTTCTAAGAAGCTGACAGCTTCCACAAATACCAACAATGTACAAACGATGGTCATTGTGACAAAGGCTGAATAAACATGAGAAACCACAAAGCAGACATGCTTGGCTTTAAAACATCTTCAAACGAAATTAAATAAATCAGCACGTTGTTAAGAAATATGCCTGTTGAGACGCAAATATTCTTTTTCTTTTCAAAGTCCAGCTGCATCAATTAAAGATTTTAACTTTTCTTTTTTTTTTTTTCATAATTTTTTTTATTGTAAATGACAAATAAAAACACATTTACAAACATATTTTTCACCCCGCAGTGAATCAAACAAATAATCTTTGTCCTAGATATTAAAACGTTTTTTTTTTCTTATTTTCTATTTTTAAAAACAAATATCCCGCTGATAATAGTGCAACAGATACAGTACGGTTAAAAAAACCCCCAAAGAAACAAACAAACAAACAAAAAAAAAAACAGCAAACAGTTGTAATGTTTGGCGTTATGGGTTTGATTACAGGGAGTTAAAAGTTAGAGTTTGTGTGAATTTAGTGTAAAAGAGTCGCTGCCTGCTGGTTAAATTAAGTCCTGATTTAGTGAAAACAATATTGTCAATTCAGGAAACAAATTACACCCACAGCTCGTTTTTTTGTTTTTAAATTGGCACATGGAATTCATTCTTCCTAGTTTCCAGCTAAAAGTACAATAAAAAAAAAACCAAACAAACATTATATTAAAGTTTTACTCGTCACAATGAGTGAGAGAAAACAAAACAAAAAAACAAGCAGGAAGGATGTTTACGCCTGTGTTTCATGTTGGATTCGATGACGTCTGGTAGTGTCTCTGATTTCTGATCAATCGCTCATGATTCAAAATAAACACTGACAGGAATAAAGAAAGCAGCAGAAAGATGAATAATAAATGGGGCCTCATGCACAAATCCAGATTTAAACAAAGACCTTCAGGCGTTTCTCCTTCATAAATAGCGTCGATTGATCCAGGACTTGTTACGCCGTGAACGAAACGTGAACGATTGACACTCGCACTCTGATCGGTCGGTTCTGTCGATACCTTGTCAGAAATCCTGCGGTTTACAACCAGGAGTCGGTAAAGCGCCGCCGCTTTTCTTCTTCGCGATTCCCAATTAGAAAACAACCGAGGTTCAGCTGCGCCCGTCGCTGCAGAGCGCGGCTGAAGACGAGCGAAGCGGCAGACGGGGGGGGGGGTCAGGGATCGATGCGTCGCTAAACGAGTTTATCTGGGTCCTGCGACTAAAACGCGAGCCTCGTAATCGGGCCGCAGTCCGGTGTGGAGACTCAATTTAAAACCATCCCATCGGAAGCAGAAAATGCCTTCGAACACTGATGCGGTCGTATGCAGCCGTTTGTGTGTAGTTACTCGTAACTTAACGTTTTCACACCAGCTTCATCTTATGAGTGACCGAATGAGATGAAGAAGTGGTAAATACTAAAGCTGGACTCCACCGGGGAGACTTTCTACCGGATCCTGAGACACGGTTGTAACTTTAAATCAGCCGAAAGTTTTCTTTTTACAAAACGAGGCCCCTCATTAAAAAAACAACAAAAACAACGCACAACAGCTAAAACCCGAAACTAACGGCAGGGTTTTGAAAGAGCGGAAATACTTCTCCTCTAACACGATTAATTATCACTTTCTCTTCGCTTCGGGTCAGCTGTCGAAAAGGTCCGCCACCGGGTGACCGCAGCGGACGTGACGCTGCCCGACGCCTCGACGCGGACAGGACCTAACAAAAAAAATAATAAAAAAATCAACCCTCGATGCCACCACAGAAAATAAACAGAAAACCCGAAACCGACAATTATACAATTTGTGAGCGCGTTCACAGATCGCCTTATTGCCAAGGCCGCGGCCCACAGAGACCCGCTCGAGTGCATCCCGGGTGCCGTCAGCAGGTGAGGAAGGGGCAGGATGTAGGAGGCGAACGCCGCGTCTCCTCCTCCTCCTCCTCTGCCTCCTGCAGGCGCCCCTCTTCTCCTGAGCTCGTCGGTGTCGTGTGTGTGTGTGTGTGTTCGTGGAGTTGGATGTCGTCGTGAGTCATGCACGGGGCGGGACGGCGGCTGCGTTTGTTTGGGGAGAGGTGGAGAGAGGCCTGGGTCACTGTCGTCGGTCCTCTGTCTCTGACCGCGAGAACGCCATCACCACGTCCTCTGCACCTGGAGCACGAAAAACAAAAGAAGAAAGACAATGAGACGTGTTCAGAGTCAACGAGTAAAGCACTAGTAAAGCAGGTTGGAGAGTTTCCTCATGTAATAAAAGACAAATGATTCAGAGAGGAAGCGATTCCATCTCATTTCTCCGGTGTGTCGATCAGAGACTTTGGCCTTCAAAGCCGAATGCGAGACAAGTGAAACGCAAGCATCTGTAAAATGCGACGACTGGTGCAGCTTCAGCATGTATTCATCTTCTTCTTGTTTAAACTCTGCAGTATTTCAGATTTTACTTGGCTTAAAGCTGCAACACGTAACGTTTCTTTAAAAGACAGAAACGATCAGTCTCCTACACCGTTTTCCTTGTCTTCTATTGCCAGGTGAAGAAATCCACACGCTCTGTCAAAAGCAACCAATCACAGTCGGGAGGAGTGACTTAGCGCTGTCAATCACTCGTGCACTCCTGGTGCTAACGGTGGAGAAACAACACACTGTTCCAGGAAAACTGTTTCTCCGCCGTCATCGGCGGCTATGCTGACTAACCTGAGCATTCGTGTCATGCTGTTCCAGCGGCAGTAAAAAGAAAATGGGTCAAATTTTCTAAATGATTCAAATACTTCAGAAGCCTCTCTCATTATTACTCACTGAAAATCACCAATACTTGAGACCTGACCTACTGTCCTTGTAACCGCCGATTTTAGTAGCTCTAACACAATTAGTACTCAATTTAGAAACAGTCTAATATCTGAGGTTGTGCTTATTTTTGCTCGTGAAGGTTCAGCCAATCAGTGTTGAGGAAAATGACTGGGGCGTCTGGACCGCGCTAAGTGTGAAGTAGCACTGCAGCTGACCATTTCAGCTTCCAAAGCTGCGTTTTGTTTTACACATTTTAGATGTTTCGCAAAAACATCTATGAATAGGCAAATTTTCCATGAATGGTTCAAAGTTATTTTGCAACAAATCACTGCAGTCCTTCAAACATCCATCAAGAATATTTGATTAAATAAAAACAAAACACGAGTGAAAACTACAGTAAAGCCTGTCCAGTCTTTAGAAGGTGGGTGTCATTGCCAACAATTTTTAAGGGCATAAATCATTTTCTTTTTCATTTAAAACAATTTTGTTTCAAAGAGAGCCTTTCATATTTCATACACTTGAAAGAACATTTTAAACAACATTCACTAACGATCAGTTCTCCTCATTCGGCTGGTTATCCTGTAAATTATAAGGTAGAGCGTAGAGAAAAAGTGGGAGACGGGACACAGAGTGAACAGATTGTACAACGTTTTGTAACATTATGTGATGAAGCTCTAGCTTTTTTCTTTCTTTTTCCATTCTGACACCCACGGCTCGAACGCCAACTCTCGTTCGGCATGTGAAACGTGGGATCTTATGAATCCAGTCAGCTGTGAGCGGTGAATCTGGAGGAAAACGTCCCGCTGCGAACGTCGGCTTGGCGGACGCAGGTAAAGTCTTCCCGCGCGGGACACGCCTGCAGCGTAACGCCGCTCGGTCGTCTGTCTGACGGCGACGTGGCGACGCTCTGAGCGGGCGGCTGACAGCAGCATCCTGATAACCTCCAGATCTGAAGCTGCGCTGCCGTTCAATCTCCTCCACTGCGGCAGCCTGATACTCCAATCAGCCGATGTTATCACCATTAAGCGTCATTTAGAGTCGCCTCGCTAATGTGACACGCTTGCATTTCTTCCCTGTTCCTTTTGTGCTACGGTAGATTAAAATTACAGCCTCCTGGGTGTTTATTTCTCTTATGATTTCTGTCAAATGCACAATAAAACCTGTCTGCTAGCTTTTATTTAGAAACAAGTGATTCATTAGTAGTTTGTCAACTTATTTAACTATTTGTATGAAGTACAGAAAACCTGTTTAAGCAGCTTTGGTCTCCAGAAAGAGTTTAAATATCAGGATTTAAAACACACAACGTTAAATTAGCCGCTAAATGTGCAGCTGTTCCTTCATATCACGACCAAATAATAGTGAATTTCAGCTCTTCCATGTTTTGCTCTTCTACAATGGCTCTGAATAACTGGCAAAAAAAAAAAAAAAGAAAGAAAAACAAATCTAGTTTGTTTGAATACTCTGTCTTTTTCGCCACCAGTTAAGCGGCTAATAAAATAACATGCTATTGAAGAAAATATTTCAATCCACTATTTATAAAATTATTATCTTTCTTTATTTTGGTTACATAAAACTAGAAATAAAAAGGAGGTTCTTTAAAAAAAAAAAAAAAGAAACATCTCCAGTAACATTTATAATTATAAGTCACATTTTCAACAGTTTTATTGAGCTGGACTGAGGACAAAAAGTTAAAAAGTGCTCTCTGGAGTGTAAAGTTCATAGACTCTTGATCTAGACATTAACTCAGGAGAAATGAGTGGTTTAAAAATCCTTTGAAAACAGGAAAGAAACTGGTTTTGATACTTTTTACCACCTGGCTCAGTGTCTGAATAAAAGGTACACAGACATTATGTGGTTCTGGTGATTAAAAGCAATAAAATGAAGGGGGAAATCATGCTTGAGTGCGATAGTCTGCTGTCACCACCGTCCTGTGCTGTAAAAACACACCTTACAGTGACTCAAGCATGTTTAACACCAAGATCAACACCTTTCCAAAAGGCTAGGAAGCGATTCTGACAGCAACCGGCTTTTTTTTTTTTTTTTTGCTCGCTTAAAAACCACTTTCACAGCAGCTTTGAGGAGTGCCTGTTAGGTTTAATCATTAGAGAAATGAAAGTAGACCAAGAGACTGTGAGCCTCGACATGCCTTTGGCACAAAGAGAGGATCATCTTCATTAGGCATAACAGATCCTACAAACAAGTTTGTGTTTCACTTGGGTATCGCTTTCAGAGAACGTTTATCCGAGGGCACACTCAGTACATTTCAGAACAACAGAAAGTTTAAATCTACAGGGGGAGGATGTCTTTTTCTCTTTTGACTGGGAACGATGCAGGTAAATAAAGGAGGAACGGACTAAATCTACAAGACTGGACTAGTTTTCGTGCGTTATTGTGCGCCCAAATTTGTTTTCTTTTGAAAGAATTTAATGTGGAACAATTCAAAATGGAGACAATTATGCACCTGCACACATCCATCACCTTCACTGCTGCACAACTAAAAACAGCTCCGGCAAGGTCATGCTGCAGCACGGCAACCAATATTAGGCCAAGGAAAGAAGGGAAGGACCGAAGGACGCAAGGACAGAAAGGAAAGAGGGAATGGAGGTACGACACAAAGAAGCAAGTCAGGATAACAAGTAGGGAGGACAGAAGAAGGGATGGGAAAGGAACATTATAAAGAAAGAAAAGAAAGGATAGAAGAAGAGAGGGACTATGGAAGGACCCAAAGAAAGGATGGACACAAGGAAGGGAATATCGAAGGGCAAATCAAAAGGTGGGGGACAAAAACGTATAGACAATGAATGATGGGAAAGGTCAAAAAGCCTGGAAAACCAGAACTTTTCCTGACTCCTTATTTCCTTTTTCCAACCTTATCCAGTCCTGAGAAATACAGGAACCAAGTTCCAGTTGCCGGAGGAACGCTGCAGATTGACGGAAATAAACACCATCTGAATTGTACGGCGTTTGCGTGAAAGGCTTCTCCTCCTGTAACAGACAGTTCAGGCCAAGGGCACAGAGCAACGCGAGCCAGAAACCAACAGATATTTGCTCAAAATACCCCCAGAGACCGAGCTAAATCTGAACACAGCGCCTGAGAGTCATGTTCGGACCTCGCCCTGATACCAACACACGCTCTCAGAGAACACACACACAGCAACAAGCTCTCGCCGACGAGATGGAAACGTCAGGTCCCTCAATGCTGTTGCCTAGCAGCAGATAAGAATCGGGCCGCGCCGGAGCCACTGCGCACGAGCGGGCGGCTTTTGGTGAGCTTTGATGCAGCTCTGCTTCCAGCCGTTCTCTCGCCTTCCCATCTGCCTCGGGCTGAACCGCTCCTTACCTCCACCTCCCAGACGGGGGTGAACACAAAGACCTGCGAGGGTCGATTTGCTAAAAAAAATAAAAAAATAAATTTAAAAAATAGCAGCACCATGTCTTTACCTGCTATGCCCTCTACAAATCCCTCTGTAGAAGAAAACAAACGACCCAGAGTTGTTATAAGAATCATTCCTTTCATTGGGCAAATTTCTATCACTATCTAGAGCTGAACAGTCTGGGTCACTAAACCCGACACTTAAAAAGAAACACAGCTAAAGAATTTAATTTCTTCCATTTTCTATTAAGAAAAATTATCTAAAAGAGCAAAGAGTGGATCGGTTTTACAGATATCCCTGCTTCAGGGTAGCATCATCAGGAACAACCTGAACACGCAGTCCTCCTCTACACTTCTGAGGCAGCATAAATCAATATTTGGCTTGCTTGAAATTAAAAAAAAAAGCAGCATGAAAGCTTCGGCGAAACCTCAGAGGAGAAGAAATCTTTTATTAAGCTCAAAGGGAGCCTGTTTGAAGTGAGAGGAATGAAGCGCTTTCTGCCCGACTCATTCCTCTCAGAGAAGCGTCTGGATTGATGTCTCCGGTGTTGCAGTGCTGCAGCACCAACAACATTTAAGGTCACAATCTTTGCAGGGTCGGCTGAGGGGACGAAGGCGCCGAGAACAGCGGCGTTGGAAAGACTCTAGGGGTGGGTTGTGCGAGGTTCGACGCTCAATTTCCGAAGGGAACGATGACAATTAATCGATTATTGGAAAAAATCGTGAACAAATTTAGTAATCGATTAATTGTTAGCTGGAGTATCGATCGCAGAATAAAAGACCATTCGCTGAAAGAACACAAAGCGGTAATTAAGCCAAAAACGGTAAAAAAAAAAAAACAAACAAAAAAAACATTTTACATGTGAGATGAAAAACCTCCGTCTCCAGTTTCAGCTTTATTTTTATTTAATTCACTCAATAATACATATGAAGAGTTCATGTGACAACTAAGATATCATGAATGAAGAGGAGAAGAGAAGCAAGAAGTATAAACTTTTAATCTGTGGCCCCTGGTTCAAAGTCTGTATGAAGGTAAAAATATAAATATAAATAAAATAAAAGATTCTATTTTTGCTGACAGAATTGCTAAAGAAGTCAAACAGAATGACCTGAACTGATTTTGCATCATAATTATTAAATTGAACCTGGCAAATTTCAGGTCTTTTGTTCAAGCCATTTACAGGTTTGTTAATTCGACATATTTATTGCATGATTTCATTAGTGTTCATTTTAATCGTCAACTAAAATGATCAAATTAAGTGAAACCACCGCACATGAAATCATCGCACACTAAAGATTTAGCAGTGTAGTCTGACAACAATTAGCATTCTCTCAGTTTATAGACCAACCTCAAATCCCTGAAGGAAACTCTGGTTTCCATGGATAACTGAGGTTTCTCTGGCAACTTTTCCTCGCCTCTCATTCGCCGAAGCCCTCCACTGGAGGCAACTGGCTTCCTTGAGAGAGAAGCCAGTTCTGTAAGACGACACAGATTCTACCAATTGTTGCCTTTGTGTGTTTAAATGAAATGTAAATACCGCAGAAACGTAATTAAAATGGTTAATTAAGAGCACCAGCAGTCAGATTAGAAAGGAAACGCAGTCGCCATTGCTTAACAGAATTTGTTTCTTTGTGTCTTAATCCACTTAAAAAAAAACAAACAAAACAACCCAACACAGTCACATGAGTCAAGAATAAACCAATTTACACTAAAACAAGCCTCACTGAATGGGTTCATGCTCTTCCCAAGATAATAGCAGTGTTCATACAAAGACTACGGGATCCTGCAAGGCCAAAGCATTAACAATTCAGAACAAGACAGCGGAATAAAGAAAATCTCAGTGCTGGCGCCTTGGCTGATGAATCCTCCGTGGCTTTAATTAAAATCTGCTAAACAATTTTTTCCCCCTCACTTTTTTGCATTTATGCTAATGAGCCAATTAAAATAATCCGAGATTCAAACGAAGTGACCCATAAACAGAATGACAGCTGACTTTTAATCAGTGAGGGAATGTGTGGGGGGGAGAAATTAAAATTTCTGCACAGATTAAGAAAATACAAGCAAATGCGCTCATTTTCTTCAATTGTAAATTTGAATGAACCATCAGATTATTCCTGGGACTCCTTCACTGTGCTGATGAGAGGGGATCCTGTCTCAACAAGTCCATATCTTTCTTTAACTCTGCATCTCATCTCACTGCTGTGCACTAAAAGAAGCTGCAGCTATTTTAGACCCGGCAGGATCCAACATGAACTAGTTCAGATCTATTAATCAGCATTAAAATTGTCAACTTATCTTCTGCATCAACTAATAATGTATCAGAATAACCTATTTCATAACCTTTAAAGCTCTAAAACAATTGCATTTTAGTTTATTTTTATTTCCACTCCTTGTAAATACTATAGTTTTTTCTTCTCCAAATTACTTTACTCAGCTGCACATCACTATTAATCTGATTGTACCATTTTTTTAAAAATAAAAACCTGGCAGTATCATTTTTCATGTGTTGTAAATTTCTCCGTACAGCACAGTCTTATTCCCATTTCTATATTGTTGGACTTTAGTGTGAATACGAATGCTCCCACTTACCTTAAGGTCTTGCTGTGACACCCGATTGACAACAAAGCATGTCACTATTCTACTGTGCCAAAAATAGGCAGCTGGGAAACTGATGCACTCTGTAGCAATTTAACACACAACTGCAAAGTGTTAAAGTAATCAAACATGAGCTGAGCTTCTCGTCGAAATGTTCCCTCAAACATTTTTTTTCTGACATAATCCCGGCAGACAGATGTGCTTCGTCTCACAAAGTGCCTTCAGCAGCTTAAAATGAATTTATGTCTGAGATTCAAGCATCACAACGTGCTTCTATGTAAAACCGTAAACCTTACGTTCATCACCACCCAGCTGGAAAGACTCAGCTTTGAAAAGACGTTTTAAACCGTGACAAACTTTGCCACTGCAGCAGATAATTTATCCACCATCGTTGTTTTGACGTGGTTAGGTTGCTCACAGAGAGTGTGCTGAAAATAAGACATTATTTTTGCTTTATAACAAACAATATCGGTGCTGACAAATGTGATATTAACTGGTTTGTTACTATGACACAATGTCTCATATCGATGCAAAAACAAAAGAGTCAGAATGAAAGAAGTTAGAGATGCGCAACAGTCTTGCCCTGAAGGTTGACATTGCAATTCATTTTGTTTATGGACTAGCTAAAATCTGTCCTTAAAGTTTTAAGGAGAGGTCGAAGTTCACTTGGGGGGGTGAACTGCAGCTGCTCAGGCCTCTAAACGGCGGCCATTAATCCCATCGGGATGAGAAACGGAGAGTTCAAGCATCTCAGGTAAAAAAACGACAACCAATTTCAGGTCAAAATGACCACTCTATTTTAACACCAAACATTTTTGTGTACAATGTTGGGCAACATCTGGCCGCTCTAACAGCCTTGTTATTTTCTGACAGACCATCGATGCAGCATCAGAAACTAAACACCCTGCTGCTGGACTGAAGCAGAAGCATGTTGATGGAGCAGCTGCTGCATAAGACAACATGAACCAACACCAGAAACTAAAATCAGGACAGAATGGTTCGTTCCATCTAACATTAAAACTCATCAGTAAAATTACTATATTCTTATGATTCGAAAGTGTAAACGGAAGACACAAGGTAACCAGACATTAAAATTCAAATTCAAACACCCTCGTCCTTTGCGCAGCCTTGAATATTTAGAAACGGATTACCTCTCCGGCGTGTGTGCAATACCTAATCACAATACCTCGGACCAGTTCTGGACCGCGAATAATTCATGGGCGCACGGAGGGCATTCAACGCATCTGTTCTCTAATATATGAAGAACAGAGCTCTTCTGTCACTCCGTAACTTGTAAGAAACGATCCCACTGTATTGACAAAGCAAAGACGGCAAAATGTCTGTGAACTTATCACTGATGAGGCTTTTATAGATGCTATAAACCTCCTTAGATGGTGCCACGCTGCATGTTCTGCTGGTTAATGAACAAACGTGAGGCTGTCATGAAACCTGCAGTCTTCACTGCATCTCTTATAGGAGTATAAAAAAAGAGAGATTACCTCCACTTCTCTCTGGTGCTGATTTTTTGATCACAGAGAAAAGACACAGGCAAGGACACCGACCTAACACTTTAAGACGTTGTAGGCAATTTTCTGTTTCCGACGCCCCCTGAAGGTGTGAATGTCATGAACAGGAAAGCAGGACCTGAGACACAGCAGGCCGCTGTTTACTGGACTGGAAATCCAGCACAACAAAAATATCGAAGGTTCTCCTCCTGGACGACTGCAGTGCCGCTGCACTGACACTCTTGCTTTAATGCAGCGCCATCTTGTGGTTTAACATCAAGCAACCGCTGGGTGGGAGAAAAAGCTCAACAGCGCACTCTAGTGGACTCCTCTGAACAAGAACTAAAATGTTCATGACCGGAGTGCTGATTTGGCTTGCAGAGTAAAACACTTTCTGACAGAGAAAGAGAAATGACAGCGACAAGCGTTTTGCTTTTGCTGAGGGTGAGTCACTTGTTTCCAGCGTTGCGCGTTGTTTGCTGGGTGAGTAATCTCAAAGCGTGGTGGGCGGCTGGACGGTTCCCATGCACAGTCGGGGAACGCGTCTGCTCTGCTGAGCTGTGCACTCTTTGAGAATGAGGTGTGTGGAGGGATTTTCCCTTGTTTTTAGATTAAGCAGAGCAGCAGCTCTGCAGCATGTCAGAGTGGCAATATTTGGATTACACCGCAGGAGGGAAAAAAAATCCCAAAACATAAACATTTAAAAAGAAAAAAAACCTCCTAACACAATTATTATTGACTTTATGAAGTGTGTGTGTGTGTGTGTGTGTGTGTTCCAGCCTTACCCTGGTCTATATTGTGCTGTGGTAGCTGGCTCATCTGACTGTGAACCACTCCTGCGTAACTCCGGAGAAAAGCTTCTTCGCTCTGTGTAAGCTGAGAAAGAGTAAACAGAGTCGCTTTAAGAAGCCTAAAGCAAGAACAAACAGGCAGAAACTCTGATCCCACTGACCCGCATTCTGCTGCTTTGTTCACTAATAATAATAATTCTATGACAACTCTAAAAACCAATTTTCTCAAGGAAATCATTTTGCTCTGCCACTTTCTTTTCTTCAGACATTTCATAGTCGGAAACATTTGCATGTATTTTCACTCTGCGGTCATGTTTCTGTGTCACTGAGTTAAAGAGGTTTCTGTTTGTGTGCCACGCAAAGCTGGAAATACAGCATCCTTAAGTATTCAAATCTCTAGTCTTTTGACATTTTGTCACATTACAACCACACTTTTCAGTGCATTTCGATGACATTTATTGCGCTGAGCAACGGCAAAATGAGACAATTACGATCACAACCAGTCAAATCCTTTGCCACTTTCAATTGGTCATTTTTCAAGATTTTCCAGTATTTAGCTTCATCCATCTTTCCTTTAACTCTAACCAGCATCTACAAATATTATGATGCCGCCACCACTGTGTCCCATCCTGGGATGATGTTAGGGTGGTGTGTTGCTTGTAGGAGACAAAACACTTCTTCCATGCGTTTACCATGTAAACGATTGATCATTTTCCTTCCACACTATGTCTGTTAAACATAAAATTCCCAAACGTTTGTGAATATAACGTGACAAAAGTAAAAAAAAACAAAAAACAAAACACTATTAATACTTAATGAGATATTATATGCCAGTACATGGCAGAGGAATAGGAGCCCGTTTGTTCTTGTCCTACACCTAAAATGTGAAAACCAGCTCGCTGGTCCGGTCACCATACTTACATTTGAACCCATTTTCTTAAGCATGAGCAGGACCCGCACTTTATGCTGGATGTACATGTCTTCAGGAGACTTCCCCGGCGCCTCCTCGCGGTTCATCCCCTCTGCTCCTGTGGCTCTGCTGACACAAAACCCAGCAGCGTTACACAACAGTGCGATTTAAAAATATGAAATTATGGGGGGGTTTTTTCAGCCATGAAGTCAGGCTGCATTAGTTAAGATTAGATGAGATCACAACATTCGGCTACTGTTCATTTGCAGTAGATAATATTTTAGGTCTGGTGGTTCTAGCTCAACCTTTCTCGATTTTTTTTTTTTTTTTTTTTTGAACACGTTCCGCTTTAAATTCTGATTTACAGGGGCTGGACAAAAAAATTATTTTAAAAATAGCCAAAGTGCACACACATGGACGCATAAACCGGAGTGTGACCACATGAAAGCCTCTGCATACATCCCATCTGACCCCTTTGGATGGACTCTTATCGTTCAGTACGGTCACGGTGCAAGCGCAGGTTTGGCGCCTCACCACTTCATTAATATTGCGAGGTAGTTTTCGCACAGATCTCACTTCTGCCTCTGACCTATTTTCACAGCCAGTCTGCAGAGATGCAGAATATAGGGAAAAAAGAGTGGAGAGGAAAAAAAAAAAAACAGAGGGAGGAGGTGAAAGCAGGCGATAAAAAGGAGCTGCCAAATCTAATGTGGGTGATAAAAAAAGGGAGAAGTTATGCCGTGATCGTGTGTTCACATCAAGGTCGGTTGCTGTCGGCATTAAATCTCACAATGCACCAACAATGAGCGCTGCTGGATATCCAGCTTAAATCTGCTAATTGAAAAACCAAATAAATAAACCCATCAAATACAAAAATGATGTAGAAGGAGAGCACATCACTATGCATGTCAGGATTTTCTCTCCCCAAAGAATATCTTGTATAAAAAGCCTGAGCAAACCACAGAAAATGATGATAGTTCTGGCAATTTATTTTGGCCTCTTATCTGAACAAAGGGCTGCTAACGCATGCTGACAGGTCGTTTGATGTTGGGTTATATTTAATTGACGAGCCGGCTGATCGGCCCTCTTTTCCAGAACCCACCAGAGAAGGGAAGAGTGGGGGTCCTGCTGGCCACTTAGTTGTCACAGTGAGGCAGCGAAATCACCCAGATCAGAGCAGCTGGAGCTCGTGCAACTAACTAAAACGTCCGCAACTGGAGCAACCAACAGACGGAGTAAAGCAACAAGCAACCAACATGGTCGCTTGTTCGCCTCAACCTTGAGGCTGATCAGGTTTTTTTTTTATTTGGAGAGTTGCTGAAGAATCAAAGACAGACAGACATAAAAAGATGGAGAGCTCTCTGGCGTCGGTTTAGCTGCTCGGGAAACCTTCAGGGGATTGGTGGCGGTGGGTGAACGAGTTTGGGTGGGGGTAGAGATGAAGGGAGGATGCTGGCGGATCGTGCAGGGAGGGGGGCTGCTGGTGGCGGCGGCGCCTTTAGATCAGCCTCTGTGACGCTTTTGATCACGTCTCTGAGCTTCAGACAAATTGGAGAGCTCGCATGCCGCGCAAAGAGACGTGCAGCGTGGAGACGGAGTGAAACTCGGGAGCATCGATACGTCTTCCTCAAGAGGCGCGAATCAGACGGTCACTCCAAGTAAGATGAGCGGAGACTGTGGTTACTGATGAATGTTAAACACTTTTTATCGTCACAACAGTTTGACTCCATGTTGTCAATCTTGTGAAATGTTTCAGGTGCAAACAAAGTGCTGTTGAGTTGACAAAGACAGTAAGTATTTTAGTCTGATTTACTAAAAATAAGTAGATATTTCTTATCACAGATATTTTCCTACTGAATATATTGGCTTAAATTAAAGTCTGGATTTTAAATGTTTCTCTTACATTGTGCTACTGCAATAATAAGCTGAATTTAAGGTTTTTCACACGTCTTTACCAAGGATCCCAACAGATATTTATAATAAATATTTTCCTGTCTTGACAATGATTTCTATGAACCCAGAAGCACTTCATTCCAGAACCACTTGCAGTATAAACACACATATTGCTTTTATGACAAGACCACAAATTCACAGAGGTTTGCTTTTGAAGTTTGAAAAATCCATATTTAGCATCGTATTCATGCAGGACTCTGCTTTTGAGTGCTTTGGGTTTTATTTTTAACCAACTCTAAAAGTGTCATCCTTTCACAGCAATACGCAGAAACGTGCGCTTTGCTTGTAGCCTTGTAAATAAAACAGGGGTTAAAAAAGCACAATATGAGAACGTCGGCTCAAAAATAGAAGTGCTGCATGATTGTAGAGACGCGTCGTCAGAAACGTGATGAGTACCGCACACACGAAAAAGCTGCCTCTTTCCCTGATGTGACGGAGAATAAACTCCGCTCTAAGTTTTTTTAAATTTTTTTTTATTCATTACATCTCGCAAAGGACCGCCATCATTTGCTCATCTATTGAAAGAAGCACTCCCTTTAGAAAACCTTTCCTCCAAATCAATAAGCACGATTTATTTTACTGATTTGGTTTACTTTAACCATTTCTTTCAATCTTGGCTGTCCCTATAAAATATCTTCCAGTCAGATGTTAAGTATGCCCTACAAAAGGTTTATTTATTTAAGACCAATAAGTAGTAACAATGATAATCAATAATGATGATGAAATGATCATTGTTACTGTAATGATATTGAAAACGATCTCAAAAACAACATTATTGGGACCATTTATCATCATGACAGGCCTAGTCCTGACAGGTATTAATCATAAAACTTTAAAAAGTTATGTAGCTTTATGTGTTGATATTGCATTACCCTGTCATTTGATGTTAGTCTTAACTTTGGCTTAAACATTTGTGAAGAGTCCATGATCATGACAAGTGTTAGGTGACGTTTATGGCAGAGCCGTGTCAATATTATGCCCTGCCCTTCAAATAATGTTGATTCTATGACTGCAAAATAAGAGATTTCATTACAAAATTGACAAACTCTATAATTATGATCTAAACAGACCTATCAAATCAATAGTGAATAATTATTTACATGCACATATAAAAATCCGGATGATACGAACTGAGAGGTGTGCAAATTGAAAATAATTGCAGATTTACCATTTTAGTCAGATTAGATAAGCGACTTTTGTACAAATTTAAGAGCAACATTTAAACCCGAACCACAGGCCGTGTCGCCTTCCAGTAGCTTGGTGCTACATTTCATGTCTTCCAACCCTTCCAGTACCCAGTCGGGATCCTGTCAGATTCCTTTGTGTGTTCCCGAGGTTAGCATGTAGCGGTGGGCTGGCTCTGCATTAATCCCTCGAGGGACTCTCAGCCTGCCTCGACTCAAACCGGGTAATATTCCAGACATAATCAAAGGCTTTCTTTAATGCTGATCCAGGTCTAATCCCCCTGAGACACACCCCTCCTTGCTTTCTCTGTACCAGTGCTGGGCTCTTGTTAGGAGTTGTGATGTTGGACAGAGAATTTATATCAATCAGTTAGAATATCAGGGGCTGCTAAACAAGGCTAAGAATTGTAATACAATTCTAGATTTTTAATCTCGTTTTAATCTTCGGGGAAGTAACAATTATGGTTTTGTTGTAAATATTACACATTTTTAGCAATTTACTTCATATT
Organism: Poeciliopsis gracilis; assembly: GCA_911649635.1. Classification (NCBI taxonomy): domain Eukaryota; kingdom Metazoa; phylum Chordata; class Actinopteri; order Cyprinodontiformes; family Poeciliidae; genus Poeciliopsis; species Poeciliopsis gracilis. The sequence goes on along the minus strand of CAJVRI010001220.1, from coordinate 13,513,025 downwards.
ACAAATGACAAACCTCTTCATTTTTCCTCCCTCACTTTAATGAATGTCAAAATTTGAGGATTTAAAGCACCTATTTGTGGCTTAAACGGAAAATGTCCTGATTCTATGGGTACTATAGCAATTAGACTGTTGTACAGTTCATTTTAACTACAGAGCAATTTAACTACACATGCATGTTAATGTACCAAGACTGGACCTCGCTAACTTTTAATTAAAGACCCTTCTCCTACATGCTAAATATAGCCTACCTTGGCTCAAAGTTTTGCAACAGGCTGCAAGCATTTCCAAATCCATTGCACTCTATGACAGACTGGCTGGAAGAAGGTCTGAGTAATATTTACAGTAGGCCAGACTTACTGAAAAAATATATACATACATGTAAAATTAGGCATCATATGTTCCTTCAAATCCAGTCGTCTCTCCAGGTTGGATGAGTGGAGTTCGAATTCAAATTAGACGAGTTTGAACAGATTTGTGGTATTGCATACACCATTGATTGGTTGAACACTGAATCTAGCTTTACAGTTTTTGGTCTTAATCCTCCAATCTTTCAAAAACACATGATTATTAAGTGAAATTTTCAAATTTCCTGTCAACTTTAAACATTTTTTTTTTAACTCAAAAGCATGACGAGCCACATTCAGGGATGAACGACTGCCCTGACACCCAAACAACAAGGCCTAGCAAGTCTTCTGGAGGAAACCTTGAAAGAAGTGAACCTTTGCTTTCTTTTATTGTTGGCTAAACAACTCTACTGTCAGTGCAACTACTGGTCATTTGACACTTTTGATTTGTTGTTTGTCTTGTTTTTCTGTCTTCACAGCCACATATACTGATACTGACGATTCAAAAACACAACCGCCCAAAGCATGCGGGTCTAGTCTTTGAAAGTGGCCAAAATAACAACATAAAATCCAATTACCGAGTTTTGGAAAAAAAAAATGTTATTTTTGTGATCTTTTGGAGCCAGATACAAAATTAAATAATACATTTTGTCATTACTTTAAACGATAGCTAACTGAGCTACAATTCTGGTAATGTGCAGCAACAGGTGGGGTTGGAGAGCAGGACTGTGTGAGGAGTTGAATGCAAACAAAATCCTGCTTACTTCGAGTTTTTTCCAGCAAAAAAAAAAAAAAAAAATTGTTTAAAAGACTTTAAACCAAAGTCACTCCATGAAAGAAGCTAAGAGTGTTTCTGAAACTGTAGCTTTTTAAAACCTCACTGTTTTGATACGGTAACCCAGACCTACACCAAGTTAAAAGCCTAAACGTAATCAGAGAAGTTATACAGAGGCGGCGTTCAACATTGATAAGAGACTGGAGAAAATAACATTCCAAATTGTCTTCGTCTCCTTTGATTTTCTCCTAAACATCTTACTGACAGTAAAAGTAGAAAACTTTGAATCACTCTAAGTACAGCAGTATTTCTGTTTACGGGGCTCTGATTTATGAACAGCGTAGCTAAAAGGACTTTTTACTGTTAAAGCAAAAAGAAACATTTTTTTGCGACTCATCCTTGATCGTAACTTTGAAAACTTTTCACAGTAAAGACGTGCTGTTACAGCAATTACTCGCTGCTTTAACAGTAGCACATGATTTTTGACTCTCCTTATTTGAAGAACGTCCAGTTACGGTAACCTAATAATCAATTGGTCCATCCATTGCCAAAAGTATCAATTGTCATTTCTAAAAAGGGACAAACAAAGATCATTTCTGAAAAACATTTCAGATTCCAGTCATGCCACAAAGTGAAACAAGGGTGCGCATTATGCAACGTGATACGCTCACACATTTACGGGAGGTCAAGAAGTCCAGAGTCGGTCGGAGAGCACAGAAACAGTTGCACCCGCCCCTGGTTCGTTGCATGATGCTCGTACGAAGCGAAACGTCCGGTTTACGAATCACATTCCTACAGCGAGCCATGAGTCCTGCAATATGACTCGAACAGTTTGATGGCTTGAACAGATAGGAAAAACTGAGAGCGAAAAATAACCTGAATTCAATCATGAGCTGCTCCAACGTCCTGAGCAAATGTGTGAGAAACATTAGTAGGCCATGAAGCTGGTGTGGCTGCCAGCTGATCAGCCTGCCCTGGTTCTGCAGAGCAGCTGTGCCACTGCAGGTACACACACACACACACACACACGCACACACACACGCACACTCTACTAACATCTTCTCATATCTTGCTCACTTTTCAGTCAATGGTTTTATTAATAAAACATTTTAACATGTAAAATCAGTCAATATATTTTTAACAGAAACTGATTTGTGTCACAAGCCTAATTCTTTCACACTAGTAAATCTAGTTTAAGCCAATTTGTTCCTATTGAGACCTTCATTTGAGAGGAAAAAAAATTATTCTTTTTAGTATTTTTAATAAACTTAAAGCATCCTTTGAATCAAATAGTAGCTTAAAAATTCTGGATGCCACAGATCACAATCGACGAGTCAATCAGTAATTCTCCCAAACTCACCTGTTGTTGTGCAAAGCACAACTGCCTCCAGAATCGACTCTTAATCATTTCTGGAGCAATATTTGGAAAAAATAAAGAAATGGCAGACAGATATAGATAGATAAATGATAGCGAGATAAACAGTGACGGACAGAGGACTAAACTAGACGTAGAGATGCACTGCAGATGTTATGTTTCGCGGCATTTTCTTTTTCCTAACTGATCCAGAGTTGGAGAAATTATTTTATCACATGTCATACTACAGGAACAGTGAAACACACCATAACAGATTTGAAATCTTCAAAATGTATTAACGATGCCCTCCTGTTCAGGTTCGTCTTAAATTCACCAGTGAAGATCTGAATGACTCATTTTGGGAGAATGTCTTGTGGACAGAAAGGGACGCATTGGAGCCCTTCCACATTCACCCGACCCCGATCGTAATCCCCACAGTCAGCCACGGAGACTGAAACTCTATGCTTTGGAGCCGTTTGTCCGCTAAGGGTGGAGAAAGACTTAATTGCTTTTAGGGGCCTCTGGACAACATGTGCCAGAAAATCTCCCGACAAGAATCTTCATCTCTAAATACAAGCAGTGTTTATGCAATCAGCTGTTCATGAACGAACACAGAAATTAGAGGGGGGAAAAAACTGTGTCTTTATTAACGCTAATAAGTATGCAAATGGATTAAAAGACTCTTGAATAATACATATTTAAAACTGCTAATTTAAAATATGATCCGAGACTAAATACATGACAAAAATATTTCCCCGAAGCACATATTTTTATTGGCCAACAACACAACATCAAATTTAAGGGATGAAACATTTGGATTGCTTACATTTAGCGCAATGAATTGCTTGTCCCCCCATACTTTTATTTATATATATATATATATATATATATATATATATATATATATATATATATATATATATATATATATATATATATATATATATATATATATATATAAGTGTGGGTGATATGAAAGGAGAATTTTATCTCAATACTTTGTAGCATTAATGTGAAACGAATAAAGATGGAGATAAATTAAGTAATTCTATGGCACAGCATTCATAGAGCCACAAACACTGCCCTTGAAAAATGTTCCTATTTAAATTTGGCTTTTTCAGGATGCCACTTATTTAGAAAAAGTGCGACTTGTATGCATCACTAAACTCCACAATAAAAGCATTTAACCCTATTTTAGAGATATTTATGGATGCTCTAGTAGAATAAAGAGTGAAGAAAATAGGAAAAATAAGCCATAAAACTGTTTTGTTTAGCTTTAACATCATTAATTGGAATTTATCGATACAAAGATGAATCAAAATTCTTCTCATGACAATCAATAATTAATAAATGATACGATAAATGCCCAGCCCTACTCTAAACCCAGGCACTCATTCGTTCTTTGATTAAATTCTCATCTGAACTTTCACATCAAGTCAAGACAACACAAGTTATGCCCAGGTAGTATATCATAAACCTGGCACTCGACACACACACACACACACACACACACACACACACACACACACACACACACACACACACACACACACACACACACACTTCCTGGAGGTCAAGCCGATTTTTGGTCCTCCAACACCATGAGCGTGCCAATCAGACACCAGAGGCTAGAAAAGGTCCGGCAAGGACCTGCTGATTGTGTCGCAGGCAACGCAGGGGCCTTACAACAATAGTGACAGTATTTGGGACAATGGTGATGAACTAGATTGTGAAACATCAGCGATAAGTGGGTCATGTTTTGTCGTCGTCACGTGATGCGCGAACCCAAATAATTTGGCAGAACTCAACAAACTTGAATAGATAAGTTGACAGATGCCTAAGATGAAGATACCATTTGCGTACTTACTCGGACCCAGGAAGTAGCTAATGCTTCGTTAAAATTCTAGACTATTTCCATACATTTCTCAGACTCCATTGAAACCCGGTGGAAAAAAAAAAAACAGAACATCTCATCCGGTCTATGATCACAGAGCATCTATTCTCACTCCTCAGGGTCCCTCAAAGGACCTGAAACAGAAGCTGCTGCCTTAAGCTGGTCCCTTGGGGGTGCAGCAGCACGATTTTCAAAAGCGCCAGCATCAAAGCAAAGCAGAAAATTCTGATTACAAACAGCTATATATATGTTCTATGTTCTGGGAACAATTTAATGCAAGTGGCGGCGAATAAGAGACAAGAAAACAAGGATATCTGGAAATGAGAAAAGGGGGGATGAGGGGGGGGGGGGAATTAAAAAATATGAGAGTGACTGATTAAAATTATTCAAAAGATTTGCAAGTGATTTTGTGAAAACATCAAGCGTGAGCTCAAAAACGGAGCAAGTGACTGCGGAGATGAACCAGCCCGTTCCCCCTTCCGGTGTCGGCCGCATGCAGGCAGCTGATGGTGACCCCCTCCGGGAGTGTAAGGAGGCAAGTGGTCCTAATCTTTCCGCAAAAAAATCCAAACAGCTAAGAGAATGTGCAAACTAAGAGAGGCTTAACATGCTGCGGTACACGACCAAGTGTGCCAGTTGCCAGGGGGATTCTGTGTGTTTGCCCATGACCAAGGCCCGACACCTGCTGGCTGCAGCACTCATCAATGTCCTGCTGCCAACAGGGAGCCAGCTTTGCCACTAAAAGGTCTGTCAGATACTGGGGGGGGTGTGTGGGGGGAGGAGGGTGCAGCAGACACTCTAAAAGGCAGGCCAGCACAATGGATCTGTGGCTGCATTCAAAAATAGAAAACCTCTTAAAAAAGGGGTATTTGTGGCACTAACTTAAGGGTGAAAAAAAAACATTAAATATTAAGTTGTATCTACAATATGATGGTTGTCCAGTGGATATCTGTTATAACATAGACTGCAGTTGCTGTCAATTGAAATCCAATATGATTTAGAGAAAATGTACTTTACATTAATATTTGTGGTTAGAAAATGAAAAGTCACAGCTTCAGGAAGCCTAAATAGCTTTTTTTATTCTTTATTTTTTAGCATATTAGTTCTGCTCAGAAAAATCATGTTGCGGGACGCAGACAGTTTAAACTGTAGCTCCATTAGCAAGCAGGAAAACCTTTTTACCGATTTCCCCGAGCCGCTTCAGAGCTGTAGCCATTGTTGTAGCGCATATAAGCGTGAGCCCTACCCAGTTATAAGTCCTCTACGTTTTAATACGAACTGACATTTTAATTGGAGGCAACCGGAGCCGAGCCGCAGAGCTAACCGACCAAGCTAGCTCGCCTAGCATGCCACAGACAAAAGCCTGAATGAAGTTCCAGCGGAGGGAAACAGCATCCAGGTGCCGCCGCTTCACGTCCGAGCCACCGCGGTTCAAACTACAAAATAAAAAATAACCCTGTTGACAAACTAGTACCGGTCAAGTAAACGGCAGCTCACCCCTCCTGGTCCAGCTTTACTTTCTTGTGTGATCTGTTTGAATGGGGTGTTGTTGTGTTAGCAGGGCGTCCTTTTCCGGGGTCACATCCCTCCAGTCGGCAGAGCTCCGGCGGACTGAATCAACCAGCAGAGACCGCGGCTGGAGCTACAGTACCGCTGCGTGCCGCGGGGGGCGCTAACGATCAACCTACGGTTGAGTTGAACTTTTCCTGATTATTACAGTCATTTGAAATAAACAGAGACGAAGGACTTTGAAAATAAATACTGACTCAGCGAAAGAACATTCAGGCTGAAAAAGAAATTCCTCCTGAAAGCCTCGGTGGTTGCAGACTTTTTATTCAGAATTAAATTTCACTCATAAACAGCAAGTGTGGCAAATGAATAAAAAAGGAGTGCAAAAAAAAAGAAAAAAAAAAGACATCAAACTTATGTTTTGACTAATTTATTTGCTTTAGCTGCACAACTGAAAATCTGGCATGGACTTTAAAGGAGCTTCGAACAGTTTAAAATGACAACCAGCATAAAAGGCAACAGAATCACACTTAATTAGCAAAAGGAGCGACTGCTGTCTCCCAGTGTTGCTTAAAGAAGCATTATTTAGTGAGGCCCCTTTTAAAGGACAGAAATGATAAGTATCGTCAACTCAGTGCTGTTAGATCTACAGCTACACTTGCTCTTCTTCTCATAATTGCACAGACACTCATTTAATGAGAAGAGACTGTTTAACTATATATATTTTTTAAAAAGGCAAGCAGTCCTTTCAGGACATACAGTGGGGTTTGCAGCATGTAAAGTAATAATAATAAAAAAAAAAAACCTGTCTGGAAATAAAATCAAACGGTACACAACCCCGCTTAAGCTGACAAAAAGCACATTGTGCTGCAGTTAAATTATGACAGTGATTGACCTTCAAAAGCATGAAATATTATGTTACCTGGCACACTTGACAAGAACGTCAATGGAAGTGCAAAACTTAAATATCACAACACACACAATCTCACAAACACAGCGAACGCTCTTAGAGAGCCCGCATTGTCCACACTGACCTCTGACATTAACAGTGTGACCAAAATCACAGTATGAGAAGCACATCCATAAGTAAATGGCTTTTTTCTTTTTTTTTTTTTTCTGTTACAACCGATTGTCTCAAGGAACAACACTCAGCATTTTTCTCTTCCTTCACAAGATACCTTTGCTTTAGAGCATCTCGAGTTTCTGTCCTACAGGCTGCGTCTTTAAAAGCTGAGTTAAGGCATTTCAACTAAAATCCATCAGTTTTTCACGAATCCATCAGTTTTTCAGGGTGGTTCATTACCATCAACACTAGAGCAGCCAGTTGCTTTATTTTTGCAGAAGAAAAAAAAAAATTAGGTAAACAAATGAGTCTGACTGTGTTTCTCTCGACAAGCAACTCTCATGCTTAATACCCGACAGATTGTGAAATTTAGAGTTGTACGCAGGCAGATGCGAGGTTAGCCCGTTGCCCGTATTTGTGCAAAGCAACATGTTGCGTCCTCCTGCATTTCACTCAAATTTAAGCTAATCTTTTCTTTTTTTTACTTAAAGAAAAAATAAAACATTAACAATGGCATTAAAAGCTTTAATGCAAAAATGTGTCTCTAGCTAGATTCTGGGCAAAGCCTGGTCCTCTGGTGTGTTCATGAAAACAGAAATGAGAAAATTTGTGCCTCACATTAAATGTGCGCAAGGCTTAACGTATACTGGCACTCAGTAAAGCTTCAAGGCCAACGACACGACGAAGGTAAATTAATTTAAAATAAACATCATGAATTTACAAGTTCTCTACACCCATCTAATTAAATAAAGCACAGTATAAAAATACACAACAGTGTCGGAGAGAGGCAGTTCGAGACAATATGAGATCCGTCGCCGTCCGGTGCGTTGCCGTCTCCCCCCGGTGAGCGACATCTGTCTGCAGCTCGCTCTCTGCTGAGTAATGCAGTTGCTGAGATGAACTTCCTGTTTCTGTGATGCACTTTGCAGGAGCAGATGGTTTTCAAGTACCAATTTCCACTAAATCCAATATACATTTATGGTTTTGGTTGAGTAAGACGGTTCGTTTTGTAGATGGAAGAAAGATAACGGGAGCAAATGTCCTTGACTTTTGAAAAGGCCTGTGTTGAAACGACTGCTGGATGCCTCTGTTTGGTTGTTTCTCAGCCGCCGGCATGTAAACATTTGCTGCTGTCTGTGTTTGAATGCCGTGTGTCAAATAAATTTAGATCTTTCACTTGTTTTTCTTTTTCTGTCTATAAGTTTTTGGCAGGTTTCACCGGTGCGGTGCTCTTTCACGGCCTGTTGTCTTTGGCCAAGGAGTGCATCATCCAGTTGACTTTCGTCTTCCAGCTCTCCCGCAAAGCTTCGTTGAACTTCACTTTGAAATTCTTCAGTGCTTCTTCCTCCGATTTGCCCAGCGCTAAAGAATCCTGTTGAAAACGAGACGCAAATGGAAACATGATTCTCACTGTCACTAAACCACTGTAATTAAAAAGCAAACAAGTCAGATTTTATTTTATTTTTTTCAGGATACCACTATTTAAAAAAAGAAAAATCGCCCTCTTTTAAAAGACGTTAAAGTTTTACATCTCATTTTGTTTTTTCTGGTGGAAGAGGCATTAATCAAAGTGCTCAGACAGGAGAGGCAGAAGACTTGCAGGCAACTTCCTGACATCAGGAGTCGAATCCTAGAGGGCTGCCTTCAGGACAAATAGCCTGTGCCAGCTGGAGCTGTGCCAGACAGCACAGCGCCAACCTCTGCAGACGTGAGCGACTGTAACCTGTCAATCAGCTGCGTGTGCAAAGAAGGAAAACTCCACAAAGTTATGGTGTTGTGATCGCAGCTATTGAAGTAAATTCTGTGCAATTCTGTGCAAACTTGTGATTTTGACCAGCCATCACACTTTTTCAGGCAAATCTGTCCAATCACCTTAACGTTTTCTGTACTTCCTCCTTTTCTGTCCAATCACTGCAACTCGGTTGAATTTTGACCAATCTCCTTTGTCCTCTTCTAATTTATTTTCCTGTCGAACCTCCAAGATGAAACCATGTGACGCCAGATGGTAACATCTGCCTTTTTAAAAATGTGTTTACAATGCGAAAACATTTTTATTTTAACTTGAACAACCAATGAAGAATCACTCTTTTGCACCTCAGGACAGGACTTTATTTGTTTTAAGGATGTTATTTCAAGAAGATCCTTTAAATAATAACTTTCTTGTTATTATTTAACAAGGTAGTTATTATCATTCTGAAAACGCTACGCATGGCGCTTTTGGAACGCTATGTGTAGCAATTTAAACTTTTTGGTAAAACAATGTTATGGGGAAAAATGAATCTTAAAAAATGTGCAACTTTGACCACAACCTTTTGAAAAAGGTGCCATAAAATCAGTAAGTATCAGCTGCAAAAATCACAAAAAAAAACATTGCAAAATCCTGAAGGGAATGCTTCGTCCTACAGCAGTAAAATAATCTCACATTGAAAATGATAAGAAAATCCAGCAGATAAATAATGTATTTAACATAATTATGGAATGTACAGTTCCTGATATTCATTACAGTCCTTTTAGAATAAATGTCACAGGAAGCTTTTTCCATGAAATCACGCTTTTTTTGCAGCAAACACTCCAGATATGATGTAGTGCTTTTGATGAAGGTTATCACAATCCTAATCATATTCAGACTCATGCAAAATTATCAGACTTTAGTACCTTTAAATACTGGATATCTTTGGAGGAGGAGAGCTCGGGCAGCCCCGCTGCCTTCATCATGGCGAAGAGGTTGACGAACAGCGTCCCGTTTCGACACAGGATCTTGTAGGCCTGCTCACAGTATTCCCTGAACCTGACAAAGCAGACAATCGCTGTAAGTACTTAAACACAACCCCGAAGCCACTTGGTAAATGCATTACGCATTATAGTACCTTTCAAACTTCTCACTGTTGTTCGTCCTGCCTTGCTGGATCACATGGACAAAGTCGTACGTCAGGATGAAAGGCACACGCTCCCTGTTGATCCCGAGTTTCCGCTTGAAGTTTCCCAGGAAGTGTCCGAAATCAATGTGAAACAGCTAAATATGACAGATTATTGTCTGCGTTAGAAAGACTCCCAATGGATAGAATTTGTTGAATATTTTACTTTGCAGGTCGGCCGTGTTTAACTAGACTTTTCACTGTATGTACAAAGTTTAAGGCCTGGCTGGAACGTTTTTCGACGGCATCTGAACAATGATTGCGTTATTACTCTGAAATTTCAAGTGGGTGTGACTACTAGTCTGAAACATGCCGCAATGCTTCAGGTGTTCCAGGAAGACTTCCAGGAATTTTACCCGTACGTTTCTTGTGAAGTCTGAAACCAACTTTGCTCCTCTTTCTGAAATTCTCTGCTCTGGGAGAATATGTGCAGGCTTTTTATCAGGCCCAGAATATTCAGACCAAATAACTCAGCAGAAAAGTAATATTGATTCATGTGAGTGCGTGAAATCTGACCTGTCCAGTTTCCCTGATCATGATGTTGTCATTGTGCCGATCTCCAATCCCCAGCACGTAAGTAGCTACACAGTAGCCAGCGCAGGAGAGAGTGAACTCCTCTATCGCTTGATCGAGTTTGTCCCTGGAGAAACATGAAGTCAGAGAAGGAAAGAAAGACACCATAAACGGGTTTGATTCGTGCAGCACATTCCCACTTCTCCAGTTTTTCCTGCTGTTGCACACAAAGTATTCACAGAGGAGATCCTATGGCAGCTTAATGATCGACCGTCACATCCTTTCAGTTTCGAGCTATGTCAAGCTCTTGCTAATTTCCCCTGCTCTTCTTTGGTCTCTGCAGCGTTTAAGATAATTACCTTTCTGTTCTGTAGTGCAGTCTGTCTGTGCTGCCGAGTGACGTAAGAAGCCTTTTTTTCATTTCGTCCAACAGTCCCGTTTCTTCAACGAGCTTTTAGAGAGTACGAGACCTTCAGACGGTTCGGCACCAAATAAAAATCTTTTCTCGTTTATTGTTCAAGGAGATGCCCATGCACTTCATCCCGTTCTGCTGCAGCGTTGAAACACAGTTCGGAAAAGCAGCAGGATCCAACAGTACACGTTGCAGCTTTTGGCTCAAACTTCATCGACGCAAAGGTTATAAATTAAATATTCCAGTCACACGAAGAACTTTGAGAGCCAGGAAACAGAATGGCCTCTTTAAATACTGGATATAAATAGCAGCTGGTTAGTAGAAGTAAAGATGAATATTTCACAGAGGGCGATAAGAATTAAAAATGTTTTGGGTGCAGAGACACGTCTAACTGTCTAAAAGACTGGAATAGGACACCACCATGCTATAGAGAGTAGAAGAGAAGGCCAGGAAAGCCAAACGACTATATGACTAATGTATTTACTGTACGTTGAGGAGGAAATATATTATTGATTATTTGAGATTTGAGTTTGGTTCATAGCTTTGGTACTTGGAAACCAAATAGGTCCCTGCAAAAAAAAAAAAAAGCTTTGGGTCTAAACAGAACTATAAAAAATGTTAGTTTTCTTTTCTTACATTTTTTCTGTCACAACAGCAACTCCTACTTTGTCATGAAAAAAATGCCAAATATAAATGATGGAGTGCAGAGTTGAATGCGTAGGTTGTATTGTGTTGCAGCAATGCACAACAATATGGCAGAGGAGTGCAAGTTCTGTTTGAATATGTAACTTCATGAGAGATAAAAACAATAATTGTAGATGGTAAAGTCACATGTAAATGTACATTTCATGCTTTACTTTAAGTATGTCAAACATTTGAATTGCCATGAAAGGGTACCTCTTATTATTATTATAATACTATCTTTACTGATTAATGTGTTATTTGAAGTTTTTGTAAATCTGATGCCGTTTGAAGTTGCCTGAACTTCACTTTGTTCCATGAAAAGAGGTTAGCAAATTGTTCTGGCCTCAGCAGGAAACCTTTTAAGAAAGACAGGTAATGTCAATCTTATGATTTTACCCATTGTTATTCGTTATAGTAATCTAATTTAAATCACCGAGCAGAAACCAACCTTTATTAACTATCTTTAGCAGGGACTGTACACAAATTCAGATCAGTTGTTTTAAATTAAATTACATAACCAAAAATATCTACATATTCATTTCCATTGTCCGTAATAAGAAAACTCCCTGATGTAGCAACACATGTCGTCTTCTAAAAAAAAAAAATCTAATTATTTGAAATCCTCCTCAACATTTTTGAGATTTTAACCATTTTTTCTCCCTCTATTCCATCACTGGATCGATTGCTCCAGAGCTGCAGCAAATTGTAGATTATTAGCATGAATATGTTGTAACATGGGCTGCACAGTGGCGCAGTGGGTAGCGCTGTTGCCTTGCAGCAAGAAGGTCCTGGGTTCGATTCCCAGCCCGGGGTCTTTCTGCACGGAGTTTGCATGTTCTCCCTGTGCATGTGTGGGTTCTCTCCGGGTACTCCGGCTTCCTCCCACAGTCCAAAAACATGACTGTCAGGTTGATTGGGCTTTCCAGATTCTCCTTAGGTGTGAGTGTGTGTGTATGTATGGTTGTTTGTCTTTGTGTTGCCCTGCGACAGACTGGCGACCTGTCCAGGGTGTACCCCGCCTCTTGCCCGGAACGCAGCTGGAGATAGAAACCAGCAACTCCCGACCCCGTTAGGGAGAAGGGTGACAGAAAATGGATGGGATGGATGGATGGATGTTGTAACATTAGAGTTGATCTGACTGATGTTAATATTAATCCACAAAAAGTGTCAGAAAGTGCTTTTTACACACCCAGCAGTAAGGCTGCCACACTACATCAGCTTGGTGGTATTTTGTGATAAAATGAAGTTATAACGTAACACCACCTTATTAACATGTTTTAAACATAAAATGTCTATTAGTCTTTTCATCTTAACTTATTAACAGACAAAATTGGAAATAATATCTTGTCTGCCTCCTTGAAATATGAATTATTTTCCGGAGGCGAACACACTGCAGCTCATGCAGACAGACGGCAGGAGCTGCTTTCACAACTGGGACAGGCCTTATGACGAAGCTGTCCTCGGAGCCCTGGGGAGGCCCCTGACTGGAACTGGGGCCATTTGCTTGTAGAAAATCTGCATAAACCAGCCCCACTGATCCTATGTGGCTTCTTAGAAGTTTAAAATAGCCCTTCGCCGCAAACATAATGCACATAATGCCGTTTTTGAAATTACGCCTTCCGGATCTAGATGGTTGAAATCACATTGTTACTGTCGCCTCTACTCACCCTGGATTCTTGGACTTGAGCCAGTTGAGCAAGGCGTCCTTGTTGAAGGCAGCGGTGGCCGCGCTGTTGCTGCTGTTCCTCTGGATGTTGGCGATCGTGTCGGAGCTCTTCACGATCTCGATGAGCCCCGTTTTGTTCCCGGTGGACAGGCAGCCGTATGGGATCATCCTGGAATCAGCGGGATTTGGTTCAAAACGAGTTCTTCTCGTTTTCAAAGCATCCAGCAGGATGAGAAAAGCAGATCCCACCTCAGGTCCAGGCCTTCTTTCTTCCACAGGTTCTCCATGAGCCGGATCATCTGCAGGGTTAACATGTCCTGCCGCAGATCTGCAAAAGCAAAGAAAATAAGTAAAAGAAATTTTCAATAAACCTAACATATTGTAATATTTACTTCGGAGTCAAAAAGTATTCATGCCCCTTCAGCCGCTACACATTTTTCCATATTTCAAACAAAAACATCAATGTGTTTTGTTTTTTTTTGATAGACATAATTATAAAATAAATTATGAACACACACTGTGTGTAACAATGTTATAATTATTATACACACATCACACACTCCATTAGTAAATAGAGTCTGTAATATAATTTCAGCATGAACAGAGCTGTTTGCTTCGCATTTATATTTAGCAGCTCTGAGTCAATACTTTGTCTAACCACTATCCATTGCAAAGAAGTTATTTAGGATTCTGGTTTCATTCATATTAAGGATAAAAAAAAAAAAATTCACTTCCTCTTTGCAAAAAAGCCAAGCAAAACTGGATGGAGAAACGCTTTGCAATATTAATGTTTTTACTCAACCTTTGGAGTCTCAAACAGATTTACTTCCTCCCACAAATTCTGACCAAATGGGAATTATTGAGCTTAAATTTGTCATGTAATAATAAATATTACGTGATTTATTACTTATTGAAACAGACGTAGTGTGAATACTTTTCTCAGACAGAGGAGTCAGAATTTGTTGGTTATATTTCAGATTATAAGCTTTCAAATACAGAGGTATGTTTGTCTCTTATTTACAGCTTAGAGTTTTTCTCTTTCACCTTTAGTTCAACTGAAATAACATTTACTTTTTTTAAGTTAGCAAAGGTCAAGCGTTCATGTGTGAGGGGACGTCTTAGCATCCTGTCATTTCTCACCGTCTCCATTTTTGAAGATGATGCCGACCATGTCGGCTTGCTCCAAAGGGTTCTTGTACATCAGCCAGAGCGGCTTCATCTTTGAATCCATAAATCTGCACTTATCAGCGCTGTGAAAATAAGAAGCTCATGTCAGTCATGCCACCTTTTAAATATGTCTTTTCTTATATTTTCCCAAAATTAATATCTAAAGTACCTTTTAAAATATGTATTTATACAGATAATTATTTATTGTAAACAACTATTCATAAAACCAAACTTGTAGGAGTCTAGAGAGAGTAGATAAAGGTGGCAGCATTTCTTGTTGTGATTTAACATTGAGACTTTGGTATTTAATCTTCAGAGGGCATAAACCGCTGTGCGTATGTGTGTGTAGTGCTAACCAGATCTCAAACAGGATGACGCTGGGGTTGAGCGGCGACAACAGGTCCGACAGCGCCTCCAGGTATGACTCCTGCCTGATGCACAGCTTCAGGTCGTCCACTGTCATTTTCTGGGAGCCCGACTTGACAATGTCGCTCAGGGCCTTCATTTTACCCAGGGCCTCGTTCTGGGTGGCGCAGGTTGAGTTTTAGAACAGCAGATACGTTTAATGCGGGAGTCAAACGTTTGACGCGTTACCTGTCTGGACAAAAGCTTGACGTGGTGGATGTTTCCCCTGCAGTACGCCTCCAGAATCAAGCCGAAACGTAAACTGACTGAAGCCACGTGAATCTCAGATCTACAATAAACGTCAAAAAATGTCAAGAAAAAAAAAATTATCTTGTGTCTTTTTTTAAAAAAACAAATACTATTACGAGGTAAGACTAAATCTTACTTAAGATGCCAAAACAGGAAGTGTCCTATCCTCCTGTTGGACAGCGCTCTCTCCAGCAGGAAGGTGGTGAGGTCGCAGTCCAGGTAGGACTCGTACTTCAGAACCTGGACCAGCTGGATCAAGTACTGCAGCAGCTCATCGTCACTGTGGAAGAAAAAAAACGTAGCTTTTTTGACCAATGCTGATATTCAAAAATATAAATATTCAAGGCTGTTTTCTGCTGGTTGATTTACCTGAGCTTCTTGAGGCATCTGATAGTGAAGGAGCGGACTGCCGGATCAGGGAAGCTGTAGTCCAACAGCTCCAAGGCGTGGATGGCAGGGAGTTCAGGCCAGCTTTTCAGTAAACCCACCATCTGACGAGCACAAGACGACAATTTTTACTTTAGTTACTCATAAGGCTGCCGTTTCAGTAAACTGGCTCCACTGAACCCCTCCACTGACAGAGGTATACAAATCATTTGAACTCATTAATAACACTGGCAAGTGATATCAGAGTTTTCCCCAGTGTATTATAAGCCTGGCGGGTGACCAGGCTTTACTTGTGCCCCTACCAAGCTTAGCATTACTTATGTTTTTAAAGTCTTTTTAAAATGTTTGCAATTTTTAAGACTTTTATAGTTGGTGTTCAGGTATTCATTTTCAAACTTTCACTAACACACGATTATCAAGTGATATTTTCAAATGTCCTGTCAACTTTAAACATTTTTTTTAACTCAAAAACGAGACGGGTTGCTGGAGGAATGACCGGGGAAACCTTGAGTATCACACGTTCAAAATATTATTGAAGATTTTATTTATTGCTACTCATGTTAAAACTGAAAAACAAGCCCGGATGAGGATCCGAATTTATTTTGTGGCCAAGTCCTCTGGGCAGAATTACCACGCTATGAAAAGTGTTCAAAGTGTTCAGGGAAAACCAGTAAAAGTATGGCAGAGTTTAAAATGTGTACTTTTGAGGATCAAACACAAAAAATATCTCATTTCTCTTAGTACTCTTCAAAATGGGAAAGACAAGAGAACACGACACTTCAATTAGTGGAACATATATGCAAGCTACATGTGAAATAAGTCAACAGGCAAAAAAGAAGAAGTCTGGATAAGACCTTCACAAGTTGAAAGTAAAATAAAATAAAGAAAACAACCCATTTAAACTAATGTAGCGTGTGGAATATGTGTAATATGAGTTAAAAAAGCAAACAAAAAAAAAAATCAAGCTATCTCCACACCTGAATTACATCCTCACGCTTATTCCACTTAGTGATGAGAAGCAGCTTGGACAGGCACTCGGGGAAATAGTCGCGGACCTCGGTTCGGAGCTTCCACAGCAGCTCTTTCTCATCCTCAAAAAACTCGGTGTAGTTTTTGTTGTCCATGATTTCTTTTAGTTTCAAGTACTACAAGAAGACAGAGACGCAGCACACAAATCACTCAGCAAGACACGCTTTGTTTCACTTTACTTCGACGGTTTTAGAAACGCGTCAGGATTTTGTTGTTTTACCTCGTCTTTGGGGGGGAAAACAGTGTTGCCGTTCGTTACTGGATCGATAGTCTGAAGTGGGTTGGAAACAGAAAAACAATTGATTTCAATAACCAGCTGACATACATTTGTTTTTACGGCAAAACAACAAATTGATGTTTACGCGGGACCCACGTAAACATGCTAGAAACAAATGTAAATATACATTTAGGTTAAACGACCTTGTCAAGGGGAGGATAGTAGAGCGGATGAGGCCGGATGTTAGGGAAGCGAATGAGGAGTCCGGCGGCGCTGTCTACGTTGGGGTTCTTCTGGACCGTTCCCATGGGGTTCAGCAGGTCACTTTTGTCATCTGTGGTGGACAAAACTGTGCATTGAAACATTTTGCATTGGAGGTAAACATGTTATGAGAAAAATGTTGTCTGCGAATAACCCTTTAAGCCTTTACCGCTTGTTCAGACTGAACATAAAAACAGCACATAAACAAGTGAAAAACAAGAGGCGACTGCATTTTAAATACCTCTGAATCTAACAAACAGCTTGTCTGTCAGCAACTGACAACACAGAACGTGTGTAAAAACGTTGGGCGTATTTTGCATTGCTCCCCGCTACGAGTATTTCTGATGGCATCGTTTGCTGGTGGGAGTCGGTGAAAGATGCTGTGATCATGTCAAGTGGTTTTACAGATAGGGAAATGTAAGGCCGAACAGGAAGTACCAGGTACAGATGGCCACATGGATAGCAGGAACTCCCCGGTCTTCAGCTGGTCCTTGTAGTCGAACACCATGGTGTTCACCCAGGCAATCGGACAGTCCTGGAAACATGCAGCGGTCATTAGGTCTCAACGATAAGCAAGTAGTCACAGCCTATAAGAAGTACAGCGAACAGGATTGGGGAATGGCCTTTTAAATTTACCTAAAAAAAACCTTCTTACTCATTCAAACATTTTTCCAAGTAATTCTGTTTTTTTGTCAGAACATCTTGATCTGATGGTGAATACATGCCTATCCTGTGCGTTTAAGCTCAAGCACAATTGGGTGATTCGGTAAATCCACCTTAGAATGGCAAAAAAATAAACCAAACTACGGCTTTGGAGTGGCCTAATCAAAGGCTGGTCTTGTCCAATTTACATGGTATCAGCTTGAACGGGCCGTTCATGCAGGAAAACACTTCTGCAAAGAAGAGTGCAGAAATATTCTTCCACATTGATCTAATAGATCGCAACTTATGGAAAACTCTTAATGGAAGATGTTGCTGCCAAGATTTAGGGAGTAATTACTTTTACAACATAAAGAATATCTTAACAAAAATACAAATAGTTTTGAAGTCATGTGACATGACAGGACGAAAAAGCAAGAACAATATGTTAATCCATGTGTTCTCTCAAAGAATTGCCTTTATTTTGCTCTGGTTGTGCTAATTATACGTTTTGGACACAAAACCTTTGCGGCTTTAACAAAAAACAATTCTCTGGTTGTCATTTCTGTCAGGACGGACAAAAGAAACCAAACTCTCGGCAGGCATTCGAAATAACAACTTTCGTTACTTCATCATTTCTCCAAAAAGCACAAACACATCCGAGTAGAGATGCGCGCAGATAAAAACAGAGGCACAAACATAGCCCCACTTCCGTCTGCCGTCTGGCTGCAGGACTTCTCTTCCGGACATCAGAAAAGAGAAGTTGCTAAGAAAGCAGAAGTGGCTTCGATACCCTGGTAACACACCTGGGCAACGTGTGCAGGGAGACGCACCCAAACACGCTGCCAGCAGCCGCTGCATGGCTGACATAACAAAAAAACTGCTCAGACCACAGCTGCAGAAAAAAGGGGAATTTGTTGTTCACCGAGTGGGTGTGGGGAAGCTTCTTCACCTTTCACGCTGGTTTCACAGTTTAGTTAACTGTGTTTAGTGTTTTCAGCTTGACAAACGGACAGAGGAGAAAACCAATCCCTTTGTTAGAAGTGGTTAGTTGCAGGGTGACTGGTTCGTGAAATAAGAAGACAGAGGTCACTGTTCTTCAGTTTTGTTTCATTGCAACTGAGGTTGTTGACAGCTCGTTTCAGAAAGTGTGCTACGTCTCGATGAAAAGCGCCACGTAACTTTGTCTCAGTCATTTCTGGTTTTTAAATTCCACTTGCAGCCATAAACTTTGCAATTAGTTTTTAGACTATTCTGATCACGTTTGTAATTTGTGCTCAGGGAATTAAATACTAGCAATTCCTTTCCATGCATTTCACAGAATCCTCATAGTGCAACACAGTAGTGGAATCCGTGGAAAAACGTAAAAATCAATGTCCCACACACACTCTCCATCCAACCTGACTGGGTCGGACAATTTTGCAAAGCAAAATGGGCCAAAATGCAAATACAATCTAGACTTTTCCCTTTTTTTATTGGTAAAGACTTTTTACCAAATCATTTTCCTTCCACTTCACCACATTACGTTGGTTTGTCACATAAAACACCAATAAAAGACAATGTGGTTTGTGGTTGTAATGTGACAAAATGTGACAAATTTCAATGGTTATAAAGAATTAAGCAAGGCTCTTGCGTGTTATTTGATGTTCATGCTGTTTGTGGATATAAAGGAGTGCGCTGGGACTGAAATATGAAATAATTAAATTAGAGAAAAATTATTCCATCCAAAGTACAAACAATGAAACTGTGACAGAAGTTGTGCATCAAGTCAAAACTTTTCTGACTCAAAAGGCTGAAATCAGAATCAGCCAGTAACTCGCATCTTGATTTGTGAGTCTAATGTTTGCGACCAAAACGTGCGTGCAGGTTTACGCGGAAGCCAAAACAAAAAAAAAAAAAGAAAAGGTTCCACAGAGGGAATGATTTGCTTTGTGCTTCTGTAGGCCGTCGCCGCGTAAGCTCCAATTTCTGAATAAAAAGTCCAGGATTAAGTGTGTGGGTGTCAACTCATGAGTATGTATTTAGAATTCCTTCCTTCCTTGGACTAATGTGCAGATAAAAGAGCAAAAGCGGATGAGACGCAAACCGCAGCCTTGCCACTGAACACACTTGCACAACCAGACGCAGCAGCAGAACACGCCCACAGTGCACACACAGACGGTACACACCAGAACACAAGCAGCAGAGCGTTTGTACCTGCCAGCCCATTCACACCCGTCAGTCTGAGCATCAGCCTGCTCAATCCCAAAACCTGACGGGCCACTTACTGCTTTCTTGTTCTTCTTCTTTGTGCCGCGGGGCTTCTTGGTCTTCTCGATGACGGCGTAGAGCGCGAAGCACAGGCGGCTCATGCGCGGCAGGTCGGCCACGTTTATGTCGAACTCCAGCCTCTGGTCCCACGACGGCTCGGAGCACACCGTGACCTCCGAGCTCGTCATCATCTTGCACAGGAGCTCGCTGCCGTGGAAGAGGCCGGCCTGCACCACGAGCTGCGTCGGAGCAAAAAAAAAAAAACAACACGCAGACGCACAGTTACACATTTGTGGGGGTGATTAGAACAGGGCCGCCGGCTGCAGTCTGGATGCTGCACCGCTTAGCTGTTGCGTGACGATGATTGTTTTTGGAAGATTCACAGAATTGATGAGAGATGATTCAGAGCTTCCTGTGTCACTCGAGTTATGAGTCAAAGGGTCGACGCTCTTAATGTAAACAGGTTGCTGTGACTCTCAGGGTTCGTCCAGGAAGTGTGACAAAAAGCATAGAACTACAATTGAACACCGCACAAACAATATGTTCATCCAAAACGAGGAGAAACTTGTTAATTGTTAACGTCTCTGTATGCCAGTGACATGAATGGACCCAAAAGAAGGCAACGTGGTGACTTTGGCATGAGTCCTGACAATACAGGGGCTGTGTAGATGCGCACTTTGTCATGAAGTGGAAGCACAAAAACATAAACGAAGGAGGAGGATATTTCTTGCAGATCAGGGCGACACGCGAAGGGTAGCAAAACGTGTGCGACGAACAGCCATATAAAGAAGCGCATCTGAGAGCAAGAGAAAGGGAAACAGCACGAAGCCCGCCTTTTTTCTTAGAATTTAGGCCTCAGAGTGAGACATAAAAAGCCAGATAGGCCCTCCCCACTTCCTGTTTTGAAGTTTTAACCAACCGACTTGATGAATTATGGGAAACGTGCGGTTTGGACATGTGACCCACCTCCTTCTCCACCACCCCCTATGATTGTGCGTCCCCCCCCCCCTGTCATTTGCATGACAACCTGACAGTTCCTACAACTGAAGCTGAGATATTGGTAAACAAGCGAATGCCACATTTCATTGAGCTGCAAAGTGAGAGAAAACCTCCACGAAACCACACCGACCTTCATTCCCTCGTCTGCATTGACTCTGCTGCCCTGAAGGAGGTGAATGTAGAAGGGCTCATTTATGGACCAGAGGGAGGAGGTGTTCTGCTGCAAGAGAAAGAGGAGGAAAGATTCATCTCTTTTTCTTTTCTTTTCTTTTTCTTTTTTGTCTTTCTTTTTACCTAAAAATAAATTTGCATCCTCTGCCTTCGGTGTAATCTAAGTGGTGAGGCTCTTGGCGCAGTTTCCTGTTTGGCAACACGTTCAAAGTGCACAACAAACTTACTCTTTCAAAAGTAAGCAAACAAAACACAACTGCAGCTTTAAGCTGTCAAAAGAAAACAGAACAAGAAGCTCTCTACAGACGATATAGCCTAAGTTAATTTCTTCTAGTTTGAATAACGGTTGGATTCATTTTTATTTAATTACAGCAAGTGAAAGTAAGCTATCTAACTTATTTGCTAAGGTGAAAGGCTTCTAAAACTGTGCTGGACTCGAACTGGACTTGAATTACAAAAATAAAGACCTTCAGACTCGACTTGTGCCCTGAAGACGTGAGACTTGACTTTGACTCCTAGTTTAAGACTCAAATATTATTTACACGTATAAAGAAAAACAAGGGAGGAACTAAATGAGCTACAGATCCCTCTGATAGGTGATGCACCGCGGCGCATGTTTTACTGTGAAAGGATGCGCCCGATTATTAGTCAGCGGTTTGGCCTGTCACGATAAGAGATTTTGCTTTGACGATAATTTGTTCCAGAAGTTATCGCAATAAACGATAACATCGCGAAAAATAAAAATAGCAGTTTTACGCAAAAATAAAGTGTAATGATGTTGTTTTGAGACCATTTTTGAGTGATATAACGGTACTGGCAAAAACAATAATGCATTCAGATGTTCAAAACTTATTTAATTTCTACAAAGGAACTCAAAATGTAACTCTAAAGTGGGAATATAAATATTCCATATTGCGTTTGAGAACATTTTCAGCATAATATGAAGAAGACTTCAGCAGATTAAAGTCAATAATAAATTGATTAAATTGATAACAAATAATCAACAATGTTATAATAATTATCATAGTATAATTATTAGAGTGCTTAACCTATGATGATGTAGGGTTTAAGAAATGATCACTCTGACTTTGGGCAAAAAAGACTGAATCAGAAAAAAATGATTTGTGAACATCAAACACATTTAACAACACATTTCTCTGCTTTTTCCACTTTCACACTCGTTTCCTAAATGAATCAGGTCAGTGAGTGCAACAGACTTGCTCAGACATGTTGAGAGAAATCAAACAGCATAAACTATTTACTGCAACTATCACTAAGCATTAATTGCAAGGCAGCCATGTTGGATTTTTGGACAAGGTTGGTTCAAAACTTTGAAAGGATTACGATCTTCTGTTAATTTCTACCAAGTTCAAACCTGAAATTTTCGACCTCCAGGTAGCCTTTTAATCAGTGAATACGATTGTTATAATTTTGGCATTTTTACCTGTTCCTTAAATGTTAGTGAAAGTAAACATTCACTTTCATTCAATAAGCTTATAACAAACTGGTAAAGTCCAAGCCCTGTCCAACCTTTGGTAACTTTGTACATATTGAGACGCTCTGTCTGAGCTGCGTAATTTTGCACTGTAGTTGCAAGCATGCCAAAGTTCACAGGCTGGTGGAGGATTAACTGGAAACAGAGAGCGCTGCTGGGTTAATGGGCGACGACTCCTCACCTTCTTCAGGGGCAGAGGAGGCGGTCTGGACAGGGAGCGGGTCTTGTACATCTGGCTGCACAACCTGCCCTGATCCTCCTGGTATTTGCTGATGGTGGAGTGGTGCACCATGGTGAGCTGGGGGTTCTGGCCATTCCTCAAACAGAAAAAAATGTACTGGGGAGAAAACAAAAGGGAAAAGAGGAGTTTTTTTTTTTTTATTTATTTATTTCTTTTTGGTTACCGGTAGAGCAATCTGTCAGCTCAGCAGCCACAGATATTTCCCAGCGTCCTGATGGCACTGGTTAAACTCCTGAAGGCTGTTCATTTGTTGTAAGTTAATGCAGTGAAAATCTCATTATGTGTGGATGGAAGCAGTTCCTCTCTGCAGCGCTGCCGGACAGATATGAGTCACTCCATCAGGTAGCTGGGGTTTCAAAATCAACATGGGGAGCCTCCTGCCACCAAAAGCCTCGACTCAGCCCGCCTCTGAAGCGACAGCCGCCCCGGCTTTGTGTCGGACCACCCGGGTCCAAACTAACACGCAGACGTGTGGATAAACACGCTTTCTGCTGCTGCAGTTTTTCCTTTCGCCCAAACTGTAGATCTGAAATGAAATCTGCTGATTATGAACATTTTCCCTTTTTGTCACAACTGTCTGCATAAGTGTGCTTGTTTCCTTTTTTTTTTTTAAACTGACACAGCTTAAAATTATCTACAAATTGGCTATATTTGCTTTGTATCCTGTAGAAGAAGGACATAAATGATGGGAGGTTGCTGGCAGCTCTGCAAGACATCTCTTCGTGGAAAGAGAGAGAAGGAAAGCACGAGAAAGAGAGAAAGAGAGAGAGAGCCTGTTGGAGGAATTACTGTGACATCTGTGCTAAGCGCCTGTCTGCAGCAGGTCCAGAAGGCTCGACAGCGTACGAACAAATACAGCAAGCTGTAAAAATATCTGATTCGGTCTGAATGAAAGTAAATTTTGGGAAACGTTGCTTCAGAAACACGAAACTCAAGCAGAACGGCAACATTTGAGAGAATATTGGCAGTAACTTTCACTGTTACACAAAAGTGAGAACAATGTATCTTTAAAATATCGATACCAGTTTGGATATTTATTTACATACAGCATCATACGCTTCATTTTTGGACATGGCACATTTCTGCAGAGCAAAAATTGTTTTGATCCTGTCACTTTAAGGATCCCCCTCAGCAAAAAGCAGTCCGATCTAATTGATCTGTGGATTTATTGATAAAAGGTTTGTTGAAAAAAGAATAAGTAGCAAACAAATAAAAAAAACTACTGTTTATTTGTTGTCAGAAAAAGCCATAATATACCAAAATTAAAGACTAAAGGAAACTAAAAATCAGCCAGAAGTTGAAATTAGTCAATTCTCTGTTCATTGCTTGGTCAGACACTTAGAAACAATATATTTTCCCCCTAATTATTAGCTATCCTCTAACTAAAAAAGCAGTTCCAGGTTGCAAACCATAGATGGATTGCACAGACTGATGCATTTTTGGAGTTCAATAGCATAAGGTAAAGGTCAAGAACGTATGTCAAATTTTCCAGGACAATAAATTGTCCCAGAAGTTATTGCGATAAACAATAATATTGTCACTCTGAGACCCTTTTCAAGTAATATGTAAAGGTAACGGCATCATAATGCTAAAACGCGTTCTTAAAGATCAATAAACCTTAAATCAGAATGAAGATTTAACACTGGAGCTGGAATATATTTTAAACATCCACAATAATAATCAAAACAACAAATAAAATCAAATGATTTATGAAGTCTCTGTAAACAAAATTGTCCTTAAAAAAAAGAGGCTAGTTGAACCCAAAGCACCAGACTGGAAACTTTTGACATCCAGCTTTTGCTAGAAAGAGAGAAAGAAACGAGAAAAATTGAAAAAGTTTTGTTCTAACTTACAATGCGATTTAATTTATTGCTTATTGTGACAGGCCTGGTTCCTTTCCCAACAACACGCTGACATGTGAAGCTGATATTAGGCTCACAACTTTCTGATTACCCTTCCAGGACACCTTGCGAATTATCCCGCAATTTCTTTCTTCTTCTTTTTTTTTTTCCCCAAAGTATTCAAAACTCCTAGCTCCAACCTGCGGCACGTTTTTGTGTCACAGTCCCCAAGAAAAATAGACAAAATCGGTTAGAATGCGCAAAAGCAAATCTACAAGCTGAAGCAGGGAGTTGGGTTTTCTGAAATGCTTGGGAAAAACCCCACGATGGAAAACACCACCTGGTGTCTGTGCTTGGCAGCTCAGGTGTGTATTGTATGCCATTAGTTTTGGACACTGAATGGTATCGCACAAAATTTGGAGAATATTTTCAGGTTAAGGAGAGGCTGCAGCAGCAGTGGAGTGGGCGGCGTTTCATCCTCACTCATATCCCACTGCAACGCCATTTAGAAATCAACATGGTATTGCAGCGTTGATAAAAATCGCTTCCCTCTTGCTGGTAAATTCTCAAGTGAAAGCTGATTAATGGGAAACGATAGCTGAAAAATCTAAAAATAGCTCCTTAAGATAACATAGTTCCTTGCAGAATGATAACGGAAAGCGATGAGAAGTTGACATGAAGCTTCACGAAGCAAACTTTAAGTATCAAAAACATTGTTAAAATACATAATTTGAGATTTTGTGACATGAAACGGACAAAGACGAGATCAGGGAGACGTAATATTTGGTTCAGGCGATACCAAATAAGACACCAATCAGGTGTCTTATTTTTCTAAGGTTTATAAAACATAAAAGAGAAAAAATGTGCAGCAGCTTTTAATAGGAGCAATAGTTTTGAATTTAGCAGAAAATCAGCATATGGAGTATATAGTATTTATCAATAACAGCATTTATTTAATTCATTTTGAATGAAACAGCTCTCCATATAGCAGTACGTGCTGTTAATTTGTGTGCTTATAGATTAAAAACAGTGAGTGTTTTTAGTTTTCTATACATTTAATGGACAGAAACCGAAAAGTGGCGATGAAAGAAAAAGTCCAATTCCCACCAGCGGCCGATTGCTCGGCGCATCTCTACTCAAGCCCCTCTATTCAGTTCCTGAAACATGAAATAAAAACGACTTTTAGTCGTACGTCTGACTGCGCGCTCGAGGCCGAGGCCGACATCTCTTTACAGAGTCATAATCGTGCCGAGAGCTGGAACATTTGGAAAACAGAATGATGCTTTCATTCTGTTTGGATTTCTTTCTGCAAAAGCCTTGGCGCGCGGAAAATATGAAATAAGTACTTTGTTAAGTTCACTCTGAAAAACTAAAAATCCACGTAGAATGTGGATCTTATGCAGATAAAATCCACGTAGTTTCCACACTAAACCAAAGCCGTCATGTTTTATTCTTGTCTCTGGAAAGCTGATCATGACGGCAGCAGCTGTTCTCAAAGATTTGAACGTGGCATAAACTACATGTCTATGTCGATATGTTAATGTGTTGGGCTGGATCCAGTTGAACGTAAACAACATTGGCCAGGTGTGTTTTTCCTCACCTTGAACTGGCCCAGCGGGTGTTGCCCATAGATGAACTCCCATCTCCCGTTGACCTGCAGGGTGTAGTCCTCGGGTTCCTGTCGAACCGAGCGGAAGACGGTGGCCTTCTTTTTCAGAGCGCTCTTCATCAGAGCCACAGGGAGATCCTGGGAGTCCTGCTGCAGCATGAAGCTTTCCTGCAAGAGCCAAACGTAAAAAGGACTAATTTTAGGTGGCAACCTTAAAGTAAGTAGCCTTCGATCTTGTTTTTTTGAGAGATGTTTAGAAGGCTGGGTGGATGCAGTAGGTGGGGGATTTCCAAATTTTCTTAATGCTGCCTTAAAAAAAAAGAACCAAATCAACCCCCACATTAAATCTACTCAAGTCAGAACCGTTGTTTTTCCAATCAAAGCGACAGCGCTCTTTGTGAGATCAACAAGTGTTTGCCAAGTTGACTCATAACCCAGTAAAACAGCAGGACGACTCACATCGCTCGACTCAAACTTGACGTTGACGAAGAGCTTTTTGCTATGCTTTGATTTGGCGCTCTTGCCGGTCGCCGGGGAGCTGCACGGCTCAAGCTCGCACGGGAAGCTGTACTCCATCCACCGTTGCCACGGCAAATTCTGCCGCTCCAGGGACTTCTCCTCGCAAAACGTCCGCATCTTGGTTCGAAACTCGTCCACCTCGTGGTTCTTCTGGGCTTCGAACTCGTGAAGACCTGGCGGTTTGTAAAGGAAAATGCTTTAGACACGCGACGCTGCCAACCCAAAGACCAATCTCTCTGGAAATCAAGCTTCACGTTTTGCGCAAAGTGATGAAAAAAGTTAATAAACGATCGAAAGACCCTGCCTGAGGGAGATGCATGGATGGTCACTTTTTAAAAAAAATTTTCATCAATTCATTAGATTGTTTTAGTCCCGTTTTCTGGGGTGTGAATTTGCTGCTGTTGAGTCCTTTTAATTTGCACATGTAGCTTATTTAAAGCAACTCGTGCTAAATTCCTGCTTTATGAAATAAATTTGTCAATTTTATTTGGGCTAAAGAAAAGCTGAACAAATTCCGCTAACCACAGATTTAGCTTAGTCATAGATGTCTGCTAAAGCACTTTCTGAGGTTCTTATTTCCCCTATCTGACAAAGAAACAAGCAGAAGAGAATGATCATTCAGTTTTTCTTCCCAAATGCCTCAATGTGTGAAACATCGAAGGCTATAAAGGGACAGATTTCATTTTGAAATGAGGTTCAAACAATAAAAGGAACATGATCACAAACAGAGTTTGCAGAGAACTATCTGTTGATATGATTCAAACAGTAAGAATTGATAATAAAGAGACAAGATCTGCAACTTTTGAAGCAGCCACATTGGATATTGCTCTACAACTTTCGAGAGATGCAAATCTTTCAGTTTCTATCAATTTTTCATGGTCGATTTGGAAATGATTTGTGATTCAGAAACCATTTTTTTTTTTTTTTTTTACAAAATGGTTTATTTAAAATAATTCTCTACTGTGCCATACGGTATCAAATCCCAGAACCAAAATAGATTTGCGCATAAAATTCAGTGGGCGTTAGCTGAGATAGGTGGCTTTTTGTTAAATACAAGAAAAATATTAAAGAATCATTCACAAAAACAATTAAGCGGACTAAAATGAATCCATTCAGAGCTCCCCAGGACTAGGAATCTCTACAACCTTCAGCGTTCCCACTCAGACTTCAGAGGATTTTCTTGCTCCATTTCAAACCAGAAACTCAAAAAATCCGACTTCCAGGCACAAAGAGAATGCATCATTGTGTTAAATGACTGGAGTTTCCTGGTTCAGGTAATACACCGACCTCTCATAACCTCAGAGCAGGTCATGCCGGTGACAAAGTGCTCCAACAGAGCCGTGGCAGCCGGTGGGAGACGGACACAGCTCACCTTTGCCGATGAGCAGACTGATCTGGGCGTTGGTGAGCTTCTCGCCGCGGTCGCCCTCCCTCGCCACCAGCCTCAAAACACACATGAAAGGGCGCACGTCGCGGATCCTCCTCGACTCTTCCTCCAGCTCCTCCCGCTCTGCCGTCTGGTTGATGCAGGTGAAGACGTACAGGTCTGGATCACCCAGCCCACAGAACAGGGCCTCGCGACTGGCGTTTTTCCAAACCATCTGATACACATGCAAAAAAAAAAACAACAAAATTCAGAGCTCTCTGTTGCAGGAAGCAGGAATACTTGGGGAAATCTGCTGATCACATCCAGAGTTATTCCCATAAAACCTTCCTTTGACCAGGAAGGGATTTGGTCTTTCAAATAATCTTCCCCGGGCCTCAGAGAGAGTCATTACCGAAAACACGGCTGAATGAAGCAGCATGAAGTGGCAGAACTGTTGGCACACTCACACTTCGCAGCAGGTCTGGCTGCGTTCGCTCTGGGGAGCATTTCTGCAGCTCCCTCTATTCGCTGGATGAGAACCAGCGAGTGCTGCTTGAACCGCGGCTTACTTGTTGTTGTTTTTTTTTTTATTAGTTTAATGTTTGAACCACATCTTAAGCCAGCCAATTACTTTAAAAGGATGCATTGTGAGTGACAACAAACAGAAATAGTTGCGGTCATCTGAGCCACGGAGCATATCTGCAGTCAATCGATTAAAGCCCGTTGATGTTACAGGCGCATCTTATGATCCATGAACAATGTTGGATAAAACAAAGCAAAAAAAAAAAAAAAACAACAGAAAACACCAACATTGAACCAAGAGAGGTGAAATGAGGTGACGTACTTTCTTGATGTTTCTGATGGTGTCGTTTCGAGACACGGGGAATTTCAGGAAGATCCCGGTGGGCAGCAGGAAGTCCATGAAGATCTCCTGGTCTCCGTCCTGCTCCCACTCCTCCTGCGTCCCATACTTCCCCGGGGGCATGGTGATGGCCTCTCATTTACCGTCAGCTCCCCTGCTGCCGGCCGGAAAACACAAGCCAGTCAGAGGAAGTTGCGGCCAACATGATAGACCCACGATTAACATATGAGCACGAAGCAAAAACCGTCCCGGCTCCTCTGACGGAGGAGGGGGACGTGCAGCTCAAGTGTAAAAGCCAATGAATGACATGAAATGTGACAGCAAAGTGGGACTCGTGAATTTTTCTCTGTCCATGTGGCTCTCAGTTGGATGTCACTGGCCTTGATTTTTTTTTTTTTTCATGTTTCTATGTTGTTGTTTTTTTTTTTTTTTAAATATCTGCTCCAAAGACAGAAATACTCAGAGGACAAATAAAGTCAGGACAAACAACATGTAAACTTCAGTTCAACTGAGCTAAACCATGAAGTGCGTGCAGCTTCGAGAGCTGCTTCTGCTTCCCACAGACCCCCGCTGAGCTCAGTTTGACGGTTTGCCTTCAACTCAAACTACCATGTTTGATTTTACTAAGAGGAAACGTCTCCCTCTTTCTCTTTCTCTCTCTCTCTCTCTCCGCAGATCAGAAACAAAAAACAGAAAAAAACGCGTCTCCCTTCAATCTATGATTCCGTATTGGTATATTTACTGCGATGGTGCTGGGAAATATTCAATAATAAATAAAAAAAAAAACGCGAGAGGAGGAAGAGAAAGAGAGAGAGAGAGAGAAAAAAGAGCCGATATTGAAACAGCAACTCGGGGTCTAGTTGACGTGATGGCGAAGAGCTCTGCCAACCTGTTGGCGCAAAATTACTTGCCTGTCAGCGCCACAGCCCGGTCATCTCCTCACGGATCTCGCCGCGGCGAACATGGAAGCTGGAGCATCCCGACGAGTCAGCCCGCTGCTCGGAAATCCACCTGCTCGTGCCGGGCTGCGGGCGTCCGTCCGTCCGTCCGTCCGTCCTGCGCGGCTCCGGCAAAGCTCAATGAGAGGCGGCGACGTCGGCGGCAAAGTGTCTCCCTGCCCCGACGCGACGCGCGCTGTCATTCATGCGGTGACGCTGCTGCGCGGCTGTGCGACGCTGCGCGGCTGTGTGACGCTGCGCGGCTGTGCGACGCTGCGCGGCTGCGCGGCGCGGCGCGGTGCGGCGCGGTGCGGCGCGGCGGGGGCCCAGGGACCGTCCGCAAAAGGGGCGCTGCAGAAACGCCTCCACCTCCTTCCTCCGCTTCCTCGGAGGTTACGCTGCAAGATAAGCTCCGCTAGTTTAGCATCAGTAAACATGTGGTTAAAGGAAGCTGCAGAACCTGTTTGGGTTTTTCTGAGGCTGATTAAAGTACAAGGGGCTTCTCTGGAAAGTTTTGGGAAAGGCGCTCAACAAATTAAAATGACTAAAACTCACATTTTAGTCATTTCAATTGGATTTGTTATGAAGAAACCTAAAATGTAGGTACGACTTAAGAAAATATTTAATTAATTTTTTTTTTTTTATACATTTGCTAAAACGGTCATTATGTCTTGACAGTATAATATGAGACAAATAATTAATGAAAAAAAATGAAAAATCAAGCTCCTCTGCTTTCTCCCTGCAGTCCAGGTGCCATTTGCAGAAATTCACTGCTTGTCAGAAACAACCAATCAGAGACAGGAGGAGGGTCTCAGTGCTGTCAATGACCTTGTCCCACCCTCCCCCTTTCTCTCTGCTCCAGTGGAGAGAAAGAGGATTCACAGCTGGTTCACAGGAACATGAATCAAATCACACAGCGCATACATGAGATTGATTGACAATGTTAAGCCACTCTAGGCTCTGATTGGTTGGTTTTGACAGGGAGCGGTGCATTTCTTCTGGCGCCAATAGTAGCGCTTGGTGGAAGTGGATGAGCTCGATATTTTTACAGATTATCAGTCTTATATTGTGCTGTCACAAAATGATAGTTAAAAAAAAAGATACAAAAAAATAAATAAATATTTTTTTTAAAAAGTGCCCAGATTCAGACCTATGTATTTTTTCCATTGAGGTTTTTCGAAACAAACTGCCTGATCTAAAAGGGATGTGTGCTCAGACTTTGAATTAAATGACTATAAGATCCACAAAAATATGAATGACACCAAAAACAATGAACCGTAACACAGACAGCTTTATTTGAACCAGTGTCATCCTTGTTCCAGCGGAGGTGACATCAATGTGTCACATTTGTTATTTTTCATGAAAAATGTCCAACGTTCAGCACAAATCTTAATTTCCAGTCAGAACTAATAGACTTCCTCCTGAGTTGTTTGGAGTTGTACAGAGGATGTGATACTGACAAGAATATGGCAGATGAGGAACAGAGTTGAACCTGTGCTTGCACATAAAAAGGATTTGGTTTTCATATGAAATGTCCACTTCAGAAACTCTAGACCTAAATATTGTCCAGCTCAGGTGAAGAGTACTGAAGTACAAACATCAGTTAAAAAGATATTGGGTGAGAAATCGATCACGAGTTTGAGCCCCGGTCATTCTGATGTTTTTTTATACTTGTATAACTTGGTTGAAATGGGTTTGCATTTCTAATAAACGTGTAAAAACTGAATCGCTACGTGGAAAAAAGTTCATACATTGATTCCTGCAATCTGTATTATTTAATACAAGGGAAACTAATGCCGCTGTCTCATGGTTATACGTCTTTTCTTGCATGGTGATTGAAGCACATTACGTATTGCTTGAAGTCTGTGAAGCACAAAGCTTTCAACAAGATTTGCTGGTTATTTATTAGCAGATCAATAACCAGTTTCATTTTCGCTGCAAGTGTCCTATTTGGGATGTACTGTGCCGGTGTTTCTGTGGATCTCGGCCTGCTATTCCTGCAATTCACTCAAAGCTCAAGTCCCCACATCCGTGTGCAACACAGACATTGAAATGAATTCACAAATTTAAGATCGCCAGTCAAATCTGAAGGTAAGTAAATGCATTTATACAGAGCATTTTAAGGTAAAAAGCCTTCAGAGTAAATAAACTCTATGGGAAACTCCCTTTCTGTTTTCTTCTTCTTCTTCTTCTTGGTGAGAACATGACAATCAGCTACATTTCGGCTCCGTTGCAGAACGAACAGTGAGTTCATGGAAGTGCAACACAAACCACAGTATAGTAGCTACAGCCGTACAGTAATAAAGAGGAAATGTCAACAGTGTGACAATAGAGCGCTCTGCAAAAGCAAAGGGCTTCTTTTCAATCCGAATTTCATAGAGTAACTCGGACTAAAACATGCAAGAGTTAAAGTCGAGACACAAACAGGTGAAGTAATCCAGTTCGCTTCAGCTTCTCTGTGGTACACATCTTTGGAAAGCCCCCTTGTTTCTACCGTTGAATTTCACAGAAGGCTGCTTCCCTGTGAAAATAAGACCTGCTTTAGTAGATCTTATCAAGTGCTGTGAAAAAAAAAAATGGAGCATGAACTTGTGAGTTCAATTCAGACCAGCTGGTAGTATAAAAAAAAAGAAAAAAAAAAGGAAACGACTGTGCAGAAGAGAAACCTTTTTGGCCAGATCGGCAGACCGAAAGCATGAACATGCTTCCCACCCTTTCCCTCTACAGAGCCGGTAAACTATTTTTGACTGCTAGCCTGAATAAAATAAATAAATAAATAAATAAATAATTACCCCGTTGGTAAATAAGGTGCAGAACTGACACTCTGGTCAAACTTTTTCCTGATATATTGCTAAATTTGGCTTTTTTTTTTTTTTTCTTTTTTTTTGATGGAAGCATCTCTGTTGGTGTCTATTTAAAGTGGGGGCTTCACCATGATTCTCCCCCAGAGCAACAACACCATCATCACAACAAACACGCAATAACAGTTTGAGCCATGTGACGTTCAGATGGGTGACCTGTTTACTGTCTTTCAACTGAAGCGAATCGCAGCGCGTGGCGGAAACCCGAGAGGGTCTTTTACTTCCTGGATCTGAACTACAAAACATAGTTAGCGGTGAAGCATTTATATGGGTTTTTTTTTCCCCCCCTAACAAAACAACTAAAGTGGGATTGATGAAAACAATTTAGGAGACACTTGTGCAACAAAAGCATAAATGGTGTCCAGGAATTAGATTTTAGAGCGCTCACAGTGTCCAACCAAAGCATTCAAATCACTTAAAGTCTTCCACATATTTTTTCGCATTGCAACTCCAAACTTTGATTGAAAAAAATTAAAACTCTCAATAATGGAAAAAATAAAAATCGTATGTAAATTTTGCGTACAAGAAAATGTGTAGCTAATTGTTAATATGGAAGAAACGTGCTTCTCACTCTGTTTCATTCTTTCTTCTTTTGAATTACAAATCTGAAACATGCAGGGTGCGTTTTGAATTTAGCCTCTCTTACTAAATCAAATCCAGGTCAGTTACTATTTTCAGGAGCCACTTGATTGTTAAAGAGTCTGCTGAGTGTAATTTAATGTCAGTATAAACCCATCTGATATGATGAGGCCTCAGAGGTGTGGTGAACTTTAGAGGATAAAAAAAAAAAAAAAAACAGAACTGCTGGAAAATCTGCCAAAAAATAAATAAATAAATTATGCAGGAAGAAAAATATGAATCATATGAATGAAACTTCATTTGATGAAACTTCACTTTTTTGTAAGAGTGAAGTTTGCCACTTAGGTAAGTTAGTTACCTTACCTAACTTCAATAAGCTTGGTAAGGTATGCCGCAAACGTGAACTATTGTGCTCTAGTCAGACGAGCCCTAAGATGAACTTTTTGGCCTGAATGCAAAACTCTACGTATTACCCCGAACGCACCGTCCACATAGCGAAACACAGTGATGGAGGAATCATGACGCAGACATTTTCTCATATGGAAACAGAGCCGATGGGAGAGTAGATGAAGCTCATTGTGATCCGAAACACAGGTGAAGACTTGAGCACATTGGACGGTTCAGAAATAAAACACATTTGTCGTTGGATGGAATGGGCCGAGAAATTAGCAATGAAATCTGTCTGACAACTCGAAGCGGTCTCAAGGACCTCACAAAGCAACACATCAATCTCAAGAATGTCAAGAACAGGCTGGAAACAAAATTTCAGTTTGGCTAAAGCTACAAAGTCATTTCTGAAATGGTGCGAAGCACACCAGCAAGTTCGACTCAAATATGTTTTCATATTGGATCATATGAAAAAGTATGATGCCTCATTAAAAATTAGCATCATAAGGCTAATCAGGGTGTCTTTGTTTTGTGTCAATTTTTTCCCCCAACATGCTTCATTACCACCATAGTCTTATCTTAACAGTCCAGAGAATGACAGCCTCCTCAAGTTGCGAGCAAAGCTGCAGAAACGCCCTTTGTGGACAGTGTGATCCATAAAATAATAAACTTGTTTACATGTTTGCAAAAAGCAGCTGTTTTCTGGACTCCTTCAACCACCCGGCTTGAGGCAAAGCCAGCGAAGGCTCGAGCTTCCTCTTTTGAAACCGGTCGTTCAGAAAGGTTAAATAAGAGAGGCAGTTCCGAGAAGAAGTTATTCTGAGAGTTACAGAGAAGGGGCCCCAAATCAAACAAGTCAAAAACTCAAACAGGAAGCAAAGCATGTACTAATTTAGAACACAAGGAAAAAAACAAAGTGAATTCACAAAGCGGCCAGAGGGAGGGATATTTAGAAATGAAGGAAATGGAATATTTAAGACGACTGAATTTTCAGTGGAGGGTCTCCAGGATTCAAATCAACCAGGTATGGAAATATGAACCTTGACAAAAAAAACACAAAAAACTGAATGCATATGGAAACAAATAAAATCGAATGATTAAAAATAGAGTACACCACCTTCCACTTTGACACATAATCCCACTGATGATGTTTTGCTCAGAAATGTGTTTTAGAGGGAATCTGTGGATGTAAAAGCGATATAACCGGTTTCTAACCAGAACCCAGATATTTATTTTAATATTTACATATTTATGGTTTTGAGTTGATGCCACAGCAGTTTATCTGGTCGCATTTTATTCTCAGAGGCTTCAGAGTCAGCAGAAAGACGGCTTATGCAAGGGGCCAAAAAAAAAACAAACAAAAACTGAGACGCCATAGAGAAGAATTCTGTTCGTCACAAACAACCACGAATTCAGGTGAATGTGCTTGTAAGAACACAAAATAGAGATTTTACATTCAGAGAAATACAATTGGGAGGAATAGTTTTATGAATGATAAAATTCATAAAACAACAAAGAAATTCAATGCTTTAGTTTTGACGGTGGCTTTTTGTATCGAGCTGTTTCCTATCAACGGGGTAAATGAATACAAAAGTAATGAAAGCTCATTAAAAACCATCTTCAACCATGAAAAAACAAACTTTCAGTCTAAGTGATGCCATGATATGAAGCGTTAACATCATATCAATGACCTTATGGGTAATATAAAGTGTTCAGATCATTTTTCTTTGGACAGATGTCGCCTTCATTGCTTTGGGTTAAACAGGCAGGAAGTTGAGGCTCTTAATATTTCATCTGAATCAACAATTTATAGAATATTTTAGAGTTTCTTCCTCTTTTTGGGAGGAAGACATTTTGGGACCTGAAAGCAGGGGTTAGGGTTGGGGTTAGGGTTAACAGTGCCTTCTCCGGGTCGGGGAAGGATGTCCTGCCGCATAGTGGAGCGGGAGATCGACAGGCGGATTGGCGCAGCGTCTGCAGTGAAGCGAGCTGACAGACATTGTTCCAACATTACTGCTGTAAAATTGCTGCTGTTATTTCGTTTTAAAAAATTTTTCTACAAATCGTCACACATGTTCTACAATTTCTTCTAAAAAAAAGCTTTAAAAAGTGAAAATATTTCAAACATGGAATAATACTTGTGTGAAATAAAACACAGCAAAACATATCATACTAAACATCATTTTGAATCAAAATAACAAAAGTAGCATAAAAACGCGTTGATTGAAACACGGGTCCAAAAAGACCCACTCATGGAAGACTGAATAGTCTGTATGTCATGCATCAGAGGATTGAAAAAGAAAAGCAGAACAACAGCACAAATTGAGTTACAAAATATTCATTTATTTAAAAAAAGCACTGGTACATGATGATTATACCAGAGTAACACACTCAGCTGAACAGCAGAACCACAAACCTTCAAACCACTGATGTAAACAGACAACTTCATCTCATCAATATCTCTGATTTTACCACGAGTGACGTCCAAAGAAAAAAAACATGCACTGTGTTCATTTCACCAATAAGAAAAAAATCTTTTTGAAACAAATAAAAAAATGTGTTTTCTCTCTCCGAGGTTCATCTTGTTGGAGTAGAAAAGATCATTTCCGTTTAAACATGATTTCAAACGTAAGCCCGTCACACTTCAAGTATAAATGCAAAGGTACGTTCAGTGTACAGTACGTTGAAAACCATAAGGCTGCCTAATGAGAGCTTCATGCATCTGTCATTAAACAGTCATTCAGAGAGCTTACAGTAGCACTTTTTTTTTTTTACATTGCTACAAATCACTTAAAAAGATTAATTAAAAGTTCAAATTAGCGTCATTTGTCTAAGAAAAAAAGGTCACAGCAAAAAATTAAATAGAACTAAAATAGTCTCTATTTACACCAAAAAAAAGACCTATACAATTTTCACAAGTGTAACTTTACATTAAATCAACATTCGCACTAAATGTACCAATACACCTGTACTCATGTTACACGATTATAAACCCACATATTGCGAGAACTAAATAATGAACTCAAACAGAGCAAGCAAACTAGCAATGACTAAATACTATTAACAATAATAAAAAAAAGGTATTCTTCTTGATGGTGCTAATGGCTGACTGGATAAATAAATATAAACAAAGATATTGTATTTTCTGAGAACCTTTTCAGTAGTGAATAAATGTGACCTTTGCATTAGTGCAACAGAGCACCAGTGAACCGTTTTGCAGATGAATGCACACAACAACACACATCCACACCACAAGTCTTTACATTTCAAAACGCAACACGTTTCATCTCAGGAACAAAGCGAGCCCCTTCATTTTGACAGAGAACCAGAAAAGATTTCCTGCTAATGAAAGGCACCCAGTCATCACAGCCAGCGCCAGCAGGCTACATGTGACCCATCAGCGCCCAATCAGCGCCTCCTCAATCGTGCACGTAGCGCACGTCCAAACGTGGGTGTCAGAACCACCGTTTGGACGGACAGTTTGTTTATGCTCTCTTATTTCAATCTAGATAAAACAGGAGGTCTTACTCGAACTGAAACGCGTCTCCTGAAATCTGCTGTTTTGAAGTCAAACGCCAGCAGATGGTGGTGGTGGTTTTGGGGGGTTGGGAGGTTAGGGGGGTTTATGGTATTGGAGGCCAGAGACATAAAAAAGGTCCAGAGGCTCAGTCTCTTTGCTCAGTTCATGAGAAAACCAGCAGCAGACTCGCTGAAGCTTCAGCCCCAGTTGTGGTAGAGATAGAAGCAGCCGAACAACAGGTTGGCAGTCAGGCTCGTCAATAAAACCGAGGGCAAGATCAAATGTTTCACAAAACCTGAGAAAAAAAAAAAGAGAAGAAGAATCTCAATTTGGCAACAGGAACCTGTCTGCTTGTTGTCAGTATTTAAAATTTCAATAAACCAGAAACAGGACTCTTCTAAACCAAGGTTAAAATCGCTAAATATTTAAATATTGCCGTAGTCCCATTTACCATAAAACCCAGACAGACCTTGAGATGATGGGAATTGGTAAATAAGTACAGATCACATTAATTACGCATGAAGCTGCAGGTTTTCTAATGGCGGGGAAATCTGCATAAGACTGAACAGCTCTCAGTATGCTGCTTTAAAAAAAACATTCCCACAAAAAACTATGTGTGCATCTAAATGGCTTCCCAACTTTAACACTTTAAAGGGCAAACTTTAATTATGCTCAGTGTGAGGGACCACAATAGTTACATTTATTTCCATCCTGAAATTTAAGACACGTTTGAAAAAAACAAAACAACAACAACAGAGCATTTACAACCGGTGAGGACTCAGTTCACAAAGCTCAGCCTTTATTACAAAACACCAGGACAATTGTGAGCCACACAATGAAGAGTTTTATAGGTATTTCTACAGTCAGTAGAAACAAGGAGTTCAAAAAGTCCTCTGGTCAAACCCAATCTGCCCTGTAATTTCCAATGTTGATATGGCCGATTATCATAAATAACACAATTAAAAAATATAATATGGCAACATTTAGACAGATCTTGCAATTTCTGCTTGAGCTTTGACTGTTTTTATTATCAGTAAAAAATATTATTATTATCTGCACACAACCGTCTCTAACATAGTGAATGGAAGCAGCTGAAAATCTTTTCTACAAATAATTAGTCCATCCTTGAGAGTGAACAGCATTAAATGGCAAACAGGTAAGTATGGTACACCAATATACAGTCCCATATATTTTATATATATATTAAAACATGCAATTTGATCCTGAAGAATTGCATAAAGTTATTCATTTTGGGTGGCAAAGTTCAAATACTGACACAAAAGCAGTCAAACACTGACTACCATTACAAATGACAAAAGAAAGTAATCGCTGTTTAAGCTTTTTCGTCTGTAAATTCATGCACTGATCATCATCTGGGAATAAAACGGATAAAAATGACCAATAATACGACATAGATTAGTGTAGGAGAAAATATTTTATCAGCAGTTATTGACTTAATGAGTTACTCTTGCTTCTACTAACAAATAAGACTGCCTACCTTTTTGAGGAGAGAAGCTCTCAGGACTTTGTGTTGTTGTTCCAACCTGGCAGGCGGAGGATGCCGAGGAGCTGCTTTGTTTCTCCTCTTCTTCTATCACACTTCCATCTCTGAGTAAACAACTTAAATCTACAAAACAATCCATCTCTCAGAAAGCAACTCAAATCTACAAAACAATCTCATTTAATTACCCAAAACCGCTCGCTAAAGCATCTCAGCCATGCCATAAACCGCAGCCTTATACACACTTGACAGGCTTGACAATGTTCTACACTGCCATCTAGTGGTGCTACACGCAGCCTACAACAAACACTACTCTGTCCAGGTCAACCGTAGTCTCTTACCGTTCTGGCTTTGGAAAGGAGAGACGTCTCGCGACAAGCAGCCGCTGTAAATCGAAGGTGTCGGCTCTACGCAAAAAGGAAACGAGGACAAAGGTGGAGAAAAGAGCTTGGGATCTGCGTCGCTGGAAAAAAGACGGAGCTTCTGGCCGGTGATGTTGAGGCGAGCCGGACTGATGAGGGGACGGCGCTGTCTGGCTGAACCAGAACTGGACGTGACCGACCCGGCCAGTGAAGGGGTAGGAGAGGGGGCCGGGGATGACGGGCGGCTCCCGGACTTCAGAGAAAAGTAATCTGAGAAAAACAAACCGGTGAAGAAAAAAAAGCAACGACCTCATTCTATACTGTGGCATCAGAGAAAACAAGAGTTTGGTACCTGATGATTGTGAGTCTTTGTATTGTGATCCAGGTTTACTACCACTAAAAAGATAGCCAGAACCTGAAGATGAGAAAAACACAGAATGAAATATATTTTCTACAAGTAGAAAATACCCCTAAAATGTATTTTTGTTAGCCAAGAAGAATAACTCAAGAGTTTTGTCATGTAGAGCTCAACGCAATGAGACAAAACCAGTATAACACCATGAAAACACACAAAAACCTCACCTAAAAGCTTCAAATTTTTTATTTTCAGAATTATTTATTCAGATTTGTGCAAATAACAAATTTGCAATTTGATAGGACATTGTTATACATGGTGTGGGTTTATTCTTTGCCATAACAATCAGAACCAAACATGCAGAAGCAAGATTCAGTTCTAATCTGGAAGAAACGTCTGGAAAACTGAGCGTAAAACTCCACTGGTTTAGAGCTGCCTTTGATTAGTAGGTGGTGAAGCATTCATTAAGATATTTGATATATATTTACTTGATGATTTTGTTCATGGTGTTTGACAAAATGTAATATTTATTGCTTGTTTCATAATTAGTAACAATATTATGCTTTTATGGTGTAAAGCATTTTGAGCTGCTTTGCTCCTAATATGTGCTACACAAACAAATTTGACTTCAATTTATATATTACACATACTTATATATACATGTAGCATTCTTTTACTTTTTTTTTTTTATATTCAAATCTATTCAAAAAGAACTCCAACCTATAAAGTTGAATCCTACTCAGAAGCTGAAAATGGAAAAGAGAGGAAAAAAAATGGTTTCATAAACTCCAATTTAGATTTCCAACGTTACCTGTCCTTGTGAGGGAGGGGACCGTCCCGAGGCAGAGGGCTCTGCTGAGGCGCCCGGGCAGAGTGGAGGGGGAAGCTTTGCGCTCACGAGGACCGTGCTGGCGGCTGATAAGCTCAGAAATGTTGGGGGGTGGGGTGAGGATGAAGCTGTCTGCCATGTCGGGTGGGTGAAAGGGAGGAGGCTGGCAGCTGAAGGGTGGGCCTGCAGAGCTGCCTGCAAGGTATCTGCAACACAAAGGCAATGTAATGGACTACTGGCTGAAAACACCATCAGAACCAAACTGGTCCGTCGCTGAGAAATGATTCTGGGCAGCATCAACAATCGGTGTGGAAAACTAGATGGAACTATAAACGTTAAAAAATAGCTGGGTTTCGTTGGGAAACAGACAAAACAGTTGAGACAAAAACAGCAAGCAGACCCAACGATCTAAAACAATAAATTACTGCAGGTGGACATCCGAACATCCGTAACTTCATGTGTGTTGCTGATGCTGCATGTGACGAAGAAAACCAACCACACAGCATTGGCTTGACAAGAAAGAAAGGCACAAGAAAACACAAAGAAACAGAGATCAGACCTTTGCAAAAAGGTGGAGAAACGATATAAAATGCTACAGTCGGTGTTTATAGTGCAACATACACAGAGAAAAGAAGAGGTGAAAGAGACATGAGCACAGATGTGACATGATGGTTGATAAATAAAATACCAGTAGCCAGTTTTGTATTTATTTGTTTATTAAAGCCAACGACAGGAAGCACAAAAAAAGAAAAGGATCAGCAAAGTAAAGCCAGACATCAAGATCACGCTAGTATCCATAACACAATGTTTCTACGTGCAAACTCCAAGAAACCTCTCAACACTGATGGAGCTCCGTTTTCATGGCTGCTACAGATCAGAAACCAGAGAACAGATCGATCGGAGACAAAATGTTGGAAACAGATACGACAATCTGTTAAAAAACAAACAAAAAAAACCCCCAGCCTTTATGTCTATGGGGTCCACACATAGCCGCAACATCTATGCATGAAATATCACATTTATTGGCTACATGCTACACATTCACAATAACAGAGACGGTGAAAAATATCAACATTATGCTGTTAAAAATGGAGCAATCAATACTTAAACCACACAAAATCAGTTTTTGGTTCTCATAAATAGTAGCTTATATATAAAAATTACCATAAGGGTTTTAATACAGTGCTTTTACAGCTTAATGTTTACTTAGCAAAAACTAACACTCAGTCAGCTTATTACACTGATACAGGAATTCACCCAAAGAGGCAAAAAAAGATACATATGGAGGCTGGAGATACTTAATATCACAGCATACGAAGGAGGTAAACTAAATATTTATAGCCAGTTTTGGGCACATCATGTAAAACTTTGGCAAGTTGTGCTTTTATATAAATAAGAAAAACACAATTACTGAAGTACCGATTTGGCATTTGAAGGAACAAATAAGGTTTTTCAGTCTGATGGGTTTTGAAAAAGGCAAAATTCTCCTTCAGTACTGCAATACTTACAGTATGGAAAGTTTTGTTTGCTGCGACTGTAAGACGCACTTGAATTTTTCCACATTCATCTTGTTACAAC
This sequence comes from Poeciliopsis gracilis, assembly GCA_911649635.1. NCBI lineage: Eukaryota > Metazoa > Chordata > Actinopteri > Cyprinodontiformes > Poeciliidae > Poeciliopsis > Poeciliopsis gracilis. The sequence goes on along the minus strand of CAJVRI010001220.1, from coordinate 13,471,279 downwards.
CACAACATTTGACATATTCCTCTAGGATTTAGTGAAACACACAATTGTGAGGAGAAAGGAAAAATAATAAATTCTAAACAAATTTTAGAGTTGAAAAGCTGAAAAATGAGACATGCATTTGAATTCAATGCCCTTTGCTCCAGGGGTGTCCAAAGTGCGGCCTGAGATCATTTGCGGCCCTTAAGAATAATTTTGTGCGGCTCGCGACTAAATTGACACTTTTTTGCAATTATTTAGAGCAAGATTGTTAATAAATCTTATTCTTAAACTGTAAAAGTGACAACACAAAGTGTCTTTCAGTTATTAAGGCCACAAACATGAAGCCACTTTTAACTCAAAACAACAATAGAGGAGGCCGAGTACAGATGGACACCAAAATATGAACATTTATTAATGAAACACTATGCAGGATGTTCTTCCTCCTCACAAATATGAAGCAATCTGTCACAAAAAACCAAATAATACACCCTGATGCTTGTGGTTGTAATGCGACGATGTGGAAAAACAAAGGGGCATGAATACTTTTGCAATGCAAATTTCATAATCAACAGACGTGGCATCAAATGTCAGTATACTCACCACTGTAAAAACACCACAAGGCATCTAATTTATATGTGGATTTCCACAGTTATGGAAAACCTAAAGTAAATTCACAGCAATAAATACAGAAAACTACAATAAACCACATCGGAAACGCCACCTACAAGCACTACAGTTAATAACTGCACTGAAAAAATAAAAATGAAATATGTGCAGTTGGAGACACGTTTTAATCTGTTATTATCCATTTTCATTTGGTGAAGTTAAATAAAGTAATACTGAGAATTAGTGTGGTTTGCCGTGTTAACTTCATGCAACGTTAGTGTTAGTACAGATGTATCAACAAATTAGAATGATGATTAGAGGAATATTAGTATTGTAATCATTGCACCGCATTTTCAGAGTATTTCAGTTTACATAAAACACTTTAGCAATGTTTTAATCTACAAAGTAAACCTAAACAAGCCATTTAGTTGTCATGTATTCATCCATCAGATTGCTATGATCAAGTTAAACATGTTTAGATAGCTACAAACGGTATTGTGCAAAAGTGTAGGCACTTTACATGTTTTTACTAATGGAGGCATTTGATCAGATCCAATCGTGTTACTACATAATCCGAGTGTCAAAGACTTAAAATGTTTGGTGGTAAGAGTACGCAGCAGTCCTGCTTTAATTGACATCACCACTACCAACATGCTACCATACATCAGCCTACTATTATAAGCAGAGGTGTTGAGGAAAAGATCAAATATGTGAGAGCATTATGAACTTTTCACTCAAAATTCAAAACGTTCCAAATTCAGATTTATTTATTTTTTATTACATTTTAGACACTTGAGCAACTGAATTGCCAACTAGCTGGATTTTGCTATTTATTTTACTGGGAAATAATGAAAACACACAAAGCTGAAGCTGGATTCCAGACTTTTCCAGATTACTGAAGACAGTGTAGGAAGCCATGAAAAAGCTCTGCAACAATCTTAATACTGCCTTACTTTCCTAGAATTTACAGTTGATCGCTACGGACAAATAGCATTTCAACCTCTTGCACAATACTGTACAGAGCAAACGTTTTCCAGTGATTAGAGGCATTTTGGTGGAGACAGATGGAGGATCGTTTTAAAAGAGGAGACAGTAAAGTGTCAGAATATTCACAAGGAACCCAGACCGAGACTATGACCATGCACCGTTAATGATGCCAAATGCAAGAACTGACAGCAAAGGAAAAAGGTTAAAATTTAAATTTTAAAATATCAAACCTGATCATCTTTATAATATTTTACTTATCGTAATTTAAGAAATAAATCTAGAAATGTAACATATTTATATGACAGAACTGTCTGGTCTCAAAGAGCAACTGTACAAACCAAAACCGTAACAAGATCTGCCTGAAACAGGCATCGTCCCCACATTATGCTACCGACAAGGTTACATGCTTTTTAAAGTATTCAGCTAGTTAAAGTTCCTACTAAGTTTTCTGTTTTTCCAGCGCTCAGCATTATGACACGTAAAAGCTTTTTCGAGCGATTATTCGGAAAGTCAAAGTTACATGTGCAGCTTTTAGTGTGTAAGCAACAAATACAGAGTGTTTGCATGAAACATTCAGCTTTAGAAGTCGCTCAGCTTTATGCGCTCAAGGTAAAACTTTTCATTTGTGCAGCTGCGAGCGATTCGTCTGAATACAGGCCAAGATTTGTTCACATTTTGGGATTTGACATTAATAATTCATGCAGAAGCATCTAGGTAGTGTTAATATAAGTTAGTACATTCAAGACATTTTCAAACAGAAATCCTAGTACTACAAAAACATACAGTGGTTAATACTGATAGGAATGTGACTACAGACCCTCAACACTGATCCTGTTAATGGTTTATATAGTTAATAATCTAAACTCGTAAAACAAATGTTAGTTTCACACAATGGATTGTATAAATGTTTGTCCCACCTTTGAGAAACATGGAGAACATTTTCTAAAATCATCGTTGATCTTTTCAACTTTTTCTTCCATGATTCAGTTATTGTGGTAAACCATGCGTCTGTTGTAAATTATTATACTGTCCTTAAGTAAAGAGTTTACTATTTGAATCTCATCAGTTGATCTCACAACAGAACAGCAAAGGGACAGAATAAAAATTGACAGTGAAATAGGGAGAAGTGACAAATAGATTTCCTCAAATAAAAACAAAATCATTTAAAACACGTCTACAGGACTGGATTTAGGTCAAGCTCTATAGTGTTGCATTATCCAATAAAGATGCCATCATTCATTCTGAGATCAGTCTGATAGTCACCGCAAGAAAACAACAACTTATTCAAACCATGATTGATGAATTAAAAGAGTTATTTATCCAGTAAGGGGCAGGTGCGGGTTTTTATTTGAGGAAAAACCGACCACAGCTACGTTCGATCTTGTTACACGGACCACCCAGAGAAGACTACACGTAGACTCTCAACATTCAAACACAATGTGTATTACTGCTCAAAATCTGACCTTCGATATCTGGCTCTTCGCTGACCCAGTGGCTTGCGAGTCGCGGCAGCGGCGGCGAAGCCGACGAGGCAACAGAGGGAGATGCTAACAAGATTCACTGAGTCCATCCAGCTCGGCGTGTCGGTCAAGTAGCTCTCAGCCAGGCAGAGGCACAAGACGACAAACCACAGGACAGAGGCCATAGCATCGATCCTCCTCAACCTGGAAATTCAAACCACCAGAGCGGCTGCTGTTGTTACGAATTATAAGTTAAAATATTGTGCAGAAGCGACAAAGACGTGGTGGACGCTTACCGCATCGATCCGGCTAGGAAAATAGCCGTGAGACAAGTCATCAGGCCCACGGACACTATCGCCAGCTGGTTGTCCCTGCCGTGCTGCCAGACTAGCTTGGCGTTTTCAACAGCTTCTTCTGGGATGAAGTCCAGCAGACCCTGCCACACAGGCAAATCTGTGGCGTTGCTCGCGGTGGACTCATTGCTGGATTTTGGCTTTGGAGGAACGACGCCCCCACTTAAGGTCTGAGGCAGATTGGGAGAGAGAGGCTGTTCCGGCCATTTATAGACAAACGTCGTGAGAAGGAAAGCACAAATCAGGAAGGCCAGGGTACGTAACAGTATGACTCCGGTGGGTGAGGACAGAGAATGGGAGCTCTGTGGGAGAGAAAACACAGCTCCATTTCTACTCCTTTCATTGAAGAAAAACAAGGAACTATGCATCATTGCAACATAAGCAAAGGTGGACAAAATAAGACTTTTTCTTTCGCTGAAACTTTACTATATTGATCTATTTACACTTTTGGTTGCACTCACCTTCACAAACTCCGAGTCCGATTCTCGGGAGCAGCGGAGCTGGTGGGTTAGGAGCCTCGTACGAAGCTGGCGGTTTTGATATTTTATGTAATATTCCACCGCAGTCTGACACGGTCTGCATAACTTAAAAGTCTGCTCCAGGTGATGCTTATAGGCTTCGATTTCCTCATCGTAATTGTCCTAAAAAAAAAGACAAAAAAAAAAAAACAAAAAACAAAAGGGGATCAGATTTGGAATCCCTCTACCCCCTTGAAAAAATGTTATGCTTTATTTTAATCTGAGCACATTCAAAGTGATTACTTACGTCATCCCTGGGAACATATGAAGCCAACTGCTTGATTTTCACAGTCTGGTTATTATTGCACTTCCTGCACAGCAGCATTTGACAGTTGACCCACTGCAGAGTCTTCGGAGTCTCAGATGAAGGAACGCTTCCAGATACACCATGGTTAAGATGCTCCATGTACTGAGCTGGGATGGGTTTGTTGTAATCTCCATTCTTATAAAGACAAAGCAAACAGAAAACAGAGGAAGTACATAAAAATGCATCTATGTGATATGGAAAAAAAAAATATTCCAAAGCTTCAAAAAAAACAAAAACGTTTTGGAATTTACCTCTTGAAAGCCATTGTACTGGTCACAGTTGGGACAATCCCAGCAGTTCCTGTTTCCATAAGGCACCACTGTGTTCTGATTGCAGAACCAGCAGTTTACATTTGCATAAGCGGGCTTCTTCCTGCAAGCAATGAGCAACTTTTAGTCGATTCTGTTATTTATAAAAACATTCCATTCGATTACGTTGCGCCCCAGAGGCGGAAGGTGTGGAAGAATTAAAAACCCATGGGCGTATGTGAACACACTCTGCAGAAGTTTTAAAAGGTTTACGCCAGCAAGACCGGTAACATATTTGTCAAATATACAAAGGTAAGTGGCAACAACTCTAGTTATGAAAAGTTGTGACAGTCATAATGTGTGTGAACTGAGGGAAAAGCTACTCATCACCCTCAGTAACAATGCATGTTTAGGATTAGAAATGCATCAGTCAATAGGCAAGAGGGGAATCATTTTCCTCTGAGAGTCATCTCTGATCAGCAGGTTAAACGTGGAAATTAAGATTTTTTTCCCCCCCCTGTTAAGTTAATGCATTAAAACTTAGAACTCCCATCATTATCAATAAGTAAATACATACAAGCAAATGGGATCATGTAAAGCCATTTTTAATTTTTAGGTTAATAGAAATCCGTGATGCATAATCAGATCAATCTTATAGTTATTTCATTATTTTTAAAAAGTAACAAATACTGCAAATATCAAGGTACTGGAAGCATTTTTTTTGTAATTTACATGTTCTGCTACAAAACATGGAAAAGGGTGTGAAAGCTGGGGTGCTCATGAGGTCGGAATGGGCCAGGAACGATTGCACAACACCTTACTACCCTTGTCCTTGCGTTGGACAGTGTAGTATTTGAGCAACGTGACGAAATTAAAACCGTATTGATTTTAGTGCAGCTGTTAGCATCGTTAGCACGCAGGCTAGCGCATGTTCGCAGACAAGTACTAAACACGAGACAAAATGCACGAAAATAATCACTTCACCTAAATGTTGCAGTAGTTCTTTAAAAAAAAGCTAATTAAACGTAAAACACTTTTTCTTTGCTAACCGTGTTATAAACCACAGGACGCTGGTTTGGATGGCCGAACAAGCGGAGTGTTTACCTAGAAGCTAGCTTGTAGATTAGCGCTCCGCCTGCGATAAACGCTGTCGCTCCAACCCCGCCGTACATTAACTGAGGGTACTCCAACAGCAGCATGTTAAACGTCTCCATTTCTAAGATGAAATATTGTTGTAGTGTTTTAAATGCAGCGGTAAACACTGCGCCAGGGCGCACGCGGTGAAGATACTCCTTTTGTTCACGCCCCCTGGACAGGAAGCGGAAGTGCGTAGGAACTTCAGGACGCATTTCGTTCAGTTCATTCGCTGTTCTCCGGGAGAACGTTCAGAAACATTTCAGGAAATGGGGCACACGTTCAAAATGAGGGTATGTTTGACCTAATTCCCGTCAAGGTACGCAATGCCAATAAACGTAATATGTTTTTAGGCAAACTGTTGTTTACTTTACAAATTACAACGTTGGACGTTTAAATGTAATCTCATCATCTATTTCAACAACAAAGCCAGTGTCCAAGAAAAAACACATTAAAAACTGTTTTCCCCGTTTTTTTTCTCCTCCAGATTTACTACTTCCGAGGTACCTCAAATGCAGCACCAAAATCTTTATCGGAGATTGTGACTACTTTTAAAGTTTTTCATTTATTACTTTTTACATGCTGTTCAGAATTAAAATTCCTTCTTTTCAAAAACACACAAATAAACCTCCAAAGAATTTCCCAGGAATCTTTTACAATCCCGGAAAGCAACAGCATCATCCAACTGAACTTTTCGTTTTGCCTTGAAAAGCAACTATTTGTTGTTTAAATTTGTTCAGAAGCGCTTCTCCAGATGAGTTGCTTTAAAATATTTACTTATGTTTTCTAGAAAAAAAAAATATATGAACGATTATTCTGCAATTGAACAGTATTTGCAGAACATAAAGGAATGAGACAATGAGTGACAATATGCAAAATTATTTTATTTATACAGTCGTAACAATTTAAACAATATGAACGAGTCAGTGCATCAGTGACATCAATAATGTAGCAGCTCAAAGAATCAGAACAACAACAATAATAATAATAAAAATCAGTAAATAACAATACATCAGCACATAAACAGCCTATTTCAGAGTTTTCTGAATACAAAAATAAAAGTTAATAAAATATTTAGGTTGACAACATTTTCCTTACACAACTGGAAATAAAATATCTGTGTATTTATCTCATGTCGTTCTGGCAGCTTAATCGATTTAATTCCGAACAACTTCAATAAAAATATGTTATTGTCCTTTTGAAACCAGAGCCAAAAAACAAAAACAAAAAAAAAGAACGAAAGAAATGTCACAAATGTATAAGAGTAAACATTTCAAAGTGTGGCCTAATTATTTCAACCATCAAATAGTGAACTTAACGAACTTCACCAACGTCGGCCTGCTGAACCTGAAATTAACCGTGAGTCTGTGAGCGAGCGGCCGCCGGGTCGGAAAACACGCAGCCCTCACTGCTCCGAGAAATAAACCAGCGGCGACTCCGCCTGCCGCGAGTAGGAAGCGAACTGCGGCACAGACACCGCGCCTCCGTCCGGGCTCACCGGCTGGGTCACTCCTCCGTAAGGGTACCCGCTGTGTGGAACCAGCACGGGGGGGTGGCGGTGTGGGTAGGCCCCGTACACGGAGGGATGGAAGTGCGGCGGCGCGCAGTAGGAGCCGCCGATGGGCAGTCCGCGGGTGGATCCGGAGACGACCTGCGGCGCGGGGTACCCACCCGCCCAGGCGCCGCTCACATACGGCTGAAGGTAGAGAGACTCTGGATACTCCACGTGGTTTCCCGCCAGGTACGGCAGGCTCGCGGTTCTATAGGGTCTCCGGACCCTCCTCCGGCGCCGGTAGTTCCCTTTCTCGAACATGTCCCCAAAAGCCGGGTCCAGCATCCAGTAGTTGCCCTTCCTGTCCCCCCCGCTGTCCCTCGGGACCTTGACGAAGCACTCATTGAGAGACAAATTGTGCCGAATGCTGTTCTGCCATCCTTTCTTGTTCTTCTCGTAGTACGGAAACTTTGATATGATGTATTCATAAATCCCGCTCAAAGTCGCTCTCTTCTCCCGGCTCTCTTTGATTGCCATCGCAATCAGAGCCACGTACGAATACGGCGGCTTATCCGGCCGGACGGGCTCGGTTTCCTCCGAACCTTTGGACTCTGCTTGCGGGGAGCTGGAGCTGATATCCAGCAGCTGCATTTCCTGCGTCCCGAGGGTTTTCTCCTCTGAGGCCATGGCTCAGCCAGACTGTCCGCCTGTGCGTCCGGATGATGGAAACGGGAATGTGTTGAGTGGCGTGAGTATGTCCACAGGTGCAAACACTCCGCCCACTGGCTGCACACAAAGGTAACAAGCGCCTTCTTTCATGTCACACAGGTTCTCACGCTGTTTGTGCCCCGGTGTGTGAGGCTGATACCAATGTTTCTGGTTAAAGCCGCGGGTCAAAGGATACTGCGCACTTTGAAGCAGCTCTTGAAACGACAGCTCTCGTTTGAAATCGGATTTTTTGTTTTTTGTTTAGAAGTCATCTGAATAACACTTATTGCGTTTAATTACAGAGGTTCTCGTTGACCTCTGACACTTTTGCGACCTGAACTTTATTTATTTTTAAACTACCTGCAGGTTACTTCATTAGAATGCCATTAAAAGATGAACCTGTTTCAGGATAAACCAGTCAGCACACATTTATTTTCTCTATTCGCAACATGACCAAAGTGCAAAAACGCACCAAAAATGAAATGAAATGAAACAAAAGCGCAGAGAGTCACTTCTTAAACACGTGAAATGCCATGTGTAGACAGGTGGATTGAATTCACGGTTTACAATTTTGTCTTTCAGCAAATAAAAACCACAATATTCAGCTTTTCAGAAGATTATATTACCTTACCTTTATATGTATGTATATCATTACTGCTGCTTGTACTCCTTTTTCCACCACATGTTTTCCTTCCTCTCAACTTTCCATTATCAGAGCACCCTGCTAACAGGCAGCTTCTCCAGCAACAATATCTTCTTTCTCATGAAAGAAGCCAATGATGATCAGTATCATTGTATCACATACAATATTTTTTAACTTGATTTTAATATCTCTGTTTTGTTTTTTTTATTTAGAAATTTGATTATGGTATTTAATTAGCTGTAAGCCATAATGATGCAATTAAAGAAAAAGAGATGTCTTGGGAACATTTTACTGTCAGTAATGATTGTATCTACGCATGTAGTGTAATAGTTTTCCATTTTGAAGTGAATTATTAAAGAAAATCATCCTGTCAGCAATATTGTGATTTATAAAGATGCAACTCAAAATTCTTTCAAACAGATTTACATAAAATTCTACAATCCTGAATTTTCTTAACTATACATCTTTTTCATGCTCATTGATGCTTACAATTTTCATTAATTTAGCCTGGCCCAAGGAAAAAAAAACAAAAACAGTTTTATAAAACATTTCAAACCCCTACAAGAAAGAAAGTGTGTACTAATTATACATTTTACATGCAGATAAAATATGTATCTTGTGGTAAAGAAATATATTAAGGTTATGGATTGAACGTTAGAAGTTATCATTTTCATCATGTAAAATTTGATTTCCTTCATTTAAATAAAGTGCATTTGAGCAAAGTGTTTTTAAAAGGCAAAAGCAGGAAATCAGCTGTGGATGTTGTGATATTTCTCTGACTTATGAAGACAAAACAGAAAAAAATGCAAATTTAACCATTTGTGTTTCTGAGCATTTTGCAAACGCTTCAATAAACTGTTGACATTTTAATTATTTTTCTTGTAAACAGATCAGCAAGTGTGAAATGTGATCTTGCTTCAGACAAATGCATGACAAATATATTTAAATATAGCCACATCATCTGCTTGTGTCTGTATTTTACTTTGATAGTAGAGAACAGAACTTTTATAGTTTTACTTGGTGCTGGCAATTGTCAGTTCTTTTGAAGCTTAAGTTTATGAAATTCTGCATTCATTCATGCGAATTACATAAAAATATTTAGCATGAGATGGATACAGAGTGGGAACTGATGGGCTCTTGCTCGCCCCCTGCTGGCCTGGAGGTCTTAAGCAGTAATTCAGTTTACATTTTTCTGAAGCAGGCTATTCTACTGACTTATAAAAACAGGGGTGATTCAAGGTGGGAGCCTTTGACAGGATTAGATTTGGGCCTGTCTTCCTGTTTAGATCATCATCATCCCTAACAGATTACGGATTTGGCAGAATCTGGGAGAGGGGACCAAGTTTAATTGGCTTTGATAAAAGGTTGTTTTTTGCCGAGGTGTAATTTGTAGTCAAAGTGAGCTTCAACACAAAGAAAGGATTAAACTCTAGCATCAGATTGTAACTGTGGTGACACAATAATCAAACAGTGAAGATGATATTTAGCACTTTTAAAGAGTAAACTTGCCAATTCCTTTATATTTTAATTTTTACCCATTTAAAGTCCTTTATTTTTTATCTATGCTGAAAGTGTGGAATTTTTTTTTACTAATATTCTCTTTACCAAAAGAAAATTGTAAAAATATAGATTTATGATCAGACCTTTATGGGACGAATAGTTTAGGGGCCCTAAGTCATTACTTTAGTTCACTAATGCCTTGGTTTCATCTCTGTTTTATGTAATTCTAATATGACCTCACTTAAAGTTGTCTTTTCATTTTTTGTTTGACTTGAACTCTTAAAAGCGTCCATGAATATAACCTATTTCAACACACAAAGACTCTTTCCCCCCCCCCCCGCTTTTCCACGCAGGTGATTTTCTTTTACACAGTACATACCTATGGCAATAATCTGCTGGGATTTTCCATGGACATGGTTGAGAAGTACTTTAGCAGGTTTTCAGGTTATCAGCGCCCAACTTCCCACCCACGTATGGCGAGGTATGAACAGCGGGCCTGTCGATATGCTGAGGGAAGCAGATAATGATCGCCTGCTCTGCCCAGGCAGTCTGTCTGTCTGAACTGATCTGTAGGGGAGCAGCCAGGTGAAAAACAAACGCTTCCCTGATCCCAGTCAAAGGGCATTTTTTAAATTGTTATCATTGGAGCAAAAACACATTTATTACACCCATATAATGCGTGTTCAAACAAAAAGTGGATTGTGTAGGATAAAAAGATGAAGTGTGAAGTTCAAAATTAGGAATTTTACCAATCTTCATTTCTTTTACCAGGACCAATCGCGTCCATACGCAGGACGCCTGCTGCATGCCAGATTGTGAGTTTGATCAATGCAAAGTTTTTTAATTTGTGTTCAATGTCTGAACATAAAACAACTAACTTTAGGAAGCCAAAGACAGATTCCCAAAGTTAAGACACCAAATGAAAATAGAGACAGGAGGCTGTCTCTTATCATAATAACAATCATAATCATAATGAAACTGACGGAAAAAAACGTAACAGAATAGTTCCCATAATGCACATAATATGACAAGATGGACATATTTAACTCTGTGTAGTAATTAGAGTTAAAAGTGTTCCCATGGCGTAATCATGAGTCAATCTTTTCATGAGGTGAAAAGTGGTCACTGCAGCTTGGGATCATGTTGTGCTCCGTCGCTCTCATGTCATTGAGAGGTTTATGTCCCACAGGACAAAAACCACCTTCTATCGGCAAGAAGAAAATTAAAAGTTGGACTATGTGAATGCCAGCCAATGAGCCAAGAAGAACTTCCAGACAGATTGCAGGTGAACTTAGAGGTAGCTAAGATTTGTTCAAAGCAAATCGTAAGCAAAGCGAGTCTTGAAATAGCCTAAATACATATTAACCAGCTGCAAAGATCCCAACTCACAAAAAGGTGGATTTTTGTCAAGCAACATCATTTCTTTGTGCACGGACCTGTAAATGATGCATGCAAAGTTAAAAGTGCCGTTCCTTCAATAAAACACTGAGGGGGCTCGGTCATCAGTCTGGGGCTGCAACAGTACACAGTGTGTCTTGAATCAGTGCTGTCAAGACTTTCTGGAGCAAAATGAACTGGCTAGTGTCAGAAAGCGTGGACCCACCAGAGACACATCCAGGGTTCGTCCAACAGCATCAACACAAACTGCTAAAAACACCCACTCGTCTCAACAGGACCAGGGCAACTGGTCTGTTTTCTGTTTTCATAGGAAATGTGTCTCCCATAACCAAAAGATTGGTACCTAAAGTCATGAAACATAACTAGAATCATTAAGAATGACTAAAGTTGATATTCTAAGTCGGACAAACAACAGGAGACAACAAAGCACTTATTTAGGCAAATTACTGGATAAATTTGAGAAGTAGAAATAAGAGAAGTTTATGTTTGGGTGCAAGGAAAGAACCGTTCACGTCCCAGAAAAATAAACTTCGAACGTAAACAACTGAACCAATAAAAGAAGGAGGGAAATGACTGATTCCATCTTGTTTTGTTGCTGATAAGCTGCCGTTTTAGAGCCGATCTCTGATCGTCCGCAAGTTTTAAACATTTTACCCGCTCACAGGAATCAAAACAAGTTCTGAAATTGTCATGGATAAGCAAAGAATTGTACATTTTATTTGTGAACGACATTTTGACTTGATTTTATTTGTTTTACCATCTTTACATATGTCTATTATTTTTCCTTATTGTGCTGACTGTGATGTGTGTTTGTGTTGTGCGTCTTTGTGCCATTGCCAAAGCAAATTTTCCATTTTATGTAAGTTTAATGGACAATATAGAAGTCTAAAGTTTCAGGGACCCAGCTGTTCTGTTACATGTGTCCAGATCTATTGCTTTGGATCGCACACAACTGGTAAAATATGGTGGTGCAGGGATAATGCTAGAGGGGATGCTTTTCTTTAGCATTTTCTATTTGTGAAATCAAATTGAAAACTGCATTGTTTCCCTTCCACTTCATTACTTTGTCGGTATTTTGCATAAAAACCCATTAAATTATCTCAAAATGTGCCACCTGGCAACATCTGGAAAAGTTCAAAGGGCACGAACACCTTCACAGGTCACTTTAGAGCTAAAGTATTTTCACGTTGAGCTCCTTTGTGTTTCCAAGAAGAAACATTTTGACCTTTTTCTTGTACTTGCTTCAACCAGGAAATGTCCTGCTGTCATACCAAGAATACTTTTTGCGGGTTAGAGCTGCAGCAACCCAGAACACCAACTCCCTTAAAGAGACCAGGTTGTTCAACACTTGGAGGGAGAAGCCGACAGACGGTGATTTGAAGACCAAAAAAAGGTCCAAAAGTTATAATCCTGAAGATTTTGCACTACTTCCATTTTCTCAGGTCTGTTGTCACATTGCTGTCTCATGATTCCTCCTGAACATACAGCTGTAAAAACTACCTGCCTTTATCTAAGTAAACACCAGTTACTCAAATAAAAACATAAACTGTCCCAATAAGAAAGAAAGAAACTGAATTTATGAACATAAATTCACTCCACAGAGTTCTCCTGAGGTCACCCTGAGGTCAATGGCAGCATTTTGTAAACTTGCAAGCAAAAACAGAGAACTCCTGTCCCTCTCGGGCTCTCCAGGTCACAGATTGCATTTTAAATATCAAAAAGATAAAATTTAAATGAGAAACAAAACAAAGAACAAGGGTGGCTTGTTTGGACGGATTGCCTGCAGCAGGTGTCCTCTTTAAATAGCATTTTGGATCATAGAATATGCTCAACAAAAATAGGAATTTAAACAACACAGAGTACTTGTGGACCAATGTATTTATGTAGAAAGAGGAGATGTTGAAAATTAAGGGGAGAACATTGTATTAGATAAAAGTCACATCAGACACGTTTATCTTGATGTTTCTGAGCTGATGAGCTTGACTTGCTTAGCAGGATTTAAAGCTCAACCACAAACTATTCTGTATGTCGTATTAAAGAGTCAAACATAAAGTCATCTCCACTGGATCTGGTTGGACTGTGTTGACAATACCAAATAATTATCTTTCTAAATTATTTTATTGAAATCAATCAGATCACAGATCATAATTCACTGAATTCTCCCTGTCATTTTTTAAAATAATGAAATAGAGCAACAAAACATACGATACAAATCATCTCCAACTCATGGCTTTTCAGATCGATAGTGGAAGCCGATCTCTGAATGAAATAAAAAAACCCACGTCCCACAGCTTTTGGACGTGAAACTTGAGTTGTCTCCAGGACACCTGCAAAGCTGAAGCGGTGATGAAAGGGAACGAAAGCCCAGTGACGGAGGCTCGTTCTGCACAGCAGGATGTTTTGTGGTTCTCAGCCGACCGTAGTCATTTCAGGCTCAAGAAGCAGACTTCCTTAATCCGCAAGATTAAAAGCAATGACAAGCCAAACAGGCTTGGCTGTAAATCTAACTACAAATTAACTACATGTAAGTGTAATAGTGACTTTTATAAATCTCTCTCTCTCTCTCTCTCTCTCTCTCTCTCTCTCTCTCTCTCTCCTCTGCCTCTCATTGTTGCAATTGTCAGGTGTGGCTGTCTCTCATGCGATGAAAATATGAGTGTCGTGATCAGGTCACAACCCAGTTGACCTGTTCGTCTCCTGAGCACATGTCACTCACTCTGCAGCTGTCTCGGTGACTGACTGTCAACCAGTCTTGCGCCAGTGCTGTCCCGCCTGAACGCCTTCATTAGAAAAACACTTTTAGCTGCAAACTTCCTGAATCTTTATCTGTAAGCTGTTGAAATATCAATGCATGTTTATTTACACACTCACGCATACACTTTTTCCACATTTTGTTGAGTGCCACAAATTTTTGATTTTTCTTTCTTGTTTTTGTTTTTGTTTTTTTTTGTTTTTTATTTTTGGGTGGCAGGAGGTGGAGGGGAGATTAAAAACCATACACAGTTTTAACTTTTTAAACAAATATTCTCACCACTTTTGCATATTTAACTCTTTCCAAAGAGCTCAAGCTCAGTCAGATCAAATGAAGAGGCTCTATCGAAATCAAACATCAAGTTTTGCCCCAGATTCTTAGTTGTAGCTCTGGTTGCATGTTTAGTTGTCCTGCTGACAGATGAACCTCCATTCAGTCTCAAGTTGAGCCTCTAACAGCTTTCCTTCAGGTTTGCCCCGGTGAAGAAAAGCAGTCGCACTGCCTACGTCTGCCTCCACCATGTTGTGTCAAGATTAAGGATTAATCACAACGCACAACGAGAAAGAGCTTCTGTATGTAAATTCGTGGTGTAAAATGATTGAGCAAGTTCAATGAGGCGTTGAAACAAAATCAAAATTCAATACAATTTAAAAGGAAATATAAGGAGATCATTTTCACATTTGTAGAAATATGGATGAGAGATAGTACTAATGTGCATGTAAACCCAGGTAAACCCAGATAAGATGGAAAATTAATTAACATGTCATTTTCTTGATGTCAGTAATGAATGTCTATCTGAATACATTGCATGAATTTATGGGGTAGGAGTTCATAAGTTTATTTCTTCTTCCTACTCCTGTTTGAGCATTGGGGTACAAAAATATGAGTCTTTCACATTCCTTGTTCGTGTGTAGGATTTTGCACTTCTGTCGTGTTCGAATGACGGATGGAGCTAGTTTTCCTTCCCACATAACTTCCAGCTTGTGGAGCCGAAAGTTCCATCGTCATCCTCCCTTCTTCGTCCCTTCGCTGGTGTCTGTGGACTGTGGACAAACTTTTTCCTGACTTTTACCTAAATAAAAAATGTCTTTCTTCTTATCTCTTTGGCTAAAATCCAGACCAGATTCTTCAGAAAGTGCCTTTATTTACTCCTGGACGCTGTTGTTTGTCTTAGATTTTATCTAGTGGTATCTCGGTAAAGGTGGCTGCATACAAGTGAAACTGAAAACCAGTTATTTTCTGTTCTTTTGTGGTGCACAATTTTGTTGATCTATCACATAAATAAAAAAAAAAATACATTGATGTTTATGGAGGTAACTTGACAAAATGTGTAAAAGTTGAAACAATATGAACACTTTTAGCACATATTGGAAACCCGTCAAATTTTACAGTTCACTCTAAATGCTTCCAGTCCATCTTCTACTTGCAATCTTTTCCTCTAAAGAGCTTTGTGTCTGTTTGGCCTTTATAACTGTGAAAGATCAACTTCTGGGGTTTGTAGTGGAAAATATCATTGTGTCAATCTGTTGTCGTTTCTCAAAATAACTTTTCTGCCAAGTTAAAGTCAACATGGATTCCTGAGTGATGGATTGCAAAGATTACACTTTGTTTTTTCCACTGTCATTTTGAAAGCAAAATTCAGGCAGCCTTCTGTGTAGAAGATAAGCTCATCTCATCAGTGGCAACCAAAAGCTCCACTTTGACATATTTTTTTTTTTCCCAGAATGCACCTCATGCTAGAATTGAATTTAGATTTTGAACCCTGTTGCTGCTGCTGCTCAGGGAAAATGATTGTGCCCTGGTTGGCTGGTTTGGCTCTTGCAGGTTCAACCTGCTGCCACATGCGTGCCCCACGTTCGAGGCTGTCTGTGCAAAGATCTGCCGCGTCATTACTTCTCTGTTCTCACCTGTTTTCCAAGGAACAGCTGGGAATACAGAGGCCAGCCTAACACAGCAGCAATGATTGTGACAGCACACTGACAAATGACTTCTCTTTAACTCAGAGCCTCTCCCACTTGTCTGGAGACATGCAACTGAAGCGAGATCGCATTTGTGAGATAACAAAGCTGCCAAAAGACACGGATCAAGCCTAAACAAATGCATGTTGCTGCAGGCTTTTTTTTTTTTTTTTTTTGAATTTCACTTTACTTGGCAGTATTTTGTGCTTCCATCAGATTAAACTAAATATGTTTTTTTTTCCCCCCCAACTTTCAAACAACACAAGTAGGCACTTATTACTAAGTTTATCACCAGGGTAAATCGCATAGCTTTCAAGAAAAAGAAAAAATGCACAAGATGAGCAGATTAGACCTGATGTAGACATAAAGAAGATGGATATTTGACCTATCTTTTAAATAAACAAGGCACTGCGTCATGAAGCACTCTACATGTTAGTGTTGTGCTCAGTAATGACTGAAGTGATGCATAATTCTCCACCTGGAGCCCAAATAACTGGTGGACCTTTCACTCAAAATAATGTCTGCTGCTCTCTACCGCCATCTTGTGGAGTTAGGGTAAAAAAAAAAGAAAGCATCATTTCACACACCAGCCTGCAAGGTTAAGAGGGTGCAGCCAATGGATGAATGGATGAATGCCGGTGAATATGAATCGCTACCTTAGAGCCAGAAGCACTTCAATACTTCTGGCCTTGTTTGCATTTTTATTCATCTGGAACACAGGATACTTTAGATACTTTTAGAAAATTAGTGAAAAAATCTTTAGATCAGTAAGTCATTTTACTGATGCAAATTCTGCATCAGTAAAATGCAGGATTTTTACTGCATTTTACACAAACGCTGAAAACCAGGCCCAGTGCATAACAATGTTCCCGCCTCTCACTTCACTATTTTAGGATGGTGAAATGTCTTTTGACTTCCAAACATGATGCGTTTCATTCCACCCACACAAAAACACTTCAGCCTCATCTAGCAGTCTCTGTGCTTAGTGTTTCACAAGATTGTCCAAGTGTTTTAAACAGGTTTTTACATGCTTTTCCTTCAGCAGGGGGAGGGTTGCATGATGAGTTGTTCTTTTCACCCCCCTGATTATGACACCTGCAGTCCTCTCTGGAACCTTTGGTTAGTTTAGAAATTCTTCTGTAACCATTTTTGTTTTTCACAGCCAAAGATTTTGCAGATGCCTTGTGAGACCTCACAGGTTTTGTCCATCATGAAATTTTTGATCCAATAAACAAGCTGGTGGTTCAAATTCTAGAGGTCGATGCTGCTTTATGGCACGTGAGGCTGCAAAGCTGGTCCTAATGTTGTGCCTGATCAATCTATATATAAGGGTGTGAATTTTTTTTTATCTAATTGGGAAATTACAAAAATAACTGTGTATTCAGAACCTTTCTTGATTCCCTCATTTCAAGCAAACCGCATTTCCGTACAGCGCGAAAAATACGTAATGTGTCGAATTCGATAGACATGCAATTACATCGATACTAAATCTAAAAATTGATTACATCAGCATTGCCCTCCATTAACATATGCATTACTGACTTGACATTCATCACGAGGTACATAAATCATAAATCTGTATTTTCAAACTTATAATTTTAAATATTTGAGGTCAAATTAATCAAATATGTATTAATATATATATATATATATGTTTATATATATTGTAATGACTTACAAAGCAGAAGCTTTTTTTAATTAATTTTCTTTATTAAACAGACTTCCATTTATTATAATACACAGTCATTTTCTTAACTTCTTAACTTTCTTAAGACAAAAAAGTCTTCAGTAATAAAATTCAGTTTTATGAAAGTGTTTTTAAAAATTCTGTCAGAAGGGGGCAGCAAAGTGCAACTTAACATCACCACTTAGAGCAGGAATAACTTTGGTTTCAGTTCTCCTCGGGGAATCATTTTATCTTACAGAGTTTTTTTTTTTTTTTTAATACATCTGAAATCGTATGCAACGTGACTGACTCAGTCGTTTTACATTTGTAATCTGAAGCCCAAACTCAATTTTTTATTCCCAATGTGCTTTATGTAGTTGCCCTGTGCCAGCAAAAAGGCATGCAAGAAGGACTGTCATTCATGTGGAATTGGAGTAGATTTATGCCGATCATGACCTTATAACATGACCTCAGACATCCAACACAATGACTAAAAATGATCCTTTATGGGATTGATGCCCTGCAGGGAGCGTCCCATCATAAAGATCATCAAAACAAAGGGGTCTTCTCACCCTGAAAGCACTTGGGTGCTTGAAAAATGTTTTGTGTTTGGCGCTGTGGGGACCACATAGTTTAAATGCTCCTAAACGGGTGGGGGCGTGACAGGTTTGGTAAACAACATCCAGCGGTGGACCTGGTAACACCTCGGCCCTCTATCCCATCGCGTCCCCTAACACACGGCTTTGAAGTCAAAGACGGGAGTAAAATGCCACCAAGGGGTCTTTGGGATTCATGTGAAGAGCCACAAAAACAACACTTCATCAGGGGCACCATTCAGACTGGTGACCAGCAATATATGGGGAAATTCAAATGAGAAGCATTGTGTGAGGTAAAAGCCAAACAGATTTGTCTCGTCCCCGGCCCCTTCGTCCTCCTCACCGACTTTTTTTCACGAGAGACTTTGATGGGGAGAAGATGACGGAAAAACAAAGTGGCGAGTCTCAATTGAGTTCAAATAGAAAATAGGTTGTAGTGAAATGAGTGGGTGGGACAAAGATGCCGCTGTTAGACACAAAACAACAATTGAGCCAGTGTATCAATCTGTCAGAGGCAGGAGAGAGGAGGGGGAGCCATCAGGATGAGAAGAGATGCGGCGCAGGTCAGAAAGCACTGAGTTGATTTCTCTTTCGAGAATCTTCCCCCTGCTCCTCACGCAGCGTTCATCGCAGGCCCCGTCCTCCTAAAATGCTGACATATTGGCTGCACAACCCCTTAAAGATTCTCCAACACCCCCCAGCGCCCCAGCTGCCCTCATGTGCTGGGACTACACAGACAACCTGGACCCCAGACCACGACATACGGAGGACAGGCCAAGTGACCCGCTCTTTAATGTGCTACCCAGCTGGAGGTCAACTGGATTGACTCATAGGGCATTTTGCCACCTCATACTACCGGCCAACTCCCTCTTAAACTCTTAAATGTAGCCCAAAACAGACAGAAAAATCTAATTTATGAAATTCAAATCCCAGCGACAGACTGGCGACCTGTCCAGGGTGTACCCCGCCTCTCGCCCGGAACGCAGCTGGAGATAGGCACCAGCAACTCCCGACCCACGTTAGGGAGAGGGTGACAGGAAAATGGATGGATGGATGGATGGAAATTCAAATCCCAAAAAGGAAAGATATTTTCTTATTTTTGATTACATGAAGCCAATTGGATACTAGAATCTGTGAATATTCTGAGTAAAGCAAGTAAAGACAGGATTTATGTGTTTGGGGTCTTGAAGATTGTCTTTTGCTTCTTTGGGGGCAAGTAAAAAAAACATTCTTTGGATAATCCACCACCAGTTTTGCTACACTTTCTCAGTT
Source organism: Poeciliopsis gracilis (assembly GCA_911649635.1). Classification (NCBI taxonomy): domain Eukaryota; kingdom Metazoa; phylum Chordata; class Actinopteri; order Cyprinodontiformes; family Poeciliidae; genus Poeciliopsis; species Poeciliopsis gracilis. The sequence continues at coordinate 13,451,702 of CAJVRI010001220.1, read as the reverse complement.
TCTCCGCTGGACTTTGAATAGGCCACTCTATAACAGGATTAGACTTTGGTCTAAGCCCTGGCTACATGTTTAGTGTTGCTGTTGTGATGGAGGGTGAACATCAGCAACAGGCTCAAAACTTTTGGGGCTTCTAGCAAGTTTTCCTTCAACCAGCTTTCCTATCCCTGCTGAGAGAAAATATCCCCACAGCATGACGCTGTCACCTCCGTGTTACACCAACCGGATGGTGATTCGGGTGGAGTGGGGTTTATATCGTTCTTTCAACAGTGGCTTTCTTCTTGCCAGTCATTCATAAATACCAGTTTTGTGGAGGCCAGGACTAATTGTTGTTGATAGATTCTCCCTCCTAAGATGTGATGGTCCAGTAATGTTCTCTAGCAAACTTCTAACACATTCACAGTACAAATTCATTTACACTGATGCCCAGCATTAGAAAAAACTCTATTTAGTTAGTAAAATCTGGTGGCACGAGGTTTAATTTAGTATTAGAGAAAAAGAGACAGAAAGCAAATGCATGATGCACCTTTCTAGGTTTTTGTTTCTACAAGTTTTTGAAAACTGAATACTTCTCCTTCAACAATTGTTCCTTTGCATTTGTTCACAACTCACACGAATAATGCAATGCGGTCACAGTGCAACAAAATGAGAAAAGGTTCAATTAAGAGCAAAGAGCACTGGAGTAACATAAACATTACATGGACACGCTGCTATAACACCCAATATTCAGACATCTTACCAAATAACCTCACAAGAAATAGCAGAAAATGTAAAACTACATTTTGAACGTACATACAATATTTTAATTTCTTTTAATCACTTTTAATTGGAAAAATAATAAAGCAAATGCACAGCCTACAAAGAATATTGGTAGAGTGTTATATTTTATGTTCAGATGGAGTAAACCTTTCATAAAACAGTAAAATTGTGTCATGGCGCTTTGTACCTGCCTGCGTGCCTTTGGCCTTCGCCCTAGTGAAAGTGGAGATAAGGTCTGAGCAGCTACCGACCTGACCCAACAATAGCGAAGCTTGGCCTGGCGAGTCGCAGCAGCTAGAGCTGGAGAATGAACAGGTGGTCATTAAAACTGCTGCAGAGCCCTCCAAGACAATGCGAAGGGCAGAGAGGCCAGAGAAGAAAGTGGAAGACAAAAGGAAAGAGATAGAAGAGTAAGTAGAGGGTGGGGAGCGTTTGATGCCTGGACCGTGTGCTCCTTGGTTCAAGTCTGAGGACTGCGCTTCAGAGCGGATGTGTTAACAGTTTCAGGCTCAATGGAGGGAGAAATCCCCACAAAGCGAGGTGTACAAATATTGTGGGAAATCCGTCCGCTCTTTAATATTTCATGAAGGCCCACAATCTATTCATTGGACTCCATTCCTTTGGAGGGGCCCACATTCAGCCTAACCCCGCAGGCTCAATGGGCAGCCCTTAATTGAGTGCCCGCTCATTCTTCGTCTCCCTGGCAGATTGTTCCCCATGAAAGCCCCCGGCTCTTCATCCTCCTCTTCTTCTCCATGAGAGTGGTGAAAGAAAAGGGGGCATGCCTTGCTGGTGGTGCATGTGGGAGGGAGGAATAAGCAAAGGGGCAGAGGTAGGGGGTAGGTGTGGATCAAATGTGATAATAGGGCAAGAGGTAGTGTCCAGAGATGTGGGGGCAGGGGGCTAATCCTCGGGGTGGGTGACGGAGGGGGGGTGGCAAGGCAGGAGTGTTGTAACGTGTCTGTGGGTTGGTGTCTGAGGGCCAAGCATGATTGTGGACGTGGGATTGATTGGCAGGTTAATGCTGCGTCCCACACAAAGGGAAAGTCTGTTTGAGATTACATGTTCTTTTTTTATCTCTGCTGCAGCATCAAAAGTTATGAGGAAGACTACATCCTCAATATCCGGGTTTTCACTGGCGTTGTCGTATAATTAGTCTGCAGACCATCATTTATAGGTGACGTAAAAGTTTCAGAAATCTGAGAAACAGATTGTGTTTTACGGGAATATATTTCCTGATCTGATTTTTCTATACCATGCATGACATGAATAGTTCTCTAAAGTACTGCTGTAGCAAATCCTATACTTGTCTTCTGCCCTCTGTTGGAGGAGGTAAGCATTACAGTACAAGTTTCAGTCGAGATCTCAAGATGGCTGCACACGTCTTCTAAGCAGCTACTTTTAATGAAGTACAAAGTGTTTTTGGAATGGTTAGAGTAAATCAAATCTTTAAAAAATGGGGTCATTCATAAAGATAAGTCTTTAATGAAGACAGACAATGTACATTGACTTCATTAACCTGTGCTCAAATAGTGTTTGTAGTGATAGATTGGGTAGTGATTTGATTCAGGTGTTTTGGACAAGTCAATCATTGGGAGATATTTGAGTTTACAGGTAAAATAAATATCAAATAACACATCTAATTTTTGAGGTAAAATGTTGACTGAATGAAGACTTCTCATCACGTAGTGTCTGCAGTCGTCCTGGTTCTAAATTATGTGATCAGAGCCATAACACATGTATGTCTGAAGGTGTTTTTTTTTTTACCAAATACACACACAACATTTACCAGGCACAGTAAAAGCAAGCCCTTCATTCGAAAACAGTAGTCGTGCTCAAAATGACTTCATGTGTGAGCTGAAGCCTTGCAGAGAAAAACGATCACTGCGTCATTTATTTACACCTCAGCAGTGAGCGCTTCATCCGGCCTACAGTCGAATCAGCGCACTGCCTCAAGGTGGACGGCCAGCTGGGAGCCTGACCTGAGGGCTCGACTGCAGTCAGGGCTCCTGAGGGCCTCCAGCTGCAGCTCAGGCTCCTGATCCCTGATTAAAGGTCATCCTGCTTCTTCTAAGGGCCTGTAAGACCCTGGGAGCCCGGCTCACTCTTAGTGACACCCCTTCTCCGCGCCGATGTGTGTCCAACAGGCTTATGTTGGCTGGTGATGGGTGGAGAGGACCTGCAGAGAGGAGAAAATCCTCCACCTCCACTTGCATTCACACACACACACACACACATAGAGAAAGCAAGCGAGGAGCTGCATACACAGACAGTGGATGCATAATTTATCCTGGTGGTACCACCCCTGGGATCCAACACAAGCACCCCCCTGGTGGAGTGTGGCAAAGCCATGCTAAATGGATTGTGCAGAGGAAGAGATTTAAAGCTTTCATAGTGCTTAGTGTGTTCCAGGCGGCTGCATCTTGGGGCTTTGATGGATTGTTCTCAGGTTCATTTCAGGATTTTCTTGGGAGATTTTGGAATTGTCATGGCTGTACGCTGGAATTTGAAAACATGGGTATAATTTGAAATTTTAAATGATACCCTTTCTGTTTTATATTTTGATCAGCCACCATGTGGCTAATCTTGCTGGGATGAAAACACCAGAATACTTCAGTCAGAGTTCACCTGTAACTTAACTATCCTTTGAAGACAAATTTTTTTTTTTAAAGTTCAACAACATGGAATTACAATGATGAGTCTTGTAACATGATTGCATTGCGCTTATTAACCTAACAAGTGTAGATTATTAAATCTTAATCCTTGGAGGCCCCTGGCTTCAGGGACACTTAAATCCAGTCATCTCCGGATGCAGGACACTCCTGCCGCTCAGTTCCTGGGCCTTTGTATCAGAGGGTATTAACACCACAAGTACCGCCTGAGACTGAGATGCCCACATTATTACAGAACTGCTGAGTGGATTGTCTGAATGCTCTTGGCAGGGGGAGTTTCATTTACCAACGCAAAACTTTCCACAAGTCCAAACTGCTTAAGATACTTTAAAATAGGCCAAAATATAAAAATACACTGAAATGCAGACATTTATGCATAGTGAAACTTTGAAACATTTTTAGGATCAATAGACGCATGTTTAATTCTGGTCAAATGAGGAAGAATAGACACAAATAGACAACTTTCTCCTTCTACACACACACACACACACACACACACACACACACACACACACACACACACACACACACACACACACACACACACACACACACACACACACACACACACACACACACACACACACACACATGCATACCCGCACACACACGCACACACACACCCACATACCTATGTATGTTTATAACTAAATATTTAATTTAATTTCACTTCAGACCTAAATATTTAGTTGATAAGTAAATGTAAATATTTTTTGTAAATTCAACATTTATCTTTTGAGTTCAATATTTAGATTGGAACTACGGCATTTATAAATGTATGAATAACATGGTGAAAAATTAACACTCAGTTTTTTTCTCTCCTGACTAATTAAACCAAAAATATTGCTGTTTACATTTTCTTTTTTTTACAGTGTAACTTTACAAATCACACTCTTAAATGCACCCCAAGTCACTGATGGCAACTCTTAAAATCCACAGGAGCCTTGCTAGTATTTGCCTTTACTTTCTGTCCCCAGAGCTGGATCTGCATCATTGCACACACAAAACGCCTTACCCCTGATCAGAACCATCTCCTGCTATTTGGTGCCCACGATCTTGACTTTATCATGCTTGTTGTGCGCCATTATTACCCCTAGCAACCGTTGCCACGCTGCTGACACTCAGACTTCTGTGTCATCATGGGTGGAATTCTTTTTCCTTTGAAGTCTGTGTCATGAAGCTCTTCAAAGGATGATTGGTGATATCATGGTGCATGACATCACCAACTGCATGTAATCTTTCAGCACAGAATTTATGACCAAAGTTCAAATCAGAGTGTCAGACCTGCATGGAGTCAGCAAAATCGAAATGGAGACAGAGCGTGAATTTGTCAGTGACCTTTTGTGGCAAGTGATTGAGAAGGTTGCAAATCCGTCTACTGTGCATCATGTCAGAAGAACCTTTCAGGAGACCCATGATGACCTCTTGGAGCTAATTATGGAAGGAATTAAGGCTTTAGATCTGGAAGTCTTGACGGGAGTGTCAGAAAAGCTAAGTGAGAATATCTTCCAAAGCATCGCCAAAGATTCTTTCCAATTTGCTAGCGAATTGCATTTATATACATCTCTTAAATACCCACAAGTGCATCCAAGAATAGTGAGGAAGTTCAAGCATCACCTGGAGAATCCCATTCCTCCAGAACCTACCAAAATGAAAAGATTTTTCTCCCATGTGAGCGCAAAGATCAAAAAGACTTTCTTTGACACTGAGAGCTTGTATTCAGATGAAAACTGCCTGAGTGAGAGTTTTTCTGAGTCCCTGGATCCTACAGGTACAGAACCAGTGCAGGATGGGACATACAAGGGATTCAGACATGGAACAGAAGCAGAACGTAAAACAATGGTGAGATTCGTTCTTTGGAAGCTAATTAGCAAGGCTACTTATAGATCAGCCACGCCATATAAAATGTCAGACAGGGCACGTCTCCACATTAGGCTTTTTAGAGTACTCTGGGAAGAACTACAAGACCTAGACTTTGTCATTTTCCCAAGGATGGACAGAAAACTCGGTGCAGACATCTACCAACTCCTAAGTGGAAACGATGATATGGTAAGGGAACGGCTATTTTACCTCATGGCGTTGAACGACCCAATTGTTAATTTCAAGATTATCACTTGTTTCAAAAGAATCCTGGCACATCCCAGAAAAGCTCATCTCTCACCAAACCGTCTGAAAACTGCTCTGAAACACTTGCGAAATGTTGTCTGTAACGTGTTCTGTCTTAAACGAATTCATCGACGCTCAAGAAGCCCTGAGCTTTTGCCATCAACTGAACCCCCTTCAAGTTCAGTTGACTATGAAAGCCAGGATGCAGCTGAGGCCCCTGCAGGTTCAGCTGATGACTGTGAAGACCAAGACGAATCCCCTGTCAGCTTACCTGAAACCTCGGAGCAGTTACAGCGCAATTTCCCAGAACCTCAGAGCTCATTCATGACCCCTGTGGAGTGCGCCGAACATACACGAATAGAAAGCGGAGATGTTGTCTCTGGGACGTTCTGCGAAGTGCAACGTCATCTTGCTGCGTTGACAGCCGTGTGCCGTCCAATTTTTATACAGGTGGGTCCTTGTAATCATGTTCTGGAAGATCCTGAAAGCCAACAGAGCACAAAGAAGATCTGAAATGATGAGGAAGCACACACTCCTGATCGGCTGAATGTTGGACGGTGTTTCATTTTTAACGTTCGGCAAACTTTGTCTGCAAAAAATAGCATGTCAGTTGTCATGACAGTTTGTCTTGTTTGTCCTTTTTATTGTTTGTTCAAAACAAACACATAAATACATACTCAATTATTTAGTTAATTAATCAATTGATCAATTAATTAATGAATCAATCAATTAATCAATCAATCAATCAGTTTCTTGCTGTGTTGGTTGATTCTTGCTGTGTTGGTTGATTGATTGATTGATAGATAAATTAATAAATGTCCACTACACCGAGTTAAATCAACACTATGCCGAGTCTATTTGGTCCTTATCAGAATCGGTGTTAATTTAACTCTTTTCAGAGTCGCTTCAACAAACGTTTGAGTAGTTCTAACTTTTCCAAGGGTTAAACCCACTCAGTTTCCTGTTGAAATAACTCTGAAAAGAGTTAAATTTACACCAATTCTGATAAGGACCAAATAGACTCAGCAAAGTGTTGGGGGTCTTTCTGCATGCAGTTTGCAGGTTCTCCCTGTGCATCCGTGGGCTCTCCCCGGGTACTCCGACTTCCTCTCACAGTACCCACACTGTGAGAATTTAGAGTTAAATAGAGACTTTAGAGAGTGTGAGTTTGTGTGTGTGTGTGTGTGCGTGGTTGTTTGTCTCCGTGAAGCCCTGCGAGAGACGTGACCTTCCAGGGTGTACCCCGCCTCTCGCCTGAAATGTCTCGCTGGAGATAGGCACCATTAGGGACAAGGCTGTGCAGAAAATGGATGGATGGATCTGATGGATCTTTATTCTCATCTTGGTAGAAATCCTGACATTCTTTAGACATTCTCTCGGCGTCAGCTAGATGCTGTTGGTAGTACTTTCCACAACACTAGACAAGAGATTGCCTACTGTTGCTATGTGCTCTTCCAGCAGGAGGGAACACTATAACCCGCTTCTAGTGAACAGAATTAATGTTCATCCTTTTCACTGCAGATGCTGGGTGTTTTCAAGCTTCCTGGACCAAAGAAGCAGCCTATAAATTAATTCTGTTAAGTGGCAGTTCACAATCCCCCTAATTATTTATACTTTTCCATTGGTCTGGGTGTCACTTAGATAAACACTGCAGAGGTTCATCTCATCTGGTCCACAAAAACTCAGAGTGTGCCGTTACCAATGGCTCCGCTGAACTCTGACCCCACTGGGTCACAGTGAGCGTTTGTCCCTCGGTAATTGGACAGAAGGGGGCTTTCGCTCTTCATTTAACCTTTGGGGTCCAAATCTTTTTTTTTTCTTCTTTTTTTTTCTTCCTTCAGCTCCCATAAAGTCCCTGGTCCTGACCCAGTGTTTTTCAGCCCATCTTTCCTCCCCCATCATGAGACCTTTGAAAGCTGGAGTGTGCTTGCCCTGTCATAGACAATGGCGGAGTTAGTGACCCCTGACCCAGCAGACTGAGGCCTTTCTTACCGGATAAGGCACTGCCTTTAGCTACGGTGGGTTATTGCTGCACAGCTTGGCAACAGAAAGAGGGTAAATACTTGTCAAGGTTCTCCTTGTCCAGACTCAACCCCCAACTTCTTTTCCGCTGTGCTCCTTTAGCGCATATTCTCCCCTTTCGAGGAGGTTTTTAGGTCTGTTGAAGGATGGGCAGAAGCAAAGGCAGGCCACTTGTTTGGACTTTAAGGCAGAGCTTCAAAATCCATCATTCTGACAGTCCTTTGTGGCCTGTCCAAAGGGAACAGGAGTCATCCCGGGTACATGATGCACAATACACTAGCTAAAGTAATAAAGGCTTTGGACATGCATCTGCTTGAGTACAGATGCATTTGGATGCTTTGTAGCAAGGTTTTTGTTGAAGAAAAAAAAAAACAGTTTCAAACAACTCGAGTGGAACAGAAACCTCTAATCAAATCTATGTAATTCATTTTAGACCTTCACTATGCAACAAAACCAGACCTTCAATAGTTAAAAATGAATAAAACACAAAGTAAAAAAAAACACTAAATAGTCTTGAAAAATGATTTTTACATAAAATTAAGAAAAGTATGGACAACCCAGACCATCCCCTTCATCAGACTGCCTCTGAGGCAAATTCGCTGTAACACAGACTGCTACAGGAGTCACCACCTTATCTTGAATAATTTGAGTTCCTACAACATCTCATTCCCATTGGGATTAAAGTATTTCTAATTGACTTAAATAATGTGCGTGTGCTTGATCAACAGTGTGAAATTCACAAAGTTTTGTTGCATCAGCACTGGCTGTACGTTGCTATTCCATGAGATCATCTTCTAATGTATTTTGTTTTGTAATAATGAATCACCAACTTACTATGCGAGTGTGAAATTGTAACAATCTTTTCCTTGCGATAAGTATTTTCCAAACTATTCAGACTTCAAGCATTCGCCATCAAGAGGTGACTGAAGCGTCTGCATATCATGGTTGGCTCATAGTTGCACAATGTTGATTGTGGAAGAGTTTTAGACATGCAATTCACATGTAGAGTAAAGAGGAGCAGCACCCATGTGGAGTTTCTTTTGCACATGTGTCAAAACTGTGACAGACTGGCTCATCAGGTGATCAGTGTGTGCATGCTACAGAGTTAATGGAGGGAATTATTTTCACTTTCATAAGCTATTAATATAAAAAACACATGTCATGGTGGGACAGTTGTATTATGTTTATAACCAACATTCATTTTGGAACCTTGCCTCACCCGTCACATCGCTTCCACAAGCTCAGCCTCCTTCCCATGATGCATCCTGGTGCCGTGTGTGCCAGGTGTGCATCTCTCCTCTGCGGGGCTCTCTATTTTGTCTTTTTAAAAGTTCTTTTAACCATATTGTTATACTCACTTTATGCAAAATGGGCAAATACAAATAAATCCAGAGCGATGAAGGACCTCTAGTGTTCTGAATTAAAAACACAACTCCAATTAATAAACGCCACAAAATCAGCTTCTTCTGCATTCAGAAAACTAAGAAAATACTTATTTGACTGCTGCCATTTCTGTGCTATAAAATATCATTGAAAATAAATATTGACTTTATTGTAACTTTCCTAACCTCCATACAATTAAGAGAGGCTTTGACATTTTCTCCAGACTTCAATTTTTTTTTTTTTTTGCTACTTTCAATCCAATAAAAGAAGAAGGAAAGAAAAAAAAAATCTACCCTGAAGTACTTCCTATTCCTAATCCCTTGATTGCCGACCCACATCCCAGTGTATTGCCGTGGTGTTACTGTGGAAACCCAGTAATCCTCCCTATTGCTCGAGTGGTCACTGAGGAGCGACCTCCCGTGTCCAGATGCTGAGCATGCGGCCGGGGCGAGCGGAGCATCCTGTCAGCGCTGCAGCCATATGGGCTGAATAGAAGGACTCCTCTGGGGCTGCTGGCCTTTATTTTTTTTAGAGACAGAAGCTCATTGTCCCGGCTCTGCCCTCCGCGCCACTTAACGATGCAGAACAGCATTGTACAGTATTGTAAACTGCTTTCTGCTCTTTTTTCGCCCTGTCGGGTCTTCAATGGCAGAAGACCCTCTCTTGCTTTCCCTCTCGCACAGTGGGTGTTTTAGGGCCCTCTACTTTTATCCCATTCTTTCACCGCCTCCTGTCTTTTTCTACTTCTGCCATGCTTTTTCAGTGTACTCGTGAGTGATGGTCTAATTGTCGGGGAACAATTAAGCCATCTGATTTCTCAGCTCCGCTTTAGTTTCTTGTTTTAGACCGGAGCTGCCCGACGACAGAATCTGTCTGAGAAAGTCACATCATGACACCGTGCATGACGCCAGTCATTTTCTCAGTATTTTAAAGTTTTCATCTTGCTACAAACAATTTGGAAGAGAAATCACTTCGGGAACTAATAATCAGACACATTCCGGTCCATCTCTGAAGTGAAGAGCTGGGTCTCCTGGAAACATTAGGAGAGGTTATTTATAGGTTGTCTAATGATCAAACTGCTTTAAGGCCTCATCCTTGTAAGCCCAGTAAATCTGTCTCTTCTCCTGTGTTCACCATGAAATGTGTTCCTTTTTAATAGACAGGTGGAGTAAACAGCTGGGGGACAGCTTTGCTTGGGATGTCTGCACACATTCACGCCCAGCCACTCCTTTTGTTTATGTAATGTCACATCTGTGACCCTGTCTGCTCCCTGCTCCCACTCGGCCTTTCATCCTTTTTTCTGCTCATAATTTCCGCTCAATTTCATACTGTCTCGGCCCCTCCCTGCACGTGGGGACACGTCTTGGCTTTAAATCAGCGATCGGACCCTCATTTCAAAATCTTGATGAAATGTGATCCCTCTCAAACACGCAACGCTACTCCAGAGTGAAGATTTTGGAAAGTGTAGAAAAATACCGTGAACTTTTACGCATCATGTTGATTTGCTGAATCAACCGAAAGCACTGCATCAATGTGAAGTTGAACACATTCAATAATTAACACTGCAAGGGTGTTTTCCACTTGTGTTCAGCCACTTTTGACTCCTACAGCTCAATGTAAATAATCATGAAACGGAGAATTTCTACCATTTATCGCAATTATATAAGTTCTCATCTGTCAGCTGTGCGCCTGACTGTAACGAAACAACTAGAAACTAAGGATCTGAACATGTGAAGGTGGCGTCACAATTCAAAACTGTTGTGAGAAGCTTGTGGAAGAAGGACGCAGATTTGAAAAAAGTAATCAAGCCTACCAAATACTATAGAAATGCATCAAGAGAAAAAGAAAATATTCTCTAAAAATGTATTTCTCATTATTCTGGTATTTAGCAAATACTAAATGCAAGGTTACAAGAAGTAACCTGGCATTTAAAGCATCGAAATCATCAAAACTATGAAATACGCTGTTGTGTTTTGAAAGCGAGTTATGATACTAAAAGCAGACACAAAAATCTGTTGAGGTTCAGAAGATTCTTTGGAAGTAGATGTTTTTGTCCTTAGTTGTTTATTTTTCGATGTCTTATTAGTCTTCTACAAAATAAAAAGCAGCCTTACAAAATACTATGGGACAATCTAATAAAGAATAAGTTATGGTCTAATGAAGATTAAAATTTGACCACAAATGGCTACAATCACAGCTGAGGGCCCTAATATATTTTTTAAATAAACATCTGTGTTTTTTAAGCATAACTTTTAAACCCATTGAAGCCGATATTATTTATCAAAACATCAAAGTTTACACACAATTATCACGACATAATCAAACATGCCATTCTACTCAGAGTGAATATTTTGGAGCGAGTAAAACAATACCAGGAACTTTTACAGATTATGTTAATTTGCTGAATCAACCGATTCAGCACATTCTGAGCTTTGATTTTCTATTTCATTTTTTTACGTTGCACATCTGCAGCATTGTTTCCTCTTCAAAATAAAGGAGACGTTTGAATTGGTTTGAAATCCTGGATTCCAACAAATTCATAACTCATCAACGTTTTTAAGAAGAGGTTACAAATTTGCAAAATCTTAATATCAAATGTTAACTTTACTCTTTATATCATGTCTATAAAATAAGTGTTTCAGTTTATGTTTTCAATTTTATAAGTTATCATCATATGAGCCAGATGAATGTCAGAAAATTTTGGACTTTTTTTTTTGCTCACTGCAAATTTGCAGTGCAATGATGTCGTCTGTTCTTATTTGAGCAGACGACATCATTGCACAAGGTTTCATTGTATGAGGACTAATTTTTATAAGCGTTCTGTGTATTTTCTCATGCCGGGGAGCCGCCGATGATCGACCTGTGGGGGCTCGCGCTGTGACAGGAGCTCAGTGGTGAGGTGCTAATGAGAGAAAAGGACGGCCCGGCCACCCCTCCCGCACATTCTGCGCTTTGTTTCTCCCTCTGCCCTCCCACCATCATTAGCTTAATGCGGCCCTCACCCTCAGCTGAAAAAAAAAAGAAGAAAAGAAAAGAAAAGAAAAAGGAATACTGCCAGTTTGGTAAAAGGTTCTCAGATGCAAATCTCTGCCCAGTGCTAATGGAGGTAAATGAAAATTAATTGATTCTCATTCAAAGGACTTTTCGGTTGCCCTGTTCTCCCTCTGGGTTTTCTTAAAATGCGAACCTTACACCACCTCCCCCCCAATGCTGGATGTGAATAAAGGGGGGCGAGTGAAGATGTTGTTGCAATACCTGGATAATATATCCAGGATATGTATCAGATGGGAAATTGTATTCTCTGACTACAACCATAGGCCTGGGTGTGCCCTAATTTTTTAAAGTCACACATTGCGTGAAAATTGTATATATTTTTTTTAATGATACCTCATGGTTTCTCTCAGCCAGATAAATGCAAGAAAATTTAAAGAAATTGCTCACTGTAAATTCAGCTTGGTGGGATCAGAATCCAGACAGATTTTTTTAGATACATGACTAATAGTTTTCCTGTGGGAGATTTTCTGCAGCTCCTCCAGAGATATCACGAGCCTCTCAACTGGTTTTGTAATTTTCATTTACAGCTAATGGGCTGAACAATGTTCAGGGAGCTTTTCAAAACTTTGAATAATGTTTTATACCTCAAAGTTTGGTAAAACTTAACCCAGTCCTCCATTATTTTTCTCCCCCTTCATTGTTAATCTGATGTGCACAGGCATGTCAGCATGTTCTCCTGAACAACTGAGAGCAAAAGCTACTCCATGTTAGTGAACCAGGCAAGTCTTGGTTTTCTCCACATAAACAGTATGGAGAAAACTACAGTAATGTATGCTCCAAAACACCTGTAGCGACATCCACACGCTGACATCTTATTAGCTTATGAGTTAGCTAATAAGTGCTATTAGCTAACTCACAACAACATAACTCAGTTTAAGTTAATTCTATCATCAGACTGGTGCTGCAGTCAACAGTAAATGTCCAGGATGACCACTTTGACAGAGCAGTTAATGATTTGGCACCGTGTGCAGACAAACACAGATGTTTTCTACTGATAGAAGGCACATAAGAAGCAAAAATGTCAGTATAACAAGGGATTTTCTTCCATCATGAACTTTGTGTGAAAAAAACAACAGGAAGGCGAACTAATTTGTTTGTGTTTCATGCTTTCAAGACATAAATGTTTTCCACATTTTCATTTCCTTTTGCAAATTTAATCCACTCTTTTTTTTTTAGCCCTGCCACAAAATAAAACCAATTAAATATATTGAAGGCTGTGGTTGTAAGGTGTCACAATGTGAAAAATTCAACATAACATTTCCCACTTTCTTATAACCAGAGAGTAGATGTTAGATACAAAGCCACACAGAACAAAGAACCATCTCATGTAGAAGATAAGAACATTCTAATCCTGCAATACTTCCTGCTCTTTTGACAGCATTTGCTTATTCATAAATCTATCACATACTATTTTCCTTCTTGTTATTAACCAACCCTTGGTGCTACACCCTCTCCCCCTTTTTCTTCATTTTGCGGTGCAAAAGCGTAGAGCAGGAATGAAACATTAACCAGGCAGAGAAGGGACAGCGACTAAATGAGCGAGCAGAGATTATGCCTAACCCTAACCCTAATCTAGGCAGAAGGGTCAGCAGAAAGGTCACATTTTCAGTCAGGTTTTATTTTATGATGAAGAAAAAATCTCATTATATTGATAAACTAGGATATGTTGAGCAAGAGCTAAATCTACAGACCAGCAATGAGGCCTATAGCTGCCAAAGCCTGTAACTGGATGTTGGATGTTGTCCTACATCCAATACAAATGCAGGAAAATCATAAAAATTCAGAGAGATAAATATCAGTTTAGTTCTGCACAAAGCAGATAAAGCGCTGTAACTATTCTCAGATAGAGCTGATAGTGTAGCTCCAACTCCCCATTGTCTCCCCATGCATAAAGACAATACAAAACTTGTTTAAGCTGATGAGTAAGTTGTGCTTTATCACCTAATTCTTGTATGCTCTCTCTTTTCTAATCTCATCCTGTGTAAATGGCAGGAAAAAAAAAAAACGAACACTGGCTACCTGGAAACCAGTTTCATCACTGTCCCGTTTATTTCCCCCTGAGCTGATGAGACGGGATCTAATCCTGTGTGAAAGTCTCGCTGCCGTGCATCTGAATTTATGGAACGCTGTGAAAATTGTACACACGGCGTTTAACTCATTGAGTGGAAAGAACTCCCGACCTCCCAGGAAGCACTATTCATATAAAACTGAATCACATTCACTGGCTTTGACCGCTGACTGATAGCTTTACATCGTTCCTCGGACCGTACCGTGAGACCGCGGCGTCCATCAATTTAACAACCCCAAAACAAAAAACAAAAAAAAATAGGCACCCGTCAAAAACGCCATCGCCAACAGATTTTCCTCCTCTGTGGCCCAAGAGTTCACACACACAAAATCAGACAAAAACCAACACGTTTCTGAATCCCAAACCAATCAAACCCAATAAAACTAACAAAGCTGGGCGAGGTTTTTGAGTAGGCCATGAAAGAAAAAGAAGAGATGGCCCTACAATGAAAGCTGGTGAAAGGAGGGCCATTTGCTAAGCTATCATTCATGAGGTATGGGTCCCATGCCTGTACAAGCTTGCTCCCAGCTCCACACACTTGTTGCCATTGTGACACAATGGCAGAGAGAAGCCTCTGTAGTCCCGGGGATCAATTCAAACCCTGACAACACCACACTAAACCAGGGTGCCATTTGTTCAGAAGGAACTCCCTGAAACCTCTCTCCCCATCTGTCAGGGGGCCTCCGAGCCACTTTGTGTCCGTGTGTGTGTGTGAGAATGTGAGTGGGTGGGAAAGAAGGAGTGAGCAGGGAGGTTAATCAAGATTTTGGATGTGGACGGGTGTGGGGAGGAGGTCTCCTCGCGTGAATGTGTGGCAGGGGAGCATGATCATTATGCTGATTTCCCTTTTTTCTTTCAAGACGTTGGAAGAATACTTTCTTTCACCTTCCTTGTTCCCTCGGCCGGGCCAGTCTCCTGCCACCTATGCTGCCCACTTCTATGCTACGGCAGGGGTGGTCAAAGGAACAGAAATCTGGGAATCAGGTCAATTATGGATGGTGGCTTGCTGATAAGAGTGAAAGAAAGCTAGCGAGAGAAAGCGGCTGTGGCAGGGGAATGGAACCTGACAGCTGTATTTTTCCTATTATATAATTTGGACGAACACTGCTGGGTCGATGCTGCGAGCTCGGCCCGACCCGACCTCTGTTTTGTCAGACCTGTTGTGACGCTCCTAACTAGATCCGTTCTCACACAGACCTCCCCCTTGAGTAAAACGTTTTCCTCCTTCCTGTAACTTCACACGCATCCTTGCACACCTGCAAATTCTCCAGCCGCGCCTTCATTTTCCACTTTGTGCGCCGGCCATTGACGGCGCAGAAAAGAAGCAACAAAGCAGGACAGATATTTGTTCTTTACTTCATTAGGAAACCTGAAGGGTCCCTTTCAAGCGCTTTCCGTCTGAAAGCACAACTCCTGTTCAGTTCACACATCCGCGGTCCTAAACAAAAAAAAGAAAATAAGAAAAAAAACAAACCGGGCACCGCGTCCCGCTGACCGCCGTATTCGGTGGAGGTTCGTGTTGGTTCTAGCTCACAATGGGACAAGTGGTGACCTCTGGCCTTGGCACTGACCCCCTCTCTTCCAGGGGTTAGTGGCTGAGACAGATGTGGGTAAACTTCCCCACGTGAACAAGAAGAAGGGGCCCGCTTGTTAAAAGACTCTGTTTTCTCCCTCGCCATGGAGAAAGTAAACCTCAAAGTGGAAGGTGGGTCTAATTGGGAAAGGTCTGGATACGGGTTCAAATAGCAGCGGGTCTGCTAAAGGGGACAAAGGATATCAGTGAGGTGTTGGGAGACTCAGGAGACGTCCCTTTGCTTTTAATTGGCACCAAAACATCCCCAAAATGTTTGATAATTGAAGACTTGTGATTATAAGTCTTTTTCAGAAAAGAAAAATTAAAGGAATTTTTTCCACTAATGGCATTTTTATGCGCATTTTTCAAGTCATTTTCAGATAGAGGTGCGTTCATCATAATTTAATGCCTTCCTAAACAGGATAGGGGCACAAATAACACTTTTAACAGATGACCTGAACCCATCGAGATAGACTGAACAGCTCAAGGCAGCCACTGATTTTACAATAAATCACCAGTAGGTGTCACTCTCGGTCTGATGCCTCCATGACGCCACAGGCAGTTTGCCTCATGACTAAAGTGAGAGTTTTCTTTAAAATCTGATCCAGGAAAGACATTCAAGAAGGATCATATGCTCTAAAATTTATATGATAATAACATGTGTGACTTTAGTATTTTTTTTTTTAATGTGTTTAAAATCTGTTGCTAATATCCACACGTGATGCATGGCTGGGTATGTTAAGCCCTTCACAGTCCATTGACATTTCTGTAAGTCTTTATGAAATTGCATTAATGCATAACTTTGACTGTGATGATATAAGCTGCATATAATGTGGCCAGATTGTGTATTTGTAGGTGAATTTTTGCTCTCTTATAATTTTAAACTAAACACAACAATCTGGCTCCTTAGCATTTTGTCAAGTTGTCTTAACATTTTAACTCAATATCATAACAATTATAAATAATGGTGGTGCCTGGATTCTCATTTGTTTTACATACTGAAAACTGGTAAATGGTAAATTTTCAGTGGGTATTGCTTTCTCCTGTGTAATAAACACCGGCAAAGCAAATAATTAAAGACATTGTCAAGGTGGCGTACCAGTTTAAGAGACAATGGCTCAGAAATGTAATTACACCCCATTTAAATCACCTCAAACGGGACAGCCAGGTTGGACACATGGGAGACCTTTCCTTCTGGATTCCAGACACATCCCAAAAACGTGAGCGGGTTCAGCTGAGAGCAGCGTCTCTGCTAGCGTGTCCAAGGGAGTACAACCACCCCGAGTGCCAACTTCTCATTTTTGTCCCTGCTGAAAAGTCATAAATGTCTTGTTCCTATTGTGTGAGAACTCATCTTGGACATTGTCCTCGCTGGCTTTGCCCACCAGTAGCCAATAAGTCGAACATGGTCTCCTATCGAGCAGCAGTCTAGCATTCCTGGCATTTTCAGTCGGCTGTCCGGTCATTAGGTCAAAAGAGACACCTTCAAGCAGAGAGCCCGTGTTGTGGCGCATTTTCATGGAGAGGAAGGTCTGGTTGTCTCCACACTGGAATGCTTTTGTCTACAGCTGGTCTTCCAGCAGGCACACTGATGCCAAACGACTCAAAGCGCCAGTTAAAAGCCTCACAAATGGAGAATGTGTGTATCAAGATATTTTTATCATTTCAGTCTTTTTCTTTTTTACAATTAGATGATAGTGAAAATATGACTTTAAAGCCAAATGTGAAATTATACTCACTTTTTTTCTTTTACATTTTATTGATGTGATACATGGGAATCTAGGCTGAAAAGTCAACTATTTAAAATCATTTTCATATCTAAGTAACACATTAAATAGAAATATTAATTAAAATATTGCTTTTTCTAAATAATAATTATGTTTATTAATTCCCATGTGGAATAACATCCTGGACAATCAATGACTGTTGCATATTTTTGATAAATTTACGCATTTTCCCCAAAGTTTAACTTTTAGCTGCTATTTTGATTACTTGCTGAAAACGAGCCACACAGGAGTGAATCAAGACAATGTGGAAAAAATGGTAAACATCATGTGTTGTACAGAAACACACGATGACAAAAGGGGGTAGAAAAGAAGAAAGAACCTGCAGGACAAGAAGCAGCTGCAAAGGGAGGCTCTGACAGTGACTTTAAAACCAAAGAAAAACCGATGATCACTTCACAAGGTGGAAGTGATCATCGGTTAAAGGCTGCGGATAACCATCTGGATGTAGAGCAGCTGTGGGTCGACTCTGGCTAAATGGAAGCAGCCAATCTGAAAAAAAAAAAAACGCTAAAGAAGCGACAGAAACTACTGTCCACATCAAACAAGTTTTTGCTTTTTTCTTGCGTTTATTGTTTGCCACTGCAGAGACGTTACGGTAACCTGGTCTCGTTTATATGGGGGTTTGAGCTGTTAGAGGAAAACAGTTATGCAAAGCAGTGAAAATAGCTTCAGGTTTTTCTTTGCATGTCAGATACACAGTGCAGCTTTGCATCTCATATTACGACGCATATATGGAAAAAAAACTGAATCCTGCAGAAAATTTGCAGTAGAACTCTTATGAAGACGCCTCTTATTCACCATTGTATCTAAATATCTTTTTCATTAAAGTGCATGAAAGAGAAGTTCTGAGTAATTTATTCCAATCTGTCCCTGTCTATGTTAAAAATGTAATACATCACATTTTACAATACACTTTCTTGCTTCTTTTGAGACCAGTTTTTCCTGACGTTCACCCACATTAACCAGACATTAACTCTGAAGTGATGAGACTTTATATTTTCAGCTTGTTTATCAGCTCACGTTGTTGAATCCACAGTCCTTTCAATCAGAAATGCTGTAACTGGTTAGTTCTGATTCATTTGACCCATAAAGAAAACAGCAACAACACAACAGCAGACATTTTGCTAAAGCTTCCTGCTCACTTTTGTGTTGATGAACACTTTTATTTCAAATTTAAAGAAGAGGTCACTCTTTAAACAGGCCTGAAAAACACTGTTACACTTGATAACCGAATCTACATTCCTGTTGCAAATGCTGCCAGAAATTTACCAGCAACAGTTACGTCAAATCAATTCAGAACGCGATTCCCCAGCACGCATGACAAAGTTGCAATTTTCAACCGAGTTTCCATCCAGACCAGCCTCTCTGAGTCTCACATCTCCCATCACCGGGGTTCCTTCCTGCTGCTGGTGCTTCGGTCCTAATTAAATAAGAAGAGGTGGGGTGCATCATCCTGGACTTGTGTCTGTGCTGGACGTGAATCACGGTGAATGATTGAACTGAGCTCCTGCGGGGAAAAGAGACGAGCCTGGGACTGGGTCCTGTCTCCCAGCGAAAGCATCTGTCCAATTACCAGGCCAGTGGGAGGACCTACTTCATTACAGCCTCGACAGGTTTCTGAGGGCTACCCCGTTTTTACTTGACCTCGCCTGGTAATTAGAACTGAAGATACACTGCATGTGGAAATGTTATTTCATCTCTGCAATGTGAACACCATGGAATCAAGCCCTTTGAAAGCAACAGATTACTGTTTGAATGATAGAGTAATGTACCTCATGCTAAAACTCGAGGTACTACGAGAAGGCTTTGTTAGCCTTTCTACTGCAGCAGAACAACAAATTACATTGTTTTCATGCATAAAATGTTTAAAAATGTCTACAATTTGAAATCGGTTTGAGAAATAGCTGAACCTTCAAAACCATCCAATTTTATGGTGAAATGAAGCTGCCATAAGATCTTGTAATCCTGAAATCCTATCGAACAGGTAAGAAGCGACCGTTTCTCCATAGCCGAGGATCCGGATACTCGGTACGAAGCAAAGCCAAGGGAAAGTCTGCGAGGCCCGCGACTCTTAAAACACAGAGTTAACTGCAGAAGACAGTTTTCAACAGTGTTGGTGAACTCTGAGGCCCGGTGTTTTACCACTCTGCGCTGAAAGCCTCGTTAATGGGAGATTATTAGATTTAATCTAGTAAAGAGGAGCGTGACGTTCAGATCGCCCTGGAGGCTCATCAGAGTCTCCTGAAACAGTGGGGAAATTCATCCAAGCCGGCCATATGTTGCCTCTCTCATGCCCCTGGCTCTGGGGGGAGGGGGGCAGGGTGGGGAGGTTGTGGGTGATTGTGAAGTCGAGGCTGTTCAAACACCACCTGAGGCTCTTAACTGGCAAGTAGCGGTCAGCGAGTTTCTGTGTTGTGTTTTGTTGATGCATCTCCGGGTCACCTGCGGAGAGGAGTAGGGAGAGCTTTGCCTCGGGGCGGGGGGGTCCGCAGGACAGCAGCGGAGCAGTGAGGTACGCAGGGCGATCCTCCTGGGAGTCCTTTGAGTAGCGGGCTGCAAGTGGAATGTGCTTGGTCAGCAGGTTGCTGTTTTCTTCCTGCTTAAGGAGTGAGAATGGAGACTCAAGCTGATGCTAATTGTCGCTGATCTCGGCCGTGACTGAGATTTACCAATCCACTGTTCATATTAATCAACGCCGACTCTTCCTCTTTGATCAATTCAATGACGAATCCAGGGTTTCTAAATGTCCTTCCAAAACGCTTTGGATTATAGAAATGAAAGAAGTGAAGACACTTTTGACACTTTTTTTCTTTCCAACATGTAAAACAAATTGTTTCTTTAGAGCGTTCAGTAACGAGTTGCAGCAGAGTATTTTGGACCGCAACCATCTGTTCTCGTTTCTCAGAGCAAAATGTTTCCAAAAACCGAAATCTGTCTCAAGACTGTCAAGAACTGCTACCCTGTAACTGTGAATCTAAAAAAAAACTAATTTCAGAGGGTTGCTTCAGTCTGCTTTGGTAAAACTGAAATTGTGGGAAGATGTCGAGTCTTGGTCTGACTTTTCATCAGTGGTGTTTTTCTCATCGCTACTTTAGCATGAGGTTTTAACCGGTAGAGAACCTGGACGGCAGCGTCTCCTGTCTCGGCTGCTGAAGTCTGGAGCGCCTTCAGCGTAGTCATGGTAACCCGGTGTTTCTCACTGGTTTCACTGGGTTGGTGAGGACGGTCGGATCAAGGCGGTTTCACACCTCGGCCATGTTCCTTTCAATTCCTGACGATGGGTTTCACTGAACTCAGCTAAATGTGCAGCTATGCTGAACACTGACTTGACGGGGTGGATATTTATACAGTCACTTGTTTTATGTTTTTTTATTAACTGTCATCATTTCGTTGAAGAAAATTTTCACTTTTGCCATATTTTTTGTGATTTTTTTTGTTGTTGTCATCTTGTCGATCATGATTTCTATGTGAAAGAAGTCAGCATAAACCATCCAAGCAGGTGAACGGTTGTTGTAGACACTGTATTTCTTCCTTGACGGGGGAACAAATGGGACGGACTCAGTGACACAAAGCGAGCACAATAAAAAAAAAAAAAAACACACAAGAAAACAACTTAAAAAAAAAAAAATCCAGAATTAACAACAGAGACTACGGTTGAGGCCAGTGTTCGAAAATTGGCTTTACAAATAAAAATTGCTTCAAGATCATTGCAAATTACGGCGGTGGGTGTGATGCCGCATTCCTGTGGATGGTATGTTCTCCAACACGACTCAATGGATGCAGTCTGCAGCCACATGACTCAGTAGCCTTTCTGTTCCCTGACTGGAATCCCTTTGTTTCTCTTTGGACACGGTACGACTAACCGCAGGGCCTCCAGACCACTGGAGTACACACACAGACACACAAGCATACCTCAGCGCCAGCCCTCCGTACCCACAACTGATGGAGTGAAGGTCATTCACGGCAAACTGCGTCCCATGAACAAGGCTGAGATTTACTGGCTGGAATAATGACGGGAGGGCAGCATTGAGGCACTGATGAGATTTTAAATTTGCATAAGGTCCCGGAAGTTCAAAGAACACCAAAGGGTTTTGTTTCCATAATTGTTTAATGCGCTGTTTGCACTGCGGTGATGCCATCAAGGGAAACTGTTGTAAAAATGACTTTTATTGGAGGAAGATGTTGAAAGGGTTTTTTTTTTTTTTTTGTTTTCACCCAGAGGGACAATTACACAGATTAAACTCAAGCGTCAGGATCAACGTGCGTTCGATGGCTCTGTGAGCCGCGTCGCACCAGCCTGCAGAAACCTCGACCCCGCTGTGTGCCACAACGCTGCGCACAGCCAGCAGATTAAAGGCCTCGGCCCCCTTCGTCCCCCTGTTTGTCCCCATCCAGCCTCCAGGTGGGCACTGCTAATGAGCCCCAGTTTTAACTCCAGAGAGGGCCTCTTCTTCCCAGGGTTGGCGGGGGCCAAAGAGGGGGCAGAAGGGGATCTGCTGGCTGGGTCAGTACCAGGCAGGGGGCCTGGGGATGGGAAAAGGCTGAGGTATACAAGAGTGAGAGCTAAGAGGAAGAAAAAAAAAAAAAATCACACTTTTCAGACCCCGTTAATGGCGATTTTGTCTACGAGTGTGGGAAGATCGAGAGCGAGAGCTTCAGGAGGAGAAAAGGTTGTGCCGCTTGTGCTTTCTGAAACAGAAGTCCACTTTGTGCTCTTTGATCTGCGTTGATTGTAAATGACCACACAGCATCGCGCTTGTTTGCAATGCGCGCTGAATGCGCCGGCGGTAGGTTCCCTTTTTGCCTTTACAGTGTGGGAGATATTCCTGAGCAAACAAGCCCTCCTTCATCCGTGACGTGACACAAGAGGAGCGCGGTGACTAATGGCAGTGTTTGTCTGATGCTGCCAGCCTCCACTTTTGTTTCCCAGCTGTTTGATGTGATTGATACAAGAGGATTGAAAGACACAACTTGTCTCGTGGGCAATGTTTGGTCCAAAATAAAAGTTAAAAGGAGGAGGGCTTTGCTGTGATCTGTGTGAAATCGCCACATCACAGGGAAGAGGAAGGGGCGATGATGTTTGGGGTTCAGAAAAGGGCTTTGATGATGGGATGAAGTCTGAAGTGACCACAGACCGAAATGTGTTAGAAGAAAGTCGGGCCGCGGGGTGACACTTGGGTGAATTTAGCAATGATCACGGAACACTTTCGAATCGAGACGTGAACGAAAGCGCCAACTGATACCAATCAACCTCGGAGAGGAGACGGCCATGATAATGCAGCACAGTTGCAGGATTGCGCCAGTGTAATCCAGTTCTGCAGTGATGAACAATGCGAAGTCGGGCTCATGCACAAGAAACACAACTGGAATTTACCTCATCGGAATAAACGCCCTGCAAAATATGATGAAGCCTGGACATTTTTTGTCGTATTTTCTATTTTGCAAAACGTTGGCCAAGCTAATGAAAGTGTCTTGATTACTTGTTTGCAGTCAACAGCAGGTGAAATTCAACTCTTTTACTTTCTCTTGCATGCGCTCTCCTTTCATAATCCCCCTGAAGAGCACTCCCACAATATAATGCAGCCACCGCCGTGCTTTACTGTTTGTCAGCGTAATGTGAGTCAGTTGAAGCGAACGAACAAAACGTGTGCCATCGAAACATTGATTATACTCTTTAAACCAGCAAAACTGTCAAAGGAACCAGCCTCGAGATAGAAGAGATTCACATGAGCATTTACGTCCACGTTAACATTCCCCAACTAGAACTTTTCTCTATTCCAATAAATGAGTAATAAATGAGTAGCCCAGCCGCTGACCATTCGGTCACCGCGTCTCTGAGACTCTGCACACGAGAACAAGCAGTGATCTTTTGGGTTGCTCTCGCTTCTCCTTTGTGTGTCAGAGCAGTTGGTTTTACTTGAGGCGCCATCTTCACACATGTTGGACCCCCCGCCATGCTGGTCAGTCACAGTGGAATACCCCTGTTTCATAGGTTCATACCACAGCCATAAAGGAGTCTTTGTCACCCGGTAAGCGGGGTCACCTCTTCTTTCCGCTGGCCAATAAACGCTCACATTTCTTATGATTTTGCTTCGCTCGCGGCGCCCAAACAAAAGTGCAAACACTTGAATTGTTCACAGGGAAATGAATAAAGGATTCATTTGCATTGATTTTGCACCAGCATAATGGGAGTCATTTTTATGAAGAAGAGTGAGAGAGTCCCGCACTTCTCTCGCCAGCAGAACTGGACAAAAAGATCAATGGCACCTTTAATACGGTATATAATCGAGAGGGGAAATCTCCAAACTGCTGCTTTGTGTTTACTAGTCAGAGGGATTTTCCACTTAATCTGCGTAAACATGGGAGGACTGTGACTTTTGTGTTTGGAAATGGCACTTTTTGGCCATGAACCGACAAGACATCAGTCTGCATTTAAATAATTTGGCCTGAGAAGATTCGGAGGGTTTCTTTATAAATCCAGACAAACTGATGGGCTGGTATGTTAATGCAGCAACAAATGTTCCCCTTATTTAGGTCTAGCTCAGCAAAAGCCTGTGAAAAATCTTGTTCTCCATTAGCTGTGTTAGGTTTTGTGTGGAACGGATTAGACACAAGCTCAATTTGGGCCAAAAAGAGTTTCAGAAAAGGACAATTTTCTGCTCTGTTTTTATCTCGGTGTTTATTTGGTGCTCGCATTTGATACACCGGAGCTTTGGTAAGTGAAACAGTCACACATGACTTTTACATAGAGTTTGAAAAGTCTATGATTATTTAACAAATAGCAAGGCATTTATTTGCTGAATAGATACTGAAATAACACATTTTCCTTATTCTTATTGTCACACTCTCATTTTTATTCGCGCTTTGTTACATTTTAAACCCAAAAGTTGGTGTGCTCGATTGGGATCTTTTGAGAAATTGATAATTGTAGCTGCTCTACCAACTTTCTATACTAATACACCATCATTTTAGCCAATTTTTTGCTGCAAAAAGGAAGATTCCTCGTTGTATTTAGGTTGGGAATTTGACTGGGCCTTTCTAACTCGCCGGTACATTTTGATCCAAATGGTCTCATTGGATCAAACTGGGACCATTTTGATCCAAGTGAATATCACTTGTGAGTTTCCATCTTTGCAGCCTCTTTCAGATCTTCTTCCTACATTGTCCTGTATTGAGCTCCATAACGTCAATTTCTATTAGCTTCAATGTCTACACTTAAGGTAAGTATTGCCACAGCATGATGCTGCCACCACCATGCTTCACTGAGATGGTGGGGTGATTGCTACTGTTAACTTTTTGGTGTACATAGAATTTTGCATACAGGAAAGGAGAAACACCTTTGGTGTCTTTTGACCTTATTCGCTGTGTCCTCTAATATTATTGAGAGCAAACTACAAACCTTAGAACACGGCTTGGTGGGTTCCAAAATCTAAATGTGGAAAAAACATTGAAAACTACGCATCATTTTTCTTCTACTTCACACCTTTTAATGGAAACACTTTATACACTTTTTCCTCAAATTCTGCTGTAAATTGAGAACTAATAAATCAAGAATTCATTCGAAGGAATCGTCATCGTTTCTTTGAGAGTAAATAGACTACACAAAAGTATAGTTTTCACCTTCAGTGTCTGGTTTTTTTGTGTGCCTGGAGGATGAGGATAGTGGGGGCGGATCACCTGTTCCATGAGGCCCAAACTTTTTTTTTCCCCCCCAGAGTTCCCAGAAGGGCCAGATCTGTCACAGCACATTGCACTTCGTGGCCGTGACTGAGGTGCCGCGGTGTGGCCGGTGGCAGAGCTCAAAGGCCTGCTGAAAGGCTGTAATGTAATTAAGTGGACAGTCTCTCAGACCCATTAGCTCCAAATGGCTCTGCAGCCCCGACACGTTCATTCAGTCGGTGGGCTGCCGTGTGTTTTGGAAAGGCACGGCGCTGAAGTAATCTGAAAAGGGCCTCCTGTTGCACTCATCGCGCCCATTGTTTTGGAAGAATGTTATTAGCTGGTGAATCGGGTTTCTGCGCCCTCCTGAGGGCGACTGCAGAGATTTGTTTGGCAAATGCAGGAAGGTTTTGCTCTTGCAAATCACTTCAGATGAATTTTAAGGGGAAAAAATGAATTTGTGGTGAACTGGGCCAGACTTTAGACTTACAGGATCAGTATCCAAGGGCTCCACAGATTTTTATTTATTTATTTTTTTTTTTTTGGTGACATTGTGCTTTGTATAAAACTCACAAACCTATTTGACATAAGTTGTACAAATATTTTTATGAATATAAGCAATACCAAAGTGTTTCAAAATAATAAAGTGGCCAGGAGATATATGACATCTACCATACTTCAGTTATGGTAGATGTCATATATGTATGTACTGTAATTTGTATAATTAAAATTGATTTCCAATCAGTGGATAGGACACCAGAGGCAGACTCCAGCCCAGGGACGCACATCCTTGTAAATTCAATCGTGGTTGTGAAAGAAGAGGCTTTTTCAAACTGTTAAATCAAATTTAGCAAGAATTATTCAATAGTTTTTACAAATAAGTAGAAACACCATTAATCAGATTAATTCTTTGGTTCACTTCATCTCTTATTTCTCCTCCATTATCCTCTACAAATTCAAACAAGTTTAAAAAGCATAACCTTTTTTGTAAACTTTACAGAATCACCGAGTCTGATTTCTCGAGGGTTCGCGTTCACGATCCCGTTCACGGCAGCCGTCTCATCTTGTGAGATATCACTTGTAAATCTTCGTGATTTGACGTAAAAAACTGTTTAACAAGCGAGCCGTGAAAGCCCCGCTCTCATCTAATCGCCCGCCATATAAAAGCGTAGCTTGCATGAGCCGTGTCGTTTGCGAAACAACCCTCAAACATTTATATAGGAATCAAATTAAAGGTTCCAGCGATTTCCAGAATTCGATTTAGTGCTTTGTGTTTACCTAATCTCTGGCATTCACACAGACACCAGTGGAAATGTCCAAATGCGTCACTGCACAGCTTTAAAGACCTTTCCCATGTATAGCAATCTAGTGACCCATTCTAAATAACCTATATCATCGGGGGGACTGCTGTTTATAAAGGAGTCCATTGGGATTTCTGCTGAAAGGCTTTTTTCTTTTTTTTTTTGGGGTGAAAGCCTGGATGAAAAGTGCAAAGAGACGAATAAAGGAAGAGTATAGGAGATGTCAGAACGCCTTTGGGAAGAAAACAAACTGCAGAGGCCAATGTGAGCTGACTTAATCTGATTAGACTAACCTCATCAACAGCCCACTTAAAAGGAAGAAGAAAGCCCCGGATTGGGGCGAGGAGCAGGAGAAAAGGGTCTCTCTCTCTCTCTCTCTCTCTCTCTCTCTCTCTCTCTCTCTCCCCACTGCTCTGAAAGCCACGGAGAGGGCCCAGTGAAACCAGTGAAAACACCACATTGTACTGGACATGCTGGTCCGCAGACGGCAAAATGACAACAAGCTGCTTGAAAAGCGAGGCAAATATAATTGATCACAGACTTTTTTTTTTTTCCCCCTCTCTCTTTCTCTCTCTCTTTCCCCTGCAGGTATGAAATCAGCTAGGGGAGTAATGAGATTAAGGGAGAATAAAATGAAAAACTACCACTTTCACCCCCGTTTGTGGCACAAACATGCAGCTTTGAAGCCTTTCACCGAGTGCACACAAGGCCATGAGAAATATTCCCAAATTTATATTAATTTATTCAAATTGGGGGAATTTCAGCAGAGCACCCCGCTGTCTGTGTAAAACATCAAAGTGGGAACTGTCGAACAACAGAATTTAGTATTATCATTTTTTGAATAAAAGCTCAGTGGATGGGTGTAAGAAAAAAAATAAAAAATAAAATAATGCATCGGGCATCTCCCCAGATGGGTAAAATCTCCCTCAACAATACACATGAAATATCTCACTCTGCCCTGATTGTCTCCTAAACCCCAGGAGGGAGTAATTATTGAATTATTCTGCAAGAAAAAGTTAAACTTTTTGTGCCTCAGAATTTATTTAGCCGGAGTTTTAGACACTTTTGTTAATCCCTGATATTTGGGCAAAATGTGGACACAGAAGAGCTGAAAGTCTTTTGATTCAAAAGATGCCGCTGTCAGGGAGCTTGTTTAAAAATGCAAAATTAGATCTAAAAAACAAATTTGGACTTTTGATGTTTCATTTAGATTTTTAATTTAATTTAAACCTTCAACATTTTTGCTGAATCGCTTTTTTGTTTGTTTTCAAGTTCAGTTTGACTGGATGGAGAAGATGTGTGAATTTTCAAGTCATGCAATGGTTTCTTGATTGGACTTTGGTCTGAACTGCGACTGGACTCTACCCATCTTTCCTCTGTCTGGCTCAATTCTCCCAGATAAATATGATGCATGACCTCTACGTGTTTCTAGGGAGATGATGTGCAGATCTCTGTAGCTCCTCCAGAGTTACCATGGTGAATACCATGGTAACTCTGACTTCAGTCGTTTGCGCTGGATTTTAAGGGACGTCAGAATAAAGGAGGTTCATATTTTTATCTAATGTAAAGTTTCGAAAAACAAGTACTGTTTCACTTCTAATTCACACTTATGTACTGCTCTGTGTTTGTGTCGGTCTATCACTTAAATTCTCAATACTCAAATTGAGGTTTGTGGTTGTAAAGTGCCGCAGTGTGAAAAAGCCCAAGGGACACGAATACCTATGTGGTGCATATTTCTGCAGTGACGAAGCCGCTCCGACTGAAACAAATCCACAGCCACCCAGAGTGGCAGTGTAGCGACTCAGTTGAGGCTCAGCCGCTGTAAACGCATCACCTACAGCACTTGATTCGGGAGCGTGTGTGTGAAGGGATTGCCCGGCCAACTCCGGCTAATGCAGATATAATTGACTCTCCGTCTGCATTCTGCTCGTGGATTTGGAGAAGTGCACAGACTCATTGTGGAACAACAAATTAAGCCGGCAGCAGTCAAAGGGGGCCGCTGAGCCCTCCGCGAATGCGGACAACAGGCCGCTGAACTCTGCTAAATCTGCAAACACGGCTTCTCCCTCCTTCTGGCTCCACTTTCATCTCCGCCGACATCTCCTCCTGCAGACCTCTGTGCCTCGTAAAGCCAAGTCGAACGCAAGCACTTCTGGCCCTCGAACTGGTGAATGCAGATCAGCAGAAGAGTTACTTTTCTACATTCCTCAGTCCAGCAAAGTCAGCATCAGCTTTATAGACGCTCCATTCAGTGAGTTTACTGGAACCGCAGGAGATGTTAGGCAATGTCTAACATTGCCGTACATGTTCTGACTTTCGCTCAGCATGAACAAGTTCTACTTAATATATTGAGAATGAATCAATTAAAACCCTATCAGCTCCACCGCTGCAGGAAGCAGTTGTGTAATCTCTGTGGCACTCTGTAGAATTAGCTCTGCTTCATTTGGGCAGATCCGAAAGCAAATAAAGGGAAGTCCACACAGCTGGCCCTTGAGACTCTGGATCCTGGGTAAACAAGTGTCCAGCATGCCCCAGCAGAGCTCACCCACAGAGGGGCAAGAGCCACCGAACAATGGCTTATCCTCCACTAGAGACCAGCCGGATCTGCGGCTCAGGAAAGTTTTATTACATTCAGCTTGTTGCAATCGACAAGCAAGAAAGGGTTAAAGACGTCGCGATCAGTTTGAAGGCTGGCATATTTGCTTCCCTGATATTATCACTGGTTCTATTATTGAAAGGGATCCGATGATTTAACATGCAACTGCAGGACCTGGGGAGACAGATGTTGAATCGGTTTTCCGGGTAATTTGATCCCTTTGAAATTTTACTTATCATTAACACTTTCGGTTTAAATTTATTTTGTGTCCACGGATGCATAGAATAGCTTCAAAAATATTGTCAGATAGTGTAAATATACCAAATAATAAATAATCTTAGCAAAATTTTCAGCTTGTCGAAAGCAAAACTGTGAGATGCTTAATAAACATTTATAGCACAAATCTTGGTCTTCCTTGACGTGAAAACTAAACATGTGTCTTCTTTATTTAGATGCCAAATTTTTTATCGTTTTCAGCAGAGTGGCAGGTCTGGACTAAAGGTGGGTCAGTTTGAAATTTGTATTATTCTGAAGCTGTTATGACAAACTGGTTATGTGTGTCTGAACATGTTAAAATTGACACTCTTTAAAGTAATGATCACTTCCTGTTAGGTAAAACCCTCAGCTTGAGACCATTTTGTTTCCTTTGAAGATAAATGCATGTGATTACCTTCGTCAATCCTCATAGGCCACAATGCTGACTTTCAACAAAACATTTCAGTTTTAGTTTAAGCTCAGGCATTTCACCAACTCAGATGATGTCACTTCTGTCTCACTCTAAGCTGCTGTTTCCTCACTGTTTCGCCTAAAAGACTCTTTAATTGTTCATCTTGGATATTTCATGCTATAAACAAAGATAGTATATCTTGTAGGATCTCCCACTCTGTCATGTTACACACATTATCATGCATAAACTGTTGGAGAATGAGGACATCTGATTTACTGCATTCACATTTAGGATCTCCACAGGATGTTCAGTTACTGGCAGAGATTAACCACGTGCATGATTTGATTTTTCTTTACTAATCATTGGACACTTCCTAAAATAATGGCCTAAGTAATTTGTTGCCAAAAGCTATTATTTATTTTTATTTTTTGCCCAAAACACCTTTTGTAAAGAAAGAGGTGGTGATTGGCAAAGGAATGTGACGATATAATAAAGTGTCTGCAGTGCAGAAGAAATATGTAAGTTGACATTCATGTTTTTGAACACCTTTAAACTTCAATTTAGATTTCATTTGTTCAAATTATTAGTTTTTTGGTTGTTTTTTTTACTTTTCCTTCAGATGAAAGTAAGTAGCTACATCTTTGTTCTTTCTAAATGTATTATTTTTTGTCACTGTGAAATATGTAAAAGTAATAAACTATCTTGACATGTAAGAACTGAGATCTAGATTTATTATAACCATTATTTTAATGAAAGTTAACACTTGTATTTCTTATATATTAGTGACATGCTTAGAGTACATTTAAGTGCATTTGTAGAGCAATATAACCTGCTTAAATTGATAAAGTAGATAAATTATTAGAGATATGTTTTGATTTGTTCTACAGTACATGTTTGCTGCATTTGAGCACACGGATGTATTAAATACACTTTTAATGGCGTTTAGCTACAATTAAAGTGCAGCTGAAATATACTTGAAACCAATTTTATACATTCAAATGATCAGATTTTAAACAAAGTGAATTTCAAAGATAAGGGAAATATATTAATGATCTCTATGACTGCAAATCATGAACGTCTCCCAAAATTCTTCACATTTACTACACACTTTTTCAATAAGGAAGCCAAAGAAGCGCCACCCTGTGGCGATTTGGAGACGAACTTTGGATATCTTTTTTTTACAGATCCTTATCGATTTGGATAATCAGCGAGAGAATAAAGAAACTTCGCAGGATTGGGAAAAGATTCAAGATTTTCCAAATCAATTGGAGCTTCACTACTGAGAAAATACAACTTGTTGAAAACTATCTTTGGACATATCTGAAATGTCCACACACACACACACACACACACACACACACGCACACACACGCACACACACACACACACACACACACACACACACACACACACACAAAACAACAATTTTCCAACAATATTACCAGTAAAATATTGAAATATAAATTGGATTAACATAAAGTTAATGAAGAAATCAACTTTAAAAGTAATTATTTTTAAAAATCGGATTATGTTTTAAGAACAGATGAAAACTCGTTCGCATTTTTACTTGAAGCCACAAGATGGCGCCCTCTCTCTTCACTCGATATAAAAATCCACAGGATGAAATGGAATCCTGAGAAAGAAACTTGTGTGTAAATTATGTCTTTTGAAGGCAATACTAAGCATTTAATATCCTGCTTCACCTTAACTCCAAAATATTTCTACAGAGACACAATGTCAGGAAAACCAGGGGGAGACATTTCAGTTATTTTATTTGAAAAACAAAAAACTAAAAAAAACCCAAAACTTAGTCTTTAAATGACGAGCGTGAACTCACGTTAACGAGAGTATGGCAAGGTTTACTCCTGCCTCTCTATTGTATTCTATTTTCCATAAGTGTAAAGTGTCCACACTACCATCTTTGTTGTTTTTTTTTATAGGGTGAGGCTCTATAATCTGCGATTTTTGGCACGTGCTCGGTGCAAACAGTAGAAGAGACTGTGCGCGAATGGCACGCGGACAGATGTGGCCCTCTCGCCCGCCGCCTCCTCTACCTCTGCGAGCTGCTCCCGCTCCAGGATGATTGACACAGAGGCGGCGGCGCAGCCAATCGCAGAGCGCGCTGCCTCATTTGTGTAAAGTGGCCGCACGCCATTGGCTTGGAGCGTGCTGCTGCGGACCGCCTCGCGTGCCATTACAGACGTCTCCTTGGAGGCGCATGAGGATTCCTAAAATAGATGGACAGCGCATTTGTTGTCAAGCTTAAAAGGGATTTATTAGTTATAGCGTTTTTAAATAAACAATTAAAAATAATATACTTTGCAACGCGTAAGAAGTCAGTGGAGCGCGCTATTTCTTACGGGAAAAGTCGAACATTAATATTCACTCATACAAAATATGTTGTTTCGCTCTTACTTTTGTTTACTTGTTTCGCTAAACTTAAACTGGTAAAAGTCAAACTGCGCTCTCTCCAGACAAACACACTCACACACACACACACACACACACACACACACACACACACACACACACACACACACACACACACTCACACACACACACACACACACACACACACACACACGCATATGTCGGGCAGCTTTAAGATTTTTGACGAGTAAGAAGCAAAGTTGGAGGCAAACATCCAGCGAATTCCCCCCTCCTTATCACTTCACCGCCCGGCTCGGCTCTCGCTTTGTTGTTTGTCCCCGCAGGGCTGATTGAGCAGCGCGTGACTGACGGCCCGCGGGGGTGTTGTCCAATCAGCGGTCTGCCCCGCGCCCAAAGGGTGAGTCCTCTCTGCTATTGGCTGAGGCGAGTGTGGGAAAGAATGCAGAGAAGGTTTCACACGAACTGGGAGCACGCGAGCCGCCTATAAGTACCGCAGCAGCGCGTGTCGGCGGCACAAGGCGTAGAGAAGTCGATGCGCGCGGCGCCACGCACGGTTCGAACGCGCTCCGGTTCTGGATGACAGCTCGGCGATAACGAGCGGAACAGTTCAGGCGGAGCTTTGATGTTCTGCAGTGGCGCTTCGTGATTTTTTTTTTTTTGTTTTTGTTTTGTTTTTGTTGCTTCCGTTTTGAATCTCTCGCTGCGATTTCCAAGAGGATTTTACTTCTTCACCTTGCTTATTTCTGTTATTATCACTTCGAACCTGCTGTGATCCATAATGCCAGCTGACACTATGGAAAAGCAGACGGCGTCTCCCATCGCCGGAGCTCCTGCCAACGGATCACACACACCGGACAAGCCAAAAAATGCCAGCGAGCACAGAAAGGTAAGAGTTGCAACGCGGCTCCGACTTGTCCGGCTTGTCATCCTGTGTAAATAGTTCGCGTTGACAGAAACTGTGCGGGAATGTTTACGAGAGAACGTCTCGGTTTCTTTACAGTCGTCGAAGCCCATTATGGAAAAACGACGAAGGGCGAGAATAAACGAAAGCCTTTCGCAGCTGAAGACGCTCATCCTGGACGCACTTAAGAAAGATGTAAGTTCAGTGGAAGCGTTTCTCTTCAGTGAGGAATATGCGCTTGGATGTGGTCTAAACCCTCCCTGTTCCCTCATGCAGAGCTCCAGGCACTCCAAACTGGAAAAGGCAGACATCCTGGAGATGACGGTGAAGCACTTGAGGAACCTGCAGCGCATGCAGATGAGCGGTGAGTTTGCTTGTGCTTGCACGTGTGTCGGGATGCTCGATTAAACCCCACTTTAAGCAGAGGGAGCCGCAAACACGCCACTAAAACGTCTTCTTGTTGGTCTTTGCCAGCAGCGCTCTCAGCGGATGCGACAGTGATGAGCAAATACAGAGCCGGCTTCAACGAGTGCATGAACGAGGTGACCCGCTTCCTGTCCACTTCAGAGGGGGTGAACGCCGAGGTGAGGTCGCGGCTCCTCGGCCATCTGTCCAGCTGCATGGGTCAGATGATGTCCGTGACGTACCCGCAGCAGGCTCCGTCCCAGCCGGCACACCTGGCCCAGCCCCTCCACGTGCAGCTCCCGTCCACCCTGCCCATCAGCTCCAAGCTCAGTCCCGCAGAGGCCGTCTCTCCCAAGGTGTTCGGCGGGTTCCAGCTGGTCCCCGCGACAGACGGACAGTTCGCCTTTCTGATCCCCAACCCGCCCTTCGCCTCCACCGCCACCGCCTCCCCTGTCATCCCCCTCTTCTCCAACGCCGGGGTGCCTATCGCGGTGAACGCCAGTCCGGTGCACGGCAGCTCCGCGCCGACGGCGGCGTCTCCAGTGCACGGGATGACGTCCTTCTCCGGGGTGCCCCAGGTGGTCAGCCCGGTGGGGGTGAACGCCGGAGCGGAGAGCAGTGAAGCGGTGTGGCGGCCTTGGTAGCTCAAACAAACAAAAAAAAAAAAAATGGGGGTGAGGGGGGGGATCCAGACACAAGCAAACTTTCCCAGATGAAAGTTTTACCTGAAACTTTTACGCAACTGTTGCGGGGTTCAGCCTGCGACTTTTCCTCTCCAGGATGGTGACTTTAACCACTCATGCCCCCTCCCCCCCTACTAGTTCTGAATGTTTCGTTTTATGGAACAAATGTTGCTAAGAAAAAGAAAAAACAAAAAAAAAAAAAAACGTAAAAAAAAAAACATCGCATGTCTTGGTTTTTTTTTCTTCTTTTATTCTAATTTATTGTTAACTCCAATATTTGGATGTCGGTGATAAAGGTTCAGACAGAAGATTTATAGGAGGCCTTTGTTATGAAGTACTTTTTATGAAAAGATTTAGTTTTGTACAGAGCTGTTATTGATTGTTATACCAAAGCTGTTTTATATTATGTTTTGTGTTTAAAAGAAAAAAGAACTGAAGTTGGGTGATAACCCAGGGTTTAAATAAATGAGACTTTAATGAACGTCTTCAGTTTGCCCTTGTCATGCCTTTTTTTTTTTTTTTTTTTTTTTTTATGTCGTGCGTAAAAGTTACATTTTGTGCGTAAAAGTCAAAGGGATCATATTTCTGATGTAAGGTCCAAAGTCTCAAGCGGCACCTTGTCAACTAGTTTGGCGGGAGCTCCTTACATCTGGCCCTTTAGAGACTCGTCCCTTCGGACAATGGAGGGCGCGTTTTTTTTTTTTTCTTTCTATTGCTATAAAGGTAATTAAAAGTTTGAAAGGGGGTCTCATCCTGTATGCAGCGGGAGGTTTAAGAAGTCTTAAACCCCATTCATGAGCCTGGGAAATGCGCTCAGGGGTTAATGTCACTAACAGATTGCCTCAGTGAAAGAATATGGAAGGATCCTCGCTGTCTTTTGTGCACCGATTGTTCGATTCCGCTCCCTGTGCGTCTGCCTAGATAAACGAGAGAACGTCCCACAGTCCCGCGTGCATGCGCACTGAAAAGCCCCAGCGTCTCTTCCAGGCTCTGTGTTTATTCCCACGTAAACCAATATTCCCTCCGCCCCCCCCCCCCGTTCGCAAGGCCCCGGACCTCAGGCGCAGTGTTCCTGTTTCAGGCGGCGTTCCGCTGGCCGTGTGTCGGCCGCCCGCGGTCGGCGTCCCCCTTGACTTCGGATCAAGTTACGGCGCGGTGACCGCCGGTCAAAACCCCTCAACATTTAATACTGCATCGGCGCACGGCCGTGGACGCGCATGGCCAACGCAGACCTGAAGAAAGAGAGTCTATTCCTGGAGCCACAGCTCTCTCTGTGACTCTCACACTTTAAAAAAAATAAAATAAACAAATAAATACAAATTTAGGCTTTTACCTTGAAAGACAATTGTATTGAAAATATTCTGATATTGGGATTTCTTATCCCAATATCTTATAGATTGGCTTATAAGCAGGATATGATTGAATTATTCTTATTAATATGGCACCACAACACGACATGACAGCATTATGCTTTGGGATGATTTGTATATGAATTTCTTGCATTTTTCCTTTTATGGACAATATTGTCCAATCATTTAATATTATTATTATTATTACTGTTGGTATTAGTATTAGTCTGTTACTGTGCATCTCTTGAGTCTTCATCACATGAGGCCGAAGTTAACTGTCGTGGCATTTCAGGCAACATTTTGTGTTGGAAAACAAAGTCTCCATTGTGAAACACGGTGATGGCAGAGTCATGCTATGGGGAAGCTTTGCTTTAAAAGGACCGGGGGCCATGTCCAGAGCAGTATTGAGCCAAAAATCAACCAAAAACAAGACAGTCCTAGAACACCCCAGTCCCCGCCCCCCCACCTAAAGGGTGCAAACGATTTTAGACTGAGGTGGAAGTTACAGGCGAAGCATTAAGCGCAAATATATCTCCAGGAATCTTTACACATTTGAATGTGTCACATGCTGAAATGACGTGTGGTGATAATTTCTCACAGCTCCCGGTTTTACCACGCGTGTCTCTGCAGCGGGACTCCTCTTGTTCATTCGTGTACTTCCCTTCTGGCTGTCACCCTCCGGCGCGCCGGTGCCCTGCAGATGACTCCGCCAGTAAACTGGCATGCCGAAACTCCGCAGCGAGTGACGCTTCAGCAGCTTCCTCCCGCGCGGAGGCATACTGAAACACCAGTTGGCAGCGTGTGTGGGTTCTGCGGTCGTTCCTCCTCTTTCGCGTCTGAGTTAACAGTTCAGATATGCCTTTATGGAGCTGAGGTCGTGAGAACCGAGCGAACTAGTCTGCCTGCGGCCTGGCGCGGTGCCACTCAGTAATTCCCCGCCGACTGGCTGGGTCGTGTTGCTGCTCCGCGGAGGTGAGGAGGCGAACACATAGCGCGCGTGGAGTGCGCCTGGTTCCACCGTGGTTGTGGGGAAGTTATATTATTTCGTAATAAGTTGTGAAAATAAATTGGAAATATGTGTGTTTTTTTTCCCTTTTTTTTAATTTTTTTTATTTTGCAGTGATTGCATAGCGCAACCGAAACCCACATAGAAGACGCTTCAATGCGCTCTGCGCAGCAAAGTCGATTTGAACCCAGAACCTGGGAAGTTCTACTCAACCGCCAAGAAGATGCGGGTTTTCCAGGCGTTACAGCGAAACGAAACGCGGGAATCCGTCCCCATTCCTACAGAGAGCTGAACGTCCCTTGGGGATGTGCGCAGTCGCGTCCCTTGGGAGAAGTCACCATTGAAGGGGGGGGTGGGGGGGGGGAGGTGGGAGGTGGGAGGTCGGGGTCATCAGGGGAGCCACAAATTATCATTCTCATTAGCGAGTGAAAGGCGGGAGCGCGCGCGCGCGCAACGCCACCGCCAAACTTTCAACACCACTTTTCCCTCCAAATCCTCGGTCGCCATTGTCGCCAGGCGTTGTTGTTGTTGTTTAGGTAACACTTGATACTTTTTCGCCTGGAGTGTCAAACAGTTAAGGTGAGTTGTATGTACATACACAGAGGTAACGCAACTCATGGTTGTCAGGGAAGACCGGAACTGCTGGTCCTTTTTTAATGGGGGGCGGTGAAGGAGGGGGGTAGGGTGTGCGGGTGGGGGGGGGGGATCTATATCTTTGAATCTCTCACGGTCTTGTAACATTAGATCCACAGACGTCAATGGGTTTTATTCGAGTGACCAAATAGTGAAACGAAAGAGCAGGAGGAAGCTTCGCTGCTCAGGGGACTCCCAATGCTGAAATTTAACAGACCATCAACAAAAATGCCCTGTTTATTGAAAAGAGAGGATTACGAAAGTTGTTTGGAAAAAAAATGTCATGGTATGAAGTTTAAATGTGATATTTAAACGACTTGTTTATTTTTGTACAAGTACCACAAACAGCTTAATGAATTGTCGTGGTGACTATAGCTGCAATCTGATGCTACAAGTTTAATTTACAATATTGGGTCCAGCTTTGGATACACAGGTCCTAATGTTTATGCCCTTCAAAATCCTGAAGTGTGGGATTTTATATTCAGACCGTTCTTTACGCTCATATGCCTAAATGAAATCTAGTGCAACCAATTTGCCTTCAGAAGTCCCCTAATTATTAAGAGTGTGAAACTGTGTAATTTAATCTCTGTACAAATGCAGCTGTTCTGTTTGGCGGTCAGAGTTTTGCCAGAGAACATTAGACAGAGACAAAGACTGTTAAAAGCTGCTAACAGCTTGACCCCAGGGCAGAGATTCATCTTCTGGCAGGACAATAACCCTAAACATCTTCCTTGCTATACAACAGAGTAGTTTAGATCAAAGGACAGTCACGTGCTAGCATGGCCCAGTCAAAGTCCAGACTTAAATCCAATGGAGACCAAGTGGTGAGCGCATTTCTCTCTCTGGTAGGGACGTACATGGTAAGACATGCAGATTTTCATTTGGTGGAGCATTTAGGAAGCCATGCAGTCTTTTCCTTCGACTACAGAGTTATTCATTCATTTGTGTTGATCCATCATATAAAATCTCAATCAAACGCCAAATGTGGTCCTCACATATGAAAATGTGACAAAGTTCAAAAGGTGAGAAGATTTTTAAAGGGCACGGCACGTAGTTAATAAAAGCTGCAATCTGATAAGATATTCAGTTTGCTACTAATGTAATGAATGATGCATCAGTGAGGGAATGACATCTTTGTCCAAACAAGCCATTGGGGGGGGTTCCTGTTGCTAACAGGTTTAACATTTAAACCTGTTAGCAACCATTTTCCAATAACGAAAAAAACCAAAAACGGAGGCCGAAATCTTTTCACTGAATCAGAATCGCAGCCAGGTGATTTTCTTGGTTAAAGCTCCTCCTCGTGGATTAAGTACAGAAACTAGGAATACTGGCCACATTGTTCCCTCCGGTGATGGATTGTTGAGAGCTGCACTCCTCGGAGTTTCACACGCTATTTTTGCTCGTTGATGTGAGGACGCTGCTGCCACTAAGACAGAAGGAAATGTTCTGCATGCTTTGGCCACAGGTTCTGGTGAGGGAATGGCTTACATATGTGTGTGTGTGTGTGTGTACGTGCGTGCGTGCGTGCATGCGTGTGTGTGTGTGTGCGCTTGTGAAGGCAGTCCTCACACCTGTTTCTTTGAGAAACAGAGAGGGCGTCAGGGAGGGGCGGATAAGGACAAGGAGACAGATGGACAGATATAGAAAGGGAGGGACACGATAAAAAAAAAACAAAAAAAAAGTGCTGGAACTCAAATAAGATCTTCGGACGTGGGCTTTTAGGATGTTTCAGGCGGTCCAGAGCGAACTTTCCTTTTCCGTGACCTTCCATGTGACACCTTATTAACAGGTGTTTATGTTTTTATGCCATCCTTCTCACCCTGTCTGGTCTTTCTTGGCTCCATCCAGGCTTTCACAGCACTTTTTATATTTATAGCAAGGGACCACTTATCCCGGCCCCCGAGGCGCGGGTCGGAGGTGTGCAGCAGGCCAGGCAGGATGGACCGCCGCACGCAGATGTGTCGGGCCAGGTCAAATATCACAGGGTTCGAGTGCCGCGTGGCCTCTGTTGATCCCCGCCGCTTGTCTGCAGGACGTATGTCTGAAGCCAGGTTTGGCTTTTCAGCAGCTTCTTCGGTTTCATGGCATCAGGCCTGCGGTTTACAGCCTTGCCGCTCATGCAGATTCCAAGAGGGAAAGTGAAGGGTCCTCTTGACAGGGCGAGAGGTCAACCAGCAGGCTCCTAGGTGGCCTCACAGGAGCCTCTGGGTGCTTTTGATTTTTGGTTTTCTACAAGGCTGGGTCAACTACTTCAGCTTTGCCAGCAGTTAAGACATTTTCGTAGTTTAGCCACTCCGAATTGTCCTAAATTACATCTTAATTAAATTGTTAATGTAGAAGATAAAAAATGGAAACATCTTAGCCAAGTGCTGCTAATGTAAAAATAGCAATTTGTCATAATTCCAATATTGAAAACATGACAGGTGACTGTTTGACATGTTTTAGTTTTAGACTCTGCAAAATTCTAACGTTTGTTCCTTTTGGTTTATGTCACAAACAGAAGACACATCCGGCTTTAGTCTAGTTCTAAAACACTAAACCAACATCTAAACATAAACAGATGTGAACCGTGAACGAGGCAACTCAATATCTCCACCTAGTGCATGCAACCCACCCCGCCAAGATGACATGGTGCGTGTGGGTGCGTGTGAGGTGCGTGTCACCCCGCCAAGATGACATGGTGCGTGTGGGTGCGTGTGGGTGCGTGTGACTCATCTCGTGTCGAACAACATGCCTCGACTTGGCCCCAGTTTGACACTTCACAAGATCATTTACCGTGATCTTACCCATGATGCCACCGTCTCTGTCTGTCGTTTGTGGGCGACTCCTCTTCCTCTTTTGTGTGTGTGTCTTGTGTGGAGGGGCTTCATTGTGTGGTTATATGACTGTGAGAAACAGTCTCTGGCCTATTTCACTGAGGAACTGAATGACTCAAATGCAATACAACATTTCACCACAAATGTGTTTTTTTTTTTTTATCCGTCTTTTTTCTTTTTTTTTTAAAACAATTTTGTGATCATTAGGAAACAAAATTTGATACGAATACAAATTCCAGCCGTTGTCTAAAGACTCAAGATTTGTTGAGTTTGTTTTTAAAAAAAAAGAAACGAGAGTCTAACCTCATTGTTTTATTTTTTTTTTTAATGTCTGACAGCTGGAATACTAATACCATCACTTCAATTAGTGTCTGAAACACAGTTTTGTCTTCATGGTGAAGTGAAGTCAGCCACTGTGGTCTCCTGCCTTTTCTTTCATTTTCACATCTCTGTCAGAGTTATAGTCAGCTGACAGAGACGTTACCCACATTTTTTTCTTTCTTACCTCTGAGTCGGATCGACACATTTTTTCCTGGAGAAGGGAACAGACTCGTCTGAATTGATCGGATAAAATTGATTAGACGTATCTCCGGCTGGTTATGTAATCCAGACACAGATACGCAGTTTAAGCCAGAGAATTGTGCTGTTTTACAGACTGTGAATTGTTCCCGAGTATGAATTTCATCATTCAGAAAATGCGTCATGAAGAGTGAAAAAAAAAAAAACAAGTAAGTTGCGTTGGTCTCATGACCAGCCAAACTGTGAAAAGAAGTGCGATTTATAGTCCGGAAAATATGGTACATAGATTTAAAAAAAAAAAAAAAAAGACATGCAGGCTCCTTTCTTATCTTCTGACTTTAAATCTGAATAATTTGTTCCCCTTTTCTCCCCACACAGGACTAACAAAATTATTCATGTTAGCAAAGTTGTAAGCTTTTAAAATAAATATTCTTAGAGACTTTTTCAAGCTTCTCCTGACAAAACTGGTGTAACAGAGAAAGTTGCTGCATTCATAGGTTTCTATGGCACCTAGAGCTGAGCTTTGTGATGGTGATCATTAACTAGGTTGTCCTAAAATAATTTTTTAGCTAATGTTAAAAAAGTCCCGTTCACATTTCAGCTTAAACTTTCTGGAAGGTTTTGATTCCTTTTAATATTTCCACATAAAGTTATTCTCCTTTATGTGGAATCAGCATCAGCAGATGCCACCTGTTTTATTTAGCGCACCGGTCCCTCTTGTAGCACATGCTATGGCCAACGCCGTACTTCACAGTCAGAATTTTGTTTGCAACCAGACTTGTTGAGAACCACAGTTCTCTTTTCAATATCTTGACAAATTTGTCCATGAGCAAGAGCATGCTTGAGAAATTGCCTTAAAAATCCATCTTGTCTCTTTTTACTGAGATTTGGTGAAATAACATTTAAGAAGTCTTCTTCAAAACTGCAGAACTGCAAAATGTCGAAGGACATTTGTAGAGATTTCAGGTGGCGCATTACCTTTGTTGCTACTTTGATACAATGTGCGGTGCTTTCTGCTAAGGCCGTTGTCTGGACATGCCTTTTCAGTGGCCATTATGAAAACAGAGGTCAGACAAAGTCAAGAAAGCTAAACGTGTTTGCAGAAATTAACAAGAAATTTCTGAGTGCCGTTAGTACTCTGCTGAAATGCTAAAACAATGAAACACACAAAAGAGTAATTCACTAAAGGCAAAAAATGTGCATTCTTCTTGAATTTCTATTTATTTATTTATTTATTGCATATCTGCTCATGCAAATGTGGTGAACCACCTTACTAAGTTTATTTGCGTCACTTTAAACGGGCATTTTACTGTTTTATGAATCTACCCCGGTTCTTTACATTAAAGTAAAGCAAAGTCAGCATTCTGTACATTTTTCTGTCAGCAGACATTTAGTGAAGATCAGTGAGATCAAGGTAAGTCTCATGCCCCGGTGTAAATCTAGCAAACGAAACACGAGCCCGTGTGACCAAAGGATGTTCTGCTCTGGGACGTGTTGAAAGACGTCCTTTCCTGGTCTGACGTCCCGCTGTGCCGAAGCCTGCAGGCCTTTCTGGGTCCTGCTCCAGTTAGGTGCTGACAGCCGCACTGTTGTAAGAACATTATCACTTTAGCACTGCAGAGACGTAGCGGGTGGGGGGCGTGGGGGGGCGGCATTGTCCCCTAAACTGGCAAACAGGATGTCCTGGTGTCTGGTCCCATCTCATCTGGGCCGTCCTTTGTGTCTGTGGAGACTGGGACAAATCCCTGCTGCAGATGTGACCATCTTTCAGCTTTTTACAATATTAACCCTTCCTTCCTTTTATCTGTTGACTCCTTTCTGAAAAAGGCTTCCCGAAAGCAGATTGTGATGCAAAGCGGCGAGCAGACACTGTAAACGAGTGTATGTGCGTAGCTGTGCTTTTTGCGGTGAGTGTCGCAGCGGAACGAGTGCTACGCGATAAGCCCTCGTCTTCTCCCCCCCCATTCCCTTTTCATTCCATGGGAAGGCAAACACTCATCCTCTTCACTCTTGTTTTTCTTATGGTAACTGTTGAACAGTGTGTGCTCCACTTGTGGATTTATTGCCTGGCTGTGAGGAGGGAGGGTGGGGGGTGAGTGGGCTAGGGGTATCAGGACTAGTGACAACAAGTGGGTAGGCTCACTGCAAATAAATGCGCTCGAATGGGCAGAGGGAGCTGAGAATGCAGCTGAGCACACACACATACAAACACACCCTTGCACGCGCACACAAATTAATACCAATTTACTCCGTAACGCCACAACCTTCTAAAGAAATATTCAGAAAAGACGCAAAAGAGATAGAGTATGAAAACCAGCCAACATTTTCATTTATTTCACATCTAAACCCGTTAGACAAAAGCAATCTCCACGCAGAAAACTCATCTGTACTTCTGAAGATGATACAACACAAAGCAGCAAGACTTAGACTGCAAATTAAAGTTTGCAAAAGCAGAAGTTGTTCTCCAAATCATGTGCCTAAAAGAAATCACGCTCTTTGTCAACACTTTCCTCGTCTCCTGCGCTCATCCGTCTCCTTCGCTGTCAGACTCTTATCTCTGCTGATATAACAAGCAGCTTTTGAGAGGCACTTAACAAAAGGCTTCAGAAGGTAAACACTGGCTCCCCAGCCGCCTTGTACCCCCCGTGATGATTGGCGCTGATCACTCCAGGATGGATCAGAGTTGAAAAAATGTGGCCGTGATAAGATTAGCATGAGGCGAAACCCTGCCCACTATGCCTCTGTTCAGTCCCTGAGTGTGTGTGTGTGTGTCTTTGTGTGTACCGTGATGTTTAGGTGCACAAGAAACTGATGATATCTAGATACGCATTTCTGGGTTCAGTGGTGTACATCTGTAACATTTTGGGGTTGCAGGAAAAGGTTGGATCCCCTTTTTTCATCTCAGAACTTCCTGACTTTTTTGTATCATAGATAC
The DNA here is from genome assembly GCA_911649635.1 of Poeciliopsis gracilis. NCBI lineage: Eukaryota > Metazoa > Chordata > Actinopteri > Cyprinodontiformes > Poeciliidae > Poeciliopsis > Poeciliopsis gracilis. The sequence continues at coordinate 13,408,420 of CAJVRI010001220.1, read as the reverse complement.
AGCAAGGTGTTGGAATCGTTCCTGACTGATTTTGGTCCGTATTAACACGATAGCATCACATTGTTGCTGCAAGTTCGTCGGCTGCACCTCAGTGATGTGAATCCCCATTTCAGCAGATCCGAGCGGAGCTCTGTTGGATCAAGGATGTATAGATTGTTGAGACCTTTGGAGTCCAGTGAATCAGAGCTATTAATGCAAGATGGGACAGATCCTTGTTTTCCTGTCATTTATTCCAAATTTTGACCCTGTCATTTTGGACCAGGAATTGCTATTTCAATTTTTTGTGATCCTGTAAGAATTGTGATTCTTCTTTTCCATTTCTAGCAGATGGTCGTGGCTCCTGGTGTGTTCTGCTTCTGCAGGTGATCTGCTTAAGGGTCCGGCTTATGTGAACCATTGTTGTCTTTTTATGATCCTGATCCTGTCTGTCCATTTGACTTTTGACACCAACAAGGAGTTGCTGCCACATGATTTGCTGAGCTGCTACTTGTGTTAACTGAAACTGAGAGGGCAGCGTCTCTCTTATCCAGTCCCAGTTATCCCTTTTAATACAGTTTATTAGTAGGAGGAAAAAATATACGTATAATTAAACTAACTGTAGCTAATTTTTGAATCTGACATAGTAAAAACATTTTTACTATTTTCTCACACTAATTAGCATTTCTGGGACATTGCTTGAAGTGAAAAGTTAAACAATCTGCATTCAGAAAACAGTAAAAGTTGCCACTGCGGTTTTGAAAAGTATGCTATGACATCATGGAGCCCCAAAAACCTTCATGTGCAGGAAAAGATGCACAAACATCTAAAATTGTGAGCTGTTTTATCCCCATGTGGTGTAAAATAGGCTGAAAAGTTAATCTAGTAAAACTGTGGGCAGGTAGTTTAAAGAAATATACACGTGAGAAATATATCAAATAAAAAAATTATTCTTATTCAGCTGCTAGGAAAATGCATTTTTGCATCATTTGACCATCTAAAATAAATCTTCGAAACCTCTGAACAACTTGTGCATGCAATTCACAGGAATAAATTAGAACTAATTGTCGTCGTTCTTGATTAAGACCCCAGCGGCGAGCTTCTTGTGCTCATTCCCACTGCAGCGTTGCAGACTGCTCCGACTCTGAGCATTATTGCAGACATCTTTGTGTGAGATAGAGATGCCTGGCCGCCCCCTGCAGCGCCGCTCTGCGCTGAGTGACAGCGCCGGTCTGGCTCTACAATGGATGATCTTTGCTGTGTATCTGACTGTATAAACACAAGTGGGACGGTTCCCTCACCCAGAACTCCGGTATTGATCATTCAGGGGAGATCTCACAGCAACGCTCATTGTCACCCCCCCCCGTCTCTTTCTTCCCTGCCAATCAATAGCTCTTTGTGCTGATTTTTACCCATTGACAAATCACTCTGTCCCGTTCCTTTTGTTTAGCTGTCAGTCAAGGAAAAGGTAAAGCTGTACTCTGTACTCGAGGGAAAGAAATTAATTAGCCCTTGGATAAAAACACCATTGAAGTGTTTGAGAATATCTCAGGTTTCTCAGCCAAACTTTCAGTGTTTCAAGACTTTATTTTGCATTTCTGTACTTTTTCTTTTGCAGATTTATTTACAGTTTTCTTTGGTAAACCACCTTTGCATGTAAAACCACTTCATTACACAAACTTACAAGGACTTGAATGATCCAGTGAGTGATGATCATCTGCACTGGCTGATTTGGATAAGTTACAGCCAACACTATGTATCGTTACTGGAGGTACATTATCTACTGTAAGCATTAATTTAATATGTTTCATACTGGAGAAAAAAACGACTGAAACGTGTTTCTTATGCCTTAATTTGTTATTTTATGATTAGAATCGTCAGACTTTGCTAGGTGTTATTATCAATTGCTCAATACTTTTGTCGCATTTTGTCTAAGCAATTCTTTCTTTGATGAATGCTTCTTACTTTTACTTAAGGAAAGATATATTGAAGTACTTTCACTCTTACTTGACAATAACTTTTGGGCATTTTACCCACATCTACTTCTTCACTTCATTTCACTTTTAATGCAAACAAACATTAAAAGTTAAATGTTTTAGCTGTGGTAGTACTTGATGTGTTTGCTGACAAATTCCTGCTCCTCCGGATCATCAATTACAACCAAATCTGAACTATTCTATTGTGTCATCTGTTGTCAAATGACATCTCCAGGGCGTCTGGCTGTGAAATCCAAAATGGCTACAGCAATCTCTGCATTTTATGAAAATAGATGTTTGTGATCTTCTTGATATAATCAACCAAATGCTAAATAGTTTGTCCTGACACTACAAGAAGTTTATATTTAACTAACCAGTTTTCTCATCTTTAATCAAACAGTGTATATTTTATACTTATAAACAGTGGGTGAACATTTTAGTTTAAACACTTAAATGCTGATTATGTGGCTTTATACTACATAACCAGAGGATATGGTTTAGTAAAATCCATTTGCTAAACAGAGAGCCTCTGTAACCTTTACAAACACACAAGCTCTAAACAAGGCTAACTTCACAACAACAACTTGTGTCATCGCTTTTCTCCTTTGGTTTTGACACCCGTCACCCACCACGCTACCAGGAAATAAAAGTGTTGCGAGTCATTAGGCTACCTGCGTCCAAGTGAGAAATCTCTTGTCTGAGAGTGTGATGATGTGTGCCCTGCTGTGACCGCAGACAACGAGAATGATGCGAGCCAGACGCGCAGAGAGATCTGATCTGAAGCTCTGAGCCACTGACGTTAGCGCCGAGCTACGCTTCAAGCACTCACAGGACAGAAATGAGTCAGCCTCTCACTCGGTGGATGTTTGTGATTAATGTGTTGGGTAGACAATATGTTATTCCACCTGTCTGAATCATGAATCTGCTTGTTTTCAAGTCGCGTCGAGCTGCAGAAGCAGCTCCCCTCACATTTGAGTCAGACTTTTATTGCTTGAAATGATCATCTGTTGTTGGCGGCTTTCGGCTTCCCGCCAGATACAGTCTGCTCTCGTGGCATCCTTTGGCAGTCTGTGGACACATGCCATGCCGGATGCCAGCGGCTCTCCCCACATGTGTTCGTCCCATGCTGCCGGCCATTCTTTCATGGCATGTGGCCCCTTGCCATGAGTCAGCAGCGGCGGTCAGAGGTTTCCACTCCTAGACACAACAGTCTGTCCGGGAAAAACAACTCTCTGATGCCTCAGCCTTCCTATGTTGTCTGGGATGATTCCGAGTCAAGAGGGACTCATTGTTTGGACGTCTTTGTAGTGCAGGTCCATTGCAGCAGGAATGCGGGGATTTCCTCCCTCGTTTGTATTTTTAGATCTGTGTGTGAGTTCAAGAAATCTGTGCAGGCGGCTGTGCGGTGTGGGGTCCAAGGGTGGGGTCCGTACCTCTATTCAAGTGTGGGAATTTGCTCATATGATAGCACCGAGGGCGTGTGAGTGAATGCGTTTTGGAGACTGGTGTACTGTTCTCTCCAGAAAACTACTGCGCCACGGCACAAGGACGGAGCATCGGTCTCCCATTAGTTCTGCCTGCATTTGAGCGTTACGTTCTGCCTCAGATCTGACAGCTCAACACTGGACTCAGTCGGAGAATCTGGTCTTAAAGGGGGCTCACTGGGTCACCTGGGGGTCTCTGACCTCCCAGGGTAATGTTCTTCTTCAGGTCCCCCTCTTTGACACCGGTCAATGGGGGCTTCTGTGCAGGCGGGTGGATGGGGTGAAACTGGGGAATGGACGGGTCATATCCAGAAGGACCTGTCACCTCCGAATCTAAACTGAGTGGGATCTCCTTCCGGGTCTCACTCACGTCCCGTCAACCTAGCTGACATCTCCTGACACTTTGGCCTGACCTATTCCCAGCAGAGTACACATGTGGTTGTAAGAATCAGTGTGTGAATGCACACAATGATTGCATTGCGTGGGTATGGGTGTGCGTGTGTGTGTGTGACTGGACATCTGTTGATTCATCCTTTTGAATCACATACACTGTGCTGTCACATCCTTTGTCAGGAGAAGCTGCCATCTGATAGTTTAGGGAAAAGAAAAAAAAAAGTCCCAGCAACATAATATTGTGTATTTAATTAGGATTTTATGTTACAGACCATCATAAGGTAGAGAATAACTGTAAGATATAATTAACACGATACCTGCTTTTAAAAGTGTCATTTTAAAAAAAATCTAAAAAGTGTGGCGTGTATGTAACCTTCACCCTCCTTTTGCTCTCCTACAGTTAACTAAAAATAAAATACAGACTAAAAATGAGGATAGAGTTAAAGATTTTGCACAGTTCTCACCAAACAGAGGAATCAAAGAATAATAATTGTGTCATTTTGTTTATGTTGACATGACAGCACTGCTTTGATCAGCATTAGGCATCGTTTTTAATGACATTCAAGCATTATTCATACAATATATAAAAAAGGAAAAAAAAGTGAAACTGTGAGACTTTCTTAAACAAATAATTACGTTTCATTTAATGGCTGCGTTGACTAAGTAATGAGTGTTTTCAGCGAGCCTGAGAAACCATTTGAACTCATCCATCTTTTGATGAACGACTAAATCCGAAGGCTTCAAGCAAATATGTAAAACATCTAGTGAAGAAGTAACACTGCACATGTTGTTCCATGTTAGAACATGGTGTTGGCAGCATTATACTGTGGTGACGCTGTGATTCAGAAGGGAAAGGAAGCAGACAGGAAGTAGATGATGATAGCTGGAGCTAAATAAAGAGCAGCACAGGAAAAAAACCTGTTAAAAGAGGGCAAAAGGCTTAAGATAGGGACAAAATATTCTCCTTCTAGCAGATTAATCCCGAACACCCAGGCATGAGATATATTGGCGCGGTTTGGATCACAGCACATTTATGCGTTAGAAGGCCTCATAGACGTAAATTCAATTGAGAATCTGTGGCAAGATCAGAATGTTAAAATCTACAGGCGTTTAATTCATGTTAAGATCTGCAAAACTGCTGAGACTTCAAAACGTCCATAAATACTCGCATTGGTCATTTCTGCAACGATTGAATCGGGACGCTGAACACAAACCATCATCAAACTTCCTAAATATAACTGTTTGAAACAATGCATCATTTTCTTAAAATTTCACAATTAAGCATTGTTTTAAGGTTCATCTATTAAACAAATCCTAGTAAAATAAAGTTCAAAACATGTCAATACTTTTGTGAGGCACAGGACAAAATTATTGTTGTAATTTAGTAGAAAGATAAAGGATTAAGTAATGAGTGTTTTCAGCTTATTTCAGTTAAAAGTTTAATTTCGTAAACTTTATCTAGTACATTTTATCTTTATAATCTTAACAGGTATTTGCGTAATTTCTGAAAGATCTCCATGCAGACACCTTCAGTAATGGAAAAAATTCACCGAATGCACCATTTGAAGAAATAACACATGCATGATTTAGCACAATTAGAGCTAATTTGCTTTAAGAAAAACTCCCACCGTGTGAAGCCCGTGATGACATCATCATATGGTTTAGGGGTGAGTAATGAAACAGGTCCATCTTTAATCCCTTCCTCTCACAGCTTCTGTTTTGCTAGTAGAATTTTCTTCATCTATATTCTGTGAGATGTTGTTTCAAATAACAAAAAGCTCAAAAATATTCAGACTTTTTTTGGTTTTAACCTGAATGCGTCACTAATTCAGATCAAGATGATGACTCATCTGAGCTGAATGTGACATGAAGCCTAATCAGTTGCATGTTCGAAACATTTAGGATTCAGAAATGAATAAAAACGATTCTGTGTCGCAGCCTTTTGGGTTTTTGCCTGAGTTGCTGTCTGGTGGGTTGTTTATGTTCTGTCAGGTCTTGCCAGATTTTTTTTCTGTTTATTGTTTTGAGGTTGCCATAGTACTTCATTCCTTTGTGCTAGTTTCTTCATCCTGTCCTTTGTTTCTTGTATTTTTGCATTCATTTTTCTTAGGTTGTTGTCAAGCAGTTTCCTTTTGGGTTTCTAGATTTTTGAGTCTTGTTTAAGTTATTTTTTTTTCTCCCTGTGTTTATTTTCCTTCTCCACGGTTTCCTTGCTCATTAGATTTATTCATCCCACCTGTGCTCAACCTGATTGGCTCTCTGCTTGCCTCATCTGCTCCACATTTCCCATGATTTATTTTCCCAACTTTCCAGCCCTGTCTTGGGATTTAATCTCCTAATTTTTTGTTGTTTGGTGCCAAGCATTAATCTTATTCTCTCTGTTTTCTTTTATCATTCAAAGAGCAATCGGCAAGTATATTTTGCACCAAGTCTGTCAGTCCGTTTACATTTTTTTGTTGGAGTTCTGCCGCGTCCACAAGGACAATTAAAAAATGTTTTATTTGTTTTTTAACATAAAGACACAGTTAAAGTTTTAATCAACCTTTATTGAGTTAGACATCAAAAAGTGCAATCAGTCGTTCGACCTGCCATCACTTTGCCGCTGCAAACGTGATGTTTCATTTTCTTCCTAATCATGTAAAGCACTTTGAATTTCTTTGTAGCTGGAGAATATGTCGTGCAAAAAATAATGCATTCTGTTTGAGAGTCAAAACTACTTTGATAATATTTACCGTCACTTTGTAATTTCAAATTGTGACTCACCTTCGAGTTAATCTCTCTCTCTTGTGAAAGAAGAGTGGCCTTTAATGTCCGTATTAATGTAGAAGCAGGTGGTAAAGAAACCTTTGTTAATCACTTAATAATGAATCCCCCCATTTTACATGGTGCCTCCCCCCTCCCCTCCTCCATTCGTTTACTTCTCGTGCATGGGCTGCGGATACTTTATAAAAAGTTTATCTTACCATGAAATGAGTAAGCACGGATAAATGGCCAACGCAGGGTTTTGTCTGTCAATGCAGTCGACCTTTTTGGGGGTCCAGCGACTGGGCAGGTTCGGACCATATGTCACCATTCCTGCCCTTTGTAAGGGCGTGTCTCTGTGGCAACCGCATCAGCTGTGGCCATTGTGTGCAGGGACTCAATGGCCCATATATTCATTGCCGGCCTGGCTTGGGCCCTGCAACAGAAACAAATTGATACATACAAGCTCCCTGCCCCATTTGGCTTTGCATGACACATTTCAAATAGACGAAAGGAAGAAGGAAGAAAAAAAAAAAAAAAGGGGACATTTTACTCTGCTGAAAATCTTGAGAAAAGCTTGGTTACCATAGTGGTCATGCAGTAAAAGCAGCCATGGGCCATTAAACTCCAATCAGATGTAAATTTGGGCTGCCCCCACACACACTGAAACAAAACCCACTGCACACAGCAGACACACATTAAACAGTTTGTTTGCCAATTCACATGTCAGCTTAATGAGTTTTTATTCGCTCGGCCTTTGTTTAAATGAAGAGAATTACAAACCATCGTTGATTTATATCGCTGACCACTCCAGTCGCCGTCGCGTCGCCTTTTCATTACTCACTTTGAGTCAGGTGGTTAAAGGACACAAGGGATTTATTTATTTTTTTGGTTTTAAACTTGGAAATTGATCATCGAGGAGCTGGAAAACCATGTCTGACAACGACAATAAAATAAACGAGATACAATCTTAATACAATTATTACAAACAAACGCATCTGTTCTCAACAGCAGATTCCGATTTGCTTGTTCTCTGTTCTCCGGCCCCGTAGTTAGTTTTTTCATCTTAAGATGCACTGTTCTTCGCCTTCTCCTGCTTTCCATTTCGGTGTTGTGAACAGTGAGTGTATTATGCGAGATCATACTATTATTATTACCCCCCATAAAAATGTCCTGGAGCACAGGAAACAAGTTCTAATGGAAAGCGAGGAGCCAGTGGGTGTCGCGTCTCCGGGACAGGAAGCAATGTGCCCATGTGATTCGGGCAGAGAAAATATTTTTGCCTCTCTCAGTGGCTGCAGGTCTTGTGCGAAATTCTGTTGCCCTGTGAAAATCCGTTCCCCTGTGCGTGGAGCGCGTGCTGCAGCCATTTTCACGGCATTTCTGATCGATTTCTCGGTAAAAACAACTCGTATAGTCAGGTCAAGGTTGCAACATTCAGTTTAATCGGCAGCTGTTGTTTTATAAAGAAGAAATAACTAAATTGTAAAATGAATAAACTGTGCCTATTCCTCTCTTCTTTGGCAAACAAAGAGTAAATATAACCAAATTCACAGGATTTGTTGCTGATGAAGAGGGAACTAATAGATAGTAAAATACAGCTTCAAAGAGTCGGTAAAGTCATGCTGAAATGCAGCGGTTTGGATAAAACTGGACAAAACCGTTTGCTCACCAAATAAAAGGACCAAATTATGAATTCGTGGATACAAAATGGGAGTATGTGTTGCTGCATGAACTGCTGAGCGGACACATGAAAAGCAAAGCACGGCTCGATGCAGATTTACAAAAAGATGAAGGTTTCGATACTTATTCTACGTTGACACCGGCTGCCTCTGCCTTTCACCCCCCCCCTCCTCTGCCGTGCAACAATTCAGAAAATATCGTTTCAGCGAGAGTTAAAGAGTCAGAGAAGCAAAGAAAAGGAGGCAGGATGGCGTACTGTCTGGACGTCTGGTGTCCGCACACAAGTCTGCCTTGTCCGCTGGTGACTGTGGAGGATCCATTGCTCCATGTCCTCCCACTGCACATGAGTGACAGGTCCCTCTCTATCCTCTTCCACCACATCTGTCCGCCTGAATCTAACAAGGGCTGTCCTCCCCGTGATGTGGGCGCGAAGAAAGACGAGAGGTGGAAAAAAAGTTAAAGAGCGGAGTATCCCATCAGAGTCTCTGTGGTCCATGGGTTCCAATTACAGAGCTTATCTTTTCAGCTCGGCTGATCCCAAAATGAATAAAGTGCGGGCCGCATTACTGCCGGCTCGGTGCACCTCTAAAAAGACTGAAGGAGGATCAGGGATGTGGGTTATAGTGTCAATCTGGCTCTGACCCCGAGGGTTAGAGAGGTGACGTTATGTAGTCGGAGCAGCGCGGCTTTCCCTCGCGGCATATCCTTTTAAAACCGGCCTTGTGAAATGGGAAAGGGCAATCACATTAGAAGAGGCTTCTGTCCATTTTAAAGTGGAAAATGGAGGGAGAGGACGAAATCTCTAGACACAAAGTGAGTGACTCTTGACTTTAAAATCAGCTCCTAGATCAGCGTTAACTCCGAGTCGGAGGGCTGAGCCGGCACACCGGGTTCCTGAAGAGCTGCGGAAAGTCGCCTCCAAGCATCGGAGCAAAGCCACGCCGTTATTTTACGAATTCAGATTTAATTAGAAGATTCAGGATTTCTGCAGAATTGAGCAAAAGTCACAAAAAAGTTCAAGTTGAGTTATTAAAATGAGAAAATATGATGCTATATTTACCTTATTATGATGCAGATCCTTGACCAAAAAATTCAAGTTAACCAGGTTTTTGGTGCAAACTTCAATCTTTTTGTTTCCAGTTAGAGACTTTACTGAGATATTACAGGATCCTTATCATTTTAAGAAAACAAACATACTAACGTGAACATACTCTCTGTACTATGAAACAGCATTTTCTCCCTATTCAGTTTCTGTTGCGTTCCTCTTTTTTTTGTCAATAACAAAATCAGTTATCAAATAATTATATTATTAATTAGTAGGAAAAAAATCTATCCAGTCTAGTCTTTTCATTGAAATTCAGTTGCAGTGCCAAGTTATGACTTTGCGACCTGGACAACTTGTTGAAGGACTTTAACATAGTTGGTGACCGCTGGTCTAAATGTATAAACTTGTTCCTAAAGTCTCACACAATGTGAGAAGAAACAGTTTGCGGGGGAATGTTACACACCTTCTTTTCTAACTTCCTTTTCTTGCTAGCTGTGCTGCAGGCCTAACACATTCCTAAGCAGTTTTGAAGATTCGATTTGTAGTTTGCGATCTAGTTTTTTTGCGTTTTGCTTTCTGCTGACAGGCAATGTTCATGAAACAATTTACATAAAGCTGCAGTTGCTACATGCCCTTCATCTTCTGTGCAAGCCAAACGGGACTGAAAAAATGATTCTGTTTGTTTTTTTTTAAATAATAGCAGAAATGTGACCAAACAAAATGAAAGATAATTTGTCCAGTGTGATGGAAAAGTTTCAATATTTCCAATTTGTTTGACTTCCTTTTGGAGATAAACATAAATCTGGCTCGGTCCAGGCTGGAGGCTGGTGGTCCTCTGGCGGTGAGAAACCCTTCTGCTCCTGAGAACCTCAGACTCTTGGATCTGCCGACAAGTGTTACTGATCCTCCTTTTTTCTCTTGCCCTCGTGGCGATGGCTGGGAGATTCTCATGCCACCGCACAATACCTACACAAGCTGCTATGTCTAATTCAATTAAGTCCGCAGGGCTGTGCCAAGTGGGCCTGGTCCTGGTTGACGGGGATAATGAGCGGGCAGAGATGAGGAGGAGGAAAAGGAGGAGGAGGAGGAGGAGGAGGAGGAGGAGAGCTTGTCCGGGTTTAAGATGGAGTTCTGGACTCTTTCAGATGTTTGCACCTCATTCCTTTTGTTTTCTGCTCCTACACTCTCCGTTTTCCAGATGACCCGGCTTATTTGTTGTTGAATGGAATATGTTGCATTCCAGCATCGGCGCAAATAGCTAAGCAGACGGGAACAAAGAGGAAGGGAACTCTGATAAATGTGACCCCTGAATTCCAGAATTTCAACTCTTAGAAATGTTTCCAAATCTGCATTCTTTCCCAGCTGCTGAGAATAAGGCGTCACGTTGAAGTTGACAGAAACAAACCTAAAGACCTGACTCACCAACTCATTATGTACGAATTAAGTAAACACAAGCCTAAAGACTAAGTATTCCACTAAATACTTTATTGTGCAACTTGTAGAGAACAAGTGGACAACTGGGACGCATCACATTCTTCTTTTTTTTCCAAACATAAACTGTTTTACTTTCAGAGCTAACTAAGTATTAGGATAATTTCTTTTTAGCTTACACAGTATCTCTGCTGTAAATTTATGTTCCACTTCATCACAATTGCACAAAAAAGAATTTTATATATTTAAAAGTTTAGCTTTTGTAGGACTGGCTTATGAAAGTGTTGGTACTGTTGTAAATTCCTTCTGCAACTAGCTGTGCTGCAGTGCAAATGTTTGGACCTTAAACTAAATAGTGGTTCACGCTGGTTCATTTCATTTAGGTTCTCCTCAATAATTGTATCACATTTGCGTATTTGCATTTAAATAAACATTTTTTTTTCAAACTTTATTCGTTTTTTTTTATTTTTTTTATAAACCTTTTAAAGCAGTGGTCATTACTAGCTTTCTGTAGGAGATATATATGCTTTCAGTGCTGACATTAGCTTGCATTTCTGCTGTGTCGTGTCATCATTGCAAGAAAAGCAAATCAAACTCTAAAGGTGTCACTCATTTTTACTTCTTTCCGTTAGCTACCGTTAGCTTGTGCATAAAAATAACAACTGATTACAGATTTACGCTGAGACTTAGACTCTAACATGTTAATTACTGCAGCTTATGTAAAGTCAAAAGTGAAGTTGTCATGACCATCTGCATCAAGTCTAAAAGTTTCATGAAAAAATTTCAGAAATAAGACAATTTTTGATGAAAGACAGACAAAAACTAGACAATGTTTTTTTTTTAATGAAGCAAACATATCTCTGTATGCGTTTCTTTTGTTGTTTTGTTTTCCTCCATTTGTTTTAAAAAGTTTTTTTTTTTTTTTTAAGATTTCTGTGTGGGGGGTAAAAGGCTCAACGACATCCACTTATCCAGTGTCAGGCAAGAAAGTTGCTAAATAGGACGGCAGTCATGGTTGACAAGAAGTCAGATGCTCCTTAAGAAAACCTGCTTTTCTACAACTTTGACACTTTTGATTTCAGCTGGGAAACTATCTCAGACCTAAGAGGCCTTTATTTTCACTGAAGCCTCTGCTGGACCCCTGCTGCTCCTCCAGGACCCTTGTCCCTGACCAGCACACACACACACAAAAAAAAGCCCCTTAAACGTTTGACTTTCTCACAGAAACAGCTTGCTAAATGGTATTTCTGTAATGGACTCCTGCTAGGGTTCATATGCGTTGTATAGCGACGTCGCACAAGTTGAGTCAACACAATTACCATGAGAAAGCTCCCAAAGAAATCCACCAAAAAAGAGAGGTTTTTTTGAATAAAATCTGAAACTATAGAATTCTTTGTTTTCCCATGAAAAAGATGAAAATCAAAGACATAGATGGTCATTTTTTCCTATTGGTAACGTGCTGCCGAGTGAATGTCTTATTTACATGCCAAAGGAAACGGCCATCGTTCTAAAGGGATGGGAAATCAGGGGCCCTCCATTATGGCGGAGCAGGTTGGAGAGGTAGAGGCGGCTGCTGCAGCCTCCCTGCCAGGGAGCGGTTAACAAGGCCTTGGCTGAATTAGAGAATGGCAATGAGTTTTTAATTGGTGACACATTATATTTATCAAGCTGACAGCGGAGTGACTGCGCCGTAGCCTTTCTTGTTGTGTCCTTGTGTGCGCATTACTTCCCCCGAGTTGCCCCTCTATGATACCCCCCGTCTGCCGGGGTCCCTCGCATTTGAAGACAGAAGAAAAACATAATAATTGAGCATCAAGTTGAATGATAACACTGAATTATTCATCAGGGTTTCTTAAAAGTGCTGGATAAAACGGCCCCCCACCCCCTCTTTTATTTTTTGTCCCTCCATCCAGTTTAGGGCTTCACATAAAAGCAAATCCTTTTCAGTCCATTTTGTCCGTCGTGACAGAAGTTCTGCTGCCGGGCTGGAAAAGCTATTAACAAGTGTTTAATATTTGGATGGGAGTGTTTGGCCACCTCTTGTCTGGTGGTGTTGATGTGTGGGCTTACATGTATATTTAGCACTTTATAACCCTCTGCGTTGCTATTTGACCATGTCACTATTATGTTTGAAGTTCAATCGAGATTCAGCTTCAATGTCTTGGTTGCATTTTTACAGTCATGATAAAAGGGAAATAAGTCCAGTTTTATTTCTACTAATGATACTAATTGTGGACACGTCTGGGGTTTTGGAGTGAACTTTATTTCGTGGGTTGGAGCAGGTTTTTGGATCCAGCCTGTTGACCTCGTTACATTTTATGTTTTTGTCCTGGTGTTGTTTAAACTCATAAAATTGTTCAAAAATGCAGCAGCATTTTGCACGCATACCTTAAGAGGTCACAACGGACTTCAAAACATAAGTAGTGATTTAAAAAAAATGTACGCTGTCAAATTTATGGAGTTACATTTATGTAAACTGTTGGAAACTTGTTGTGAAAGGTTCCTACATCCAGCACGCTTACTCCACAACTGTGTAACTCAAGGAGTTTATTTATGTGAGCTGTTAGCAATTAATCATGCAGCTTCCTTACTCTACGTATGAACATGATTTTGATAGTACATTTCTATTTTAATGCCACAATAAAATAGTGGCATTTGTAAGAATGTGTTTAACAAGTTTTATTAGCCTCTATTAGCACCATTAGCATGCTAACTGTGATAGCTGCCTGTTCCTTTATTTATTTTTTTCCATACTTCTATTCTATTCTTCTAAGCTTGTGACGTAGTCCTACATGATAAATATAACCTGAAAGCTCAAAACAAACTCTAGGTAATCAGCTTAGCCTTCCTGTTGTCTGCTGAATCCACTTCTTGCTTCTCTAAAGAGCTCTAAAGGTTTCACTTCAGTTCCTTTTGAAGAAGAAAAGAAAGAAAGACAGAAATTTAAATGTAAAGCAGGTAGAAAGCGTCTTCTGGAACATTACCTTCTGTAACAAGATCTGAAATATAACCAGAGTTTTCCATGAAGCGCATTTTAACAGCAAAATGTCATAAAGAAATTCTTAATAAAATGCAGAAACAGTTTAATTCAACTTTAATGTGTCCTTAATGCCTGGAACCACCCATTTATTCCTGCTCCATTATAACAAATCAAAATCCGAAGCTTAGCGTGATGGAAGAAAGACGGCTCCATTGTTTGGCATTAAACAGTGCTTGTTTGTGTGCAACAGCAGGTCCCCAGAAGTTTCAGAAGAAACCTTTTGTCGTCTTCGGGGCGTAACTACAGCAGACTGGAGGTCCTGGCGATGCTCTTCAAATGGCGGTGAAAGAGGGAGTTTGGGGCGAAGGAGGCCTAATGAAATATTTAAGATTTAGGCTAAATAGGAACTCTGAAAAACTTCTCAACAAAAGGGGTCGGCCGAGGGCCCCCATTGTCCCTGGGACCCGGCGGAAGCGGGGGCCAGGCGGCTACAGATGTGAGGAGAGCCCATATTGAGTCGGGACGTGTAGGCTCTGCTCACAGCTGTGTTGCCGCGCTCCCGCCCCAGCCACCAGCCCCCTGCCTTTGTCCGCCTTTGTGAGGGTCGATTTTAAACCGAGCTGATTGCACGGCAACGGCTTTGTGTCAGCAACAAGAAGGCCCGGCCCATTGCTGACCATCGGCAGTCGCTCCCGCTGCACCACAGGTTCACACGTTCATCCGGATCCCATCAGGCCGTGGGTTCCTCGGAGCTTCTTATTATCTCGGGATGACAAGGTGATGAATCCCGTTTGTGCCAGCTGATATGAGCTGGCTGAGAGAGCGGAAGGTTTGAGATGGAGAGAAGGGGGCCGGGGGTCTTCTCTTAAAGGATCTGCCTGTTTAGCACTTAGTAGCGTTTGATTAATGGAGAGCCCATTCCTGGAAAACATATGTCATCCTCTGGAGCCAAAAAAAAAAGAGGACGGCATTTACTCATTTCTTGAATAATGATGTCACAAGGTCACAGTGAGCAGTTCATGCTCAGAATGGGCAAACTTAGTCTTTTCAAAAATCTGGTGAGAAAACCTCTTAATGCTTGAATTTAGTTACACTTAGAAAAGCAACAACTCTGATTTGACTTTCAAACAGATTCTACATTAAAAAGAGATTTATTTAAACACAGCAAAGTGCTTCCAATTTGATCCTTCATCTGTGTAAAATAAGCACCAACAGGCATCAGAGGAGTGGTCCGAAAAGCTTACATTCATGCCTTATCCTGCTCACTTAAATTAAGTGGCTACACCGCCTCATTAGCATAAAGTCAAGCGCTACAGAGCCCTGCTAATGAGCTAATATTAGAGCCAGGAGTGTTGAAGTAGAAAAACGTCTAAATGGTGCAGGAGACCCACCCTGGAGGGCTGGAGATTGAGACCGCTGCATCAGCACCTTCACTGGGTGGTTTGAGGTGAATCAGCAATAAGAGGAAAAGTTATTCATGCCGCGGGGAAAAGTGGAAATATTTAAGTATTAAAAAAAACAAAAAAACATTCACATTAAGTTGGTTCCTTCATGTAATACAAAGGTTCCATTAAGGATGCAAATAGTTCAAAGATTTTTTTTTATTTTGATCCCTCTAATTAGAGCAAAACTCAAACCTTTGCATCTAAATCCTTTGGTGTCAGTCGGAGCCAAAAGGCGAGTTCAGGCCTGAGCACAAAAAGAGGGCACCATAGCTAAACACCAGCCTTAACCCATGACTCACTACTTCTAGGCTAAAGTCCTTTTAAAGCGCCTAATGTGAACAACAATGTAGACGTCCCCTGAGGGGAAAGACTGAGTCAGGGACTTATGATAATGCCGCTTATTTGAAACAAATCAGGGAATATCGCAGACACTAAGGCAAAGCCTTTAATTGCTTCTGCAGGCATCTCCTGAATCTGAACCTCTTAAGGTGCAGCTATCTTGATGGGAAGATTCTCTATTGTGCTTAATCGTGATTCAGTATTTGTCAATCATTGTCATTTTAATTTCTCCCAGACGTGATGAAATCCCTTTTTAAGTTGTCAGCGTCCTGCGGCGACAACCATTAAATATCTTGTATGAAATGAAACCAAGCATAATTTACGAAGGTATTCATGAAACAGTCACAGGCAAAAGATCCTCTGACTTAGTTTCTGTTCAGATCCGCGCTGCCAGTCTTTAAAATACTCACTCAACAGGGATTCCTAATCGGCCTGAAGCTGGTTGAGCGAGTCGGACGGCACAGAGAGCCTGATAGAAACCAGATGTGAGAATAACTAACCTGTTAGTCTCCTTCCTATTTAATCGGGGGGTAGCTAACCACACTTTTCTAAGAGTTTGTCTCCCTCTTTCCGTTCTTCCCAAAGACCTGTCAGGTTTAATGGCCTGTTGGCTGAGTGGGCTTCTGTGGCCCCGCTTTTAAAGCAGGCCCAAAGAAGAAAAACGCATGGTCAGCTAATGAAGCTTAATATTCTTAAAAAGGTTTGTGGGGGGGGGACGGGTGGCAATTAGGAGAACGTTTCCCATGGTTCTCCCCCCAGCGGTTCGCGGCCGCCGGTGCATCAGCTTGTCTGTTTGATGGCGTCTGAATGTGTCTTATTGATGGGGGTCACAGCTTAGAGGGGAGCTGTGTGAGGGGAGGAGAATGAAAAGAGGGTCCCACACTGCAGCCTCAGTGCGACTCAACCACTAGCAGCTCTTCCACTTGTCTGCCTGAATCATATTCAACAGGGCTGAATGACTCCCTGAGTGCCGCGTGACCTCTCGTGGTGATTCACACGTTCTTCTAAAAAAAAAAAAAAATATTTCTCTCATCTTTTGATCCAGTGATTTCAGACTACTGGGGCCATTTCCCGAAAGCCGCCCGTCTCTGCCGAAAGCAAAACCGCTTGGTGTGAAGACCTCGCTACACCTGCGTGCGTCCTCGCAGGATGCCATGTGGGTCACCTTGCGGGAAGAGCAACGCTCTGGTAAGCCATCGCTGTGCAGATGCCACATGCGTGAACCCGTCGGGTCACGACCTCGAAAGCAGAGCTGCACGATGCCATGCTGCGCGCAGAGACGCCACAGGTTTCTGACAGCAAAACAGAAACGAAAAGGCGGCCGGGGAAAATGTCAACATTAGAGCTGCCATCGTACAAAGATACGCGTGAGAACTGTGTCGTCATGACAACTTGCATTGGATCGTTGTCTTTGAAGGAGTACATTTCTGCTCTTTCTTCATGACGACAGCATATATATATAAATTGCATGCAATTTACAGAGTAAGGGAAGTGGTTTAGCACCAACCACTTTCCTGTTTGTGTGGGTATTTACAGAAACATACCAATCATATAGCTCATCAAAGCATTGCTTCCTCCTGGTCCTTGCAGGGCTGCCAAGGGGGTCAGTGCCTAACTTCATCAGTCACTAGTGGGTGGGACACTGACACACAACTGAGGGTATTTGAAAGATGTCAATTTAGTGCATATTTTTGAACTGTGGGAGGAAGGTGGACCTTTGCTGCAAGGAAACCATGGTAACGTTACTGCATTTAGCTCGCAGTAACATTACTTTGTCCTTGCTGAAGAAAGGCTTCAACACAGCATCATGCTGCCACCACCATACATCACATTGGGAATGCAGTCTTGTATCGCCTAACCTTGCTTTAAACTTCTTCACAACTTTCTACCTCATATGTCTGACGAGTTCTTTGGTCGTCTCGGTTCTGTTTGTTCTCCAATAAACCTCTGAGGCATTCACAGAACAACTGGCTTCATACTGACATTATTTCACACACAGGACTTCATGCAGTTTGTCTGGATTTTCAGAAAAAAGACCCCTGGGTACAAATGAATGCCTGACATTGCATCTTTTTCCTTGAAACCTCACAATCGTGAGTTGCATTTTGTTGATTGATCACGTAAAAACCAAGAAAGACACGTCAGTGTACAGTGGAAGAGATCTTTGTTAAACTACACACTATACTTGAAAGTATTTGCTAGAAAAATACCCAAAATATCAGACAATTTCAATTTTCCAAGTTGTTACGTCTGGTACCGAGTTGTGTGCCATAAAGTGTTGTGGCGGCATGTCGAGATGCTTAACTATAGGTTAATCCAGCAGCGCCTGAAGCGGGCCGTGCAGGGGCAATTAGAGATGTGTTTTGGGTCAAGGGGAGAGCAGGGGTTTTGTTTGCAACCAGCTCATGACTGAATGGACATGTATAGGTGCATGAAAGAAAAGGAGCCAATTAAGGGAGGGCCGGGTTGATTTTTTTGTCCTATGTTGTAATTAGTGACAATCTCTTTAAAAAAAAAAAAAAAAAAAACTTCAAGTATCATTTAGGTTGTTTTGTTGGCCATATCATTAAGACCAAACGTTCCACCCAGGTGCTCCCTGTCTGAATATGTCGGGAGGACCGTGTGAGGAAAAACTGCAGCCCACAGTCTCTCAAGCCCTTCCCGTCTCGTATGGGGGACGCCCAGAGTGGAGTCCTCCAAACTGTCCCGGTGCAGCCAGCTTTAACAATGAACGATATGCTTTATGTAGGGAGAGGACGAGGACTCTACGTGCAACTGGGATGCAACACAGAGTCCGTTCATGAAGAGTGATTATTTTAGTTCCTCTGAAGCTTTCAAAGGCACTCGGGGGGGCTTTGGTCCCCTTTGATGCCGCGGGAGCCAGGAAATGAATCACACGCCTTGGTTTTGTGCCGCCTCCCTCACACACCAGAGCCAATAAATTAAACAATTTCCGTCTCTCTGAAATAAACGTTATTTGTTTTTATTGCGCATGAACCGATTTCCCGGTGCGTTTCTGCTTGTCGCTCGCCGTCGATGAATCTATAGTGTTTCTCAGGCGGGGAAATCCCCTGCTGTGTCAAGCGAGTTGATGACTCTCCCCAAACCAGAGCAGACCAAACAGGAACCATCGGCATGCATTTCCGACCAATTAATCGGACACCGTGACCCCATATAGTCCCCTCCCTGTGACATACACACATTCAAGCATGCGCGCACACACACACACACACACACCCTGCTTCCTGACTCTGGGAAACCCGGAGTCCGGCAGCTGCTGTTGGAGTGGGTGGTGCAGAGGAGGATAAACGAGGGGCATGGGAAGGACTCAAGTGTGCCATGTTAATAACTCACCCATGGTCACTTTGTCATTAATGTGCCGCCACGCTCCTGGCATCGGACCCAGGGATGCATTCCTACTGTAACGGCCAGCAGCTGGAGCGAGGTTTCCTGGAGGACAGCTGACAGCGAGGAGGAGTGAGAGCAGCATCAGAGCTGCTGTCATCCTGCTGATAGTTGCACTCAATCGTCATCCAAACAGTGAAATGATTCCCTGAGTGCATTTACGTGGACGAAAACAAGACATAAAGGAAGTCATTTTGAACAAATTGACGTATTACAGTTTCTCAAGGCTTCCTCGTCCCAAAAATACCAAGTTGAGTTATTGAAAGGGGCAGAATTATGCGTTTCCCAGTGGTGCCACTTTACAGCACAATCAAGTACTAATTGCCATAAAAATGCAGGACACGTGAAACAAAGAAATGTGACTTTGCATTTTAACACCTTGAAATTGGACCGGTGTCTCTTAAAGAAGCTCCTGCTCGTTCCGACACTCCGCCTTTCGCACGTCACCACAGCAACGTTCCTCCATTGAGCCATTACAGCCGTTCGCAGGAGCATTGGACTGAGAAGTAGTTTGTAGCATAAGATCAGCAGACGTGTTTGCTAATTGCTGCTTCTGCAAGACAAAGAAGGATGATTTACCAGCAGGGCAAATAAATGGGTGACCAACAGGCGTCTGCGCAAATTGTTGGTAATGCAATCATTTGAATAAGATGAGCTGGATTAAAGGCATGTTTAAAATATGCAGGACAGTGGATCCTGACGACCAGGGCTGGGGATCGCTGCTTTTATTGTATTAGGTTAAAGTGCTGAAGAATCACCGGAGGTTTCATTACAACACAAGATAACACAGCAGATAAAATTGTTAGTAGAAGACTCTTTAAATACAACTCCAGCTACACAATTCGACCCCATGAGATTGACTTTTTGCCGTGATTTGTAGGGTAGTTGGTGACTATAGACACAGTGGACACAGGAAGTGTAACGACGAAATACACACAAATCCAGGCAGCGCATGAGAGCAGATACATCTGGTAAACGGGGAAAAGACAATGATATGAAGAGGAAACACAGACACAGGTGACACTAAATCCACAAGGGAGTAATCAAGGAAACAGCACACAGCTGGGATCAATCAAGGGGTCGCCGGGACAACAGAGACTCAACTGAACACAGAAACCTAAATAAACACACAGAAAACTCACCCTTTTAACAGTTTTTTTTTTTTCTTAGCATGTGTGACATGCAATATTCCCACAGTGTGAAAACGGACCATTTTCTCGTCTCGTCTTTTTATCACGCACAAAAATGTGCGAAAATGAGGCCGTGCGCGACAGAAACCGACGCTGGAGCTTCACTCCACTAGTGACATCCAAAATTCAATCAATGTGTAACTACAGTTTTCCAAGCCATTTGCAAGAAAATAAACTGATTATTACAAAATGCCGAGTTTAGTTGTGTCAATTATTATTGTAATCAGAATATTAGTCATTTTAATACCTGAGTGACCTAATGTGTTCCCGAGGCATCATGGGTACAGGACAAAGTTTGCCTTGGAAACCACAGTAAGTTGTGACAATGCAACAAGTTCATGTCTGGGTAAAGACTCACATTCCAACAGACAGAAAAAAACTGGAAAGAATTTTTTTTTTTTTTCTGTCCAAAAACACCCTTTGTCCACAAACCTAGAGCTTAGAAAACCGGCCCAAAGTATATAAAAGTCCAATGGTGGTTGAGCAAGTTTTCCTGCAGTGTATATGTTCCAAAGCGCCGTCTCTCAGTACGCATGTGTACATAAGGAATGGGGGGCCGACACGCAGACCTCCGCCTTGGCTGACGACCAGTGGCCGGAGCAGCGTTGGCAGAAAGATCGTGAGAAACAGGGGGGCGACACCCAAATGTCATCACAGCTGCAAAACTGCTGAGCACAAAAAGGACAAATTACAGAAATATGCACCCGGAGGCTTCCCGACAATGAAAACAGAGGCGCGTTTGAGCGGCTGCTGCGTGAGTTAGGCAGAGAAGTGGAAGTTGACCTCCTTTATGTTTTGTGGGATTCACTTTGAGGAAGAAAGCCCAGAGCCCACAGCTGCTGGCAAACTTCAGGGAGCAGCACTGGGGAGCAGTGTGGGAAATCAGACGGGTTCAGGCTCGCTTGTGTCATGTTCCTGTTGTTCGTCAGGCCCGGTGCCCAATCAATGGGGCTGTTCGCACACTGTGAATGAAGGAGAGTCATGCTGATTTATGCATGCAGTCATTCTATCTAATAACATGGGTGCTTTGATTCCCAGCGCATCTTAACTACTAGAGTTTGTATACTAATGAAAGCTGCAGCTATCAAAGTGCCGTTTCGCCTTGTGGTTGAACCTACAATCCTGTTCGCTAATCGACTCTGGCTGGAAATCTTTGAGGTGTTTTAAAGCAAGACTCTAGCGCCTGCCGTTCTAACCAGCTCACTCTCAGTAAAAACAACCTAAACATTAATGTTTGGCAAAAGTAACAAGCAGTTATTGCACCTTATAGGCATTTTGTGGTTATCAAAATTATACTCGGCTGTTTTTCAGTTCATTGGGTTCATTTCGATCAAATGATTTTAACTATAGCCTTTATTCATATCAGTCGTCATGCCATCCCATTTTTATCAAGAGTAAGGTGAAAGTGGCATCATTTGATTCCTACTTTATCAGTGTTTTTATTTCAGTTTTATGTAAAATTGAAATAAACATCCATTTTTTCAAGGATTGAGACACATTCACATGTGAAAATGGTGCCTTCCTTCTTACTTTTTCATTTTGTCTCATTACTTTTACGAAAATCTATGCGTTTTATTTAAGTTGTATATAGTAGACCAACTAAACATAGTGAAAAATTGTGAAAAAGAATGACAATGATTGAGAAGTTCATGTTTTCTCACAAATAAAAATCACGGATGTTGCTTGTATATGTTATCATCCCCAGTCACTTTGATGCTTCAGACAAAATCCAGTGCAAATAATTATCAAATAAAAACAGGCAGGTTGGAACATTATGGTGGCAGACGTGGTTCCACTTCCCTGATGAAGGACAGTGAAGAAGGTCAGAGCTGACGGGAAAATGGGTGAAACAACCGAACCTACAGGACTGGAGAAAACAGCGACCACAACCCTCTGCATTGTAATGATTTAGAGCAGCCTTATCGTTTTGCCAGAATCTCCAAAGAGGTCAAAGCTTCTTGACGTGTAAAGCTGGTGGAGACAAACCTCAAAAGACCTGCAGGTATAAAAAGAGGCTCTAAAAGTATCAAATTTAGCAGAGTTTAGCTGTCCGTGTTACATTTTCTGTTTGTTTATTTTTATTTCCTGTGATTTCCGGTTTCTGATTGTAAAAAAATAAAATAAAATAATTAATTATGAATCGCTTTCTTTCTGTTTCACAATGCTGCTTTGTGTTGCTCTGTCAAACAAAAGGTTTTTGGTTGAAAATGTAGAAAGATCCAAGAGGTGTTTATACTTTTTTATGTTGCTCTTCTACGTCATCTACTTTTACATTATATGTATTCAACAAAAATACATATACCTTCTACTGCCTTAACTGTTCAATGCATTAATAAAGTTATGGCGAGTTTGACTTTAAAAAGTCTCCAAAAGGCAATAAAAACGGAGCTACTTTTAATTGAAATCTGGCTACTGAACATAACCTCTCAAAGAAAAAAAACAGACGTGCGTGCATGCTTACGCTTACACAAGATGTGTGCCTGCAGATTCGTGCGCACACCTTTACAGACGCAACACAGCTCGTGGTTGTGTTTATTTGTGTCTTCGAGAGCAACGGGACAAAAAAAAAAAAAAAATCTGAGGAGGCCAGGAGCGGGTCAGGTGGGTCCAGGTCGACCGGCGGTCCAAGGGTGGGTTTTCGGGCCGGGAGGGAGTTCGCTGTGTGAGCTTAAGGAAGTGGACGAAGAAAAAGGAGTGTGCAGGGGAGCAGCAGAGAGGCCTCTGTGCTTGTGCCTTTCAAGGTGTGTTATTTGTTCAAGGCTGTCCAAACATTTACAGAGCGCTGGCAGCCCTGGAATGCAGAGGCAGGGCCGAGAGCGAGAGCAGCAGCCGTGGGAAACCGCTGCTCTCCTCAACCTCTGCAGGCTCGTTCCCCCCTCAGGCAGAGTGTCAACACAGACAGTGCCAGAGATGTGTAGGCCTGATAGTGACAGCTCCCGTCAGCAGCAATGCACGTACACACACACACACACACACACGCACGCGTGCTGTTCCAGCAGGCACGCAGCCGGGCCCATTGCCTCGCTTGCAGACTGACACACATTAACTGAGAGGCAGAAGCCAAAGCTAAATGCTCTTTCTTCCACTCACACACACACACAAACACAGCCACACACACAAAATATTTCATGTACACACCCACTCACACGTTCACATCCACAACTGTTTGCACCTCAGAGAGAAAATAAATAGTTTTCGTTCGGATTTTAATTTCAGCAACTTTCCTTTGAGCAAAACAGAATATTCTAAAGCAGCAGAACCCATGACAGCATCTGTCATGAGTGAAATCGCATGAAGGGCAAACACCGTCCGAGACAGAACACATGAGCGTACTGCGCAAGCAAAGCTCAACGTAAACGTTTCAATGTGCACGTCTAAGCGATGGCGAGAACCAACGATTCCAGGTGAGGACGACGTGCCCCGTGGCGGCCACGGGAAACGCTCCCTCTTGAGAGCCGTACCAGGAAGTCAGCTGTCGCAGCGCGCCGCCGAAGTGATATCCTGTGATAAGAGCTGATTTCAGGAAGCTGCCCAGAGGTTCATGGCATGCCCGGGTGCAGAGCGAGTTCACTGGTATTTCTGCGTATCTGCTCTAAATTCAGACACAAACACCGGCCTCGGCAGAGATAATGCATGACTGACTTGTTGAACCTCAAGCACATTTCCTAGAAGTATTTGGAAATTTGAGAATATGGGTAAAAAAAACAAAAAAAAAACACACACACGCACACACACAACTCTTTTGTTAGGACGAACTTGTCAAACAGAAGGTTCCTAACAATGGGACAAAGTTTTACAAAATAAAAAAACAAGCAAAAAAAACTTTTGCTAAATTTAGTTTTTCTTTTTCTTTTTTTCATATCGTCGTCTTTGAGCTAAAATTCTGGTGTTTTATTTGGGTTTCATGTGACAGAAAAACACAAAGTAGCGCACAACTGTGAAGTGGAAAGAGAGTGATTCATGATTGTAAAATCTTTTTCACAAAAATCCCCTGAAACACATTAGTATTCAGGATTCACTGCTGTAGACTCCACTTTTTTTGCAAGTATGCTGCAAGTATTTTTGCATTTCTCCACCAGCTTTGCATTTGAAGCTGAAAGGTTTGCGTTTGTCTCTTTTATGAAGGTCAAATTCACAGAGTTCGACACTTATTCTCCTGTCTGCAGGTTGTCCCACCTGAGCTCTGGATGTCTGCAGTTCCTCCAGTCTCACCACGGCAACCTCCCAATGGTCCCCCTGCTCATCCTGCCAGCGAAGGGGGCGACATGGCGGCATGAATGTTTTTTTTTAATGAACTAAGGGCTTAAAGCAGCTTTCAATATCATAGATGTTCAATAACAACTGCATCAACAGGTTACTTCTTTACGAATTAAAAAAACTGCCTGTCTTCTTCCAGAGATCATTTAGGAGACCAGAAAATGTAAAGGAACAAAAACAATATTGTTCGTGTTCCCATACACTGAATACACATTCACATGTTCCTGCCTTCTCGCTTGAGAAGACGTATATGAGCCCAAGGCTGTTACAGTTGGTGAAAATCAGAAAATGCCTGAAACCTGCCAAAAAAACAGACGATGATCCAGAAAATGGCTCAGGAGTTTTTGGGAGGAAATTCCAACTGTTTTCTGTTTATAGAAGAAACAAGAAATGAGGTAAAAAAAAAAATTTTTTTTTAAATAGATAAAAAAAAATAGCAACTCCTTGCAAACATGACATGCACTAAACAAATCAGCTCGAAAAAAAAAAACTGAAGAAATATCATGGAGCCATGTGATCGTGGAAACCACCATCATTTGATTAAAAAGGCTCATTTGCCTATGTATTGGCAAAATACCCTGTGTTTGTGTACACTTGACTCCAGGCTGATGAAGCAGCTGCTGAACACAAAGAGAAACTGGGTGCAACCACACACACGCACACACACACACACACATGCATCCACACAGGCTGAGCTACACCTTACATGTGTGACACTCATTGCGTCTGACGGTATGATAAAGCTGAGCGAAACTTTCTCATCCTCCTCCTCCTCCTCTTTGAACGTCTCTTTGTCCTCGTGTCTGGCACACACTGCCCTGCGCTCACTCTGCCCTGCAGCTCTGTACACCTGCCTGCACCGCCACAGGAGTGTCATGTTTCAGCGATGAGGCAACTTCGCACCAATGAGCGCCGGTGAGAACGGTTAGGGAGCGTGGTGGGAACTCTCCTCCCATCACTTTACCTCTCTCTACCTGGGAACCGAGGCGGCCTCAGGGAGGGGCCGCCCGGCCGCCCGCTGTCTGAATGAACGGCAAAACAAACAAAGAAGGAGAAAAAAAAAAAAAAAAACTCTCACCAACAGGTGAGTTACACGAGTCCATGTTGGTTTTGCTTCTGTCTATTCACTTTCAGGCCCCCCTGTTCCCTCGCCGCCTCCCCACCGCCTTTGTTTTTCATTCATGGCTGGCGTGCTGCTTTGCATTTTGGCAGGAGGGAGAAAAAGGACACAGAGAAACAAAACAGTCAAAGTGTGGGAACTTTTGCCTGCTCTGTTTTTCTCCCTCTCGTGAGCTTTCATCAGCATTAACTCTGCTTGCACAGGTATTTGTGCACCTGTGGTACCGGATTAGTGGGTCGGCTCCTTCATTGTTTGCAGAAAAAGGCACCGTGCATATTTTTTTTTCTCACAGGTTTCTGCCTGAAGACACATGTAATCCCGTGCTGAACAGCTGTCAAAGCTTAGATTTTTAAAGCAAACTGTGCTCCTGATTCACCTTGAGCATCAAAGCATGAATCGAGGAAGTGCTTATGGGCACCCAGTGTGTTCATTGTTGAAAAAATTTATTGCATTATGACTACACACATAATGATCTCAGTCCCGCCACAGATTGCTCTTTATGGTCCTTTAAAGGACGTTTTCCCCTCACAAATTATCTTGTCTGTTAGCTGCAGCTACCAATACCTCATACAATGCCTCCTTCAGGAAGGAAAAGAGCAAGCACTTGGCGAAACAACATCCGGCTTTTAGTCTGCGCAGGTTATTACATGTAATGTGTGTCAGTAGCAGCCAGTGTGTGTGTTCAGGCCAGGTCAGGCAGCTGAGACGGATATCTAAAGGTAGCTCACTGCTTTAAAATATGCCTTAAATGGGTCACTTGGTCAAAAAAATAAAAAACCCAACACCACAAGGCTAGCTTAACTTTGTTGAGCTGCATCTAAACCTGCAAGTGTTTGGGTGTATTTCTCTATAGGTGTGTGCTTATTTTTCTTTTTCACATAGCCTGAAATCAATCAAATTGGAACAGGAGCGTCTGTACCTGGACTTTGACTTTAACACGTGACTATGATGTGATCTACACCCATGCTTCTCAAACTGTGATTTAAATACATCTGATTGTTCCCGGGCTAATTTTAGAAATATTCAGAAGAAATCTGGGGCTACAGCTAAACATGATTGAATTAGCAAGTGAAGTGATATATTTTCTGAACCATTCCGATCCAACTCCCCTTGTTATATAACGTGTTTTATCTCGTGTGGGACAACGGGTTCTGAGTAACATGCAATCTTAGATTTCCTCCAAACACTGCACTTGTGAATTTTTGGTATATTCACAATCTCAGCTATATTTGCCTGTTCTGTGTAGGGAGATCGCAATAGCCTGGATCCTCGCATATCTTTTTAAACGTCTTTGCAACATGCTAAAAAAAAAAATCACCGTGTGTGCACATTACAAAGGTAGCCCACACAATTACAGAGCATAAAACAAAATAATATAACAAAAAATTATAACATTATCTGATAAATTTGAGGTTAGATTTATGTCTGGTAAACACAAAAACGATTAACTGATGAACTTTGCTTTTTGTTTTAACAGAGACAGTGTATACACTAGAAGCAGCAGACAAGAAGCCTATGAAGAAACAAATAGGTTCTCCAGAATGTTTAGTTTTTCACAGGTTTTGTGTGCAGCTTACTGCATATTCGTTTCAGGTAGCTGCATTCTACAACTTCACCACAAGGTGTCGATAAATTCCTTCAGTCATTTAAACTATGCTCAGTGTTTTTAGCTAGTCATAGTGAAACAAATGTTTTATGTCAATGTCTTAGTTGAAATAATTATTATCATTATTGCTCAAACTTTGACTGTTTGAGCAATAATGCTCTGCCAGATTGTTAAGCCAGAAGAGAGACGTGTGTGTTGTTGTGTGTGTCCTTCCCCGATCCTACAACTGCAACTAGTAACGGGCCTGACAACAAGGTGTGGACGAATCCTCCGTTTTCCTTTGCTGCTGCACCATCAATTTGACAGCTTAATTAAAAAAAAATAAATAAATAAAAGAAAGAAAGAAAGAAAGTAAATAGCTGATGTTGCACTTCATTTAAAACTCCGTGGCCTTCAAACCGCCTCCTGCCTCTGCCATCGTCACCCACTGGGCCATTGTTGAGGGGTTCGTGTTGACCATAAACCAAAACTACAACAATAATAGGCGGGCAGCTGTTTCCTGGGCAAGCAGCAACAGGTGCTTTCTCATGATGTCACTTTGTAAAAGTAGCTAAAGTTACAAGATGCCTGAGGTCGCCTCAGTTTACAGCTTTTCAGCCGGACTAAATGAAGTAGGGCCAATTTGTTTTCTAGCAAAACTGTTGGTAAAAAAAAAAACAAAAAAAAAAAAAAACAGAAGAATGCGGGTTTTCACGAGAGCCAAGATGAAAGTGAAAGCCTCGTCAAATGAGTTCATTTGACCGCAGTGGGGAGGATGTCCACTGTTGAGGGGATCATTCACAGAGAGGTGTGAGGATCAGGGGTTTTGTCCCACAGCGTCCTGACGCAGGATCACAGCTTCATCCCAAAACTGACTGATTTGTGTTGATCCTTTTCAATCCAAACTGTTCTCTTATTTCTGTTGCATCTTTTTTGTATTATTGGAAAATATTTCCTATTTGTGTCCATTTTTCTATTCCCCTGTTTTGAATCAGTACCAGTGAGGTCTAACAGTGCGCCCCCCCCCACTGTCCCCTTGTTTAAATTGCTTTCGGTTTGCTTTTCTTTGACTTTTTTGACTGCTCTTTTCCCCTCTTTTGTTCGCCACCTTTTTTACAGCACCTCTGCATGGGAGAGGAAGATGTTTGCCCATTCTCTCACCAGAAGGGGGGCCGTTTAAAGGCAATCGCAATGAGCAAATATTATCTAGAGGTCGGGCCGTGACCGCATGCGTCTTCCTTTCGTGAGTTTTGAATTTCCTGTGCTCTCACCGTGGTGGCAGAGGCCTTTCTCTGCAGTCAATGTGGTTTCGACAGGAGCTTGAGTTAAACTCAATTCTCACAATTTATAGCAATTTCACTATGCAATATCAGAGGAAGGTTCTACTACAACCTTGGCGCTTTTTTTCAGTGGTTTAAGATGTTGCGCTAAAAAGACTCCCATCTTTATTTGGAGAATTTTTTTTAACAGAAATAGTGGTGCAGTCATCGTAGCACTGACAAGTTCGCTAAAAACAGATGTGATGGTTACTGATCGGTTTAGGTGACTTCTGACACAAAACTGACATGAAACATTTCAGTAAACCAAAGAACAATCAAACTAAATAGCTGAGCTGATGGAAATGGAAAAACAATCACAACTCCTTCATACATCTCGCCGAGCTAGCAACATTGCTTTTCCATACATTTATCGACGCCACTCATATGAAATATTCTTTTTGACCTTCATTTTATTTTCTCATATATATTTGTTTTATGTTGAAAAAATATCTGAGAGAAAACCTTGCAAGCTAAAACGTTGCGTCCTTTTATTTTCGTCATTGTTGCTCCTGTCCCTCCCTGTTTCCATGAGGAGGAAGTGACTGGTTGAACCGACACAAAAGTCTACCGGTCTATAAAGTTAAAGTTAGGGTTAAGCAGGCAAGAGAAAAGGAGACGGGGGGGAAACGGGAAAAGGGAGGGAAACAATCCAAATAAGAAGTTTATGGCTTGGCATTGATTAAAATGAAGAATCGCTTTTTCCTGAAGGATACCAAGTAGAGCTGAGGAGAAACTGTAAAACAGCTGTCCCTTACTTTTACCATTCTGAACAACAAGCATGGAAAAACTGCGTTTGTAAAGATCACAGGACTTATAAGATGCTAAGAAGCAGTTCCAACAGCAGACGGTTGCAGATACTGAATTTTCATTCAACTTAAAAATAATCCAATAAATTTGTTTCATTATTTTCTAAATGCAATCCTTTAGCTCTTTAGCTCGGCCACTTTCAAGCCCGATCAGATCCACTATCGCTAGGTTTCACGGGACGCGAATCTCCCGCTGGAAGCTGATCTCTGAAACAAAGCCCTGTTTACCCTAATGGCTCACTAGGCTCTTTGCCATAGAAACAAATAGCGGTAGGGGGATGTCAATAGAATTTAACATTTTGACATTTTTCCTCCGGCTCTCAAAACCAATATTGACAAGGCTCCCCTGCATGACTCTCTTTAGAGGAGAACCTTGGCATACAAATCCAGCCGATGCGGCCAGAGCGGCGGGCTGCCGGCCGAGGGCTGTGGCCAACAATAGGCAGCACAGGATGGGGCTCTCCCACAGGGCAGGTGGAGCGGCTACTGTCCCTGGTTTCAAGCTGGTCCGCAGAGGCCCGACGTATGAAAGAGCTCATGCTATCCCGCCCGCTTTAATGATTCCATGTGAGGGGACCAATTGTGTCTGTGCTCCAGGAACTGCTGGTGAGTGAGGTGCAGAAGAAGAAGGGACAGTGGGGGCACTCGCATGTGCTGAACAACCCCATAGTGGGTCGGGACTTCTCAAAGGCCAGATTACAATCAATTAGACCCTAATGAGCGGAAAGCTGGACTTGTAACCTGTTGCAGGAGGGCGGTTGTTTAGAAAGCTCCCAGTTGGCAGACACATCAATAACCTCTGAAATAGCTCCAGAGTGAAAGCAAGACGCAGCAGGAAGTGCCCGAGAGTGTGGCCATCTATGTCTGCTGCCTTGCCCGGCATTACTGGGCTGCAGCCCTCTGGTGACAAAAGACAAGGAGACAAGCAGCACTATCATTTCTACTGAATGCACTCTTAATGTTTGCACCTTGTGCACAGATAGCCTCAAAACACATCAACAACTTTTAATCTTGTATTTTGCTAAATTTATCGGGAGGATCTACGCTTCCACAAGAGAAAAGACGACGTGTGTGAGTGTGTTTGTCTTCGCCCAGCAGGAGAGCTCGTCCTCAGGCTGCTCCAACCTGTGGAGCACTTTTCTCCACACAAAGGGCTGTTTTTTATATGACAGGTTGGTTCACCGCAGGAGAGCCGGCGACAGTCATATAAAGGAAGGTGAAGCAGCTGGAAAAGACGCACGACAGCCTGAGGGAAACTCAGGAGGGAGTCGACTTGTGGGCGCAAGTGGGACCTGATGAAATGGCAGCTGTTAGTCATACATTCCTCTCTTATGGAAGAGAGACCTTTGCAAAAAATAAAAAATAAAGCCCAGAAGAAGTCCCATTTGCATCTGGAAGATGCTGCTCTGGTCTCTTGAAACTAAAATATGACTTTTGAATCAATTTGCAAAACTATCAGTTGCAGAAAACTACCACCACACATCATGTCTAACAGCATTTCAGTGGTGGAACATGGTGGTGGCAGCATCATGTTGTGGACATGCTGTTCTTTGGCAGGCAGAGAAAAGCTGGTAAGTACTAACTGCAAGATGGACGGAGCCAAACGCCAGGCAGCAAAGCTGAAACGAAACGTTTGAGATTGGAACCAACTTCTATAACTTCTGACATCTTAAAACACTTAGACTTTAAAAATACTTCAACTCCATAACTCCAATCTTACAATCATAATTTTTATTCAGTTGTATTTTGGCTTTTTATTTATACACGTGGATCAATTATAAATTCTCACGTCGCCAGAGGTTTCGAAAACTAAAAAGCTTACTTTCTTTGTTGAATAATTTTGCAGCTATATTTGTTTAGGATTATATGGAAAACCTCACTTTGACAGAACTTCAAGTGCATTAAAATCTACTCTAGATTTTTACATTGAGCATTATTTGTGATAAAATATCGGAGCATGTCCTTCTCTTGGCTTTGTAAATCACACACGTGGTTTACTTCTTTTTGTTTATCTGCGTGGGATAATTTGATGCCATGATCTCGTCTGCTCTCTAGTAGTCTGACACTCTGCTTCTTCACGACTTGCATGTTTTAATTGCTCAATAACTGCTTTGTTTCCTTTGATGTAAAGGAACTCACGTAACGTTTTGTCACATCAGGACTCCACGGTAAACCTCAACTCGAAACTGACAGTCAGTCAGAAACCAAACCAACGTTAAAAAGGTTTTAACGTTACCTTTGGCCCACATACTCCACTGGCAGTGGAGTTGCAGAAACAACCAGTTTTATGAAACTGAGTGGAAGTTTAGACAATAAACAAAGGAAGAAGTGAAAGCCTGCAGACTGGGACCTGGCCAGCATGGGCAGCCATATTAGAATAACTCAGGGGTCAACCCCGGTCTCTGAACCTTAGTCGTTTGTTGGAAACTTCTTAAATCACAGCAGCTGCAGTAAAGATGCTTGAAAGTAGTAAAAACTAATTAGTTTTTTCATAATCAGATACCGTCACACACATCCTTCTGTAGCTTGGACATTTTTGGTCATCCCAACACTCTGTCTTCCTCACTTTCTGTGACGTGGAAACACTTTCACCAATTTCATTTCATGTTTTCCTTTAGAATGAAATGTGGACACACAGCTGGATGCACACCGGAATTAGTTTCTCTAAAGACCCGAAAAACTGACTGAAAAGTTATTCTAAACTAAATGAATGGGGGGAAAAAAGCACAACTAATCACCAGTCTGGCCATTAGAAAGGTTTTGAAAAAGTCAAAACCTTTATGTTATGGTTCAGTAAAACGCTCACTGGCCTGTTAGCCAATATAAACTCAATAAATTCAACTGGCTCCATCAACTCAGTAGCCAAAATGTCTCTTTCTCCGCATGCTGACCTTCCCATGTTTTGATTGTTGTGGGAACATTCAGCAGCCCCAGCTTATCGTTTTAATATATGATGCTGTTAGTTTCCCCACGCCAAGCAGTTGGGCAGCAGTGCTCACCGCTGTGCCGAAACACTTTTAATCAACCGGAGCCCACTGTGAGATCCCGAGCCTCAGCCGGCGGCTGAGCATTTCACCTCAGCAACCTCAAGGCAGCGGCGAGCATTTAGTAATATCACGAAGCCGTCCAGCAGCTTCGGCCATAATGTGGCCGCTGACAGCAGAAACCTCTCGCAGTCGTGCAACCCCCTCTTCCGAGGTTATATTACAACACAGCGGGAGCTCAAGAAGCAGACGGGATGGGAAGCAGCGATTGGAAGTTCCCAAGGCAAGATGGCGTGTTCCCAGGCTGCGGTGGGGATAGACTCCCAGCATGCCACGCTCTCTGTAGTAACATTAAAAGTAAAGCAGGTGGCTCAAGTTTGGGGTTTTTGTTGGCCCATTTTCTTCAGCAGCTCATTACCTCAGGTTCTGGGGAGCAGCCTTAAAAGCAGGATAACCTGAGAGTTGATTTTTTTTTTTTTTCTAAGAAACATGTTGTAGGTGATTCTACTCATATCATTGTTTCATTCTGATAAAACAATGAAAAGTGACAACAAGCACTGAAAATCCTGCCTGATGTTTCCATTTCACCAAACGTCTGCAGTGGTTTAACAATTACAGAAGATGAAGGGGGAAAAAACCTCCAGGTGCATCTCTGGCCTTTTTTAAAACCGTTACCATTTGAATTGAACGGTATCTCTCATGTCTGACCGAGAACATAATCTCTTGTGTGTTCCTTAGTGCTTAGCTAATAGCACTGTTAGCAATCATTTCTAATGCAAGATCGAAACCAAACATATACGTCAACAACTCACTAATCCTAAAGACCAAGCAACAGAAAATCTGTTGACATTTTTCTAAATGGAACAATTGAAAACAATAATGCCAAAGCAAATGTGTGCAAAACTAAAAGTGGTCCAATAAGCCTCCCCACCCCAACAAGCATCTAAATTAAAATCAGTGCCCCCACTAAAGCAAGTTTTGTTATATGGCTTCCTCCTCAGAAGTTGAGAATCCCAACACTCCTCCACTCACTGCACTCCATATATTATCAGAGGCTCCAAAATTTAACCTTTATCTTCTTCCAGCAGCAAATCTATCTCTCCTAATGACTGCATTTTAGAAGCTAGCCATGGAAAATGCCCACCTCTGACCATCTTTCTTTATTCTACCTTATTAAGATGAAGAGCACATCGGCCATTGCTTCCTATTACCCTTTCAGCCATGGCAACAACTAAGCAAATAGCCCCAACTTGCCTCTTGTTACCCAGACCCTCTGTTTGGCCTCTGGTCTTGTATAAGTGAAGGATGTCTTTTTTTAAAGAGCTGCATTCTCCGAGACCCAAACGGACCCAAGAGCACTTATCAGGGACCTCCTGGATTGTAGCATGAATGCTGTGGCCTCAATGCAAACCCTTACACACTCTCAAGTAGCGAAGGCCAGCACCGACTGGCAGGTTGTGGTAATTTAACCGTCTTTTGAGTCCTACTTTATCCACAGTCTTGTAGACCTCAGTGGCAAAAGAGTTAATATCATCCAGTGTCAGTGCAAGATGGGATATTCGCCGTCGACGCAAGGCCTCCCTACTAAATGTTGAGCGACAAACAACTCGGGCCATCAGAGACATGCTTTTCACTCATGGTTGGAGAAATTGTTCCCTCAGGCATTCTGCACAGAAACCAAGATACATGGAGGTTTGCACAGAGGTTGCTTATAGGGGACGGCCCATGCCCACAGCAGGTCAACACCCACTGAGTCAGATCCAGAGGGCAACCAGGGTACAGCAATCACACACAGACACACACACACACAGACACACACAGTGTTTCACTCCTGTTGATGCATTGCACTATGAGGCGCTGCAGTCCAGTTGTGATTTACAAGCTACAGTCGGAGCTATTTGCATCTTTTTCTTACAGAGTAAATACACTACTGGCTTTGTGTTTGTTTTTTCTGCTTTCAAGATTTATTGTATTTCATACAAAATCTGTCTCTGTCTGACAATAGAGATAGGTTTTTTAAACTTCGTTGTGTGACTAGGGCTTTCCAGGATTTCCACATTCCTCTGTCTGCTAACTTCCAAGTAAAAGCGACGATAGGGAATTTTTCTTTCTGAATTTCTAAAAAAAAAAAAAAAAAAAGTGCAGCTGAATTTTTCCATCGCCGGTCTGTTTCACTCGAAGTGCAAAATAACAATCAACGCAAGACTTTGCTTCCACTGTTGGTTTATTTCTTTGTTAAGGAAATAAAACTACTTTCTGAATTTCTCCCAGTTTAAAGCTAAGTCAACTCTGTTTTAACTCTAAACAGAAATTAAACTTTGTTGTGTTGTGAAGTAAATTGTGGAAGCTTTGCTGAACGGATCAAGAAAACGCTCTTGATGCTTTGTGTCCTGTTATTTTGTCCCCTTTGACTAATTTGTTGATTGTTCAGCTTAAAATCAGTTCACCTTTTTATTCTCCTTTCACTGTAAAACAATAAAATGACACAAAAGTGTGTTGGCAAAGCAATGCATTCTTGGTTTCTATCCTGTTAGCCTGGTATTCGTTGGTTTATTTTATTTTATTTTTTTCATTCAGTGTTTATTTAAGCTGCAGTGAATGCAGTTTGCTCCCTCACGGTTCTGTATCATCAGACGACGCTAATGTCTGGCAAAAATAAACTAATTAAATTTTTTAAAAAGTGTTGTTTTCAAATAGTTAAAAGCAACACAAACTAAACTTGTCCTTTCATAAAAAAGTAATTATGATAATGTTGTTTCATATCTGTTCTTCAACGTCTTTAGATCGAGAGAAGATGCTCTGCGCTTTTTGAGATTTTCCTAGACGGACTTCATGTTGTCAGGCGGGTTCAAGTGACTTCCTGATTCAGCAGATCATGTGTGTGTGTGTGTGTGTCACTGTGGATCTGTCTGGAGAAACTCACCAACAAAAGGTTCACAGTACTTTCACCACACAGGGTCAGGTCAGTTTGTGTTATTCTAATGAAGTATGTCAATTTGTAGATAACCAGAACGCCACATAATCAAGAAGCGAGATGTCTGCACTTTTTTTCACACAAAAAATATCAAGCGCCATTTAAGATTGGGGTGGAGGGAGGGATAAAAACAGAAAACCTAAAGATAACACTGAAAATGGCAGCAAATAATGAAATTAGTAGAAGAAGAAAGTTGCATAGAGTGGAAAAGTGGTAAGTTTGCTGTTGCAGCATAACTACAGAGATGGTGCAGGAAAACCTAACACCTCAGACTGAGGCATGAGCGAGACCCACTCACCACACGCTGCTCTCACACTGATGCAGGCGAGTCACAAGAAAAATGATAAATCTCCATATTCAGTTGATTCACATTTTTAAACAATGATCATAAACAAACAAAAACAACACAGTTTTAAAAGTTGAACAAATGAAACATTGATGGTTTACCTTTGTTAAATTGATACTGTCTCCTTTCCTGTCCAGGTGACAACCTCACACCTGATCGGCCAGCCGTTGTTTGGTCATCACTGTGCTTTCTGAGAAGTCAAAGAGGTAACAATTATGTTGCATGGCGCTGCAGGTGGTAAAATTGTTAATTTTGTGTCATTTCTCTATCCTGACAGCAGACTCTGGCATCCACCCTTC
This sequence comes from Poeciliopsis gracilis, assembly GCA_911649635.1. NCBI lineage: Eukaryota > Metazoa > Chordata > Actinopteri > Cyprinodontiformes > Poeciliidae > Poeciliopsis > Poeciliopsis gracilis. The sequence continues at coordinate 13,372,641 of CAJVRI010001220.1, read as the reverse complement.
GTCTCCCAGTGATTTAGGTTATTCTCGGCCGGCTTCTGAAGAGACTTTCTGAGGAAACACTGGTACCGGGTGATGATTGCCAGCAGCCTAATGAGAGGGGCAAAAGAGCGCTTCGTGACAGGTGACTCGCTCATGGTGGTGTTGACAGCTCCACAGATCCGTGTGCTTGTGCAATCAGTGAGCCCAGCGGACAGACGGCTCTATTTCCCAGCAGCGTTCACACAGAGGCTTGCGGGAGGCGAGTGATGTGCTGAGCCTTGATGGGTCTCACCACTTCCTATTGTTCCCCCTGTCACTGATAACCCCGACGACCCGAGCTGAAGGGAGGAAGGCCACCGCTTGGCTTGTGGCTCTGGGCATGTCAGCTCTCTGTCCTCCAGTAACTTATTAACCAGCAGAGTCCTCCAAGAGCAGAAAGATTCCTCTCGCCGCTCTCCTTATGGTTAACTAAGAGCAAACAGCTCAACAGAGAGGAAGAGGCTTTTGCGAGGAAGGCAGGTTGAAAATAAAGCTTCAACTTAGCTTGTATTATCAAAACAAAATTAGCTTAACAGTTTAATTTTCGTGGACTAAGGCGATGGTCAGACCTCACATCTCGCAGGCACTCAGTCAGTGTCATGTGTCTGCTGCTGTAGATGTGCCTTGACGAACAGAGCATCGGAGTCTGGCTGGCATTACAATCACTTCCATTGTTTTGCTTTAGAGCAAAAAACCCCCCAAAAACGATCAAACTGTTGTGCATACAAGTGGGTCTGTCTGACTGAAGTTTGAGAGAAGAATTCAGTTTTCCGTCTGCAGATTTAAAAGTGTCCAACGTCTGGCTGCTGCGTGATGATGCGGTCGTGCGCCGAATGGAAAACAGGAAGGAGCGATGCCCATCAATCCTCCACAGTGATTATAAATACATCAGAGGATGACACTGCGTAGAAGTGAAATGAAAACCTCCAAGTGTCAGATGTGTCAGGAAGAGTGCAGAAATAAAAGCGAATGCTACTTCAAATATGTCTTTTAATGCATACAAATATTTCATTGTTAAATATAAACCCGAAATGCAGCTGGGAAATAAAAAAGTGGTGTCTGTCTAGAAAATTGATGAACAAACATGAAATATTTTTACATTTACTTTGACTTTAATTCTCACCTGAAGCCTCTAGGAAGTAGCTGCTTCATTTTAAAAAAAATTGTGCCACGTAAAAAAATTCAACTTATGCTATCATTTAAAACTTAGGATTTACTAATTGAGTCACAAATACAGCACCTTGCAAAAGTATTCATACATTTTTTTTAAAACTTTTTTATGTTTATCACATTATAACCACAAACTTTGATGCATTTTATTGAGGTAAGTGGCACATAAGTGTACACTGATACAGACATAATCAACAAATTGGAATATAATTAGAAAACTTAGTGAAACCTTTTTTATAGATGAATCACGCAGACTGATGATTTCAAGCTTTTATTTCTAATAATGACGATTTTCTGCTTACAACTAATGAAAACAAAGTAAATAAAAATGTTATATTACATTAGATTTAAAGCAGAAATGTTAACTTAATGAAAAGTATGTTTAAAGCACTTTATTCACACAGTTTTCCCCAGAAGAAAAAACATCTAATTTTGATCAATTAAATGACAAAACATGAACAAGGTAGTGGCTGTGTAAGTGTAAGACCTTACAAATGAATAAAGTAACTTATAAAACAGTGTGAGCGCTACGTCTCTTTTCATCCAGATGAAAGCAGATGAAGTTTAGCTGATGAGGAGAAAACAACGGATGCTTTTCCATCGGTTGTGAGACAGAAGTTTCTTCTGCTTGTCTGAGGTCTACAGAAATGACTAAGCCCGATTTCTGATAGGCGCATGGCCCTCTGACGAGGTTCAGTGCCCTTTTCGCTTGTAACATGGGTACCCACCGCCAGTTTGTCGTGTTTCTAGAAGTGACTAAACTTCCTTACATTAAACTTCCACAACAATGTGTTGTGAACATGTGACAACCGTTGTGTGTTTGCCAAACTCCTGCTTCTCAAGCTCCTCCGAGTAAATTCCCCCGGTGATTGTCGAGCTGCAAGCGTTCATGTCGAACTTTCCAATGCATAAATACAGCTTTAGGTTTCTGTGTTTACAGCAATAACACAAAGAGTTACAGTTATGCAAATTGTGCAACTAATAAGCCTCGATTTTGTTTCCAGTTTGACATGAAGCACGTCGTTTTATGCTTCTACTACTTGCTAGAAACCAAGAATTATAGTCGGTAGAAAGTCCATCTTTGATGGCACATTGCTGTTAGTTGATGAATATGATGCTGGGACAAATACAACAAAATCAAAGTTTGAATAATCATATTAAGGATTTTTCTGTAGCTCATGTTTAACCTGTAGTAAGACTCTCTGTTAGTGGTTGAGTGTTGCCATCTTGTGCTGAGTGTTATGTACTGCAGTACTGATTAAAAAGAAAATTCTCAACAAACACTTGCCATCCTGTATGCTAGAGTCAAATAAAATGATTAAAATCAACTAAATACCTAGCAAAGAAATGTCGTTACTACAAAACCAAGAGGCTTTCAATACAATCTGGTCTGCAGATCAAATTAGCTTGCAAAGAACTTTCCTACAAGATGTGGGAGCTTGTTTAGAGCCAACAACTCCTGGATATTGATTTTGAAAAGTTCTGGTCCCCCTCGACATGTTTTCACTGACAACCTGGGGAAAATGTCTTGTTATAAAAGAAGACTGAAGAGGAAAAGGTCATTATTTTATCAGTATTCAAGTATTATTGACTTTTCTTGAAGAAAATTTTCATGTCTGTATGATCTAACTTTTGAGAAAAGAAAAGGTTATTCCTTTCAGGATAGATGCAGATAAGTGTGTTTTATGTAATCTTTCTCCTTTGATAAATCAGAGGATTTCAAGGTTTTTTTCTATACTCTCTGTCAAACCGTCGTCTTCATCTGCATTTCTGTTGTGTTTTTTATCTTTACCACCAAAGACTCAAAGGCCAAACCTTTGAAATTGGATTATTTTCTCTAATGAAGACTTTGCCGGCCAGTTTCATGTAGCAGATGCCACCAACAGAGGATGCTTGGTAACAGGACCCCTCTACAAACTCCTTTATGTTTAAACGCGGCGTCGGCGAGCCGCTGCCGAATCCCCCTGTTTACTGGTTCATGTTTGCTGCTGACTTACGGCCCCCCGACACGGTAAACAATCAGGCTGAAATTCTGTCACATTAGCAGCATTGTAAAAAAAAAAAAAAAAGCCAAAACAGATCCTAATCTTTACTCGCTCATAAGAGTCTTATCCTGTTGATGGAAACAGAATCCCACCCATGTCAAGGCAGCCCACCGCCCCAGGTGCAGCAGCCACACACACACACAGGCTCTGGCTTGTCCCTTTTTATCAGTGTTGATAAATGGAAATACCCTCCTGGGCAGGCAGCCCAGCAGTGGCTCTACTAATTAGAGGGCCCGTTTCCTCGTAAATAACTAAAGTGGATAAAATCAGCCAGAATGGCTGGTAGTTTCAGCCTATAAAGCGAAAAAAAAAACAACAAAAAAACATGAAATAATTTCAACACTTAAACATGAAGCCTGACCAGCAGCAGAGATACAGTGAATTAACTGTCATGTGTTGATTTTTAAATAATCATCTGTAATCCATTCGCCTCAGTTTAACAATAGTGAAGGAGAAGAAAACATCTGGCAACAGCAGCTTAACAGCTCACAATAAGATCAGAACTGATTTAGTGCCGTCTTTGTGTCTCTCTGATGGCTGTAAACAAAGAAAAAGAACCCTGACGTTTCAGCCTCAACTCACCAGGTTATTTATGAGCTCAAATCTAACGATTCCTACATCTCATAAATATGACTCATGTTCTCACATAACGAGCTGAAGACACTCTCAGCTGAGGCCATAACTTTTTTAAAAACAGTGTTTCTTCATCTTTATTTTAGTTGTTTCCTCTATTATCCTTTTTGGCGTTTTTGATGTGTCATCAGGAAGTTTCTCAATTAGTATATCAGACTGAGAGTCTTCCTCATTTCCCACAGTGATGGTTTCATCAATTAAAGGGAAAAGCTGGCCGACCTGGCCTTATGTACAAAAGTGAAAACCCTTTGCAACATTAGCTGTCAATTGTTTGTGACAACTGGCAGCAAATTTTGGGAGAATTGATTTATTCTCCATCTGCTCTAAAAATGTCTTAAACTGAGTCATGATGTGCTGGTTTTTAAAATTAAAAAATATATATATTAACAAACAGAACAAACACGGCCAAGTCATGATTAAGTGCTTTCTTCCTGTAAGGCAACAATGCTGTCAGCCGTTCGACCATACAGTCCAAAAAAACAAAACGTGTAAAATAATGTTTTCTTTAGTGTGAAGTCTGTGTTATTAAAAAAAACTGCCCTAAAGTAACAAATATTAAGAAAGCCGTTAAAATGAAATACAAAAATGCATTTGAGCCAAACAAATATAAACTTTCTTCAAATCTGATGCACAAATAAATCAACAAAATCAACATTACACACAGAAATGTTGGGAAAAGGCCAGACTGAAGCAAATGTATTTGACTATAAACATCACTGCATGACTACATTACACCAAACCATGTGATGAAATATAACATTGCCCTTTAAGCGATGGATCTGACCTCTCACCATATATCATTCGGAAGTAAAGCCTTAATTTCACAAGTTAATAAGATGAATAAACAATGTAAACCTAGTTGTTCGACGTTCTGCCTGTCCGATAACAAATCCGCCTTTCCTTCTCTCTTATTCCCAGGTCGCATCTGGAAACATTAGGAGGGAAAGGCTTGAAATTACTCTGCAACCATCACGTCACTTTGTTACCAGCTGACTGACGCACACTTTCACGTGATCCTGCTGTTCTGCAGTCACTGACAGGCTACTGCTCCCTCTGCTGGATTTGAACTCTTTTGATGAGAAATCATAGCGTGCAAGTGATTAAATGTTTTTTTTTTTTTTTTTTTTTAAATCTCCCAAAATAAATTAGTATGGGATTTTAGAGGTCAGCAACAAGTCAGCAACCTAAAATCACATTCAAAACCACAGCGTTACCGGTGACTCTGCGTGCTGGTGGAAAATCTATTTCAAGTTTTGAAACATTATACCTCTGTCAGGCACGGCTGCCTGTAAGAACACTGCGTGTATTACGTGATCTAAAGCGCCGCTCTATATTTAACAAATCATGGGGCTGGCTGCACTGCTTGCTGCTGCTGAGGAGACGCCCTCCAGAAAGAAAATGCCATGGCTCTGCCTCCGCCTCTGAGCTGTGTGGACCGAGGTCACAGCTGAAGCAGGGCAGGTAGGAACCTCCGGAAGTGTGGATATATATATATATGTGTGTTCAATAACCAAAATGAAACTATAAAAGTACGTCCTGTTTTTATAACCCTTTCATTTATATAAATCTCATTGAAAGAGGATACATTTCTGAGAATGTTATTTGCACAATTAGCAAAAGCTTCAAAATTCTACTCAGATAAAATAATATGACTGTTTTTTTTGTTTGTTTTGATTTTTTTGGCTGTCTTAGTGTACCAGTTCAGTTAACCTTATCACATTCAAGTTTAATATTTACGCTAATAGAGAAAGTAATTACTTCTACATGGTAATGATGATGATAATAGAACAACTACATCCTGTGTAAATTACTAAATGTCTTCAATTACAACTGAAAGCATATTTATCAGCACATTTTGTGAATATGTGTAATAGAAACGTTAAATGATTTCATCTGTTACTGCTGCAGCATAGCCATGCGCTAAAATATTTAGGGAAAAAACATTGTTTGGGTAGGTTTATTCATTCTACATTTAAAAAGATAATTAGTTTAAATATAATCGACCCACATGTCTGAGACAAGTTCAAATCATCAATCACTGCTCAGAAGATTCTTTCTTAAATATTTTCCACTCATAAAAAGATTTTCAAACTGTAGAAAGACGGACTTCCAGTGGCTCCTACCTTTGACCTGCCCTCCTTGTGTCTGTAGTAAGAATAGCACACTTAGTGTTTATAAAGAAATTATCTGCATCAAGAGTGACAGTTTTAGCAAATACATAAAAAACTTATTTTTTTAATAAAAGTCACCTACTTCAGCTTTAAAGAATAAGTATCCACTGTACAAAAAAGCAATGTCGAAATCATCTTAAAGTGACAAATATGCTTTTTACATCACAGGTTCTGTTGAGCCCAGAGCCAGATGGATGACTTTGAGTACAGCTTGGAGATCAGCGACCGAGACTGGGAGTGCTTCTTTGCGGAGTGTGAGGAGTGCAACCTACTTCCTCCGTCAATAGCACGTGTGGATGACTCGGGGATGAGTGATTTTGACGACACTCTTCTCACCCAGAGAGCTCGAAGAGTTTACCCAACGCTGGGCTCCCCAGTGAACAACCCCCCCGTCGACAGCCCCAGTGACTCTCCTCCTGCGGCGCGATGCTTTGAGACAAAAGAGAGCAGCGGATTTGACAGTGTCCTCTCTGGCAGTGAGGAGGACATACACCTGCAGTCTGTCAACATATTCTTTGAGAGGCTCAAAGGTCCAAATGAGACCGAGCCAAACCAAGAGCGAGCTGGAAACAACAGAGAGGCAAAACAAGGGGCGCACCAAGTGAGTGGAAGCACTCTGCCAAAAAGCAGCGCTAAGTGTAGCACGCTGCCTGATGGAGTGGAAAAAGCATTTGGCAATGAGAGCCAGAGTCCTGTCGACCCCATCTGGAACATCGACACAGCCGAGTCCAACTTCTTCTCAGAACCTGACACCTGCAGCACCTCTCCCCTGAGCTTTTGCAAATCACCTGAAACAGAGTTATACATAACAGAGGGCGACTTCACCGACAGCGTGGTCGATGAGTCTGCGGGGAGCAATCCGCTCCATGACTCAACAGAGAGCGTCGTCGGCTCAGACTCAAGAGCTCAGCCCTGCAGATTGGACACGTGGAGAAGCATGGACGACGTCAAGCAAGACACGCCGACAAGTCCGGAAAGTCTCTGCACAAAGTGGAGCTGCAGAGAAGACAAGGTGTCGTCTCCGGAGGGGACCCAGTTAGTCTCCCTGCGGAGGAAGCGGAGACGGAAGAGGCGACTCAGTCTGGAGGCAGGTGAAGGTGGACATCCGTGTGAGAGGCACTCAAAGGAGGACCGTTTGACAGCAAAAGAAGGAAGACGTCTGTTTTTGTCGACGGACACACTCGATTTAAAAGAACATAAAAATCTCACGTATGTTCTCTCTCCGAATCCCGCCACCATCAGGTTCCCAGAGAATTTCTCTGCTCAGGAGATAAAAATTGAGCTCTCCCTCTCGGTTTCCCCAAGTGACAATCAGTGCCGACCGCTGCAACAGGAAGCATGCACAGGCAGCAATTATTTAACCAACCACACACCCAAACCCCCTTTGAGTCAAAGTGATGACACTGCTAATGATGCAGCAAATTCAAAACCAAACGGTGAGTTTCAGGTCACAGAATCCCCCGGTTTGATTGGAAATCATCCCGACTCGCCAGTTTCAGCCGCTAAAGTGGAAACAGAAAAGTCAAAGGGTCAGAGGCAGGAAGCGAAATCTGCCGATCTTCCGCCGTCTGATGATGAAAGAAACGTTCCAGCCAGTGACTGTAAAAATGAACAACATGCAAAACATCCAACAGCGGAGGTCAAATCAGTCACCCGTTTACCGTCATGTGCTCCTGCCACGGAAGTCGTCCAAAACGGCAAACTATCCACTGCTAAGTCAGACCTGGCGGCGGAGGCTGGAAATTCTGGCCTGGAGAAATGCACGGTGTGTCAAAGTGACTTTGAGCTGGAAAGTGATGGTCAGATCACGAATCAAAGTGGCACTACACTGGAAGAGACTCCCTTTTCTGTGCACACAGCTGGAGGGATCGCTTCTGAGCCGGGGGCATTCCAAGACGAGACTTTGGATGAAGTAATCAGTACTTTTCTAACATCAGAGCACATTAACAAGTCAGCTAACGAAAGCTACTTGTCTGGAAGTGTTTCTGGTTTAGACATAGAACAACAGACAGATTCTTTAGAGGTTCTAACATCAAATATTGTCTCAGAGAAACACGAAAATGTACAAATGTCACCAATTTCAAACTCAAGGAGTGACATTCAGAGAGAAACTGAAGCTTCCCAAAATGAAAACTTGCAAACAACTCCAGATGTCACACACGTGTCATGTCGCCCCACTCTGGACTCTGAACCAGACCTTTCACTTTCCAAGTTTGCAGGTTTTTGTTCAGCAGTTAATGAATCTGTTCAAGAAGAAACAGAGCAGCAAAACCTCTTGGCTGATCAGGAGGCAAACCGTACATTTTATGGATCCAAAAGCCCAGAAGAATCAAGGTCTGACTTTGCGTGTAAAGAGAAGGAAGTCGTCACTGCATCTAAAGATGTGGACAAACCAGGCAGGATGCTGAATTCTGTGTTTGCAATGTCGTCCTTCTGGAGGGAGATGGAGAAGCTGACGATTAACGACATATTGGGCTTACGAAATGCAGATAAACCTGTTCTTCACGGTTTACTTCCAGCTGTGACAGAAAGCGAGGAAACAGCGGTTGATTCAGGCATTTTTATTGAAGAGGATGAGCCCAATCCGGAAGAAGCCACTGAGGAAGTCCATGAGGTCGTTTCCTCATCTTCACGATCTATTACCTGGCGGAGTGATCCTGTGCTGGTCAGTCAAAACCCAGATTCAGGTCCAGAGAGCATGATGTTGGAATGTGAGACTGATTCCCAACCTGTGCTCACGGAGAGGCCTCAGAAATGCCTTAAAAAGATATCGAAAACAGTCAGTGTGCACAATTTGCCAGCCTTGGAATCGCATTTGTACAGCTACACATGCAAAGGTGATGGATTGCGAGTCTTAGAAGAACAAGAAACAGAAAACCTGACCTTCTTTGCAGAGAGTGGCACATCGAAAAAAGACACAACTTTACCTTCGTCCTCTACAAACACCTACAGGATCTCGTTCACAGACATATTTCAGTACTTCTTTGGAGGAAAACAGTCCATTTCCAGCCAGCCAGCAAGAGAAGATACAACCACGCTCTACACCAGTGGAAACTCGGTCCCTGAAACTTACGATCATTTCTTTTCAGAGTTTGACAGTGAGAGCTTCTTCTACCCTCTCTTAACAACAGAAGAGAAAAACAAAGGCAAGCCAGTTCCTATATTCTCGTACTCTCGCTCAACTTGCAGAAACTTCCAGTTCCCAGAGGCCTATGAACACTTCTTTGCATCCTCCTCATCTGACGATTCATCTGGGGAATCTGACGAAGAGGAAAACTTCCGACCAGTGAAGGTGATGACCAGGTTCAGCCGTAAACTCGACTCCAGGAAGGTCACCACCGATGTGTACGAGAATTTCTTCACGGACAGCGACGTCGCAGAGAATCTCTTCTCCCTGAGTTCACTCTCCTTCAGGAAGGTTCGCTTCACAGCTCCTGCAGCCCAGGAGGAGAGGACAGACTTGCTTGTGCCCGCGAGGCAAAGCTCCAGTCATCAGTTGCAGAAGATTGGTTTTCCTGTCAACACGCTGGGCAGCCCAGATGTGACGTTTCCCGACCCACTGCTCTACCACCTGGAGGAAAGGATCTCCAGACAGCTCGCCCTGCAGCCGTGCAGATACGAGGGCTTGGAGGTGGCTGTTTCTGATCCAAGTAAGCTAAAATTATTTACAGAGCACACAGTAAACAAAAGAGAAAAACTTATTAGGCTCTTATGGTCAGGGTGGCCACAAACCCATTTGTTGTAATTGCATAAAAGTACTCCATAAATGACTTTAGTGCATACAATGTCTACATGTGTTGGACCCTCAACCACGAAAACATATTTCTTGAGGTGATAAGAAGTTAAATTGCCAAGGTACACATTAAACAAAAAGAACAGGAGCCTCAAGACTTAAATCAGCATCAGCACCGATATCCTCCTTTATTCTGAAAAGAAGGATTATGGGATCAAAAGTGCTGATGTTCAGACAGGGGCTTTGTTCTTGTTTAGCAGCTTCTCAGTCCTTAGACAATTAAAAGTATCTTATATATATGGACAATGAGAACAGTGTTCAACAGCTTTAGCTTTGTGATTGGCTCAAGCCTGGATGCTTCCCGGGTCTTTCCTGAACTTCTCAGTTATTGTTTTTCCAGCGATGAGGAACAAATTGGAACCGAAGGGTTTTCCGACAGGTCGATGACCCCACACATGAAAATGAGCTTTCCGGAAAGAGAGCAGTTTCAATAAATCATCAAAGGCCAAGAAATGAATACTTCATTATTGCCACCGAGAAGTGTTTGTAAACTTCTCACCAGGACTGTTGATGAGTACATGCAACCTAAGCCGAATCAAATTTAGTTCCGTCCTCTGAACAACACAATAGTAACTCATCTGACCTTTTCAGTCCGTCTCTCTTTGTTTGCCTCGCATGTTGGCGGTCGTGGTGTAGAAATGTCACCCACTCTACCCTAACATTTGAGACCGGGACGGATTCTCTTTCCCCAGCTGTCAGATGACACTGAGAGAACGCCATGCTAGCGCCAAGAGGCATGGTCCTACGTGATAACTCGACTTCACTCAATGAGAGTCTCCTCTAAGCTGCCAAGAGAGCAGAGATTTATGCTAAGAGGGGAAGTTGAGCTACTGGCTCTCAGAGTGTCTTTTTGGAAATCTCTCGTTTTCAAAATGCAGGTGCCTTTAATTTATTTTCTAATGGTTTTGAAAAAAAAAAAAAAACGATATCTTTGGCTGAGCAGTTTAGTTTCATCTTTTAGACATTGGTGCAGGTTTTAGGAACTTCTCGGCTGAAAACAATGTCCTGTCCTGGAAGTATGAGTAGTTTTCTATAAACCCATGTGGCACAGTTGCATGAATGGAGCATTTATTTTAAATCATTCCTATTGTTTCAGGGTTAGATGCCCCCTTCCTGCCTCTGAAACAGTCGGATATGTGCTTGGTGTGTATTGCGTTTGCTTCATGGGTACTGAAGACTGCCAATCCTGGAACTGGTGACACCTGGAAGGCCGGTAGGTGGATTATTACTGTGTGAAGCACCAATAAGACTTAATGTAGTGAGAGAGCTTGCAAACAGTGTTTTGTAACTAAAAGGTTTTTTTTTTTTTATTCTGACATTAAAATGGAAAAAACATACAGCTTAGGAGAGACTGTAAGGACTTTTAGTATCACTCCTAGGCTCTGTTGTGATTTCTTAAACATACAACCAGAAACTAAACTATTTTAAAATAAAATCAGATTTTAAAAGCTCCACAATGAAAATTTCCAATCCCCTGTGAGTTTTGTCATGACTCTGATACGGTTTCTCCTTTCTCCAGTCCTCCTGGCAAATGTGAGTGCCCTGTCTGCCATCAGATACCTGCGTAAGTACGTCAAAGTGGAGCCTGCAGCCAGTGAGACGAGGCCCTGCTGTCCTGCCTTAACACAGTCTTGATCGTTCTCCATCTAAACGATTTTCTATTTTCTGTAAGTCTCTTTGAGCCTTCAAAGGACATCAGTCCTTAGAAGAAACAAGAGTTTCATTGACCTCTCTACACATTCATATTCAGCTTCAGATTGTTTTCATTTTTGTTGAACTTTTTCAATTCTTCGCCCCTTGAAACGTGAGAGCATTCATGCGAGGTTTAAAATGACCAAAGGTGAGAAAAGAAGGTTTGAGAAATTTGTAAATAACGACGGGAGACGAGCAGCAGGTTTTCTCTGAGCTGGACGGACTTGAGGTGACACGACAGATGAATGTGTGATAAATAAATGTGAATTTGAGGCACTTAAACATTTCAGGGGGACAACTTTCACCGGGGATTTTATGTATCAGATGCTTTTATTCCAGTATGTAAAATATTCTTATCACCAATTCCTTGTCGAGTTTGAAGAAGCAGGTTATACTAAACATGGTAGAAAAGGATGTTTTATTTTAGGAACAACATTTTGTGCCAGTATCAATCATGCAATAAATTACTTGAAGGGCATTTTGTTCCTAGTGGATCATCTGTAAAGTCTTGAGCGATGTTTTATTGCTGTGTGTGTCACACTGAGCCGCTGGTTTATTTAATAGACGAAGAAAAAGTTTCTCTGATCTGGGTTCTGGTTCTTGTTAAAGAAGGCTTAAACACAAGTGAGGACTAACCTCACTTCTCAAGTCATTTTTTCTTTTGATGAATTCAGATCGTGAAACAAACGTAAGTATCAGAAAAAAAAAATTTGTAATTACAAAAAGCAATTTTTAAGTTATAATTTAATTAACAAATTATACAAAAGCCCTCCAACTCAGCCTGGCCTTGCATGGAAAACTAATTCCTCCCTTGTGATTGTTATTCTGGGCTTTTGTGTCACCTGGATGGGGCAACGTTGCACTCCTGAAGAAACTTAAGTCAGCTATGAAATGATTCTCACTGTGGCTCATCGTAGCAACAAAGCCTTAGAAATGGCCTTGTAACACTTTCTAGACTGACCAATATCAATGATTTAGTTATTTATTTATTTATTTTTTGCCTTCTGTTCTTGTATTTCTTTAAAGATGTGTTTCTTTTTTTAGATGTACTTCATGTTGTCAAAAAGGTTCTTGTCAAGTAATTGTTTGATTCGACAAGTGCTATTCATGCATGATGTGGTTATGTTTTCACTCTGGGCCAGGTTGGATTGGGTATCCTTTGTTCCTTTCTTAAATCATAATTTAAAACAGCTTTTTGTATTGTCACCAGTGATCTTTGATATTAAAATTTGTTTAAGAATGTAAAATTTTGACCAAAAAAAACTAAAATAAATCTGTAATGGAAATTTTTTTAGACCAAAATCTAGAGTTTGAAATACTAATTAACTCAATTAACTAAATGATACAGTCACACTGAGTATTCAGGAAAACAATGTTTCTCCAGCAGATGGCAAACTTGTTCCACCCAAACTTTGCTCTATTTAATTCCAAGTGAGTGACTTTACTTTGAAAAGTTTGTAATTCAACTACCAGAATTGATTTTTTATTTATTTATTTTTTTTAAAAGACATATAATCAAGTCAATCCAATAAGATCCTACAGGCAAGTCTAAATTGAGTAAACTTTGACTTGCCTGAGTAAATCACAATTGAGTCGAGATCGGTTCATCGAGGAGCCAGAACCGACTCCATCAAGTCAATCCCTCGTTCTGAGGAGGGATGTGAACGGTCGATTGCAATTTCAATTAATAATATTTGATGCAGAAATGTATCAAGGTGTTTCAGGAACGATAAGGATCTCAGAGTTATAAATGTAAGTTATACAGAGTCAAGTGCATTAAAAACCTTAAAACAAGTCGTAGCATCCCTCACAAAATGCTCACAAAAGCTGATTTTCTTTTCATTCTTTAGAAATTTCTCTGAACTTTTATGATGAAAATGAAAAAGTGAAATGAAAATGGCTTAACTAAAGAGTCTGCTTTAGGCTATGATGAACAAAGCGGTGTAATGAAAAGGGGAGGAAAACATTCTTTGCACACGAAGCCCTTTGTTTGTCTTCTATACCGGCCTTTCCCAGCAGTCACCGTGTGAGAGGAACGAGACACACAAGACATAAAAACACAGACATACAGAAACAGAATTAGATTTTACCAAGAAAGAAACACAGAAAATCCAGCCATACTAAATAATAACATGCGATGTAAAACCAGAACTAAGTTAACAAATGTGCTTATTGAGCTAACATCTGTCTTTGAAATCTGAACATATTAGAATCTGACAATATAATTAAGAATGCTTTTTTTTCATCTGTTTTGTCATGAGTTTACATTTCAGGTATTTTTTTTATGTTTAGCATTTATTTAAAAATCAGTTTCTTAGTAATTTCAAAGGTCATCCTACAACTGTGCCACACCAAAAAACCAAAAATGTTCGAAATAAAGAGACTAACTTGTGGGTAGATTTTCCACTCTTTTATTTTCAAATATTAATAATAAAAAACACACCAAACAAAAATAGAAAAGTCACACATTTACACTGCATGAGTTTTTTTTTTTTTTACAACGTTAGCACCTTTAGGACAATCGGTTCACGCCACGTCTTTTCCCATTAACAATGCGGCTTGTTAAATTTGCAACATTTACAAACAAAAATAATCACATACTTTGTAACAACTCAAGCTGTAATGGAATGCTTTTGCTGATTTCATTTAGAAACAAAATGAAACGGTACACGAAAAGACAATGCAAACAAAATAGCAACAATGGAGTTAAATAATACATAAAATAATTATTATTATTATAATAAAGTTACATACAATGCACTGTATGTGCCCATCTTTAATGCTACATATGAACCAGACAAGTGAAATGCGTCTGTCGCAGTGTTTTATTTTTTTCTCCCACTCTCCCGGACAAAAGCACTTCCTCAGATTTGTTACTCCACACTGTACACACCAGCAGACGCTCCGGCCACAACCGTTGGCTTTTATTATCCCTGTGATAGTGATCTGATGTTTGCGCACGTCCAGACGAGTGCCGGGCCTTTTGTTTTGTTTTATGACCATCTCTGCCGAGTTGCCATGGGACCAAGGCCCTGGGCCCCAAAGTCTAATCCTGTCCACTGTGTCGAAATTCCACACGCCGGCTGAATCATCCCAGTCTCACCGTCGTACTCCCAAATGTTGTCATAGTCCACTTCCTGGTCATCTGGGTCCGTGGGTTCGAGGTAAGAATGGCGATCTATAGGTGAGAGAAAATTCCCATGCGATTAGTTTCAAACAAAACTTTTTCATGATTGTACGAACTCGGACAAAGTCCCAGAGTAGGTGTGTCTTTGTCTCGTTTCACACTACAGCCGCAGAGTAAATCCTGAGGAGCAGCATGCCGCAACAAACTCATTGTTACTCTTCTAATAATACAAAAAAAAAAATGCAAGTTGACAAATGAAATGACATGTCAACAACCTGCCAAAGAATCTCTCTGTGGTAAATTCCTATCAGACGGTTTTGTGCTGGCAGTCGCAAAGAAAATGCATGTCCTGTCTGAACGTTGAGCCTCTTAATCCTGGGACGTCGCATGAAAAGGCGCCGCTCCAGAGGCACGTTTTTGCACACTTAATGCACCTTCACTTCAACCATTTGCCGTATTGTATGCATGTAGCGCCTTGCAAAAGCATTCACACTTCTTCACTCCTTTCACCTTTTGTGCTGTTACCACAGATTTTACGCGATAGACCAGCGTTGAACCAGGTTGTTATCCCGGGTTTAAGGTCATGGCTTAGTAACCTTTAATGACGGAACAACATCAGGATGTATGAGGGTTATTTTTATAACTAAAAACAACAACAACAAAAAATGACTTCAAAAAGTTGATTGTGTAACTGGACAAAATGGGTACAAGTTCAAGAGATATGAAGACTTTTGTATGAGCACAGCTGAACCCTGGAGTTAAAACAGAAAGCAACGAGTACAAAGGAGTTTTTCATAAATTCTTACCTGGTGAGTAGCCATAAGGCGCGTGAGAAGCGTCCCTCACAGAGCTTGACGGGAGATGCGTCTGTCAGCAGATGTGAGAACAGAAAAAAATCAACAAACAATCACCATGCTCCAAAGCGTGCCTTTCACTTGCAGGGTCTGTTTAAATATCCCCTTCGGCACAAGTATATAAACTAGCTCTACTTCCTCATAGTGCCCTGGTATTTCTCTTTGAAGCCCAGCATTCCAGAAACTGGAGCATCCTGGGAAGTGTGGGCCTGTTTCCTGCCTCACCTGCTCTTGGACGTGACCGGGCATTTGCAGGAGCTTCAGCCTGGACACGGCCTCTGCTCTCTGCTCTGCTTGGCTTTGAGGCATGTCCACATCTAGGCCTGAAACCTGCGCCTGGGTGTTGGCCAGGACCAGGTTTCTCCCTGTGCGTCTGCCCATGGGGGGAGTGCGTAGCTGGAAAGACGAGGGTAGGAGAGGGGCATCCTGATGGTTGTGTTGGATTGGTTTGTTCCAGCTCTTCTGCTGAGAAAGAGAGAGAGAGAGAAAGAGAGAGAGAGAGAGAGAGAGAGACAAACATCAAAATATTTGAAATAAAAGCATTTCTGTTCCTATAACAAGGCTTGTCTTCTAGAAACAAGGCTTCCAACAGTTTTATCTGGCTTTGCACTATTTTTGTGAAACATCCTCAGAGTAAACAATTCCAGCACTAACAATGTCCTTGAGTTTGTTGGGTTGCACTGCTTGATATCAGGCAGTCTGTTCAGGTGTAAACTGAAACTGAAGATACAGTATCATTGACCCACTTACCACTGGCCTGGACTCCTCCAGGCTGAAGATCTCTGGGGTGCAAGGCTCATCGTACAGGGGAGACAAGGGCTGACGCAGGGCGCACAGGTCAGAGTGGCGTTGGCTGGCACTCAGAGAGTAGTTCAGGGATGTCTGTGGTGTGCTCCAGCTGTTCGACTGATCCAAACAGAATCAAATGTGAGTCCAGGAAGCAAACATTAATGCAATTTCCTCAGGTGCAATATGTTTTTAAATCAACATTTTGGATCATCTCAGACAAATACCTGAAGCAGAAGGGCAGTAAAAACACTTTTGTTTACGAATCATAATTATTATTAAATTATACGCATGATTAAACTGATTGAGCTTTCAAGCCCAGTCCGTATTTTTCCCCATCTGTTAACCCCAGAAGATGAACCCTCCCACCATCTTGCTATTTCAGTTTCTGCACACATGGCATGTAAAGTGAGCCGACAGTCTCAAAGGGAATATTTGGTTATCGAGCTCCGACGCCAGACCGACTTACCTTGACCAGCGGGGCTTTCTCCAGCCGCTGAGGGCTGACACGGTGCAGGGCGGAGTAGGGAGTGCTGTAGATCTGAGACAGCGGGGCGCTCTCCGCAGGCTGCAGGTAGGAGCCGTGCTGCGGCGAGGAGTAGCGCAGCGACAAAGGTCTCGGGTTGCGGTCGGGCCTGGTTTGGGAGGACACGCTGTTGGTCCTGCTGCCCAGCCGGGCCGTCTCGATTGAGGAGGGGCGACTGGAGCTGTACTGTAGGGAGCAGGAGTCACGTTCTGTTTTTAGTTGACAAAGTCATTTGAGAGCTAGAGAAAAACATCTCCATCAAATTAATTGGAAGAGTGGTGGTTAAGGTCAAAAGTTTAGCAGCAACATTAGTTCTGGGCACTCGGCCCTCTTTTTAAGCTAATTGGACTGGCAGGGAGGATGCAAACTCCACGTCTGGGGGAGTTTGGTCAGAGGTCCTGATAATGCAGAGAGCCTCTGGACTTCAAAAGAAGACAGATGTTTACAATCAAACTTTTTCTGCCGAGTCAGAACTTTGAGAAGTGCATCTGAAGGTGATTTTGTCGTTTTGTTCCCCGTGTTTTGGCTCACCACCTGAACAGCAGTAAGAGGAGTACCTTGGGCTTAGCCCATGCTTAATCATTTATTTGATGAAAAGTGTCGCTCAGTTCTCCGAAAGGCATGCCAGTGACACAAGGACAACTAACTCCAGCAACCATATTAATTGCTGCTTGTTTGATTAGTTTAAAACTTTAAAAGAGATAGTTAAGGATTTTACAAGCAAGCAATTAATGCTTAACCTGGAGCAGATGGCTCTCTTGGATTCTTCATTTAGATTGAATCCAGATTAGTTGAGCTTGTTGAGAGAAAGCCTGACTGGGTCCAAGACCAAAGTGGACCTCTAACATCTTAAGACAACTATAATATCAAAAGTAGTGTTGTGGTTTATTTAGATGCTTTTATATTAACCCTAAAACTGCTTCCATTTATGCACTGGGCAGATCTAGAAGCAGGAGCAGAAGCACCTTTAAAGGCAGGAACTAGAGGTAGGCTTTTCTGTTCAGAGTAACATAAAACAGGAAGAAACACCACTTCCATTCTCCACTTCCCCTGCAGACACACATAAGCTTCTCTACAATCACTATTAAAGGCAACTTTGATGGTACTTTGAAGGTTAATAAAGGAGAGAATAAGAAATCTGCTCTGGTTTTGGCTGCTTTTGGATTATAATGTCTGCTTCAGCCCATAGAAACCAGTTCATCTGGACTTTTGCTAAATGAATATGCCAAGGGAGGCGCTCACTTCAATAATTACAGATCTGTTGTTTGAATGAGCAGGACGAGGTTGACTTACACAGAGAGGCTCGGAGTATCCTGGAGACGTCAGGTTTTCCTCATGAACCGGCACCTGAAGGTTCAAGGACCCACGCCCGCTTGGCGGCTGGCTGTATTTGAGCGACTCCGCTCTTCCTTGGCTGTTTCCACTCCATCTATCGAACTTTGTTGCTTGCTGGCGATGAAAGAATGCAAGGTATTACTACCTCGCAATACAAAAACATTGCGCAACTATTTTCCCTAAATAGCTTTCAGGGCCCATGGTTTCCCCACCACATGGCTCTATTCCTGCTCTACCAGTTCAGCAGATGTATTTGCTCTTTAAATTCACCATCAGCTGCAGACGGCAACATTATGTTTCTGTGAGTGTGACAGGGAGCGGCCCTCACCTCTTTGTTTGTTGGCGTGTATATGATGTCATACACGGGGGGTGGAGGGCTGAGAACAGGGACGTCAGCAGCTTTGAACTGCTGGATCCAGTCACAGAACTCTGTCCTGTCCTGACAGGACACCACTATGGGGTTGATCAGCTTTCCTGTGAAGAGCGGACAGAGAAACAAAGACCGTCATTCGGTCTGCTTGCTCACTGGAATGTGCTGCAGCAAGAACATTATTCACCAAGCGTAAACCCCCCCTCTCATTCATTGAGGGGTTACGCTCTGTGACGCAAGACAAGTCAAGAGCTAGCCACTTAGCATAAAACATATAATGTTCCCTTATCAACGTGCCAGCGTTGCTGATTCAGCACACCTACCTTCAATCATAAAGGTGTTGGGCTTAACGTCCTGACAGGGAGTGGTTACTGTAATCATGTTCAGTGGAAGCTTGCCCTGTAATCAGAAAGACAATTGAGTGCAACTCCTTTATGCAAACACAAAGACCAACAGGAGCACAGTCTTCATTACCTTGTAGAAGAGCCCGTTGCTTTCCTCTGATAAGATGATCAGGGTAGAAGGGTACATCACCAGCAGCCTGTCACTTTGCTCCTGTGAAGATATGGTGGCAATGAAGCACTTTTTCCTTTTGTCTTGGCAATGATTTTATCAGGTAGCAAAATGTTCAACTTTCAGTAGTTTCAAGGTTCGGTTTAAAGGTCAAACCGTTAACACGGTAGTCCATTCAGTTGTTGTTCTCTTGCATACAAAAGCTAATGGCTATGACATTCAAGCTCACTATTTTAAGACAAGTAGAAATAAACTCTGGTTTTGGTGCTAGCTGTTAGCTTTGGCCTCTTGGATCAGCTAATCTGGATTAATCCCAAATGAGGGCTCCAATGGAGTTATTTACTGCATGTAAATATGAAGTGTGTGAAATCTGTCTAACCTCTAATATTTATTATAAAAGTATTATTTGTCATAAAACAACATGTTATAGTTGTTTTATGACAGAAATCAACTTTGCTTCAAGATCAACTAATCCAGATTTATCCTAAAAAATGCTTTTTTTTTGCACACAGGATATTAAATGCCTGTACTCTTGTGACAGAACCTCAAGAACGTCTAGGGATAAGAAAAGATAGCGTTGGAATAAGCTGCTGGAGATTTATGACATTTGATTTGTTTTAAAGTGATAGTCCGTCTTGGACTTGACTGCTATCAGACCACCGTTTAGCTTCTGGGAACAACGAACCAGGATTGTTACGAAATGAAGATGCCAAAAGAGTTATCTTCTGCAAGAAAAAAAAAAACACATTAGGTGCCTATGACATTTTAAAAGTCTAAAACTATCTTTCACCCTTGAGGTTCTGAAAGATAAACGGGTTTCTAAATTATTCTCAAAGCAAGAAGGCAAACCCTGAGAACTCCAGAAAAGAAAAGCAAGCGAGATCCGGTGCAAAAAAAACCCAAAAACAAATAACAAGCTCTATGTTTGTAATTCTCCTTTGAGAAGTTCCTCGTGAGATCTCAGGTCGAACCAGTTCATGGGGCATTGAAAGGTGCGGCAGACTGACAGAGTTTATGTTTCCTCTCTCTTGGAGAGGGCGTGTCTCTGGACAGACAGCTGACATTCCAGCTGTGAGTTGAGTCGAGTCGCTCTGTGAGCCGAGCAAATGCCTATCTCACGCCCAGGCCCTAAATCACATCAATAGAGCTGCCGCTGCTTCCCATGAAGAATTAACGGATATTCATGCCAGGCATGTCAGAACTTCTGGTTGATTGGCTGCTGTGCGAAGCTCCTGTAGCAATATTTATGGAGCCCTTATCTGATTCTCTTCACTGACAGATCTTGCCACCTGGTTAAATGCTGCCAACTCTGAGGTGCACTTCTACGAAACTGCATGGTGGATATTTAGACGGAAGGAAAAATGTGGACTCCCTTTTAATTCACCCTTTGAATTGTGTTGAGGTAATGCAGAGTGTTGCGCAATTGGAAAACTGTGAGTCACCTGTCTTCGGAGCTGATGTTATCCTTCTTTTATTCAGGGTGAGAAAAAAATTCCCACACTTTGGAAACAGTCATGAATTACACTCAGCTGTACTTCACCGTGTGTTTCCAGAAACATGCAAGTGGCCAGCAGCAGTGATTCACTCCTGATAAGGACCGGTAGAATCATACCTGGCAGGGCAGGTGCTGCAGTCGGACTTTGGTGACGTAGTTGATGGGGCCCAGGCTGTCCCTCTGAGAGCCCTCCCACTCATAGATGGGCTCTCTGTTGATGGAGTTCCTCAGCTCCTCTCTTCCTTCAGATTTGTTCTGGTTTATCTGCGGAAAGGTAAATTGAAGCGGGATTACCAAACGTGAATGATCATGATCTGATTTCTATTCTTGGAATAGAAAACGCCTTAAATTCAAAGCCTTTCTACACATCTGCTACCCGAGTGAGATGTGCTTAAAATAAGTTCATTTTAAAGTAAACTCACTTCACTTTAAGTGAGTGAGTTTGGGAGGGTTTCTTTCTGTCCATGGTGCATTGCAGCAAAACAAAGTTGGTTCTGTGTGACACTTAAATGCTTTGGTTATTGCTCTTGTGGGCAAGTTTAGACAAGTGGCAATTATGTTGTTGCTTGGTATCGACCATTTGCATGAATCAGGATAAACCAAAATTTTAAAATGCAGCAGTTTGAAATAACACAAATATTTTATCATACTAGTCCCAAGATTTCAAGTGTTTTTTAATGAGATGCTAGTAAAAGTGCCGCTCTAACAACTGTTGCTGCTCACTACCAGTCAGCTGGCTAAAATAAGGTCCTTTATATATAAGTATATATATATAAAGTATATATCTTTACCAAGGGTTCTGATAATACTGCATGATGCTTTACTTTTGTTGTTTTGTTCTCTTATGACACATTCAGGCTTGCGTGTTTCATCAACCTCCTGTGAGGTCGGGGTCAGCCTTTAAACCCCATTCAGTTTAAAGTAGGTCGTAATGCGGTCCAAGCCTCTCCCTGTTATGCAGAGCTTCAAGGAAATCCAGCAGCGGCCTTTAGTGACTCACTGTATTTGCACACTCACACATCCTGCTTTATCAGGAGTGACTGGAAACAAAAGCTGAGGTAGATTAAAATATACAGACAAGCAATGCCTTTGAATTCGGAAATAATATCCAGAAGGAAAAGTAACTTTTTCCTTCTGCGACTTACTCTCACTCTGGTGTAATTTTCAGGTTGGATGGCAGTGCCTCCATTCTGCTCGATGCTCTCCTTGAGGAGGCCAAACCACATGTCCATTTCGTCCTGACTGTTGCAGTAGACGATGATGGGGTTCAGGCTGACACCTGACGGACGGGATTGAAAGGAAAACGGATCATTCAGGCGTGCCTCTCGGTCACGTTAGCATAAACAAAAAGGAAATCACTCTCCAACGTTGTTTACTGCAGGTTACGCAACAAATACAGGAAAAGTTAACACATGCAGACCACATGTAAGCTCCTGAAGGCCCCGTTGACCTGCTGTGTTTGGTATTTTAAAGATTGGAGCAAGAGCTCCCTCCCACAGACTGCTCTTACCCAGAGGGGGCAAACAGGGCCGGGATGATCCAAGCTGCAATCCCCCTCTACCTATCAGTCCTGCACATACCACAGATAACCACCAGAGATATTTTGTTTCATTTCAGCCTGTGGCTTTGTACTCTAATAGTCTGGAACCGAACCGCTGAACGTTGACCGCTCCGCGATAAGCAGTAGCTTGGCTGGGAGTTGTTTTTCTTTTACTGGCTTTAAATTAAGGGCCTTTGCTGGCAAAACTTGAACTGTTGCACTCTCTTAAAGGGTTTTTTTTTTCTACTAAATTCCAGCAAGATGTGAGTATTTAAACTCATCGGTTAGTTTACAGAAGTTACAAGCTGTTGTTACAAGCAATTATCCGTCATTAGCCGACTTTCACAGCCACATTAATTTGAACTATGCAGGGTCTTCCGGGAACTCTTCAGCATCCTCCGGAGCTGCGTTTGCTTTGTCACCTTCTAACAAGCCACCATTCACCTCGCGGAGCAGCTCTATGTCATTTCTTCCCTTTGACTCAGAACTTATCCATACTTCCTTCTTCACGTTTCCTGTCAGCGAGGCCTCCCAAATGGCAAGAAAAAAGGGTTCATACCAAAGAATATGAGTGCTGAAACATAACACTGGAATGTGGGAAGTCTGTTCTGAGAAACTGCAGGGCTAATTTACAATAAAAGGAACACCAAAGAGTTTATGTGTTTTGACAGCAAAGACTTTAGAGGGATGGAAATGATGAGGAGCTACAATAACAGAAACTTTACACTGTCTCGTCTGAGGAAGATTATCCCAAAGTGGTTTATGTATGCTTGTTTTGTCAAAAGAAAAACAGCAAATTTAGATTTCCAGCCGATATTGATCTGCAGTTTTTGGACCGCGTCATAGATCATGTGAAGTGACAAGGTTAAGAGCGATAGCCGGGCTTTTCAGCACAACAGCTGGGCTCACTGAGGTGCACCTGTTGTCTAACAAGCAAGGCTTTTAAGACCAGTTTCCCCCCCCCCGCCCTCGCCTGACCGACGGGTGAAGGGGTCCTGGCTCTAGTTAGTCTGGGGTTTGACTGGAGGTGAAGAGGTGAGGAGGGTCGCGGCACCTTTGAATCACTGAAACAGGATGAAACGGGGGGAGGCTGAAACTTGAAAATAGTGTATTTTAAACAAAAAAAAAAAAAAGAAAATCCAAAAGATGTTGAAATCTCACTGTAACTTCTAAACCCCCGGTATTTTTATTGAGAGTGATAACCAATAAAACACAACCGATGATTATAACATACCAGCGCTCTGTGCCAACAACTGCCTGGATTATTTCTCACAAAGACACTTACCGTTTATTTGGAAAGCATATTCCTCTGGTTGGCTGTGATTACAGTTCTGCTGCAGGTTGCAGATAGAAAGCTCCTTCAACGGTAGAGTTCCCTGTGCAACGTAACGACAGTATTTTAAATGCAAAGCCGCAAACAAGCAGCTGCCAGACACATTCTGCATTTATGGAGTGACTGTGTGAAAATGAAACAATGCTGATGCACGACCCAGTTAACAAGAGGTACAAAAATACATTTTCTGAAAAATATTGGGAGAAAGAAGGGCGTCGATTCTAAACCTCCATTTATATACCATGGACGAACATGCAGGTGTGCATGCTTTGTGTATTTTGGCTTACAAATAGAACAGAACTAATACTGCAAATGACAATAATTTTAACATACAAAAATGGACAAAGATGTTCCTGCTTTTATCAGGGTGATCCTCAAACTTTGTAGAAAAACCACCACAGTAAATGCAATGTTTTCCAATTACCACCACATAGAATATAACAGTAAGAGCGACAGCAGGACTTGAAGCTGGCAATGCAGGATTGGTGGGAGGATATCGATTAACTAGGAGCTCCAGTTTTATTTAGATGTTTAATTTTCTGAGTTTGAAATTGGGAGGGAGGGAGGATTTGAAAAGTCTTTACAAGACTTTTCAAATTTGTATGTGGCACGGAAAACATTTTCACCTTTTCCAGTTTCAAAATTCAGCATGCAAACCTTGTGATAGATGCAGTAAAAATGTATTTCATCTTTTGGCAAAATGTTCATGCACAGTAGTGCACAATATATAAAATGTGATTTGTTTCAGCCTGTGTGTCTGACAGTGGTTAACTTAGTCAGTGAACATTCAGAAACTTTTTAACATGGAACTGAAACGTGTTTGAGGTTATTCCCAGATCCATGTTCCAACTTCAAAGGTGAACGTAACACCTATCGAGAAGCGACAAACGCTTGTTCCTGGTCCAGAACAGCTAATCGATTTGTGTTTATCTTGCACTTTAGTACGCATTTTCCACTGAGTGAAACTAAGCAGCACCAGTGATTCTGGTACCACAGTGTTAACACGTTCCCCTGCTCAGTTTGTGATGTCATTCAGTTCAGCGTTTTAAGGGACAAATCGCCATGCTGCTGATGTCAGCCTGTGTAAATCAATGATGAATCCCTGTCTGTCTTCTTTCTGAGCTTGTCTGCAGTCTAACGCCGCACACAGGTGCGTAGCTGTCTCTCTTCGGCAGGGGGTTGAGTTCCCAGCATGCACAGTAAGCGGATGATTAATGGCCGCAGTCGCTTTTACGAGACAGCTGAAGTAACTTAATCATACTTTCTGTTTACCAACAACGTGCTGGTAGCCAAGAGGGGGTACGCATCAGAATTTATGAATTCATAAAATCAAACTTGTAAAAGTTAAAAAGATAGCTGAGGCAGTGTCTCACTGCGTATTTGAAAAGTCCTCACCTGATAGGTTAGCCCGGTGGTGTTGTTGGAGACAAAGTGAAGATGTGATTCAAACAGATCCAGGTAGCAGTCGTGTATGTCCTGCAGAGGAGTTGGAAAGCCATCAGTGTATCAATTTAAAACATAGGATGAGAGAGAAATGTTTTAAATGAATCATAATATACAAAAATTAAGCCAAAAAACTGTTACTTCATTCGGTATTGGATGACTCACAAAATGTTCAAGTTTCTCTGTACGTGTGGTGATTTCTTAAAATACTTTGTGTTCTTTTGCCATTGTGACGCTCTTCCTTTAATCAATCTTTGCTCCTACACTTCTGACAATGTTGTGACACAGCTCTGAAAAAAAAAAAATCACATTTCCCACCGCAGGGAGCCGGCACGTCCTCTATCAGCCCCTGTGATCAGAACAGCTCTCTCTACCCTGAGGTCCTAACTGTGTTGAGGAGGTTTCACAACTGCAGCAGATGTGAGCGTGTCCAAACACAGGCTTGCAGTCTTGTTTGATTGAAACCGAGTGGCTTATTCACAGCCAGCCACCACGTCAAAACCAAACTGTGGTCTGAAAAACTGTAGAGCAACCCTGTTACTTTCCACCTGTTTTTGTTCAGATCTGGATTTCTCAGGCTTCGAACGGATGACTGGGATGATGTGTCATTCTGGGTTCGGTCAATGTCACAAACCGCATTGAGGAGTTAGAGGTGATGTTTGTTTTTCTTTTGTTGTTGCTTTCCTGACATTTCATCATGCAGCTGTTGCCAAATGATTTTGTTCCGCTCACCTGGCAGTGCAGGAAACGGAAACGAACTTTGGAGCTGTGAATCATCCGGCCGAAATTCTTCACATTGATGCTGCTCTTCTTCCACCCACTGGCCGGGTCGTAGGCGAAAGGGGGTTCCCATTTTATATTCTCTATCGTCTGTAGATCTTTAGGAGACATTTCCTGCAACCAGTCACAGAAACATAAACATCCAGAAACTGTTTTAATAGTAAAAGTTGGGGCAAGATCACTGAGGAATGTTTGTATGTAGAGCATTTACTGAGTCGAATGGACGATTTATTGCTGTGTTATCGCTGCGTCAGGGGAGATGAAGGCGGTTCTTACCTTCCTTGGAGTGACTGTGCACAGGATATTTATGATGCTGTTGGATTTCTCCTGTCCCTCTTGGGGATTCTTCTTGCGAAACAGACGACTGCTGCACGAGAGACAAGAATGTAATTGGTTAATGCTCACCATTAGAAGTTTACCAAGATTAGAGATTCACAGAAAAAATTGGCTGGTCACTGGGTTGATCTCCAGATTGTCTGGCGTGTTGTACTCTCAAAGACCGGATCTTTTTCCTACCAGTGAAAGCAGCATATCTAGCCACGGTAATAGACTCCAAGTTAGCTAATTTCAGTATTGACACGAATTTGTAGACTATGTCAGAGGAAGCACGAAGATGAAACAAGCTGTTTCAAATAAAACTGTGCGGAAAACAAGAAGCCAGAACCGAGCAAGGCTACGTTGGTTTGTTTTAACAAAAGATTAAAGAACCATTAGCTGTGGATCCTGTTTATGTTGCCATTTCATCACAATGTAACTTCACTAGTCATGCTAATTGCCAATAAATAATTGCTGAAATATTTTACAACTATATGCGTGTGTGTGTGTGTGTGTGTGTGTGTGTGTGTGTGTGTGTGTGTGTGTGTGTGGGGGTGTGTGTGTGTGTGTGTGTGTGTGTGTGTGTGTTACACTAATCGTCTGAACCCCATGATGGCTGAAGCGGATTTCTATTGTTCACAGTTGGGAAATGTAATTTCCTGCTCTTGGTGGAGACAATACATGTAAACAAAAAAACCCAGATTAAATCCGGTTGAAGCTTTGCTGCAGATTAATGACCGCTGATCGTGTTTTTGTTTTTTCCCCACAAGTTAATCAAAGTCACTTCCATTGTATTTACTCCATCAACGACAGCCATTTAAAAGGACAATCAGGTCTTGTTCCTCTGATGGCGAGCATATGCATAGGAAAATCAGCACTCAATGCCCCCCCTTTGTTTTGCATGCGGTTCATCTGTTACCATTACTGTCACTTTTTTTTTTTATTTATAAGGAAGCACTGCAGCGATAAAAACCGGCGCCACGGTGTCAACTCGTACTTTATCTGCTCATCTGTGCACATGTGCGCCAGTGTCCTCGCCGTGCAACAACGCAGCCTTTTGTTGTGCTTGTTGGGAACCAAGGTCTCTATTCAGGAAGTCCACATCCAGTATTAATTATTCATGGGTGTGAAAAGAGTGATAGTGTTCCCTTTTTCTTTTTTTTCTTTTTTTTAAGCTCTCTTTTTTTTATTTTTGAATGGACTCGCACACAAAGAAAAAGCATGAGAGGCTCACACTGACATGCAATCTTGCAGTTGTGAAGCGAAAGAGGTATGCATTGTAAATAATAAGACAGGTAATCGTTGTTGTTTTTTGCACACCCAACATTCCCCAAGTCACTGCTGTGGCATTCAGCGGTGCTCGTCCTCTTTTTCTTCGGGGGGAATACCTGAGCCTCACCTGATCCAATGTCACACACACAGAGAGAGAGAGAGAGAGAGAGAGAGAGAGAGAGAGAGAGAGAGAGAGCTGCAGGAAACATGAAGCCCCATTTAGAAGCTCGCTATTCCAGTTTCACTTGTTGAGCTTTTCTACCTTTTTAAATTATTATTATTATTATTATTATTATTAATCTAAAATGGGGTAAATTGGATCTTGTAAGCTCGCCCTGTGGATTGAAAGCTGCATCCACTGAAAGCCAATCACAATCAGATGTGCTGCAGAGTTGGGACATGCCCAGGCATTTAATCCAAAGAGGGTGCAGGAAACTATATGGAAAACAAAATACGATCCACTCATGTGTCCAAAGTCTAAAGTCATCAGAGTATCTTATATTAGTGCCGCAACAAAACTTATATTTTATGTTATTATATATATATTTATTTATTTTTTATGAATAAGTAAGGTCAAGTTTCTTATCAAGAAAACTCGATTTACTGACAGCTGAGCGGTTACCTCAGAAGGAGACAGAAAGGGCAACTGGATCATTGTATCACCGCCTGATCCCTGGTAACATTCACAACCTTCACCTCAAACTCCTGACAGACCCTGGTTGTTCCTCCCGGCTCAAACACCGGGTCCAAAGCAACAACGCATGACACGGAGAACGTGGACGGGGTGAGCTCTCCTTACCTGTTTCTGCGAATGAAGCTCTTGCTGGAGTACCTGAAGTTATGCTGGGGGACACATGAAATGCTGCTCCCCATGCTGCTCTGACCTGTTGAGCTTAGCGCTGCTCTGAAGGCAACAAAATAAATAAATAAATAAATAAAAATAAATAAATTTAAAAAAATGTACCGTCCTGTCTGTGATGGAGGAGCGCCGTCCAGAGGGAACCTTGTGCTCCCTGCAAAAGTCAGATTTGTTCTGTGTGAGGGCCCGGCAGGGAGAGCGCTGATGAAGTCAGAATGTGTTGTGCGTAAAAAAAAAAAGAAAAAAAAAAAGGGGCGGGTGGAGTTCAGGGCTGCGTCACAGGCTGGCCGCCTGGTGAGTAAGCAGAAGGATTCTCGCTCCCGGTGAAGCTGCTTCTGTCTGCTGAAATCAGACCCCGCAACAAAAGACAGAGGGACTCGGGCAGCAATTGAGCCGCTTCACACCTTCCATGAGCCAAACGGAGCTTATTGTCGGGCGCTCAGTGCTACCAGGGGCTCACTTGCTGGTGTGTGTCAATCAAAGGGGGAGAGGGGAATAGAGGATAGAGAGACTTACCAAAGGCATGACCAGACATGAAAACGCACACACACACACACACTTGTTCTTTCTATTTATTACCGGCCTTCATCACGCCAGTGTCATTTTGAAACTGAGTATCTGGGGAGTTTCATTCTGCTTCAGGGCGTTTTGGTTTCCCCCTGAAAAAGGGGAGGGGGGCAAAATGCATATTTATGAGCGCACCATAAATATGTTTGCACTTCACAAACTTTTTTATGTTTTGTCATATTACAAACACAAATTTCTGTGTGTTTTACAACAGCGTGTAACAAGTGAAATAGAAATCAAGGGACACATGGGCCATTGCCTTTATTCTTCTAAGCTGTTCACAATAGCCATGTTTATGGAGAGCACAGTTATTTGGTTTCCAATCAACAAATTTTCCACCCGAGTTGCATCTAATCTAAAGTTACCACAGGTTTCCTGGCTGTTTCTGAGGTTCATATTTTCCCGGCACCAAGAAGTGAGATTGTTACGGTTCTAAGTTCCCAGGGTTATTATTATTATTATTATTATTTTTTCAGAGGCGTTAAACCTGAAAAGCTAAATGCTTAAGCAGTTTAATAACCTCACCCTCCTTAAGAGTATGTAGAACTTTCTCATGGACCTGTCTGGTCTCCTTGGAGCTGTTTGTTTACCCATCTAATTGACTTCTCAATGCAAATAGTTTCACTGGATTTTATTTAGGAGCTTCAGAGTGAAGAGAGGTGATAATAAACATATTCCACATTTTTCAGATTATTAAAAAAAACAACATAAATATAGATCAATGTCAATTATTCATCATTTTGTGTGGTTAAACGTGTTGCTTGAATGTGATCAAATATAATACAGTCCAGAGAATATGAGTACTTTAAATCTATCCAGTCTAATATTGTTCATGAGACTGGCACATATGGAATATGTTTTTGTTTTAAAGTGAGAGAGAAAGAGAGAGAAATGTCTGATTTAAACACTCAAAGTGTCAAAATTTCATCAAAAGTACATTCAAACAGTGTGTTTGCATGTTGGCGGTTTTTTACCTAATGAAATATTAATTTGACACACAAGAAAAACAATCAACTCTGTTTCCTAAATCAACTGCTTTTTGCTCAGCCTATTATTTCCTACTTTTGGGTCTGGATGGGAACAGACAACATGAAATATTAACCTACTTTAACAAATTAGCTCTTTTACTTCCTCATTTTCTCCACTAATAGATTCTAGTTTGCTTCACTGATGACTCACAACAGAAAATGTTGTTTTTTGGGAGCATGTTAAAGTAATTTCACTGATCAGATCAGTCAAGCTGTCATGGTCATGTTCGCTTTGCTCGGTGTTTAGGTCTCTATTTTTTAGCGAGCTGCAGCATTTTTGACATGGCATGCACCGCATGCTGCGGTTTGTCAGTTAATTTCAACCAGTTCAACCAGTTGCCGGCTGGAAATTGAAGCACCTGAGGCTCCAACAGACAAGGAGGGTGTTAACAGGAGCGTCTTTGTCAGGTCCAGTTCACGTTTTTAAAATTCCTATCAGTTAGTCAAAAGTTATATAAAATAAGTTTAATTTTTAACTTCCCGATTTTTCTTTTTTTTTTTTTTTTTTTTTTCTTCCTACCTTTTGATGAATGAAGACAAATTCAGGCCTGGAAAAAGAAAACATTTGTAGACAATGAGTGCCCAAAGTGCAGACCTGGAGAGTCACTCTCCTGCAACTGTGAGATGCATCTCTGCATCAACACAACTGAAATCAATTAGCCGGATTCCCTCATCAGCATACAGTCATTCTAGGAAAAGACATCATGCAGTCAGACATAGCGGTGGCAGCATGATGGGCCTCAGATGCTTTACTGTTTCAGGACTTGGACAATTTACTGTAATTGATGAAATCACTAATTCTGCTCTCCAGAAGAAAATTCTTAAGAACATCCAGCCGTCAGTACAGGATCTTACCATCAAGCACGTCTGGGTTATGAGAAGGAAAAGGATCTGAAGCACACCAGCCAGTTCACTTCTGAGTAGAAAAACTGTGTTTTAGTGGTCTATCCAAAGTCTAGACGTACTCAGATACTCTTCCATTGTCTTTAATAGGCTGTTTAAAGACCCTCCAATATGGCTGATTAAAAGCAATTCTGCAAATACGAGTGAAGTTAAATTTCTTCACAGTGATGTAAAAGACTTGTTGCCAGTTGTTAGATTTAGGAGCCAATTCTTTTAGGGTTTTTTTTTTATTTCCTCATTAAGCCAGGTGTGTCAGGAAGTTTTTGACTCTCATAAAAAAATTACGTCATCATTAGCTGAAAATTGCTTTTTGTACTTACCCAGGTTGTAGTCGTGTTATGTTACTGGTTTGCTGACCATGAATTTCAGAGTTACGAAGATCAGTCAGTTTTTGTGTGGTGTAAGAATCAGAGGAAAAAAGGGATTTTGAATGTTTTAATTGGAAACTGGTTCCTAAATATTTTGTCACACAAAGCATTGACAGGCATTGTGTTTGCAATGCCATCAAAGCATTGCTGTGATTCATGAGAAATGTGTCCAATCCCGCTTGCCAACTGCAACCCGTTATCATAGGAAAAGAAAAAAAACAAACCCTAAATGTGTCGTCAATGTATCCGCCTGAATATTTTCCATTTCTGTTTGAAGCTTTTAAAAACTTCAATGCGGCGCTCTGGCAACATTACAATGGTAGCATTATTAGGTGTATTATCTACATTTATTATAAGCTCGGAGTTCAAAAACAGACATGTGCAGTAGCTGCAGTTGTAGTAGACAAGAAAGAAAAAAAAAAATGCTTCGGATACATTTCTTTTTTAGTTTCCATGTGTGCTGTCCTTCATTTTGAGTTTAAAATGTTGCTGTGATTTTTACACATTTCTTAAATAACCTTCCTACAGAAACGTGTTTAACAATGTAAACAAGGCATCAAAATGTTCTCCTCTGGTTATAGTTTATAGAAACGCATCGGCAACAGTAATCCGACATAAAAACACAGTGTTGAAAGTAGCAGAAGCCCCTGATCGTCGAGCCTTGTTGGAACTTAATCCTCTAATTTGATTGGCTAATTTGAAGATTACCTGTAAGCGAAACTCAGCCAATGATGAAATTCAGCAGAAATACCGAGCAGACATTAACGCACGTTTCTGTTCCGCCTGCTCAAGGAAAAAAAGGAAGAAAAAAAAAACACAGCAAGACATCTCCCCACCAAACCATAAAACAGTGACTCATGTTTCCTTGAGCTCATCATAAAAATAAACCAGGCAGTATGGGATAATGATGATACCCAATCAGTTTCAGTTGAATCTTTCCTGTGTGGAATATTTATTTTCCAAGGAATTACATCCAGAAACTGTGCTTCAAAGTAAAAGTGGCCAGGCAAATTTCCAACCAAAGTTGAGCGTGTCGTTCTACTCGCAGACTGGAACAGTGGGATCCGCTTTTTGATTTGTTGCTAAGTACTTTTATCAATACATCACATTCCATTTTTTGCATTCAAATATGAAATGATTACAGTATGTATTGACTATGTGTGTCACTGGTTACCAGCCATCAGAGTTAATATAATAAATGGCTAACATGTTCGATGCATTCTGTCCACATCCAGCCATATTGGATTCCAGTATTTACTGCTCATGAATTTTACATCCAACAGTCCACATACAGTTTGCAAGTAGGTTGCTTAAATTTTTACTGTTAGTTTTAGATTACTGAAATGTCTCTCTCCACAAGCAACAGTCATTGGCAACATGCACAATACACATAAACCAATCCAGACTTCTCAAAAAATGTAGTTGCATTTTATTCAAGCTGCTGTATATAACTTTAATAAAAAAAAAATAATGTTTTCTCCATATTTGTTAAAGCTGGCATAATGTCGTGACAGTTTGTTAGTTTGTTATGAGACAGATAATCTGTGAAAACAATCAATCTCCTCCATCTGAGCTACTATGGCTGGCTAAAGTAATGCAACCAAAACAACCAATCAGAACCAGGAGGAGGGTCTTAGTGCTGTCAATCAATCTCATCCACTCATTGCTGCATGTGCTCTTGGTGGAAAAACAACATATCATTACAGAAAAAAAATGTTTATCTGCTGTCAGTGGTAGCTAGGCTACCTGGACTGAGGATTCAGCTGCGCTAGGGATGAGCAGCCACATGACATTGTAACTGACAGCACTAAAACTCTCCTGTCTCTGATTGGTTGTTTCTAGGTAGTAGGTAGACAGGTATGATACTGACTGCAGATAGCAACGAAACTGATCAATCTTAATATTTGTCCTTCATTTTCCATTGGGAAAGAAAACTCCTGACTCATTTGCAAACAGCAACAACTCAGCAGCAATCTCCAAACGCGAAGCTTTGCATCAGCAGCCATCTGAAAAATGTATTCATCTTGTTTGAATGCCGTAAAGTTAACTTGGATTTGCTTAATTTTTTTTAATTTTTTTTTTTTTATAGACTTGCTAACGCTGAAACATTTCTAATTCTATTGGACCCCCTCTTCCTGTGTGGTGAGCTGAACTTTGTCTCTCCCTGAGAAATGACTCGGCTGTGTTTTTCCAGACTCAGCGGGTAAGTGCATTAGTGCTGAAGTGACACCTCAGGCCACTAAAACGGAGCCTGGATATGTGAACCCAAACATCAGGCGTCCATCTGAGAGGCTGAGGCGCTAAAGTTCTCACAGAAAACAACCACAAAGAGAAGCGTAATTAGACCCCAGATTTGCTTTGAAGGGATGATTAGTCTGATTCTGTTTCAGTTTCTGATCCCTCTTCACATTCTGCTCAGGGACATGATCAAAACAAACAAAAGAACGAGTAAAAATGAAGCTGCTTTTACGTGCTGGTAAATATTATCTATACAGAACAATAGACTTGTGCATAAATCAACTGAAACTGTCTTCTAATAATTAACCTAACGAAAATACAAGTGCAACTGAAACTAACTTTGGCTTAGACACCTTTTAGCATTGAAAGATATTCAAACGCAGCGCCATGCTTATTGATAGCTTTGGCAAAGATGTACGAAAAGTATTAAAATCCATAATTTTGCTGTATTTAGTTTATTTAGTGAAGGTTCTGGATGATTCACTTTAAGAAGTAATCATTTCTCACAAACTCAGCTGTGTCACAATTACCAACACCCCTTACAATATAGAGAAATAAAGAAATTGAATGGGACAAATGATACTTCAACACATGAAATTCTTTCAAAAGCCTTTTTCTTTCCTTACATCCTCTAAAATACTAATAGGCAAGAAAGCATTTGAAACTATAGGTCTTTAAAATTTGCTTTTACTATATAGAAAAAAGATTCAGATTGGTTCTTTCAGTCTTGGTTTAGACACTATCTACCTCTGGATATCACCAAACCAAATGGTAAAAATGCACGTGTGTCACCAAACTCCACCCACAGCAGCACCATGGGAGCAACCGTGCATACACCAAGAATAATAACAGCCGTGAAATACTGCTGGAGGAAGTTGGAGTAGTGAAAGAACGATGGGGGTAATCAGAAGATTAATGCAGGTGTGGCACTTAACAAAAACATCTTGGCGAATAAAGCCACATCTGTCAGCATGAAAAAACTAGAGCTACCAGGAAACAAAGACTGAAAAATGAAGCAGGAAATCCTTCCAAAAACAAGCTCAGCACTAATTAAAAGAGAAAACAATTCTGAGGCAAGAATTCGTGTCAGGTGACTTCATAGTTAGGGCTAACGAAAAGAAATGAAAACTTGACTATGAATAGTTTCACCTGCTGAGAAATTTGAGCTCTGCTCGCCAGCAAATTGCGCTCGGTTTGCATTGAAAGTCGATTTCATTGAACTGCAACTTTACTAACGTTCACTAAAGAGTCATGGTGATGAGGCATTGTCGGCACGCTGACGGCTCCAACCTCACAGCCTGATTAGGGCCTGCAGACGGGGACACCAGGTGAGAAAAAGGAGATTGTGGCAGATAAGCTGCAGCAGCTCTTTCAGAGGGAGAACATTGGTCTAGACAAGCTGTAACCTCATTAGCATCCAGAGAGCCGAGGAGATGAGCCACGGGTAGAGACACTCAGCAGCCGATTAAATTCTGATACATGCAGTGAGTCGCATATTGAAGGGGCGCTTCAGTCTTCTGTTGGCAAACATTTTGATAAAATTCATTACAGTGATCAAATTAATCAGGCTGGTATTGAGAAACAGAAGTCTTTAAAGCTTCAGCATGACGCATCTGTGAGGCTGATTTTGTGGGGAAACTATATGTTGTATAGAAAATCTTATACTGATTGTCACTGAAAAGGAAATCCTCATATCAGAAAATATAAGACAGACCTCGCGAAAGTATTCAAACGTTAAACTTTTTCACATTTTACCAGGTTACAACCACAAATATTGCTAGGACAATGGAGGAGTTAAAAGCCACACAAAATGGCATATAAATAAGAAGTGGAAGAAAGGGGACATTTAAAATATACTTTTTAAATCGGTACTTTTAAAAACTGCCTTTCCCTGCTGTTAAACGTAAGTTTCTTTATATTTGTCCCTCCCAGCTTTGCAGATATTCAGACTATTTTACTATTATTTTGCTTTTCTCTTTGAAAAAGAGAAAACTAAGTCAAACTGCACAGAGAGCATCTTTGAACATCAATTTTCAAACTTTGTCCTATTTTTGTGGTAGATTTGCACACAGGTTTGACTAAGTGTTTCTGACATGCATGTAAAAAAAACCCAAAACCTAAATCCTACTTTCTTGATAGACTTCTTATGTAATTGTGCAAAATTTCTAAAATAAAGCCCCACTGTTGTTCTGTACAAAAAATACCTGATTTATACATATTTAATGAGCATCTATACTCATGTTAGTGGCTTCTCTTTCTCTTACCATTTGCTGTTTCAGAGAAGTTTATTGTTTAGAAAACTGCTTATATTCAAATGCTTGAATCCAGCGTTCACCCACATTTCTTGTTTTAGAAGAAAAGCTATTTGGCAGAAAGCCAAGGCATAGTTAAAGTAAAAAAACAAAAACAAAACACGTTTGCTTCACGTTTACTTCAAAGACATCTGGGGTGGCATCAGTCATTTGGAATGCATTTGTTGCATCAACACGCATTCTTTTTAGTAAATAATCTGAACAGATGAATAGATTCGTTTTTCCCAGTGAAAACACTTCTTACACTTTTGCCGTCTGAGTGTTTGGGTTTTGCGGAGGTACAGGCGATCCGGCCGACAGTTTCTAGTAGCAGCCACAGGTGTGAATGCCATGTGACTGAGGTCAGGAAGGGGAAAGTGAGAGTGTTCAGCTGTCCGTTTAAATCACTGTGATAGACGAGTATGTTGGAAACCTACCAAGGATATGTGTACAGTGAACCTAGCGACGACCTGGCTCTGCAGCTCAACCTTCACAGTGTGTGTGTGTGTGTGTGTGTGTGTGTGTGTGTGTATGTGAGGACATGTTCAAGGAAATCCAGCTGCTCTTCCCATGCACAGTTGCAAACAGGTTCCACAGAAGCCTGTTGCTTTATTTGCAGTTTTAGTGAAGCACATCAGGACGGTTACCACATCTGAAAACATCTTTATTTCCATTTTAGAGTGTACTGTATTGCTCCACTTCGCAAAAGTGCAAAATTCAACATATTAAAGTCCGTCATAAATAACAAACATATAAATAAACACGTATCACAACACCAATCACAAACTTAAAAAAGAGAGAAGAAGCTACAGCCACATTGACATTGCACAAACAGAACCCAGAAACTAAGCAATATATGTACATTTCAATCCAGACAATGGAGGTTTTTAGTCTTATGTGAATTTGTGCAGCTTGTTATCTTATCACTTTACAGAGTAGTCACATTTTTATAAGGCCATCAGAGCTCAATTTCTTCCTCTTACACCTTTGCACACTTTGATGAAACTGAAGGTAATTTTAGAGAGAGAGAGAGAGAGAGAGAGAAAGCAAAAAAAACTAAACGGATAAATAAATCCTTCAAAATAAGGAGAAAAGGCAACTTCTTAGAAGTCTGGAATGATATCACTGCACTAGACATGAGCTGAACTCAACTATTACTTATAAAAAGGCCAAAATGATTCATTGTGAGTAGATCAGTTTGACAACATAGATTTGCCTTGGGATATTTATGCAATAGCAATGCATTTTTTTATTTTAACAAAGCTCAACTTATTAACCGCAGTTAAAATAGATATGGCTCAATTGAAATAAACGGAAAACGACGGCATCCACCAGCCAAGTCTATCCATCTTGAGGGGAAAATAATGCACCTCAATGTGTTTTTGAAAAATAATTTAGGCCAACACAACAAATGCTATTAGATGTACAGTGAGGTCCAGGGTCATGTGGCAGTGAATGAACATTAAGAAATGAAAATTAACCGCCGCACATCATAACACAGCAAGCAGTCCTCTCATAGTCCAAACCCACACAAACCTCTCTCAGACTAAGACATTCTTCTTTGTCATTTCCACTCATGACATGCACATCACACGTTAAATAAATATATTTAAAACACTCTTAAATAGTCGTCGCTTGGATCCGTTTCTTTCTCTGAGCGTCTTTAAAAAGGAATATATTAGATTTTATAAATACATCTACTTCTGTATTATTCGTTCTCATATCTAAATAAAGATCCAAACTCATTCGCAGTTCTGAGGGCCGAGCTTGTCGTTTTGTGTCCATGCTTTCCTTGCAGCGCTTTTAAACATTGCCCGGTACTGCCACCTAGCGTGGCACAGCAGAACTACAACTACATTTCTCATCTTTTAGGGTGGAAGAGTTTCTGTGTCGATACGTAGTCATGCATGGTACGACCACTGGAAAAAAAGCTACATTCCAAAAGTAAAATCATTCAGTTTCTGTTTTTTTTATATATATATATATAAACCCTTGACATGAAAGAAAAAGTTTTGCAGGGAACTACGACATCAAACCAAAAAGTTACAGCACACATTACAGAATAAAGTGCCTACCTTGTTTTACGATATGTGTGTCAAACACTTATCATGGTGGGCACACCCTTTTGTTTTTTTTTTTATTCCATTTTTAATTTAATTTTTTTAAGAAATTAGTTTTGAAGGGTATGGTTTCGATATTCTGGAGAGACTCTGAGGAATCCAGACTAGATACGATGCAGTTCAGAGCTAACAGCAACATGGTGGAAAAAAAAAAAAAGAAAGGAAAAATGAATAATAGGGAGTAATGATTAGTTAAAAAAAACAAAAACAAATGATCATAATTTAATAATACTGATAGTTCTGTATTATTTAACAAGATATATTAAATAATATTTTTTATTATGATATAATAAAGTATTTTTTTTATAATTACTATACTGTCTTTAGATGCTATGTAAAGCATGTCTGGTTAGCATTTTAACCAAGTTTGCTAAAAATTCTGGAGTGTACCGTACCAAATAAAGAGGCCTCAGTTCTCCCTCCCCCTCGGCGCTCCCAGGAGTCCCTCGTCCTCATCTCACACTGAACAGTTGCGTCTCTTCCCAGAGCCAGTCTGGGCTGTAGCAGCGGCGGCCGAAGTCAGCCAAACGGTGACCCCGTGTCAAAGGCTGGTGGAGGACACTGAGAGGGTGGGCGAGGAAGGCGGCGGGAAGTTCAGGAGCTCGAGGACCGCCACGCCGACGCTGCTGCGCCGAGTGAACATGCAGGAGGCCGCAACCCACTTGTTGCTCCGCGGGTTGTACTTCTCGATTGAGTTGAGGCTGGAGCTGCCGTCGTTGCCTCCCACCGCGTATAGCCACCCGTCCATAGCCACCAGGTCGTGAGTGCTCCTGAGAAAATTAAGAGTATTAAGAAATATCACAATATGTAGATTTTTCACCAGGAAGATATTTTTATTACAGCTCCATATTGCTGAAACTTAGAACATTATCTTGAAGGTCATATTTATGTGACGCTGGAGGCCACAAGAAAACCTATGGCGGGCCGGTTTTCGGCCCCTGAGCCTCGACTTTGACACATGCTCTCTAGATAAACACAAAGTAATGCAACAGTATGAGGTGGAAGGAAAGTATTTGTTTTTCTTACATTTTTGAGTGGCATGCATTTCTTGTCAAAGCCTAAACCTAAATCTAGCTGACAGTTTGTGGCAAGAGTTGAAAATTGATGTTCACAGAAGAATTTATCCAGTCTGACTGAGCTTGAACCGTTTTGCAGAAATGAATAGTCTCTAAATTTGCAAAAGCTGGTAAGAATATACCTCCCAAAAACTTGCAGCCATGATCGTAGCAAGAAGGGGAACCTTTCAAGTGTTGAATCCAAGAGACGTAATTTCCTTCCACCTCATGAATGGATCCTATTATGTATTGGTTTCCCACTTGAAAATCCCAGTGAAATACATATTTCACTGTATATTGGACATGATTTTTTTAAACAGTGTCAAATGTCTTTTAGACACATTGACATATCAATACAGTGGGACGTTTTTGATAGCGTAAATGGAGACTCACAGGAACGAAATTTAAAAAAAAAACCCTCAGAGACAAACATGAGTTATTCATGGGCCGTTTCGTTCTCTCACATCCAGGAGTGAGCCTTTGTGTTTGTGTAGGAACAAGTGAATCTGCTGCTGCGCCCGCAAAGGCTGCTGTGTCTAAATGTTCCGTCACGAGGCAGATCGGAGCCAACGCGCTGCTGGAAACGTGTGCACACGATCCCGTTCTGCCACTGCTCATTTTTAAAGACACGAGAAAAGGTTGACTTTTTCTGAAAGGGATGTCATTCGATGTTTATGCCTGGAGGAGGACAGGAAAGAAAAGAAGACATGAAAAGACTGAAATCCTTTGGTTTGAAGAGAGGAATCTCCAGGATTTAAAGCTGGACGCGCTGCAGAAAGCAGATGAATAAATCACTTTACCTGTCAAGAAAGCCTTTAGATTTTCAAACATGATTATCAAAGAACTCCTCCATTACATAATGGAGGGTACCCTTCAAGCCTTCACACCCCCACATGTGTAACACAGGAACATGCCCCCTCCCATTGACTTCAGTAATCTCTGCTGGAACCACAGCCACTCACCAGTTGCAACAAGCCCAACAAATGTATTACTTCCTCAGGAAGTTAACCTCCATTTCAGGTAAACATTTACCGATCTGTGATAGAGAGAGGTTTGGCCTACTGAACAGTGTAGTTTTCTAGGTGCCCTTCACCAATCAGAAAAAACCTGCAGCAAGTGTGAACAGAGCGCCATCTTCTCTTAAAAGACATGCACTGTACACTGGCCGACTCTGAAAAAGATGATTGTGTTCTGAGACGACATTAATCTTAGACTGAATCTGTTTTTACCATTTCCCAACAAAGGAAGACAGAGACACATCAGAGCTGTAAACCTGAACAAGAACAAGCTTTTCTGTGAGAGGCAGCAGACGCCATCAGAGCAGAAAATATATGTTTATGAAATAAACTTGTTAGAATTTTTTGGGTCTACTTTTTCCATGCCTGCTCAGTCAATTTATCCTGGAATAAATTATTTGCAGTTTGCTATTCTGTTCTGTTCCTCACCGATTCCCTACACATTTCCAACAGAATCCCTTAAAATTTTGTCCCCAAACTACTGATAAATCAATCGTATTTACAGAAGACTAAAAGATTTACTGGATTGGAATGACCGGAGAGTTTTCTGCAGCTTTTTGTTTGAAGGATGGAACCGGGATATCTGTAAAATATTAATGCCCATTCAGGGTGTCGTTGCCTCCTACTTCTAAAGCAGGAGGCAGAACTGGGTCATCCTGATGGTTCAGCCGGTAAGGGTGTGTCTCATTTAATTAGCTTTCCTGAAAACAATCCAGGTTATTCATCGTCTCTCCCACATTCTTTCTCTCAATCTTTCAACGTCGCAGTATCGAGCCAAAAACAACTTGGAGAAAGAGAAACTAAAAGACACAACGTTTAGCTTTTTTTTTTAATGTCTAACTTTGTTATATTTAAAGCAACGATGGTGGGTCGGCGCGGTTTTCCTGCTGCAATATGGCTGACAAAGCTGCCCTGCACAGGACAGTGAAAGGAGCTAAAAGTGAAGAAGTGTCTCAGCTGCTGCAGGAAGTGTAACTCATTGTAACTGTCATTGTCATCCAGAGCTGAGTTCTTCACTGCTTTCTTCCTCATTGTGCACTTATTTCATGTTCTAAATCCAAGTTATGTTTCATTGATGAATTCTATTTTGTGGAAGATCCCAAAGATACGTCTATTATTTTCATGCTACTTGTTTTAGTTGATGGCTGTTGCTGTGTTGTGTCGTGGCTCCTACTGTTTGTCCATGATGTATACGTTTTGGGTTTCTTCCAGTTTTTAGACATGACATCACCTGCGGTGTTTCCGTCGCTGCAGACTGACCTGCGTATGTTCATGGGGGAGACTCCTTCCCAGGTGTTTGTCTTCGGGTTGAAGCGCTCCACCGAGTTCAGGCAGCTGGTGCCGTCGTTGCCTCCCGCCACGTACAGCATGCCGTCCAGCACTGCCACTCCGGCGCTGCTGCGCCGGCTCAGCATGTTGGCGATGGCGGTCCACGTGTTGCTCTGTGTGTCCAAATGAGACGCCGAGAGTCACCAACGTCTCTGCACTGCAGATTTAGCTGACATGGTATGTTTTCGACTGGAGGATAGTGAAACTAAAGCAACCAACATTTCTGAGGATAAATCTGTGAGCCGTTTACCTGCGGGTCATATTTCTCCACCGTTGCCAGATGTGAGGAGCTGTCGTAGCCTCCCACCGCATACAAGCTGCCATCTGGAGCGAGAGTAGGGAGTAAGCGCGGTACGTAAATATTAGCAGAGAAATACCAAGGCAGCAACTCCCTCTGTGTCTCTGAGACTAAAATACAATCAGTGGATATGAACATGCAGTAGATCAGCAGTTTAAATCTCTCTTCCCACCCAGAGTTGCGACTCGAACGTATCTCCTTCTGGTACTCATCGCTGCAATTGATGTCCATGTACTGGTCAGAGGGTCGTAACGCTCCGCACTACAAGAGAGAAGAAGATCTGCGTTTACTAAAACTATTCTGGCAGTCTAACATCAGGTCCACAATATCTTAATATCTTTGAGTTTTTGGTTGCAAGAAAATTTCAAGGGACATGAAGTGTGAATTTAAAATATCAAGGAGCTACAGTATATTTGTCTAAATCTACATTTGGGTTTACCTGTTCAGACAGGAGGCGCCATCATAACCCCCAGCAGCATACAGCAGGCCATGCAGAACAGCTACACCCAGACAACTCCGCCTCGTTCCCATGGAAACCTCCGGCTGCCAGGAGTTGGTGATGGGATCATAGGACTCCACGGTTGCGAGGTCTGAGGTGCCATCGTACCTTAAGAGAAAGGTTTGTCGCAGAATATCAGCGTGGTTTCCTGCATTCACTCTGAGGACATTTTGCTCACTGCCTCCAGGCTGCAAAGAGGCAGACCTCAAAGATACAGGAAATTAGATGGTTATAATTAGATTCAAAGACAGACAAATAAAGACATGGTCTGTCTTTATTTTTATTTAAGCACACGTCTGACAGTAAAAAGTCAAAGCGTTGAATAAACAGGACTGACATTTTTAGACCTCGAGATAACAGTGTGTTGACCTGAGGATCCTTGATAAGACGGGGATCGCCCATGTTCAGCAGAGCAGTTAGAGCCAGAAAACATGCAGACAGGCGTTTCAGTCAGGAATGACCTCCGCTAACGCTGCGCACTAAAAATTAGTCCCCAAGTCTTCCATTTCCTGGCACCAGTTCATGTTTTATTAAAGGTCACCTCAGTGGGTGTTGTCACTCACCCTCCGACAGCATAGAGTCTGTTCCCGATGGCTGCCACACCGACTCGTGCGCGCCTGGTGGACATGGATGCCACCATGTGCCAGCGGTCTGTCCTGGTGTCGTACGCCTCGCAGTCTCCGTGGATGGCAAATAGGCTGCCTCCGCCTGCAACAGAAGTTCATTTTTGTAAATGCATGAAATATGCGAGAACAAAAAACTCCAGATGCATTTTCCAAATGTACCCTGACGGGTACCTTCGGGGGCACACTGACCGACGGCAAAGAGCACAGGGCTGGCCCCCTCACAGCGCCGAGGGCGCGTCCGGCTGTTGCTCAGGACCCCCCTCTGCTCGGGCATCAGGTGGTACTTCAGAGCCTCGATCAGCAGATCTTTGCACTCCGAGTGGTGACGTACCAGCAGCTCCGTATCGACGTTGCTCATCAGGAAGTCTCGCCTCAGCAGAGGCAGCCGCACGCACTTCATCAGCTGGTGAGACACAGCAGAGGTGATTGAGGAGGGAGTTGAAGGGGTGGGGGATAAAAATCGAATGCGTTTTCATCTCGATTTACCCAAGGCACGTGCTGCCTTCGTCCGTCTATGTCATGTTTCACCCAGGTCAGCACGGCGCGGTACACCTCCTCCTCTGACGGCACATTCAGGTTGTCACTGGAGATCAGGTCAAGCACCTGAAGAAATATGGCAAGTAAAATTCAGCTTCACCACAACCCAAAGGGGTATTCTTTCTAGTTAAAAAAAAAGTAGCAATAAAATTTAAAATCCTGAAAAAGCCCTCATTCCCTTATAGTCCTGATTGCATGGGTTGAATAAGTACAGATGTTTCCTTCAGCCTATTACTTTTTGGGTAAATTATTAGTTTGTAAAACAGTGATTTATGTTATAAACTTACGACTCTAAAGCTGATCTGAATATTTGAACTCTGTCCATTGTCTCACCAACTCAAACCAGCTTCCCTGCCAAAGAAGAATATCCGCACAGCATGACGCTGCTACAAACATGTTCCATCTTGTGGATGGTGTGTTCAACTTAGTTTAGTTTTTTTCAGTAGGACAAAGATTACATGTTGATCTCAACTGAGTATTTTCTTTTTTCTTTCCTTTAATAATTGCTGTTGAAATGTAAAACAAGTAGATTTTTTATTTATTTATTTATTTTTATTGCAGCTGAGCAGTCCAGATTAAATCCAGTTAAACCCGCACACACATAAACCTTTCTGTTTTTAGGTCATGGTCTCTGTGCCATTACCATGATATATTTAAAGCTGCCATTATTCGAGCACATTAAAACAAACGCAGCAGTCTGAGTGGCTGGCTGGCACCGTTCCCAGGTCAGCGCTAAGCTGGCCGGGCTGCCGGGGGAAAGGAGCGGCCAGCCGTCGTCTTTTCTGGCCGCAGCGACACTTTGCTGCCGCTGAGGAACAGAGCCTCTTCTAATCCACAGTCACTGAGTGAGAGAGAGAGAGAAAGCTCAGCCCCCACCCTGCAGTCACTGCTGCCTCTGCATGCACACACTGCATCACATGAATTTACTAAAGAAGAAAAACTCTACAAATAAATAATTAGCAGTAACCGTCCTCTTATTGGCGGGAAGGAATGCGATAAGCATGAACGATATGAGTTCATTAAGACACAGCCATCACGCTTCAAAATGTCATGCATGTGATGTTAAATCAGTGAGCCATCAACCAAGCTGACGAGTCACAATCCTGTCATGCCTTCTTGATTTCCCCCTCACAGAACATAAAAAAAAAAAAAAAAAATATGGGGCATATTTCACAGCCCTGTGAGCTTCGAGTCC
Source organism: Poeciliopsis gracilis (assembly GCA_911649635.1). Lineage (NCBI taxonomy): Eukaryota > Metazoa > Chordata > Actinopteri > Cyprinodontiformes > Poeciliidae > Poeciliopsis > Poeciliopsis gracilis. The sequence continues at coordinate 13,328,501 of CAJVRI010001220.1, read as the reverse complement.
TTCAGAGCGGAGAAGATATACATCCAGATCCGGTGCAGATTTGGACCAGCTGTGGACAGAATAAAAGGAAAAAGCCACAGGGAAGAGAAGAAAGGGCCTGAAGAAAACTGTATATCTTTAATCTGCTTTAATGTAGCTTAACTGTTGATGCTTTAAAGGCGTGCGCCCACACAGTAGGAGCACATTCAGTTCGAGGCCTTTGAAGGGCTGAAACATGGTGAGGCTTAGCGTTCGACTCCTGTGGAGCGTCATCGCTTCACTGCTGCAGAAACCATGGAGATAATGGGGAATGGTATCTGCAGCTGTGAGTGTCATCTGACTTTTGTTTTTTTTCCTTAGAAAAATTTGAAATTTTACCAAACATTTTTGAAAATCCTTCTAAATCTAATGACATTGTTGCTGAGCTTTTTGCTCTCAACACATTACAGTAAAAAAACAACAACAAAGATTGGAGATAGAAAACACAACATACAAATAAAATCCAGTGGAATAGAGTTTAGCATATTAGCAGTCCGGACAAAATCATAAGAATCACCAGACAATTAATTCAAGTAATTTAAGCAGAACTGATGAGGAATAATTTGTTTAGAAGGTAAAAATGAACCTATTAAACTGAAGGGAAGGTGCAGTAAGGACAGTCCCATTTTGTAAGACCATCCTGATTAAAACAGAAACAAACTCCTCTCATGTCATAATTGGTCTATTTAGGCTTCTTTTAAACAGTGACAGCAGCTAAATTCAAACGGTATGCTGTTAGCTGACAAATCCCGGCAATCATGCCACATTTTATTTCTCATAAAAGTAAAGAAAAAGTCTTTCCAAATGAGTAAGATCTTGCTTTAAAAGTGTACTTGCAATGATTAAATACACATATTTAATTGTAAAAATTTTGAAGTTTGAAAACTGACAGCCCTTTCACCTTCACTATATAGTACAATATCCTGCACACCTGCAGATTACAAAGGACATCCTACACTTTTTCTCTGGAACATAGAGCAGAATTACCCCCACCTGATCCAAAGCAGAGCCATTTCTCCTTCACTACTCCTGAATTAGTGTTCCACAATGGGCTGAGTCTGAAGATGCGCTTCCACCAATATGGCCCTGAAAGGTTGTGAAAAGTAGCTGCATTGTCATGGCTTCCAGGTTATTCACAAATAAGGGCCAAAGTCATTATACCACAGCTACGCAGTGCTTTAAATGACAACAATTAGCACAGTAAATAAGAGGAGTCTGGCCTTTTCTCTTAAAACCCTTCATTGATTTTCTGTACTTGTTTCATCCTCCTCTGGGTCACAGTGGAAACTGGAGTCCATCAGAAACCAGGACAGGTTACCAGTCCATCAAAAGGCCCTTGGCCCAAAATGCTTCTCATTTGTAGGCAGACTGTCATGTTCGAACTGAACATTTACAGCACATATTGAAGAAATTTAATATAATTCACAGAATTAATTTTATTCTGTGAATAGAAAGCAAAATGAGCCTTCTTTTTCTTTGATAAGTTGACATGTTAAGTATGTGTTATTACCCATTAACACCCAAATATTAATTTAATCCAGGACTGCTTGTATATTTTACCACTGGAAGAGCATAAATAATGATATATTGGTTCATCCAATAAGAAAAGGCTTCAGAGGAGCTCAGGCTGATAAATGAAACCAGTTTGCAGCTTTGCAAGTTTGAGAAACAGATTGGCTGCAAAACTGATAACTTGTATATCCTTCATATCCATCTCCGCTCTTGAAGGACTTATAAGTACAGCTAATAAGTTGGTGGATAAATCTCTTTTAAAATTGGATTAAACTGCTGACAATAACATGCTGGAGCCAGAATAGAAACCCTCATTGATATGCAGGAGGCGTAAATGTGGTTGTTTGCTCTATAAACAGGAGAGCAGCTGTGAAAATGTCACTGGCTTTACCTAATTACCACTTCCAGGACTGGAGCAGCAGCACTGCTGCAGCTGAGCCCAAACAGGAGTAAGTGGTGCTTCAGCTGAGCTGATGTAGCAGATAAACTGGACAACAAGCCCTGAGGAGTGATAATACCACAGGAGGAAAGGAGTCAACAGAAAAGACAGAGAGGAAAGAGGCTCTTTACAGAATGTCCTACCCACAACCATTCATTCAGGGCCAGCCCCACCAGAGACACACAACCATCCCCATCCCTGAAAGCATAACTCCACAGGGAAGCATGGTGGTGGCCGCATCATGCTGTGGAAATGCTACATCAGGAAAGCTCCTCAGAGTTGGTGGGAAGATGGATAGAGTTAAACATGTGGCAACCATGGAATCAAACCTTTTAGAAGCAAAACATACCTAAATACAACTAAAGCTGCCATCTAATACTATAGATTGACACTTATATCAGTGTTAGAATGGCCCAGTCAAAGTTCAGATCTAATTTTGATTAAGAATCTGCAGCAAGACTTGAAAATTGATCGACAGATGCGTTTCACAGTGCGTTTCTTTGTGTTCTGTCACATAAAACACAATAAAGTTTTTGGCTTCAATGTTTCTGTAAAAAAGTTTAATGAAAAAATGGGAATACTTTATATAACATGTTCCAATTCGACTACCGGCTCACAGAAAAACACAGGAAAGGTAGACAGCCCCACAGTGAGAAAACCGTGATTAAAATTCATCAGGATGAGTCAGCAGAGCACACAGCGGGAGGCAGAGACAGGCAGCAGCCCACCCACCTGTTTCAGCGGCAGCAGCATGAACTCCTCTGTCTTCGACACTTCCACAAAATGCTGCAGCACGTACTTGTGCGCCGACTTGAGCAGGTCGCTGCAGGAGTGCGTGTCTGCGAAGCCTCGGATGCCCAGGCAGTTGGAGGGGTCCAGCTGACTGAGGAGGAACTTGCAGCACGCGTCCCTCACCCCGTTGAGCTGCAGCAGGCTCGCTGCTGGAAGCAAGGTCTAAAAACAAAGCAATTTACAAGTGGGGGGAAAAAAATAAAAGAGTAATATCTCTATTTTTATATTTTCATGTTCAATTTGGCCAAAGGTTTATGAAAATCTCAACCTCACCTGCACATTGCCTTCCCCGACTACGATCTCTGCCGTGTAGGCGTACTGGACAAGCTGCTCCAAAGCCTGAGGGTCAATGTCATGGAGGGTCACATGAGTCTGCCGGCTCTCGGACATCTCGTCTGCACGCCCACACAGAACCAAATCAGCCGAGCGGCGGCCAGCAACTCATTACTCCTCAACGTTCCCCGATAAAAATCCCCTCCCTCTTCAGTCATGTTGAAGCATGGCATCTGCTAACGTACACAACTCTGCTGCTAAATGTAAGCACCGCTCATGTCCTCCCATCTATTTAATAAGATGTTATGACAGACACTTATTTTTTTTTTTTTGCGAATTTGTTGAGCATAAACAGCAGAAACACGCAGGAGCTCCTGCAAAGCACTTTGAGGTGTAGAAGTCGGCAACTCGTCTGACCACCTGCACCTCAGACAGGAACAGGGCTGAGGAAACGATGAGCTGCAAAGGACACTGGGGCTTCAACTCCACAACAAAAGGAAATGCTTGATGTTTGCAGTCAGAGCGTATTCTGTCTCGGCCTTCCTAAGACCGACCTTGACAGATTTCAGACAAAACAGGGTCTCACAAAAGTATTTATATCCCTTACACTTATGATGTTACGACCATAAGCTTAACTGGTCGTAAGCTTACTTGGATATTATATAATGGACCAACACACAATAGTTCATAATTGCGAAGAGGAATCAATTTTGTTAAGCCTACTTAAAGAATAAATAAATAAATTTAAACCCTGCATTAGTCATCAGCCCTTCTGAGTCAATAGTAGCTGCTAGTAGTTTGTTTGTACAGGTTTTGCATGCCTATAAACTTTCCAATCTTTTCCCATTTTTCCCATATGGAGATGGATCCGTTTAAAAATATCCGTGTTTTTATTTGGATGAGGAGAACTGTGCATCACGGTACGAGAGGTTGCAGGGCAAAACGTCTCAACTTGCACAGCTAGATATTTACTGGTAAGATCGTCACATGGACGTAAAATCAATTTGAGCTTGCGAGTGACATTATCACGTGCAAAAAAATTCCACACAAACAGGCTCTGCATGTGAACTTGTGGAAAATAAATTACAAATGAGATTTGAGTTTACATCCATCACTGTTTCCACCATGACAACAGGTCAGTAAACACAACTTCTTGACGCGTTTGCTGTTCTATTCACTGATTAAATGCTCTGGATTTTATTGAAGTACATCAGAGTAAAGGGGACTAAATACAAAAGCTCACTGCACAATTCAGGCTTTAATTTGTACCAAAAAAAAGGGTGAAAATGGTTTCAAGAGTTTCAAATACTTTTCTAAAGTAGAGCATTAAAGTAGATGATTTGGTCAACTCACTGGTAAACATGGCATGGAAGTAAGGGCTGCAGGACGCCAGCACCACTTTGTGCGCCTTGATTTCCTTGTTGGAGACATGAAGCACGATGTCGCACAGCAGGCCGCGCTGTCGCATCCTGTTCATGGAGACGAACGAGTCGTGATAGTGCCGCTTCGAGTTGTGCGAGATGCTGTGCCCGTCGCGGTTGAGCAGCTGCATGCCCCCCTCCATCATGATGCCTGGCGCTGCCGTGGTGGGTTTGTGTTTGGGCCGCACACTGGGCAACTGAAACGTTAACAAAAAATAAAATAAAAATAAAAAAAGTCTCATTAGTACCTTAGTTGTTTGATTCCTCGAGTCTCGAGGGATTAGCTTGTCCGCATGGAGGCAGGTGCTTTGACAGGTGTCCTGAGCCTTCATCACAAATATCGTCACGGTGGTAGAAGCCATCTTGTCAGCGGTGACAGGAGGCCCGACCAGCATGGCAGAAACAAGAGTACGACAACTAAGCACAGCTGGATGCAAAGTGCTGACGTGATTTTATGACAGAGTCAAGTCTAATTAGATTCTACTTTGACAGATGAAGTGTCAAAGGCTTTTATACCTTAAATAATCTCAAATCAAATTATTTGAGGTTTTACCATTTACAATTTCTTCTGATTGAGTCCGAGGCAAAATGTATGAGAATATAAAAACCTGTTGAATCTTAAAGAAACACACAGGAATCATTGGAGCTGCCATAATCATAGAAAATGGGTACAACACAGTAAGGCTCCACACTTTGGGAACCACTGCATTAACTGATGCTTTGATACCTTAAAGAAAAGAATACAAGTTAATGAGCACAGACTGATTCATGTGGAGGGGGTTTTAAGGCGCCAACATGCCAATCATAAATAACAACATAGAATCAAGTTTTGGCTGGAGCCCAAAACTAACAACTGGTAGAAAACACATGAAAGACCTCCTTCCTAAGCCACTCAGTCTATTCACCGTGTCCCAAACGCTAATGTCCCTCACATACCTTCTTCCACTAGTCATAAGGCATAGATAGAAACACAAAGAAAAGACAAAATGGCAGGATATTTACTTCATGACCCGAACAATGAAGTGCACACATAATAGCAGAACACTTGGCTTGCCACTTCAATTACCCCTATGGTGGGTTTTGTAAAATCTTTTATCAAGATACACGAGGTACATTTAACTTCAGTCAAATTTTAAATGCGCAAAACACTTTGGGGGAGTTTCGGTTTCACAACTTAGAAAGTGGCCGTTTTAAAAGTTTTAATAACCACTTCATGTTAGATACTGGTTATATTATTATTGTTCTTCTGCTTTAATACCTCACAACCACTTTTGACACAATATGAGAGCTAAATAGTTGGACTCCCATCTGTAAGCTTGGCGAGTGCGTCCTCTCTTCTTTGCGTTTTTGAACTGTGCCTCAAGGCTCTTTTCCTGGACCATAACATTCACAAACTCTCCTTTGGCTCCATCTTAAAGAAACGTCACATCCCTCAGATCGATATGCAAGTCTAACAGTCCTGTTTCTCTTGTACTGTGTTTTGTTTGCTCGCTAACATCTAAACTTGATTTCAACCTTAAGACACAAATTAAGTCTTTGGGAGGGGAAAAAAAAAAAAGTTTCTGGAGACCAAAGCCTTTATCTCAGATAAAATGCTTCTCGTCATTTAGTGACCTCAAAATGGTGATTTTGTGATTTTATTACCTTCAGACTTGATTGATACAGTTCTTTGAACGCTGGAATTAGCCAGCCATCCTTATCAAAGCTCCAGTAGGTCCAGCTTATCGCTAAACTGTTAACTTGGATGAGACAGCAAGAAAATGTCATTACTGTCTACACAGAATCAACTTTAAGATTTTATTTCTGACAAGCTCTGAGGTATCCATGTACCTTTTAGATTTCACTTCAGTTGGATAGTCTTTTGCTCCAAGTTATTTTAAGGGGGCGGCCAAGAATTTTGCACATTTACACATATTTAAGAACAGTGTGGGTATTTTGTATTTTATTTCTTTTTTTAATGTCTGTTCAGGCTTTTTTGTTTGCCTTTACATAGACATAAAAAGATCTATACCTTTACATAGATCTGTTTGAAAAGATTCCTTTTTAAATAGATTTCAGTTGACATGTCAGTGAAAATAAAGGGGATTTGTGCTCAAGAAACGCGCTAAGGATACCAGAGCAAATTCACAACTCCTGAAGGAATATTGACCAGACTGAAGTCCACGTTTCACATACAAGGTAAACACAAGTCTACCGCTGTTGCTGCACCCAGACAATATCCACCAGCTCTCCCAACTGCACACTCTCCATCTCAAATGTCATCACAGCTGCCTGGCGACCAGCTTTTTCCGAGACACAATAGACCACAGAAACACCAACTGTATTCCACAATCGGGAGACAATCCCCTCTGAGGCTCCAGGGGGAATACTGCTGCAAACCGAGACGTGCACACACGGGAGGCTGAGCCTGATGTGACAGCACTGGATCACAGTTAAAACTACAGAGCTGATCACCTTTCTTCCTTTCTGTCTCCGGCTGACATCCTGCTTGACACTGTCGAAAACAAACGTTTTGCAGCAGAAGGGCTGTTCTTGAGTGAAATCTGAGCGACCCTCAACCTCCACCACATCTATTTTAACCAGGAGCACCCATCAGCTGCAGCTGCAGGAAAGAATGATTGTCCAGTTTCTTTACCGGTGGTCGCGTTGCGGGTCTCCTTGGACACAGTGTCCTCTTCGAGGTGATGGGAGAGAAATCACCAACTGTCGCAGTCAGGCTGCCTTACCATCCTCTGGCTGTTCTGTCCATATTCTGACCACAGCAACATGGGAAATATGAAGAAAGCCCCTGTTTTGCGCTGTATGCACTGACGTCAATGCAAAAAAAGAACTGCATGAAAGCAGACATCGGTTTGTTAAGGTGGAGCCGCTTCAGCTCAGAGTGCCAATGGCGAAATTGCTCAAGGCTGCCTCAGTGTAAAGCCGCAGTAATAAAGACACCCTAATTAAGCTCTACCACACCAGTAACTGGTAACCCAACACAAAGAACGCGGTCGTGAAAAGATAGCATAACAGGCAGCCTTACAAGCCTCCTTTTGTTTGGTCTGATCAGGAAGTGCGTTTGGTAAACACTTCCACCACGTCGTGAACGGGCGGGGTTTGCCACAGCCGTATTATCGTTGGGAGTTTGGTCATTTCGGTTGGCCCGGACCACAAATCAAACGTCCACCAACGAGCGCAGGCGATTTAATATTTATTTATGTGACGTTACGCTGTTTTAGCATAAGCGTTAGACATATATTATACATCATTCTTTTTCTGAGTTGAAACATCAGCATCAGGTTACGAAGTACTTAATCTAAAATCTATTGTTGCGGTGTCTGCTAGCTAGCTAAACTAGCATTGCCTTAGTTTGACAATCGGCTCGGTCGAGAAATAAAGCAGGCGGTTCTCACCCGCAGCCGCCTCCGGTGTCGATGTGACAGCGCTGATTTCTGTCGGTTCGTAAGCTTGCCCAGGTTTGTGGTCATGTAAAGCAGCGGATGAATGGAAAGTGAGAAGCAAAGCTAGTCTCCCAGTTTGGGATTGTTTAATTTAAAGCTCACGTGCAGCATCAAAACACTGCTCTCTCTTGTGTGCGGACGCCGAGCTCTGGCTGTTAAATAGAAAGGTTGACGTCAACACGTTTCTGTTTTCCAAATTAAGTCATAATTTTTGAAAGAGCTTTTGCTTTCTTTCTTTTTCCAAGTCACTGTACCTACCAGTGTCACACTGAGAGCATTTAATTTTGGGGAGAACTGTGTTAAGTTAGTTAGAATGACAAGCAATGAAACCTGCCCACGAGAAACATAAAATCAACTCTGTGGGTGCGCACCATTTTTCAGCCGGCGAGGCAAGCGGCGGCGAGGCTTGCATTCCTGTATGCGGAGATCGGAGGACTCTCACTTGACTACTTTGATATTTCACAACAGAGTTGTTTGGTTGCCAAGATACAAAATATATGTGACAGTTACATTTATAGCACGTCCCTCCTAATCGACTGTTAACTGCTTCCCCAATCAGTCTGATAATACTTATTTGTATAATATCAGATATATTTCAATACAATAAAAAATAGGAAAGTCCATTGTTTGTTTTGGAAAGTAGTGTAAAGGTTGCAGTCTGCACCACATCCAGGCCGGAATAATTCCCCTCTCACCACCGAAAATGCTTTTAACATCCTTTCAAGAGAAAAAGTCACTCCGCTCCGCTTCGTCCCCACTTCTATCCAATTCATCCAGCGGTTCAATGTTAGGGAGCCTCGTCCATTCCCTGAGCACTGAAGGATTATGGGTACTGCAGTTCTGCGTCACACCGGCGTCACGTTTTTTAATCCAGCATGGCAGCGAAACAGAAAAGGTATGTTATAGGTTTATTTAATGCGACTCGTAAATTAAACTGTTCATCTTTCGGCTGTAATTTAAAGGTTAACAGTTTTGAATCACTGGGGAGTTTATTAGAACAAGTTTAACGCAGTTTGGTTATATTTTAGCCATTCACTCAGTTAGCTTAGGGCTAACTACGTGCTAGCACACTTTACATCTGATCTTCACGACAGTTTTAGCACATACCTTGGACTAACTATCAAGTAGACATTCAAACTTCCTAACATATTTCTCGTTGCCTTACACTGCATGTCTTGTTCACGCACGTATGAGAGTTTCTGATAAAGTCAGATGAAGTCAATTAACTTTATCTGCTACAGGAGATTAGCAGACCTCAGTATGGACGAATTCCTGGTCTCAGGATTCGATTCTGCAGAGGAAGATGAATATGAAGAAGAGGCTCCAAAACAGAAGAACAAGAAGAAGGCAGAGCCTCCGATGTGAGTATTGTTGTAAACAATATTAGACTGTTTTATTGTATCCATGTGACAGTGCAATGTTGTCGTGTAGAAGGAGAAGTAATAATGTCTTTGAAATGATTACAAATGTAGTCTGCAAACGTTTTATAATTACATTTGCAGGCTTCATTTACAACCCACTTTACTCTAATATTGCTACATAAAGTCTAATCCTGGTGTCTTCAGGAGTTCATTAATTGATAAACGATATAAGAATCATAATCATAGGACAATTGTTACTTATGTGATCCAGTAAGGCAGGAAGAAAGCCATTTTCAAATGGCTGTAGATGTTACTTTAGCAGCTGGCTGCAAACACATGGAAGAAAATGCTTTTGATCAGATGACACCACAATATCACATTATGACAAAATGTAAGAAGGTCCAAGGGATCTCAATACTACCTCAAGGTGCTGCACATCATTGCTATGAACAAACCTCGCCAATTTAGATCTGTTTCTGTACCATGTTAGGAGCAGAAATGAAAAGAAGGGCAAAGCCTCCGAGCATAAGGAGCAGCTGTCCCGGTTAAAGAACAAAGACCCGGAGTTCTACAAGTTTCTGGAGGAGAACGACCAAACGCTGCTCAACTTTGACGACACGGACAGCTCCGAAGAAGAGGATGATGGAAATAAGTACCACAAACTACCGTCTGAACTGGACGTAAGCTGACCTGTGGTTTGTGCATATCTGTAAGAATCGTGTGAAATGGAAGATGTCGAGACTTTCATGTTTTCCATGTAGGAAGCTACCTCTGAGGAGGACGACGACGAAGAACATACAGCTTCGAAGAAGACCAAAAAGGCAGTGGAGTCCATCAAAGTCACAGACAAGATGATTGAAGAGTGGAGAGCTGCTCTGAGGAAAGAGCCCACTCCTCGCCTCTTCAGAGAGGTCACACAGGCCTTTAAGGCTGCCGTTGCCACGACGAAGGGGGAAGGAGCCGGTCAGTGTCGCTACAAGGTGGCTGACAGCTCAGGTAGGTTCTCGTCTCGCGAATGCAGCCTGTGCTTGTAACCACTGAGGGATTCTATCTCCACATAATCATGTTGGTTTCTTTTCACAGCATTTCTGTTCTGCATCATTTTTGTGGCTTCTTATATTACCAGATTAGAAAATTGTGAACAGTAACATTTTAAAAGATGGCTGTTTTACTAGAGTGTGGCACCACTGGGATTCCATGCAGCTCTGAGGCAAAAAGTATCGCTCATGCTGACTGTCTTGGTATGATCAAACTCCTGGGAGAATATGTTCAGAATCCAACAGGAGTGACTTTAGCTTTGCTTACATTTGCAAATTCAAGAACAGAACGGACCAGAGCCTGATCATGTTATAACACCATCTTTAGGAATAATACTGATAAACTACCTTTGCACATGCAGGTTTTAATGGATGCAGTTTCCTTTAGCACAACAAACGTAGGAATAAGGAACATATGTTATTTGACTTGCAGTTGAACTGTTGTGAGTTCGATTCCAGTTTTCCCAAATTGCCTGTTGATCTGCTGCTCGTCGTCTGACTGTGTGCAATTTAGCAAGTGGAATTGGGTGAATGTGGTTCTCATGCGAAGGGCTTTGAGTGGCTAGGTTGTCGAGAAAAGTGCTATGAGATTAAACAATTTGTTTTTTGTTTTGCTGAGATAAAATAATGCTAAGTTTGCCACGCTTGAGTCCAAGCAAATATCTGACATTTCCTTCTCTCATCCCTGCAGTGTTCAATGCGTTGATCCTGCTCTGTATCAGAGAGATTCACCTGGCGCTGCAGAAGCTGCTCAACGTGAAACCCAACAAAGATCAGAAGAAGTATAAATTTACCCAAACATCAGCAAATCTCACTTCTTATTGTTTAGCTTCACAAAGATTGCTTTGATTCTTGGATTGATTCCCGTTTTGTTTGCAGGTTGGTGCTTCCTTCATCTAGTCCAAGATGGCAGCGGAATCTGAGCGACATCAAGATGTACCTGGGTGGAGTAGTTCAGGTTCGGTTGATATGGTTAAATGCAGAGTAAAACTGAGAATACATTTTCTGTCATCCCGCTAACCGTTGGTTGTCTTTCCCATTCCTCCGTCTGCAGCTGTTATCCTGCCTGACAGAAACCACCGTCATCACTGCTGTGCTGAAGCACGTCAACCATCTCGTGCCGTATTACCTGTGTCTGCCCAAACAGTGTCGGCATCTGTTGAAGGTTGAGCTTTAACTCAGATTCGTTACAGTAAAGAGTGGCTCATGGTCAGTTGTTAACCCGTTGTGTTTGGTCTACAGCAACTTCTAAAGCAGTGGAGCACAGGGGAGGAAACGAGTCGGGTTCTTTCCTTTCTGGCCCTCAACAAGATCTGCAGGCACAAACAGGAGACGTATCTTAATATAATTTTAAAGGTAAGCAACAGAGGTTGACTCAAGCTTTTGTTATACCAATAAATTCACATTTCCCGTATATCCATTATTGAGTTTTAGGTCGTTTTCTGCAGAAACTTCTTCTCATGTTAGTTTTCTTCCTCTTTGTAGCAAATGTACATTTCTTATGTGCAAAACTGCAAGTTCACATCTCCCAATGCGCTCCCCATGATTAACTTCATGCAAAGAACTCTGACAGAGATGTACGCCTTGGACACTCATGCCACCTATCAGCAGGCCTTCATCTACATCCGACAGCTGGCCATTCACCTCAGAAATGCCATGACCATGAAGAAGAAGGTTGGTTGGTTCAAGCCCCACTTTCTCAGAGAAATAAAGATTTATTTTAAACATTTGTGAAAGGCATATGGTTACTTTCCTCTACCATCATCCAATCGCCCTGTTTATTTTCTTGTTTTAAGGTAGTAGACCGAATGAACAACCTACATGCCTGCATACAAAATAGTTATATTTTAAATAGCTTGTTTTAAATAACTTTTGATCTTCTAAACTTAATTCTCCACTACTCAGTAATACCTTCCACACCAAAGATTGTCAGTGTAGTCTTTAAGCATTGCATCCACTGATTGGGATTTTATCAGATTTTTAGTTTCTGACAGGCAAGTAAAAAAAAAAAAAAAAAACACAACAAAAAACATTTCAGCCTTTCCTTTTCTTAGTGGATCTCTAAGATTAAATTTATCCAACACCAAATACAGTAACAAAAAAACAAATAACGCAAATCTTTTCTGTGTACAAGTATGGCATTGGTTGTATTCATTTATTTATTTATTCGCTTTAGGAGACCTATCAGGCGGTGTACAACTGGCAGTTTATTCACTGTCTGTATCTGTGGTGTCGGGTCCTCAGCATCTTGTATCCCAGTGACGTTCTCCAACCGCTCATCTACCCTCTCTGCCAAGTCATACTCGGCACCATCAAGTGAGTATTCAGCTTTGAGTAGATGTGTTGGATAATCCAAAAAATTATAATCAAATGAATCACTTGTTTCATTGTAATGTTTACTATGCGGTGAAATGAATAATTATATGTTCAGTATTACTCAGAATAATGTAATGGTCAGTTTTTAAGCTGCTGTCGTAGACTAGCTTCTTAACATGTTTTACGAAGCTAGCCTACAAAATGTAAATTCTTTAATCATGAGAATTTCTCTCATAATATCAATATTTTATAAGTTTATCGTTAATATTCTAAAGAGCTTCAGAATACTCTCTGAAGACATTTTAAAATTTGTGAAAAATGTAAAATTTTTCAAAACTGAGAACTTATTTATACACACAAAGCACTTTGACACATTCTGAGTTTGTGGTTCTGTACAGGTTCTACCACATTAAACTTTTGATAAGACAATATAAGACATTGATTTCACAGAGAACAACCCTGTAAAAACACCAAGCATTGGTGTGTGTTTTTTAAAGTTATATATTTCATCTTTAAAAAAATTAAATGCAAGACATAAGTTTTTTTTTCAGAATTACAAACTTCAACAGTTTGACAACATCCCTCATCTGAAGTTTCACTTTTCAACACCAGGTGGCGTTTGCCACCAAGTTATTTCCATTTTTCTTGGTTGAAGTGCATCATTAGAATCCATTGCTTCAGTGGGAAGAACTTTAGGTGGCATCCTTTCTGCTTATTTTCTGTAGTGGTCTCTGACAGAAGGCAATAAAAATAAATCTATGGATTCTGTGCATGAATGTTGCACAGCATCAACATCCAAACAAAAGACATAAAAAAAATCAGAAGTTAGAGGACCTAAAATGATTCAATAAAATACATTGCTTGCATGCATTGCTGGATATAGTTTCTTTTTTAAAAAAAGAAAAAAAAACACATTTGGGTTGTGCTGTAAACATTTAAACAAACTAACTAGACCAGCTAACCTTGTAGTACTTACTTTAACTTGGATCTGATTTAAAAACCTCCAAATTCTCGTTTGTTCTACCTTGTTTTAGTTTTTCTGATAGAAGGTAAATTCAATGACAGATTTAAAATGTAAAATGCTCAGTGGCATTAACTTATGTTCTTACGTAACTATTTTAACTTTTAAACTTTTCTGATATAAGAAAAATATCCACACTAGCAAAGTAGTAACATCAAAGCCTTGACTTCCCCAGAGGGACCTTTAAGCTTTGAAATTAGATAAAAATTTAGGCAGATTGAAATTGTGTATTTTATGTTTCAGCCCTTCAAATACAGGGATTACAACCCAAATGTCTAAATCAGTTATTGATTATTTAAGTATTCTGGTGAATTAATCCTGCTGTTACACATTTTTCCAACAGCAGGTGGCGACACTGACCGCTCTTTCTGCTTTCAGACTGGTGCCGACGTCCAGATATTACCCTCTGAGGATGCACTGCTGCAGAGCACTCACCTTGCTTTCTAGCAGCACCAACACTTTCGTGCCTGTTCTGCCTTTTCTTCTCGAGGTAAACCCCCTAAACCCAGGAATCGCCACCCAAACCTCAGAGAGAAAGTCTTGTTTCCAGCACTGTAAAATCAGGTTTTCACCATCAGAACCCAGTGTGAGCACCTCAGAGGGTGTAAATGATCTTGAACCAACAATAGTGCGTCGCTTGTCTCTGTCTCAAGTGGAAACAGTGAAAAGGTAGATGTGATGAAATGTTCCGTCGGTGGTTGGCTGTGGAAAAACATCAGTGACATGTGAAGTGCATCTTGGTCTCAACGGTTGCAACCGAAGGAGCTCAGGAGGAAACATGTCGAGGAGCAGAGCTGCGCTCGAGGCACCTTTTGTTATCAGACCAATCGGGGGTCACCAACCGACAGCTCGTTCTCTGGGTCAGGTGTTAATCACGTGCTCACATGCGCTGGTTCGCCTTGTGTCTGAAAGTTTGCAAAGTGTTTGCACACATAGCGAGTCTTTGTTGTGGTTTTTCTGGATGGGAGCAGCACGCTGGCGACAACAACAGGCTCGGCCCACCAGGGAGTGGTCACTGCTGGCTCTACGTATGCGTGTTTGTGTGCATCCAGCAGTTTTACCAAAGCGACACAGGCACGGTTGTGGTTCACACTCTGGTCCTAACGCGCTGTGCAGACCACATCCTCTTTGCCTATGGCCCAATTCCCCCCCCTCCGACCTCCACTCCCCCTCCCTCCAACACACCCTCAAAGGCCCCTCCTTCTAACCCCCCGCATCAAGCTGTGTTTATTTGTGACGCACAACTCTTTCTGTGTTTCTCTTTTTGTTTTTTTGTTTTTTTCCTCCCTTACTGTTCCCTTCTTGTTAAAGGCAGGCTGAGGTGTGCTGCTGCAGTTTTAATTAGAGCAGCACAAGCACCCCCCCCCTTTTCCTCCCGCGCCCCTGTGCCTGTGTGTGTTCTCGTATCTCCGAGGGGGGTGTATGATTTGGAGCTTCCTGCTTCTGTAGCTGTGTGTGTGTGTGTGTGTGTAGAATCGCACCAGGGTTGGCCCATGCCTTCCCACTTCCCTCTGGCTCCCCCGCAGACCGCCACCACATCCTATGTTTGTACAGACTGCACCGGCCAGGAGCGTTGCACTGCTGCGCACGCAGAGAGTATTAACGACCACACACACACACACACACACACAAACACGCACACACGCATGCACACTCTCTTACTGGGAGTCAGAAATAGCTTGTTTCTCAAAAAACAGAAATTCACTTGCACACTGTGGGCAGATGTGGAAGCTAAAGCTGGTAGACAAATAGCCCACACGTTAGCTTCAATGTGCTTTCGCAAACTAAGAAAAAAGCATTGCCTCTACAGCACCGGCGCTTTTGAGTAACCCATGTCGCCTGGTTATTGTTATAGCAGTTCACATACAGCTCATAAATGTGTTTGGTGTGTGTCGCACACTCTGATGGACTCAAAAAGTTTATAGGTTACACTTTCTGTCTTTTCATTTTATACCAATACGACAATATTTGAACTTCACCAATCAGCCTTTTCCAAGTTGATTTCTAGTTTTTTTTTAGGTTTGAGCGACAAATGATAAATGACAGTCTAAATGTTTTATGAAGACTAGAACACATTAAGAAGAAAACTGTGATCCAGGTTCTTAGACTAACATTGTAGGTTTAAATCCAACAGAAAAGCGAATGAATTAAAAGATTATCCCTATTTATGCATCAAATTATAGGCCAGTAATGGGACCTTGCATCTTCGGGAGAATTTTAATTGCAATATTACTGCTGAAAGTATGTCAATTATAATGAACCCTTTATTTTTTAAGAATAAAATAACTGAAAATTAAATAAATAATATAGATACGTAAACAATTTAATGATGTTTGAATTTGCAAAGTTGCACATAATAGTTTTAAGACGGAGTAATTCCAGTGAAATCAACATGATCACGAGAGTCTCCGAGGGGGGTGTAGGATTTGTGTGTTTGCAACCCAAACACACAATTCACTCTGCATTCAGACTCTTGTAGTTGTATGAGCACAGAGAGTACTAAAAGGTATAAAGTCAAAAATATACATGAACTTCATTTTAAGCCTCCCTAACTTGGGAAATATCCATACTTTACAATTACATTGCCATTTACAAAATATGGACTTTCTTAAAGCATGTTTGGTGACTGAATAGAGTTTTATCGGTATTTTGTTTAATACATTAAATCTACCTATTGGAAAGTTTGTCATGTAGTAATTAAATAATTTATACAGATTTTGTTTTGTCCCTGCATTACATTATAGTAAAGTAGATTATCATTGTAATGCTGACAGATTTAAGGCAGCTGTAGACCTTTGGATGAAATTTGTGTGAAATTCCTTGATTGGATAATGTTATGAGTTATAACATGTCTCTAATCTTGTCATTCATTGTCTGAAACAACTATTTTAAACAAAAAACGAACTTGTGAAGCATGATCGATGTTTGCTATTGGTACTTGCATCTTCTCTCTGCAGATGCATTTTGTAATCATGCCTCCTGTTTTTAGATCTTCCAGCAAGTTGATTTCAACAAGAAACCGGGTCGAATGAGCAAGAAACCGATCAACTTTGCAGTGATCCTCAAGCTGAACAAGGTCAACCTAATGGAGAAGGCCTACAAGGTAAGCGGAGAAGGTGTTTATTTCTGGTTGCTTCTGAGAAGAAACAGCTGATCAGAGGAGTAGTTCGCACAGCCTGGGGTGTGTTCAGGAGGGGATTGAGGGCAGCGCTGACAGCCCCTCGTCAGGGCTCTAAAACCGTCCCCGGGTTGCCAAGCTGAGCGCGGCAGCAAAGAGGATTGCGGCACGGCTCTCGGAGATTATCCCCCGCGCTCTCCGCTCGCAAGGACTGTTTGTACTGCTGTCACCTTAGCTGCCGCCATATAAACTCACAACAAACCGAATTGATCTGCCTAAAACTTTAGAACACATTAGATTATGCAGGCTTGAAGGCTTTTTTATTGTTGTATTTCCACGACAATACTACTAATAATAATTTATTTGTATTACACGTTGTATGAGGATCTTCTAAAATCTTTGGGTTTTGAGGAAATAATAAACACAAATGTATGAAATGAGTAACCTAAATAATCTCGTCCATTAATGTTTTTGTTTATCTTTTTAGCCTACGATAAAGTAAAGTTAATTGACAGCATTGGATCAGCTTATAGTTGCTACTTTTGAAAGTGAATGTCCTTGTTTTTAATTCAGGTTGTTTCCTGTTCTTCTGTATTTTCTGTTTGAGGTTTGTTGAAAAATCAGTGGCTTACCTTTTTAATAGCAAAAACAGAAGTCTCTAACATACTAAACCAGAAGCCATAACTACTGAAATTACAATCCTAATGAAAAATCCATTCAAAGAAAATTGATTTATGTTTAGGCGTTAGCATTTGCTTATTTTGTAGCTTTTTGCTCTCAGTAGCAATCAACGAATTTATTACTATAGCACCTCAATCTATGGCTTCAAACAAATTAAATGTCTGGGCAGCAGTCACAATAGATTGTATGTTTAAGATCCTAGTATTACTAGCTCAATGTCATGTCATCCCAATTCAAATGCATCAGACTTTTATAAGTAGGTCATAATAAGTAGAACATTTACTGTTGTTCTTAAATATTGTAAGCAGATGTGCTGAAGGAGCTGAGCTGAAGAAGAAACATTTATTCAAAGGTTAAAAGTAGCAGAAAATCTGTCAGTGAAAGATTAAAGCACATTGGCACAGTAAAAATGTTGCAGAAAACTGCTGCAGAACTTAAATAATCACACTTACTGAAGATTTCTCTCCATAGTATCAAGATGAAAAAAGTTTTTAAAAAAATAAAATAAAGGAAGAAATAGAGTACAAGCACTTTAAACACCAGAAGCTAAAGTAACGGCAGACTGACCATCTGAGTAATTGGATAACTTTAAGTCTTTCTACAACTGTTAGCAGCGGCTTATGTGCTGCTAATGGTCAGTCTGCTTCATAAACTGTTCACTTTTACCAGTTCATGTTCAGTCTGCCTTAACTTAGCTTCTAACAGGAACACAATGGCTATCCACAGAAAATATTATCTCTGTTCAAATTGATTATTATTATTATTATTATCTAAATGCTGGCATTAAGATTAGCATTGTCTATTTTCTATTAGCTTTTTCTTGAGAGTTAACATCAGTAAATATGTTAACTCTGGATAATATGGATTGTGAACATTCACTGTCACTATGCTTTTACTAGCATAGATACTAACGCTAATCATTTATATACTAGCATGTCAATAATGGCACATTATGAACTGCTAAATATTATCTTCAGTGATTTCTTTTGTAAAAGGCTTGAAATTAAATTTAAAAAACTGATTGACTGCCATCTGTGTTCATTTGCATTAGAGAAGCTGCTCGGTAAATTATGAAAAACCCTCGCAAAGCCATTGAGACTTTGAGTTTTACGCACAAATATAATATCTTTTCTTCTGTAATTTCAGGACGGGCTGATCGACCAGCTGTATGACTTGATGCTTGAATACTTTCACACTCAGGCCTACTCCATTGGCTTCCCTGAGCTCGCCCTGCCCACTGTCATTCAGGTAATCAAGATCTGAAACCCATTTACCGATATTTATCTGCACAGTTATACCTCACTAATCCACAGGGCAACAATTAAACACATTCAGTTTAGCATAGAAGCAGCGATGCAGAACGCAGCAGTGGTTTATGTTCTGTATATAAGATTCACGAAGGCTAAATCTGCTTCCCTCAGGGGAAACAATCACAAACTCTCTGCCTGAATGCGGCTCATCAGTAGACAGGATCATCTCTTCTGCTGGTTCCTCTTTTTTTTTTTTTTCCTCCCTCATGCATCTTGTCCATGTCCCTGCAGCTGAAAGCTTTCCTGAAGGAATGCAAAGTGGCCAATTACTCCAAGCCGATGCGGCAGCTGTTGGAGAAGATACAGGAAAACAGCAGCTATATCACAGGACGGAGACAGAAGGCCGCCTTCGGAGTGGCTGATTCTGCCGCCGTGGTGAGTACAGCAGGAGGGGAAGGAGGAGGGGATTTATTTTCTTAAAATTGTATTTTGTACCAGAGTAGTTAAAAATTTTGTGGAGCTTAAAAGTTAAACTAAGGTAGATAAGCTTCAGGTATACAAGTAAGATGGAAAATACTAAAACCTTTTAGTGCAAAAAGTTTTAGAAAGTTGATATTAAAACTGTCGCACCAGTTTCCATATTCATGTAGAAAATAAAATGTTATCTGAGGTTAAATCACCTCAAAAGAATGACTCTCATTCAGCCAATGACATATTTTGTTTGATGCTTTTGATGCTTTTGTTGTGAGGCATTTTTGGAAATAAATTTGACCAATTCAGTCCCAATAATTTCTAAATATCACATTCGATTGAGTATAATGTGCTTTGGAATATATTTTTTGGATGTGTGAAGTCAGCATCATCTATCAAACCAAAAGAACCCTGCTCAAGTAGGAAAAATGATGTTTCATAAAATTACCAGCAAATCATGTCATTGTTTTCCTCTAAAGGTCACAAACAACCGCGGCATTTAGGATTCTGATTCATTGTCCAAAGTCAATTTTGGCTCCAAACTCTTACAAAAGCCACAAATGATCAGAGCACGTAGGATGAACGCGAAATAAAAAAAATCAGCAGAACTGAAACAGAGACACCTGTTAAGGAATAGCCCACATGGTAGCAGAAATAAAAGCAGCTTTTGAAAAGCGTGTTGGACAAAGAAAAGTAACAGAAACTAAAACTGAGTTAGAAAAGTGCTGAAGTGTCCAGACAGACCATCTGAATGTGATCTTTTAAATTCTCTCAGTGCTGAACAGGCATTACTAGTTCTGCTGTTGTGTCAATAGCAGTTCTTCTAAAATTAACAAACAGCCTATGACTCGCTAACATGCTAATGTTAGATAATGGTCAGCTGCTTCTTCAGATCTAAATAATTTTAACAGATCACATTCAGATGACTAACATTAGCTTCTGATATAACATGCCACGTTTTAACTGTCTTCTGTCTTTTACCTGTTTTATATTGTGAACTTTTGTGCATCAAGTTGTTGTATTTTGTGAAATAAGATGCATAAATTTGTTTATTTGAAGTCAACATTAAGTTACATGTTGTAGCATATACATAAAACTTAGTTTGTAAACTTTCTTTTCAATTTAATTTTCATAAGACTGTTTTGTTTGTTTATGATATGCATATATATTTGAATATCAATCGTTTTAAAGGAAGGCTCAACAATAAGATATTGCTGAGAATTTGTCCTGGGAGCAAACAATTCCTTTCTCCAATCTCGATTACTAATCAGTTTTTAATAATAATTAAATCCATATTAATCAGAATAAATTTTAACAATAACCAGGCAGCCCTCGCAGTAGGTTAGTTCGGTGTCTGTTAATAATAAAAAAAATTGCAACATGGTTTGTTTTCTGACGCTGATGAAAATTAATTTTTTTCTAAATCAGGTGATCGGTGGCAGATGTTCCAATGTGATTGTTTCCCTTGTTTGTTCGGGGGTTTTTTTTCTGAATCAGAATTTTTCTGTTTTTCTGGTCAGAAAGTATTTTTAGAGCAGCTCGTAGGTGGCGGAGACGTTTCCTGATCACAGATATTTCTGCTCTGAGTCGTCCTGCCAAGCAGCTCATTGCTCACTAAACTCCATCTGATTGATTGCACACTTCCAATCGAACGGTACACAGATGCTGCCTGGACGCCCAGATTGTAGTTGTTGCATTGAAATGAGACTATAAGGTCACACAGGCTGCCCCTTTAATGTCTGAACTGAGCACAGACACACCTCCTTGTTATTGACCGTGTTTGCTCAGCCAAAGTCAATAATACACTGAAATCAATAAGATTGACACAACGTATTTGCCATCTGATTGATTAGCCTGCCTCCATTTTACAGTTTTCTTCATTGTTTTTATCTGAAATCATCAGTAACGGCCAGCCAGCTTCCAAAGCGTGACCCGTTCAATGAGGGGGAAGCAGCTGAGGGTCCCTCCACTGGCTTAGCTAAATACAGTGCATCTGTGAGGCTCCACTGTGTTTTTACGAGGAATTATCAGAATTATTTAATGTCGTAGACATTGACCTCTGAAACGAATGCTACTTCAAACAGTACTACGTCTTCACTTATAAAGCACTTTAAAACAACAGCAGCTGTGACAACGTGTTGTGCAGAGCTGACCTGAGCTGGAGAGTTTGGGTTAAGCATTTCAGAGAGGTAAAATGGATCAAGTTCATGTAATCTTTTAAAAACAAAAGAATCTTAAAATGAACTCTTCAGTGCACAGGCAGCCAGTGATGCAAGTTTTTATTTTTCTCAAATTAACTTGTACTTGCTAAGGTTCAGGTAACCCCTCCCCCCGCCCCCAGGATGCACTTCTTTCACACTTGACCTTCTTTGAGACTTAATTGTTATTTGTTGCTAGAAACCTGTGACTGTTGAAATATCCTGTTATTGGTGTCACTCTTGTAGCTGTGTGAGGAACGTCTGAGCCAAAGCGACTGATGTGTAAATGACTGCATGCCGTTGGTTTCGTGCAGACGAAGCCTCAGTTCTTCGCGTCTTTTTTCCTAAAAGGCTTTCACGTCTTGTAAAACTCGGTTGGGTACATCTGCAGAGTGATGCTAGTCACTTTACAGCTCAAGTTTTTATTAATCTGCATCTGTAATGAGTTGAGCAATTTTTGGTTTGATCTGCTGATTAAAAAAAAAAAAAAACATGCTTTGTAATTTCAGCATATTCTGCTGCGGCGCGTCTCAGTAGTTCATCTCTCATCAGCTGCTTGCCACCTCGGTTTAAGCATTTATCACGTTTGACGGACTTTGAACTAACTGCTGGGTTATGACACATGTTACTTTTGAGGTTCAAACGGCGCACAGACTGACGCACATCAGAGCCTATGTCACTGTATGTTGAAATGTTGCTGCAGATTTAATGGTTTGATCAGTGTCCCTCATTATCTCTGCACCACGTTTGTTGTTTTAAGGCTCTGAGCTGTCGGCCATATATGTGACCTGCTTCAGTAGCTCTGTGGTTTTACCTTTATAGCCCTGAGAGGCGTCCATGTTTCAACAGACTTCCACACACACAGTTGGCTTTTTTACAGAAAATAAAAACACTTACAGTCGGCAGATAAAAGGCTTTAATTTACAACAACATCTCTTAGTAGTAGTAGTTACTGATGAAACTGAAGTCCTCTAAAATGATTTACATTTGTTTTGTATGACTAGAATATGACAATTGTCTAATCTGGTGTAGGCATGAGGTTAAGTTAGATTTTTCCTCTGGGTGGCGCTGTAGTTTAGGAAGGAGGTGCAGGAGCATCGCGGCTGCTAATGCAGGAAAGTTTGCTTTTTAAACTGAGAAATCGTCCTGCGGTTAGTTCAAAGCTCTTAAAGGCTTTTAAGGTAGCAGCACGGCTGCATTAATGAGCATCAGTTGGTTTGTATGCGTTTTATGGCTTTATATTACAAATCAATTCATACATGAATGTTTTGATGTGACTTGGCTTCGAGTTGATATTTAGGAGAATTGCAACAAAGAGTGGATGTTCCTAGCTTGTGGGGAAGAGTGTGTGTGCGCGCGCGTGAGCGTGTGTGCGGACGGCTCCATGCCAGCGCCTGTCGCCTCGGATCTCAGCTCAGCGGAGGCTGTCGCGACGGCGTGGACTCCCCGGCATCATGGCAGCAGTGGAGGTGTCACTACAGGCGGAGGAGAGGGGACAGCCCTGCTGCCGCCGCCGTGGAAAAGGCCACGGCCCCCCTCTGGGCGCCAGGCCCCCTGCTTACTAACATGTCACCCAAACTGAGAGCGAGCCTAATTAATTATGCCCTGCTTCCATCCAGGGCTCTCCCTGGACTTTGTGAAAATAGTTTAGTTTGTGTATCAAAACCCAACGTAACGTCGGCGTCTCTCATGTTTAATCGCCATAGATTGTGGTAAATGTGTTGAGGCTGAACCAAACTGCAGTCTGCTCGCTCTATTGGGTTTGTCGGTCGGATAATGCGATTGGTTCTAATCAATATCATCCACGCAGACCTTTAAGGGATGGAGAAGGTCTCCCCTTTCATCCCTCTGCAGTCGGTCTTCTGTTTCTGCTGGGGTGTGAAGATGCTTTTAAAACTCAGGCCAGGCCTCGCAAATGTATTCACACCACTTACCACCATTAACTCAAAGTACTGTGTGATTGTTGAGGGGAAACGGAATGAAAAATGTTTTTCCAAGTTTTGTACAAAAATTAACAACTGGATGCATTTTTATTTTTTGCTCGATTTTTCTCCCATATGGGATTTACTGTATCTTTATGATTTATTGTGATAAGTTTCTCGATTTCTAATATCCCTCCAAATCGTTCTGCGCTGCCTGAATTATTTTTACTCTGTTCTCCCCTTTTTGGTTCGTATCAATAAATGTTAAAATATGATTAAATGCAGTTACTATGTTATTGTCCTCAGGTTTAAAGCTGTGCTGTCACATAATCTACCCAATCAGCAAGCCATGAAAAAAAAAAGTTTTTCTTAAATATCTCAAAACCTGAAATAAAACAGTAGTTATTTAAAAATAACAACATATGTAACAAAATTATATCGTTTTTTTTTTCTTGTGTCATTTGCTGCTCTGAATAAGATTTATTCAGCCGGACTGAGGGGGAAAAGTGTCTTTTGGGACGGTAAAGACTTCAGATCAATGATCTAGAAGAACATTCAGATGAAACTAGAAATAAGCTTCTCCGGCCTCCATGTAAAATATCAGATGTTGCTTATTTGGACAGCTTAGTAGGAAAGCTCTTGGTAGGAAAAAAAAAATAAATTAGCTGTAACTTAAGAGAAAAATATGAATCCAAAAATGCGGAAAAAGTTCAAGGCGATGTATTTTAAGAGGATTTCAGGGCTTAAATGAACCTGCCGACGGCTTTAGAAGGTTTCTGCGAGGCTTTGTGCAGTTTTCCTGTGACGGCGCTCGTCCCACGCCTCAATATGTCCGCCATGTCTGTGCTCTTGTGTCAGGCGGCCTGGGAGAAGCAGACCCAGCAGGAGGGGACGCCCCTCACCAGATACTACAGCCAGTGGAAGAAGCTGAGGGAGAAGGAGATCCAGCTGGAGATCTCTGGCAAAGAGAGGGTAATTATCCAGTTAAAAGCCCCGCCCACATCAGCCTCAGTCATCATGAATGGCTTCTGGCTCGTCTCTGCTATCAACCTCACTGTTACCCACAACAATTGGGCGCTTGTGCATTAATCATAAACCAGTCACGCTGAATGGCGGAGCCTCTTTACTGGAAGCGATGTCCTCGTTAACGCCGTCGTCTTTTATGTGTTGTCTTGTAAAGATGGAGGATCTGGACCTGCCAGAGATCAAACGCAGGAAGATGCAAGAGAGGAAGGCGGAGGACAAGAAGGAGTTCAAGGGTCTGTTCCAGTCCGACAGCGACTCAGACGACAGCGACACGGGACTCAAATTCAAAAGTAAGAAAAGTCCCACTTTGAAAACTCGACGCAGAGCCTCACCACGTCTCGCTCTGGCCGGGGCGGAGTACCGATCTCAGCCTCTAGGGGGCAGTGTTTTGTCACACCAGGCTGGAAAGCGAAGTTAAAAGGTTGATGACGCTGCCTGTGATTGCTCTGCCTTGAGATTGGGTTCCATGGTCCAGATCACGTGTGTCGCCGTTTACTAAGCACGTCCTCCCAGGCTGTTCCTGTGGAAATTAAAACCTCTGCTTTATCAGACGCTCTGGTCCGCTGCCCCTCCACCAGGAGCCGGCTCATCCTTTTAACTCCCCGTACGATCTGAGCGCGCGGGGTCGTCGGCGGGTCACATGCAGCTGGAGCCTCTCTCCCACAGCCTAGCATAGCGCTCGGACGCACTCCAACCAGAAAAATCCCTCTGGAGGAAAGGAGGAGGCTGTGGCAGGGTTTAATTTTCCCTTTTTTTCTCTCTCTTTCTCTCTCTTTTTTTTTTTTTTTTTTTAATGCATCTGGACTTCATTGTAGGGAGAGCCCCCACAAACGGATGGGCCGCTGCTGGCGAGCTCACACACACACACGCACACGCATGAGCTGAAATTCCCCCCCTAACAGGAAGTACAGGCTTGCATCCCAGCAGGGAGGGGGGCTCTAATTCAAAGCAGCCTGCTGGAACAGCCAGAGGTGGCGGCTCCCTCTGAACGCACGGCCGCCACTCCGCCGTCCAGGCCGGGTCTGGCGAGAAGCGGTGGGGCGGGCCGGGGGGAGGGAGGAGGGAGAGAGGGAGGAGGGAGAGGAGCGAGGACTGATGATTCAGTGGCGGTTATAAGTCATCCAGGTCATCTGGGGGCAACGCTCTGAGGCAGCGCTGCGGAAATCTGCGTGCGGTGTGTGAGCCTCAAAGAGTGAGCGCACGTTTGTTGTCTCTAATTCAGACGGGAGCAGAGCGCTACCTGATGCTTCAGTAGACGTTGTTTATCTCGCTGCGTGTGTGTGTAGGCGTGTGTGTATGCGTGTGTGTGCGTTTGTGTGTGTGTGTGTGGAGCTCCACACAGAGGAAGCAGCGCTGCTTCTCTCTCCATCACGCCGTCAGCCTCTCATCACGTCTCCAACTTCAAAGCCCGTGGACCCCGCTCTGTCCCTTTGGCAAGACAACACACACACACACACACGTGCACACACACACCTACACACACAATCTCCTCTGAGGACAAGTTCAGAAGAACTCCAAACTTCACACACACACACACACACACACTGCCGTCCTGATTGTAGCTCTGGAACCTGTCTGCTATCTTCATTTGCTATATTTAGGCCGTGAGCAGGAGATGTCTGAAATTGCCGGTAGTAAACTGTCATGGGTGTTTGTGCAGCAGCGGCAGCGGCGCCTGTAATCGACTCTCAGCTCCATCTCAGGAGGAAATAGACACTTCCAGCTGCCTCTGATACCTGGCCCACATATCCGCGTCTCCAAAGTCCTCAGACGTCAGCGGTGCGGCGGTGCAAGCTTTAGGAGCATCTGAGGGAAGAAACGCGAGACAAAAATCAGCGCACTTTGATGGGGGTTTTTTTCTGCTTCTTATTTCCTCGCAGACAAGAAGAGCAACCAAGAATCGGATGAAGACGAGGACCTCTCAGACGAGAGCGACGAGGAAGGGTCAGAGGAGGAAGGCTCAGGTCAGTTATGGTATCGGTGTCGAGAAAAATAAAGGTTTTATTTTGGTTATTTGATGATAATTTCAGTGATTTTATTAAACTATGAACAAAAGTAAAGGATTTTTGTTCATTTTAGGCAAATATGCACAGTTACTGGTCCTCTGACTGACTGTACCATTTCCTACTGCTCCCCATTAAACCCATCAATTGATCCAGAAATGAGAGTTTTCTCTGCTGATTTGGCCAATTATGCATCAATATTTCACTGGAAAACTCCATGATGACTCGACCAGATCTTTACTTAGGTTGATCATTTAAAAACCTCAGTGGCGCCACTGGGTTCTCTAAAGATGATTCCCGGGCATTCGGAGGAGAAACGGGCCCACAGCATCACTGATCCTCCACCATGCTTAACAGTGAGCATGAGGGACCCAAACCCCAGATGGAGTGCTTTTTTTTTTGTTTGTTTTGTTTTCTAATTCTCAGTACACTTGAACAAACCGCACATAATCACATTCGTGACAGCAGAACAGAAACGGTTCCGACTTTATCTTCACCTACAAAACCAGATTTTTTCGCAAGATGATCTTTTCCCAATTTAACTAATGTATGGAAATTAAATTAAAGGTCATTCTCTAGGTTTCAGATTATGCTGCAATGAAACATGAGTTTATTTTTAAATTATTCTTCACAAGGAGGGTTTGATCTTCAGAAATGAACTAAAAACAAATGAAAATAAATGTATGTGATCTCTGCCGATCACCCAGATTCACTGTTCATTTTTTTGCTTTAGGTATAAATGCCACTATGTAATCTGACAAAATTAAATAATGGTCTAGCAGTAAATTCACCTAATTTAGGCATAAAACATGCAAAATACTTGCAGGCACAATAACAGCAGCCATTCAGTCAAAACGACAACTGAAAAACCTGTAATCATTAAAATAATACTTAATAGAAAGACCATAAATGATCCATGAGTCAAATAAATCTGCCTATATCAAATACTGTCAAGTAAAACAGTCAAAGTCGAATGCAGGTTGCATCAAAACAAACAATCCTTCCTGATAGCATGGCTAGCTGATCAATGCTGGTTCTGATCGGTTGTTTCTGACCGAGCGGACAACCGTCTGCAGAGCACAGGAGGAGGTTACAAAAAAATCGCTTATTTTTTCAGAGATTATATGTCTTGTGCTAGGACAGCGAAAGTTTTAATACATATCAAAAATACTTTCTTTTTTTAAGTTGCGTGCTGCAGCTTTCAGAGGTTCGGTGTAGAGTTCACCGCAGGTGGAGCAGAAACGGCGCCGCGTCTGTGAAATGTGACCACCAGTAGCGCGTAGCGGCGGTTCAACAACCAGAGCAGAACCAGCGTCTTACACCTCCAGCTCCAAGGCTTATTTTTCAGGTTATTTGTTTTGGCTTTCGGATGCTAATCCAGGTGACTGTTGGTAGTTGTGCGCTGCTTCACTGGCCGCTCCGGATGTCCTGTTTTTTTTTCCCCCCTGCATTGAGCCTCGATGCAGACAAACGCCGTCAAGTGTTTGTTTTTTTTTAAATGTCACATTAGATTCGTTGCGTTGATGCATTTTGACGCGCTTCAACCCCCCCGAGGTAAATTTCCACCGCGAGACGCAAACGTCCCCATCCACTCAGAGTGTCCAAGTTCCACACTGTGTAGGATTTACTGCTGCGCGCTTTGCAGTGTGAAGGAAGGAGATGCAGGTGATCGGCCATCACAGATCATACACTTTGTCACGGAAATCGGCCGATTATGATCGGTGGCCGATCGATCGGCACACCTCTGGTAATAATTCGGCAAATAGTCCAGATTTTTTATCTTTTAATTCATTTTTGGATTAAAAAATTCAAAAATGAAGAAACCTGTTTCTTAAATACTGGTTAAGATTCGGGCCTTACAGTTCAGGAAAACCTGTCTCTTAAATGTATCAAATACAGAAATGATATAAAATGAGAAACAAATCTGAGCTTCATTTTCAGCATTTAAACTGAATAAGATTTTAAGGAGAAAGTCAAGTAAAATAAATCTGCTCTGTATTGCTATTAATGCTCTTCAAGAAGTTTCTAACACTTCGTCTTTGATTGATATGGAGGGTAGGGTTTTTGGAAACATGCTTTTATTTTGAAGCAAGACAGGAAGTTGTTTCATAAACCGATTAGAGACGACGGTGGACTGATAAAGACGCTCATCACAGCTTTTCCTGCAACTAGGATCACCTTAGATTGTGACAAATCTGTGCTGGATGAGTTTGTAATCCCTGAATCCTTTTGATTAGAAAAACTAGGAACCTTGGTTTGGTAAAAACATTACCAGAACGTTGTTGTATTCTCATGGATATCGTTGCATTGAATCAAAAATAATTATATGTGTAATTTAAGATTTTATTCCTGTCATTATGCGTTAAACATAAGTGTGAAGGACAGATTTATTCAGTTTTCGTCTGTCAAACTTGCACGTTTTCTGATCAGACAAAGTTGAGAAAACACTAATTGTGGTTTCCAAATGAGGATGATGTTTGAGCAGAACAACGCGGTGCAAATCAACCTGAGCATATCCGGAAATATAAACGTTTTCCTTTGTTAAATATAGTTGTTAAATCACCGTTTTTGCTCAGCGAGTTTTAAATTTCACTCACCACAGCCTGAAGATAATTATTGCTAAATCTATAGAAACAACTTAAAACATCGTCTGACGTCATGAAGCAGGCTGGAGCTCATCAAAAAGTGACGCCTCATGCTCTGATGTGTAAAGAAATCGAAAAAGGTCACAAACAAAGTAACTGTTTGAAGGGCTTAGAAGGTTGTTTTTTTTTTTTAAAGTTTCGGGACTCCAGGAAGCCACAGCGAAAGCCACTAAACAGCTTCTGACTGTTGCTCCACCAGAAATGACTCCAAGAGTCACTTAGAGGTTCACTGGGGAGGTTAAAAAAGAACCAGGAACATCAAAACCCTGCTAACAGTGTTGTTAACGGAGGAACCTGCAGGCTGGTTGGTTAGTTTATTTCCTGAATAATCCTTGCTGACGTCATCTCCATCTGATCTTCACATTAGTTTCATCTTGTGGGTCAAAAACAGAGGAAAATGTGCAAAATTATTGTCAGAGTAGGGAAAAGAGAAAACATGATTTCAGTCATGATTTTTGTTAGATTACTGAAATCAAAATTCAGAATAATAAAAAGAAATAGCAGTATTATCTTGTATAGATTAAGTCAGAGATGAGAAATGATGATCGGGCAACCCTTACATTAAAATAATAAAATACAGTTTATAAAGGGAGTTGAGATGATTCTTAATGCGACTCTGAACAATAAAAACTCACACCATGTCGCTCCTGTCTTCTGTCATTGATGGTTTTATGTGTCAGATTTTAAAGGACATGTCTTAATTTATATTCCAGCCGATGACGACGAGGAGGAGGATGAAGAAGCCTCCACGGCTCCCAAGCCGCTCTCCTCTGCTGCTCTGATAAAACTGGCGGAGGGAGAGGAAGACGTGGTGGAAGACCTGCAGCTGTCTGACGAAGACTGAGCCTCCGATTGCGATGCGTTCAGGCTCACTGCCTGTTTTTGGACTTTCCACTGCAGAATTTTGTATCGCTGAATGTGTACAGAACAAATAAGATCATAATGTAAGTTTATTGACCCAAAAAATGTTCCGGATCCCTCAGATTGTGGTGCCTTGTGTCCTTTTTTTTTTTATTATTATTATCATTATTAATAAAAGATTGAATCGGTTGTGGTGCGTGATGGATGGAAGTAAATCCTCTGCACATGTGCTCACCTGCAGTTCCCCTCAGGCTTTGAAAGAGGGAGCTATTTTGTGGCAGCTTTGAACCGGGGCTAGAGGAAGAAGGGCGTGGAGAGGCGGGCGTCGGGCCCCGCGGCGGCGCTGCGTTGCCAGGATGGCAGGGTGCCGTCTGATGCGGTGCCAAGACTCTGCCCAGGTGGTGAAGCTGCAACACAGGCTGTTCTGTTTCTGTGCCAACTCCTGCCTCCCCGCCCGGACCACTGTCTCCTCCGACTGTGTGTGTTCATATGCTTCAGACGCAGCATTTCCAAAACATTTATTTCATTTTATTAATTTTTTTTTTTTTTTAAGGCTTTTCTATCTGGGCTTCCCTGCACATTTTCCACAGATTCACAGCTAAACTGAAGCTGATATTGCAGGAATCTAGGACTGCACTGTGGAGTTTTATTTTTTATTTTTTTAAAGCCACAAAACCGATTTAATTAAACAACTGCCTGTCACGTTTCCTCTGCAGTAGATTTCAGAAGCTTCTGGCGCAGGAGCTCGCCTAAAGCGGAGGGAAGTCCCATCAGAGTTAACACAGCGTGGTGCTTTGAAGGAGGAAGGTGAGTGTGAGTGAGGCGCTGAGGCTGGTGTGCGTGTGTGTGTGTGTGTGTGTGTGTGTGTGTGAATGTGTGTGTGTATGAAGAGGGTCAGGTTTGCCCCCACAGGCAGGGAGGCCTTGGCCTGCGGCTGAACCTCACACTTCAACAGCTGGTGTTGACCTGAACTGTGCCCCTCATGGGTCACCTCCCCCTTCCACACACACACACACACACACACACACACACCTCAGGAGACCATGTACCTCCCTCCAACCCGCTCTGCACATTTTTTTTTTACAGATCCACCACAAACTCACAGGAGACGGCAGATTATTTTTCTGTAGGATTTATTTCACCTGCGTGGTGAATAGAAAAATAGGATGAAAACAAAACTTCTGAAGGGAAATCTAGAGAACATTTTTTTTTATTAATTCATTGCTTTTTATAGTTAAAAAAAATTCCATAAGAAATTCAAAACACTTGCATTAAGAGCTTCTTGTGCCTTTTTTTTTTTTTTTCCCCCTGCAACCAAGAGAAAACGAAAGTAAAAGTTATCTTTGGAATCCATCTTAAGGGCTGATTTTTAATACATATCATAATCTGCTTTTATCTACTACATCAAAATGCTATAAATATTTTGTCCTCATATTTATATGCTGGGTTAGCATTTGAGCATTTTTTTTTGTACTTTTTCTTTTTTTTTTTTCTTTTTTTTTCTTTTTTTTTTTAAGAAAAATGAACAAAAGTACCACCAAAGTTCAGCAAGTCACATTTGTCAGTAAAGAAATTCTTACTCGTGCAACTACGTTAAACAAAAAGTACCACCAGAATATTTTCATCTTAAGCGCAATTCTGTACAATTTTGCATGTTTGTCCTACTTTAACAGTAGTCAACACAAGTGTACAAGGGATGCTGCAGACGCCCTCTGAGGTTTCTCCATTTCTGATAAGTCGTCCTCAAATTGTGCATCAAAATAAACCAGCATATCATTAAAAAGTTCTAGTCCCGTCATTCCAACAAGAGGAACGCCATGTAGATTCATTATAAATGTTTTTAAAATGTTTTTTTATTTTTTTTATTTTAATGAAATTCCATAATTCAGTTTTCAGGCCAGCAAAAAAAACAAAACAAATTTAATAAGAAAAAAAATGATCTGGTTGTTCTGTCTCCAAGCAAGTTCACTGAAAATTGAGTGGAGGGAAAAAGTGTGGTAGGAATCACTGCAAAGGTAGCAACTGTAACAGCAGCCCTGCATTTCTGTATTGAATCCCTTTTTTAGGCGGTGGAGTGTTTTGGATTTCATTAGCTGTACGCTAATCGTCTGTCCAACTCGAGGCCTGGGGGCCAAATCTGGCCCACCAAAATTTTTTTATGTGGCCTTCTTAACCCTAGAGAGACTCAGAGACATTTGTGCCTAAACATTGTTTTATGAAGTCGCAGAATGTTTCTCTGCATTTTGCCAAATAATATGAAAGCAAAAAGACGTTCAGTATTAAGTCATCGAATCCAGACACCGAGTTATTCATATTTTAACACTTTAATGTGGTTTTATCAATATATTTTGCCACAGCCTGCTCTTTCAGTACATTCATGAACGTGACGTCGCCCGAAATGAAACTTATTTTGACATCGCCGCTCTACACCGACAAACTACTGAGGCGCTGAGCTACTGAATCTATACGAGTTTCAGTTTCTGAATCAAAATGATTGAAATAAGTGAACTTTTCAATGATATTTGAATTTATTGAGATGCAGCTGCGTCAGCGAATGACGGGTCAACCTCAGAGTCCGCTGTACGAGGCCCGACCTCAGCAATTCCCTGTGGGGCCGTTAATGCAAAAAAAAAAGAAGCAGACACATGGCGAGTTCATGTTCCACACGTCCGGTCATCTTTGGTATCAGGACAGTGGAATGCATAGTTGCAGTGATATAAGAGGGAGCTGGCGCTTTTTCAGCACAGGGTGACGCTTCTGCTTGGCCTCAGGGAAGGTGGAAGGAGGGAGACGCGTTGCTCTTAATTCCTGGATTCTGGAGAAACGCAGAGTGAGCGAGGAGAGCTTCCTCCTGCCCAGGAAGGAGAGAAGAGTTTCCGCTAGTGTCTGATTTGCAAGAATGTCGCGTCCTGTGGCAGGGCTCTGCTTCTTTTTCTTGGCAGCCTGTCCGCGACCAGCTGTCTCCCCCTCTCCCCCCTCGTCCTCCGCTCCTCTGTCACTTCGCATTTCTCCCTTCCAGCCCAGTTTCTTTGGGTTCTGCTCGTCCCCAAGCCACTGCAGACTCTGTCCACTAGTCTCTTATTCCAGTCTAATGTTTCGCCGTCGATTTGAAATGTCTCGAGCGTCGGCGGGTCTGGCTCGCTCACATCCGCGGCGTCTGCTCCTACGAGGGGGTTTTAGCCTCGTACCGCCCCACCACCGCCGAGCCGTTTTCCTGTTTGGGGGACGAGCATCCGGCCGTGGGGCCGCTGTACGGAGAAGAGCTGCTGCTGGTTGAGGTGGGCCGGTGCGGCATTGACAGAGACGAGGGCAGCGGGGGGTCAGACGGCGCGGGCGGGGGGTCTCTGTCCCGATCCGGGGGGCGCAGCACGGCAGAAGGTGGAAACGGGAACGCCAGAGGAAATCCTGTCATGTAGAAGAGCCTGCCGACACGACGCGCCACCTGTGGAGTTGAAGAGACCAACACGAGCGTCAGAACAGCTCGACGAGCTTCACGACGCTGACTTCCACTTGATTTAAGAGAGAAGAAGAAGAAGAAGAAGAGGCTGCAGTTTGAGGGGCAGGCGATTTCAAGGTGGGGTCAGCTACGCTATGCTAGCAGCTATCCTAAGGACAGAAACACGCACACACTCGGCGCCACTCAAACACACCGGAACACACACACGCGCAGGTGTGTGGTGCGTGTGTACCTGAGAGCGGATCTTGAGCGCGGGCCCCAGCTTTAGTCCCAGAGTGTTGAGCAGGTGCTCCTCAGTGAGCAGCGGCAGTGTCTCCCCATCAATGGCGTGCTCCCGAAACACCTGGCAGAGACACAGCCGCTTCAGCCACAGCCCCGACAAACACACACACACACACACACACACACACACACACACACACACACACACACACACACACACACACACACACACACACACACTCTCCCACTACAAAACACCTTCTCTACTGCAGAAACCTTGCACACCCATCAGTGTTTATGCAGAATGGGAGAACTGATGTTTGGAGGGTTGTTTCGCTGACGGTAAATCCCTCCTTTTGTAAAAACTGGTGTCAGCTTTGGCAGCTTGGATAACTTCTTTTTTTCTAATCAGCAAAACCCTCATCGCCTCCTCGTCCCGAGTTTATCGATACCCGTCGGACAATCAAAATGAGATATCATCAGACATCTCATTTTGTCCAGTCTGATGATTGATCATAAGTATGAGAAATCATCTTTCCAGTTGGAGTTGGATTAGCACCTCCAATGGGGATCATGGTTTTAAGTCTTCTGGTCGGGGTTGGACAACTACCCCGAGTTTTGGGCTTTAAGTGTCTGTGGGTGTTAAAGGAACGAGGAAAAAGTGGAGCAGGCGATCGATCGGCGGATCGGCGCCGCGTCTGCAGCGATGCAGGCGCTGCAGCCGTCTGTTGTGACGAAGAGAGAGCTGAGTCAAAAGGCACAGCTCTCGATTGACCCGCCGATTTACGTTCCTACCCACATCTATAATCACAACCTCTGGGTAGCAGCTGACAGGACAAGATTGCGGATACAAGCAACCGAAATGAGTTTCCTCCACAGGGTGTCTGGGCTCTCTTAGAGACGGGGTGAGAAGCTCGGCCTTCTGGGAGGAACTCGGTTTTCCTTCCTCCTTTGTATTGTGCCTCTGTTTCTTCTTTGGTTGTTTTACTTTCCTTTTGTGGAATTTCTGGAAAGTTGGCTCTGGGAAATCGATGACGGTTTGAAACTCAAAAATCTGATCTCTTTCCAGCACCGAGCACATCTCAAAGCGTTACCAGGTTCGACAAGCATTCAGATTTAAAACGTCTGTTCCCGAACGCTGGACCGGCGAAACGCTCACGCGCACATTTGATTCACACGCACACTCGATCTCGCTCGTCCACACACACACACACACACACACACACACACACACACACACACACACACACACACACACACATTCTGCTGAAAGAAAGCTTGAGCATTCACGCGTCCGCACACATTCCCAGCAAACCTGAAAACTGTTTCACTGTCACTGCCTCAACACCAGGAAGGTCATCTCAAGATACACTCCAGCCTATCTGCTGCTGTTCCTGCTACTCTGTGTTTTTTTTTTTTTTTTTAAGCCTGCCCCCGGCCTCCGCCGCCTCCTCTCTGCTCTCACCTGTGCATATTCGGCACATCCAGCCAGGCTGCTTATGAAGCCGCACACATCCTCCACGCTCCACTTGCTGACGTCCTCCACAGGGTTTGACATGGCTGAGTCCTCCCCGTCCATGAAAAGACCCCCCAAAGAGCCTGGAAATACGAGAGGAGGGGGGGGAATCAACGGTGTGAAAATGATGTCAATATATGCAGAGGCCACAAAGCCGTATCGGTCATTCTTAAGCTGCGGGTGGGTTTAAGGAAGAAAGTCTAATAATGAGATAAACAGATGGGGTCGATGTGGAGGGAGCAGATCAATCGATCCGTGCGAATCGAAAGGATCGATGCGTCTGAGTGTCTTTAGCGATGGTCTTGTTTTGAGTAACGTGCGGAAATGCCAATCAGCAGAGCAGTGAGGGGAAAAGCAGAAGCATAAACAGCGCTTCGTCGTCCTGGTTACTGTTGCTAAGGCACCAAAAACCTTTAAAAGCCGCGCCTACAGTCGAGTGCGGGAGAACGCGCTAAAGTAGCCAGCGAGACGGAGGAACACCATATGTCGCTTTGCACTGCTGGCCAGCTGGCTGAAGAAAGGCTGCTACACTTTTTTTCCCCACTTCTGTCTTTGGAAATATTTCAATTCACGGAAACGCGGACAGGCATGGTGTGGAAACTAACGGAGGATCAAACATCAGCTAATATTAGCTTGTGCAGTTCACTCAATAAAGAGCAAAATAAACTCTTAAATTCTATCAAATTTGTAAGAATATGAAAGGAACTTCTAAATAGATCATTTTCTTTTCTTTTTTTTTTTTTTTTTTTGCTTAAGTTTAGATATAAAATAAAAACAATGCTACCTAAACCCACATAACGAATAATCAAGAGGCTGAAATTGGCTAAATACTAAAAGTCGTTATCGCCAAAGTGCTTCCTAAATTGCTATTATCTTTTACAGCTAATACTAAAACCAACTTAATCAGTGAATGCTGACCAGGCATTAATAAAATACATTTAAAAAGCTCCGGGAAGAAGCACTAAATATAATGCGGACACATTTATTAAAATGTTCATTTGCATCATCTACGACTTGTTTCTGACGTAAATATTCCTTTCATTTTCTGTTGGAACCTTACAATAAAGAAAATAATCTGGAACAATTTAAATCAGCAGGTGGAACTTTAAAGCTGCAGTAGGAAAGTTTATTTATTTATATATTTCACATATTTTTTTTAAAACTGTCACTAAGTCATTGCAGATTATTTCTATCCCAGTACATACGTAACAATCTGTTAAAATTTTTTTAGCTCCTCTGCTTCTTCCCTGTGGCCCTACAGCCACCTACGGACATGCACCGCTCTGTCTGAAGCAACCAATCAAAGCTGGGAGGAAGGCCTTATGACTGTCAATCACGTTTGTGTACGTGCTGCTCAAGACTGCTGGTTTGCTGTGCAAAAAAAGGGAACAACCTAATGTTACAGGAATCATCTTTGGCCATTTGGCTCCTCTGTGGGGAACTAGCGGTAGCCTAGCAAAGAGTAAGATGGAGGGTGTGAGCACTGCATACATGAACATGATTGACAGGGCAAAGCCCTTCCTCCTGGCTCTGGTTGGACCACAAGGGAAGAGGCAGAGGAGCACATTTTTTTTTAAGATCATCTGTCTCGCACTATGCTATCACAATATGTTAATATGTTAAAAGAAAAAACTATTTATTTTATAAAAGTTATGAACGGCAGTGCAGCTGTGTACAATAAAATAGTTTATGTAGCACTTTGACCTTCCATTGATTTTTTAAATTTTTTTTTGGTTTTAAATGTAAGCAATGAGATCATGTTAAACACTTTTGTGTAAAATATTCTGGGTACGGTATATTTGATCAAAAGGCTGAAATACAGTGACTCTCCCATCAGTCTGGGCGTTACTTCAGCTGCTCATCCTGAATTCCTTATTCTCAGGGAACGGTCTAATAACGGACTGTTGCTCCAGACGACCCATGTGTGTGTGTGTGTGTGTGTGTGTGTGTGTCTGCGGACAACAAACTGCTCCTCCTCCCCCTGCTTTGCTCTCGTGGCTGTGCTGGTGGGGGTGTGTGCATGGGTCACTCTGGGGTCAAAGGCAGGGCCCCTAACAAGTAGAGGTCGCCACACTGGAGACATCCACACATAGAGTGATGCTAATGGGTTTCACATGTCACCTCTAAGCTCCGAGTGTGTGCGTGTGTGTGTGTGCGTGTGCGTGCGTGTTGGAGACTCTCACCCGCAGGAAAGTAAGGGCTGGCGTAGGGAAAACCAAAGGGCAGCGACTGGGCGTGAAGAGCAGGCAATGGCGGTATGAAACCCGGTGGCAGGTGATATTTGAGATCGGCCTTGCCAAGTCCAGGGGTGAAAAGGTTGCGACTAGGTGACTCGGTATCTGCTGAGCTGGAGGCGCTCA
This sequence comes from Poeciliopsis gracilis, assembly GCA_911649635.1. Taxonomy (NCBI): domain Eukaryota; kingdom Metazoa; phylum Chordata; class Actinopteri; order Cyprinodontiformes; family Poeciliidae; genus Poeciliopsis; species Poeciliopsis gracilis. The sequence goes on along the minus strand of CAJVRI010001220.1, from coordinate 13,291,138 downwards.
GCCTCCCTGAGCTGCCTCCGGTCTCCTTGGCTCTCTCGCACCCCGCCTTGCTGCCAGCCTCCTTGCCCCTGCTCCGCTCTCTGTCCCTGGGTTTACTGCCGGGCTTGGAAACCAGCGCCTCTCGCCTCTCCTCGCTCATCTCCGTCTCGCTGTCTGAGTCTTTCATCTCCTCGTCGTGCACCTCCATGTCTCCTTCCCTTCCCCCGTCGTCTCTTCCTCCTCTGTGATCCCCGGCGCGGAGTTCCGTCTGCGCTTCCCTGCGATTGGCCTTTCGAGACTCGGCACCGGAGCTCTGCGCCTGCGTGTCCTTGGGCGTGGACGACGCCCCCAGGTGCTGCTGGTTGAGGGCGAGGAGGGGCGTGGCGGCCCCATGGCGAAGCACCAGCATCGCATTGGAACGGCGGAGCAGCTCCTCGCGTAGGGGGTGTCCCTCAGGGATGTCGTGGAGGCTGCGCAGGGCCGGGTGGTCGGGGGGCAGGCCTGGAGGAAGGGCTCCCAGAGGGTCTGACCCAAGCAGCCGCTGCTGCTGCTGGTGCTGGTGGAGGTTATCCAACTCCTTCTGTCTCAGCAGCTCTGCCGACATCTCGAGTCTGGCAAGAAAAACACACAGAGACTTTAACAAACAGAACTCTTTTTTTTTTCTTTTTCCCTCGCGCCTCTTGTTTTTATGCAATAAATCCAGCTGCAGTTAAACATCCATCATGTATTTTATGAAATGCAACAAACCTGGCCAGATTCTGCTTCCTTAAAAGCTCCTGTTGTCGAGCCAGGATCTCAGCTTGGGCCGGCTGCAGGAACCCATAACCTGGAAGAGACGCACGACGTCAGAAACACCGAATGACGTCATTTCACAGCTTTGTGCTGAAAGGGCATGGGAATGTCTGCACTTGTTTTTACACAGATCAAGCATAACATTATGACCACTAATAGGTGAAATGAAAAACATTGATATTCTCATCCTTAAGTATTTTAACTTTTTGATTTATTTTTAATTTTTTGTCATTAAATAATGTGCTGTACATCATTGTAGATCGGAAACACCAAAGGGGGTGTATTATGCGTCCTTGAACATGCTATGATAGGTCTATGGCAAAACATGTCCACTGTATGTTTTTCACAAAAACAAGAGCTTTTTACAGGAGCTCCTGTTGCTTTACATTCAAATAAGCTGCAGCTGGACACGCCGCGCCCCCCCACAACTCAATGTTTACACTCACAGGTTGCGTGAAACTGGCTGCAAACAGATGCGCAGTGGTGCAACGATACGCATTTGACCCCGAGTCAGACCCAGAAGCAGAAGAGTGGAGCCTCTAACAGCACCCATGAAACACGCAGCAGCGGTTCGTGAACGATAAGTCGGCGACAAAAACACTCGCCTTGCTCGAGTTTTGCTTGGGGTTGCTAGGTGACGGGCTGGGATCAGTAGGTTTTGCTAGGGAACTGCACGTTGCTCGCCAGTTGTGACTTCATAATTGTGAGCATTAAGAAATGGTACGTTTTCTAGATACCAAAAAAAAAAAACATTTAACTTATTGGCAGAAAAACAAATGGGTGTTTTTTAAGTACTCGGGACTGTTTTTACAAGCAGAAATGGAAGAATAAAGTGCAAAAAAGTGACTTTTATATAAAACATCCTCCTTAAACAAAGGGCAAGCAATCTCTTGAAGTTTGATTGTTGTCGATTTACTTTCTAGAAATTTGTTTTAATCTATCTGCAAAACAAAAACAGAGTGTGGGTCACTTTCTTCAAAAGCGCCTGATTTTACCAAATTGCACAAGTCTGCTTTCCATTTGCACCATTTACTAGGAAATTAAAACAAAAATGCTTTGTAAGGCACATACCTAATATTTATCATTTTAAGTCAAATCTCAACCACACAAAAGCATCAAGGGACTGAAAACCCACAGACCACACTTAAGTGTATTCCTTTTGGAAATTGTGAAAAGAGAAAAAAAAACAAAAAACATTTGATTTAAATCAGCCGAAGTCATATGGATGGAGTATGTTGTTCATCACTCACCAGGAGTCTGGCAGAGGGCGGAGGGCATGCCCAGGAAGGGGGGCCGCAGGTGAGGCCCTAAGGTGACGTGAGGAGCAGTTGGAGGGGACAGGAGGGGCGGCGGATGGGACAGGTCTCTGTAGACACAAACGAAAGCCAAGACATTAGTTCACAATTAGATTTTGCTATGCGGGTTTAGCCGAAGCACACCTTCACAAAGGGGAAAAAAGGCTCTCCCTGCTCTGAGCTCCAGAGAAGGGAAAAGTGTGCGTTCGCCTCTAGAGCGATGTATGCAGAGTATTTTTTTTTTTTTTTTTAATCAGAGGCGCTCCAGAGGCCCCAGTGTTGCCCCGGTGCCTCATCAGTCTTGTCACGGCGCAGCATCCGCCGTTGGCCATTGCTGTGCCCTGGACGGCAACTCTTTCCTTCCCCCTGAAGCCTCTCCACACACACACACACACAGACACACACACACACACATAATGAGGGCTGAATGCACAATGCCAGTGTGTCATGCTCCAACAGCTGGGGCGGCCCCTGCGTCTTGACCGGGGCCACGGGGCTGAAGGACCTTCTAATTAACACTCATCCCTCCTATTCCCTTTTTAAACGGCCCTCTCTCAGCCTCCCTCCCCGCCGCTCTCTCCACGGCATTGAAAAGATGGAGGATCCTGCAACCTCTCGTTCTGAAAAGGCCTCTCCATTATTGCGGTCGTCTTTTGTTCTCCTCGGGGGAGAAAGGTGCCTCTCACCTTTCTCCCTGTCTTTCTGTCTTAGCCATCTTTTTTTTTTTCTGGTCTTTACTCCCATCTCTACACTTCTGTGTAGTCTTGTTCACGGATTTTTTTTCCATCCCCCCTTTCTTTTACCTTTAAGTGTCTTCCTGCTCGAGCCTGTCATTCGGTCTGTTTATTCTGCTCATTTTACTTTTCCTTCCTTCCTTCCTTCCTTTTTCACTTCTTTCGTCTCAGCTAAAGAAGCACAGACAATGTTTGCCAGTGTAACCACACCCCTTGAACTTTTGCACATTTTGGCTCGTTACAACCAGAAACCTTAATGTGTTTTCATTTGTATTTTACATGAAAGACCTTCAGAGAACAAAGTGGCATTGTAAAGTATTATGGAAAACAGTTTTTGGAGCTTTACATCGTGTTACAATTTTTGTTTCCTCGTCAAAAATCTACCTGGAGTGTCGCTTTGATTATTTCCTTCATGTCTGAGAAATCCTTTAATATCCCGTAGCAACCCCTAGAAGCGCATGAACACTTGCTAATCACAAAGCACCTCCTATTTCCACAAAGCTCCTCCTCAGAGCTGCAATCTCCAGCTGAGCTTCCTCTCTCAGCTCCTCCAGACTAGCGGCAGCAGCAATTGACAAACACCTGGTGGAACTTCGCATCTGCTGAGCTTGTTATAGGAACTACTTCTCAATCCAAAGCTCCTAAGAAAGGTTATAAACAGAGCGAACACTGCTTCTTATAGAGATGTCAATCTGAGAAGTCAAATTTCTTTTATGTCATGTTTGACATATACAACATTTTTAAAACAACTGAAAATAACAGTTTCTTGATTGCACTACGAAATAGCACTATGTGCCTAGAAAATGCATAGTACCATTCCTTTAAGTCAAAAGTGTGTGACTTCATTTTTAGCCCTCTGCCCCGAATTCCTCAAAATAAACTCAATTGCATCTGACTGACCAAAAAAAGAACGGGCAAGAATTGAGTAGTGGATGTGCAAAGCTGTGAAGCAGGAGCTCTAAGACGAAAAGGAGCTGTAGCTGCAGAGAGAGGTTCTGACTCAGGTGCTAAACATGCATGCAAAGCAGATGTCTATTTGTACAGCATTTACCTTTAATTTTACAATTAAACACCACTTTTTGTCCTTTACATAAAATCCAAACAATATACGCATTTAAGTTTGGTGTTGTGTTAAAAAAGCATGACTTTTTTTTGTTTTTTAATTCGAGCTACCCACAGGAAGCTGCGCCAGGACTGAACCGCGTCACTCCAGTGCAGATGTCAAGTGCATGAAGCTTTGACCTTAGGCTGAACAGCGAAGCCGTCTCCCCGACCTTTCCTTTGGGTTCAATTTCCAGCTCGGTATGATCTCCTTCCGCGCGCCACCGCAACAATCAACGCTCGGCTGTGTTGCGAATGCCAGGTTGGACAAAAGCGCGCACGGGAAACGAGCTGAGCCGACCTACAAAGTCAAAACCGAGCGCGGGGGCGCATGAAACCGCAGATACGGTTTTGATTCGCATGCGCCCGCCAGTCTCCCTCCGCTCTAAACGGCAAGGACACATGCTGAACAGGAGACGGCAGATGAGATTGAGGGGGGGGGAGAAGGTTAGCCGTGTGTGTGTGTGTGTGTGTGCGTGTGTGTGTGTGTATTCATCGATTGCAGCCGAAATGTTAATACTAATCGTATAACCGTTCTCTCCGGCGGTGCCTCGCACTCCAGTGGCAGCTCCAATTAATCTTGGGTGAGGGCTGCGGCGCGTGACCCCGGCGCTGCTAGCCAGGACCCCGTTAGCCGCCGCTTATGTAATTACACCGCCCAGTGTGTAATCACCTGGCCTAATCCCTCAGGGCCAGCAATTAGCCCCGCGACGCGCACTTCCACCAGACTACGCCGCGGCGTCCGCAAAACTCCCATCCACCCCCACCGTGGCTCCCGCATGCCAGACTCTCATCACAGCCCCACCAAGCCCCCCAACCCACACCTCCTTGCTCCCTCCTTCCTTTCCTTTCTGATATTCCCTCTCTCTTTCCGCTCCTTGCGCCGCCTTGCCTCGCGTTAGCCCGCAGATGAATAACGGTCAATTAAAGCTGCATGACTGGGGCTGCCAGGCGTCTGCGCCACCATAATTAGGCCTAATCACGGGGAGGAAAAAGAGGGAGCAGAGAGAACGAGTGCGTCTGACACTCCCCTCCTCTCCTCCGTCTCTCCCTCTCTTCCTCCTTTTATAGGAGGCAATTTTGAGGAAGGAGTGGCAGACATTAGGCGAACGTGTGTGTATTGGATGCGTGATGCACACATGTTTTTGTGCACTTATTTCTCTGAGTCTGTGGTTTGCTTTTAGCACTCTCTGTGCATTTTGTTGGCAAACCACTGACATGCTATAAAAAGATGAAGAAAAAACATTCACCTTTTTTCCCTCCCCCACTGCCCCCCCCCTCCCCCTCACAACCTTCCACTCTTTGCTAAAAGGCTAAAAAGAAGCACAGATGCAAACAGGAAGGTGGACTCATCATCGCGTGGGACCTCCTCCCTGCAGAGGGGCCGCAGGCTCATGGGGAATTCACTGGTGTGTGGCGACCTGTCAGAACGGCGACAGCGGTCCCGTCCTGCAACAGCGCAGGCCGTGTGTATGTGTGTGTGGGTGTGTGCGTGAGTGTGTGTGTGTGAAGGGCTGCCCTTAATGACTGAAGCGTGGGGGGATTAGGAGCGCCGCGCGGCCGCCTTCGGCTCCCTCTCCGCAGGAACACATTTACACAGGAAGCTCATTAAAATGGATGAGGCTCCCTCCACGCTCTCCCTCCCTCCCTCCCTCTATCTCCGTCTCTCCCTGCACCCTCCCTCCGCCCCTCGTCCTCCCCTTATCTCGCACTCTCTCGATTTCCTTACTCTCTATTTTAGTTCATCTCTCTCCGTCACCTCGCCGTCTCCTTTTGCTTCACCCCCGTCCTCAGCTCCCGTGTTTCCTACTCTCGTTGCTTCCCTCCATCCCTCCCCTATTTGCTTTGCACATGTTTGGTGAGCCCAGTGCCATTTAAGGCCAGACAAATGGAGCGCCAGGCTCTAAGCCTATCGAGCAGCCCTAATGATTTGTTTTTAACAATGGGCCCTAATGGGCCCCAGATAATCAATGATGAGGGGTCGATGGAAAGGTGAGCTGCGGAGAGAGTTAGAAAGGAGGAAGCTTCCATCTCTCGTCCCCGCTCGCTTGCATTTTGCTGCCGTTTTTGTTTTACTTTAACCGAGCAATTAGACTCATTCACAAGTTTCTCTCCACTTCTAACCCTCACGTTTCGCACCGGTTCTTAAGGACGACTGGTGCAGATTTTACACCAGCGTTCTGCTGCCTAATGCATCCAATATACTGGCACTTTATTAATCAGGCTGAAGACGCTTTTCTCAACATTTTGGAGCTGGTCTTCAGAACATTTCTGTATAGACCCCACAGAGGGGCATTGTCATGTAAAAATATGAGGGGGGCTTCCCAAAACTATCATTACAATGGCAACAGTGAATGCACACCACAGCTCGGAGAAAATGTTATGCCGTGTCGTTTGGATTCTCTTCAAGGGGATGAAAAAGCCACGGTCCAAAACTTTTCACCGGCTCAAAGTATTTTGGAGTATTTACCCACCAGAGGAGCCCGCTTAGCAAATACAGGGAGATTTATTCCTCGTTTAATAGAGATTAAAATATCCCCACATATTGTCGCTGAATTTCAATACTCTTCTATAGGAAAAATAAATCTTTACATTTTTGAAAAGCAGCACCTCCAAGCACCAGAACAAAACGGCACAATAGAGAACCTCCAATATGTATGCCATTACTATATGCACATGTAGTAAGTCATTTTCAATGCTAATCTCCAAATGGCCGCAAAGCGAAGGATGATATTCTCCATAACAAATCTAAAACAATGGGAATTCAGTCATTTGTTTGTTACCTCAACTTGACTTGACTAATGCAAACATCAACTGGTGGCTTGAAGCAGCAAAAAAAGAAAAAGTGATGCTCAATGAAGGCCAGTTTGTTTCGCAGTACTTTCATGAATTAAACACTCCAATTAACTGTACTACTGTTTATTAGTAGTTTATTATTCTTTACTTTATAAAGTAAAGCATAACACCGTACTTTATAATAAAGGACAGTTGATTATAAACTCGCATATAATTCAGTTATACATTATTTTTTGAAGACTTTGTGCTGTTTCTCTCTGTGTTGATTCTGTTCCCCATTTGGAACAACAAAAGGCCAATGAGTCGCCTTCTTCTCTTAAAATAATTCACTGGAGTCATATTACAACAGACTATAAACTGATTAGAAAAAGTTACTTTTAAACCGTGGGGTTGTCAAAGTGGGACGCGAATGAAAGCCACAAAATGATCTGCGGAAATCACTTTCCTTTAGTGAGAGTCGAATAGGAAAGTTTAGCAGCTAAAAGTTGTCTGCATAAGAAAACAAAGAGTAGATCTGAGATTTTCCATCAGATTAGTTACTTTCTGTAAAGAAACTAACCTGTGGTGATTTTTTTTTTTCTTTCCACTTATACGTGCTAACTTACAATAAGAGCACAACTTGTCAACAAAGTATGGATGCCTACTGTGGGATTTTACAAAACCAAAAAAAAAGCTGATGACATCACAAAAGACAACAATCGAGCACCAGTACGGTGCAAACAGCTATTGTACCTGTATAAAATAGAACACCTTTGAAAGACGAATTTGATTTAAAAAGTGCAAATAAAATGGAAAAGCGCTCCCAAAAATTCAAATATTCGATTGCCTTTCGTGACGTCATCAGGGGTGTGTTTGCGTGGAAGCTTGTTTTTTCTTCATTTGAAAGGTTTTCACAACTTGATTTTACAACACCGAGAGTTTGAGTTTACAAGAACAAGCTCTATACCAGCACAAGCAAATAGAAGCTGGAGGATTAACCAAGAGGCTAACTAATGTCAAGAGTCAAGACAGTTTAGCCTTGTCTTGTCCTGCCATCACACGGCCGGTAAGCAGATGATTACATACAGGCCTAACACCCAGCTGAAGTGATCATCAGCATGTTCCTCGTTCATCAATCTATTTTTTAATTTACTGCAAAGCACGTATTAAGAGGGATGGGGTTAAAGAGAGCTCACAGCGAGATGTGAGGATGTGTTTGGACAGTAATGGATGGACGGACGGTGAGGCCTGGGTAACTCTCCCCCAGTCCTGTGTGGCTAATTACTCAGTGTTCTGTCAGAGAACAGGCGTGGCTCACCGACTACGTTCACACTGCGCCACTGGCCTCTCACCCTCACACACACACACACACACACACACACACACTCCCACGCACAAATTAGTAGACATATTCACACAAACAAACCCAGATTTAGTACGCATAGATGAGCGCGCATCAGAGCGCCGGCTCAAAAAATGGAACAAACAAACATGCACAAGCACTAAGCTACCCCCTCCTCACTCTAGCACACAAAAATATATACACCCCCACCGTCTCCCAGAGCTGCACCACACAGCGCCTGGCCGATCTGCTTCCTGCTCATTTCCCCCTCCTACCCCTCACCAATCTTTCTCTCTGCCTCGCTCTCACACACACACACACACACACGCAAGCACACATAAAGATACACACACCCCCTGCTGCCGCACCGCCGGCCCATTATCGATCCCCCGCCTCTCCCGCGCCACATAAATAATCGACAAGCAATTACCCGCCCACTCCCGCTGCCCCTGGCTTTGTTTGGGAGGCGTAGGGGCCAACGCTGGGGGGGAGGGAGAGGAAGAGGGAGGAAGAGCAGGCGTGCAACTTCACAGCAGTATAGCTGAGATGTTACTGAATATATATATATATATATATATATATATATATATATATATATATATATATATATATATATATATATGTGTGTGTGTGTGTGTGTGTGTGTGTGTGTGTGTGTGTGTGTGTGGGGGTGTGTGTGTGTGTGTGTGTAACAAAAAAGCCCGACATAAGATTAAATCTTTCTCGAAAGCAAGACAGAATAAAAAGAAAAAAAATTCAGGTAGTGCGTTGATGAAAACTGACAGGTGTTTAACCCTTTCAGCTCTTCCGCACTGTCCACCTGAGGATGAGGCGGTGCGTATTTATTTATTTGTTTGTCTGTTTAATCTTTGATCATTCCTTGTATTATAAGCAGGGAAAGGCTGCAGCTGTTTGTGACGTAGCGGGGTTTTTTTTTTTTTTTTTACCTGTCGGTGTAATGCGCGTCGCGGTGCTGCGGCAGGCCCTGCTTACGTCTCTGGCTGGATGATGAAGAGCTGCCCGCTGAGGGCAGGTGGGCCTCTAAGGCTGCGGGATTCCTGACTGCCGCAGCCAGCGCCTCCTGACGAGCCCGCAGTATGTCTGCAGAAACAGGAGAAGCACAGAGATCGGTGAGTCGACATGATAACGATCGGGATGGATTTATAGTTTTAGGCTGCTAAAACCTGTCCAATTCCTGAATGTTGGTTTACTGGGAGACCACAGGGCAACGAATGAAAGCTTTTTTTTTTAACTGTAAAAACTACTAATTGAACATGAATATTTTTAAATGATACTAAGAATAGGTGAGAAAAAAAGAAAATCCTCTTGTAACTAAATTGATTATCCCTTGCTGGAGACTGAGAAGTCCAAAGCTCAAAAATACCATGTTTTTTTCCAGTCAGTAAACACGCCATTCAACAGCTTTTGGTGTGAAAGTTCTTACTGAGTAGAGACATCTCAAAGCTAGCCAATTAAACCATTAAACCATAAGTAATGTTCTTTTTTTAAACTATTAGTGTGTTACATTAAAGTAAAGCTTCTACAACATGCTAAGACATGTCTTGAATTCATTACAAGAAATTGAGAGAGAACAAGACTTTCATCAGGTAACAGGAAGGCTAAATGGAGTTCAGCAAAGTTTCTCTGTTTCATGCTTTTGAGTCATCAGTATTAGCGATGAAGCATGGTGAAGATGCCAGCAGGTAACACACAGAAATGACTGTTTTAGTAATGCTAACAGCAGCTAATTAGCACCTGGTAGGTGCTAATAAAAGAAGCTAATCATTTCATCTCTGTTTTAAAATACCAAAACATGGATCTAAATGGTATTTAACAGCCGCTGCTTTTCTACAAACACACACAGTGTGACTTCGCTTCTGATCCAATAGTAAATAACTGATGAACCTCAAAACAGTGAGATTCTAAAAATATTTAACATGCTGCTGCTTTATATCTTCTCATATTATAGTCCTTAAAGTGAAATCAGAATATGTTAAAAACTGGCATCAGCAGATCAACACTATGAAAACCAGAGACCAGATTCTGTTTTGAAAAAATAAAAAAAAAAGAAGAAGAAGAAAAAAAAAAAGCACACAATGTTTTTATTCCTCCCCACCCCTGCCGGCGCCGCCGCCATCATCATGCCCCCCTTCCTCCGTCCCTCCACCTCCACCTCCTGCCCTCAAACGCTCGCCTCATTCCACCTCTTCGCTCCCTCGGCCTCGCTCGCTCCCTCTCTCCCTCGCAGGAGAAGAGGACTCATCATTATCAGCCAGGCCAGGCCACACCAGGAGACATGGCTTCTAATGAGAGAAAAATCCATCCGGCTCTTTCTCTCCTCCCTCTCACTCCCTGCCTCAATCTATCCACTCCCCCCCCCAACACACACACACACACATACACCACACACACACACACACACACACACACACACGCACGCACACCCCTCCAACCCTCCACCACCCTTTTTTTAATTAGACGGATCCCTCGGGAGCTAGGGGCCATTTCCGCCGCCGGTACGGGTGTGATGTGTGTTTTTGTGTGTCTGCGTGATTTAGGTGCCTGCTAGTGCGTGCCCGACTGTGTGTTTTGTGTGTGCGTGTGTGTGTACTGAAGCAGCTGAGTGGGCGCCGGGGCGGTGGTGGGAGGGGGGGGTGAAGCGACAGATATTAATGCGGCCTAGCTCCGGTGTATCGATCTGTTTGCTGCGCCGGGCCACAGGGGACTCGGCTGGCGGCAGACAAGAGTGTGTGTGTGTGTGTGTGTGTGTGTGTGTGTGTGTGTGTGTGTGTGTGTGTGTGTGTGTGTGTGTGTGTGTGTGTGTGTGTGTGTGTGTGCGTGTCTGTGGGGAAGTGGCGGGGTAGAGGTGGGTTGAGAAAGATAAGAGAAGGATGAGAGGGAAGTGAAGCCCCAGAGCGCACACACAAAAACACACAGTCGGGCTGTTGTGCGCTTGTGACAGGGAGGAACAGGTGACCTCTGAGTTCTCTGTGGTCAAAATCCCGTCTCGCCAATTACTTTGCATGGCTGGCTCTGTTCAAGGGACGCTTTAGCAATTTTTATTACGGGACCTTTACAACATCCTCCCAAGCAACTGATTTTAAAAGGAATAAATGCCGCAGACCCAAAGGCATCCCCGACCATATCCCGTCACCTAACTTTAGGCGTTGGACGCTGCTGCTCGAAACCCCAAACTCACGGCTGAAAGGAAAATATGAGTAAAGCTGAAAATATGCGTTTCAGCAAATACAGTATTTAGCAAAACAGACTTCTGGGTTATTTTCTTTTAAATTCAGTAGTACATAAAAATAATTGAAGCGTCCAAGATTTAAGTGTGAATTGGTAATATGTGCTATTAATGTAAGTTTTGATGAAATACAAGGAGCCCTAAAATCCAGACCTAGAAGGCCAGTGTTGACCAAGTTTTATCTGTGCTTCAACACACCTGAGTGAGTCAAATGGCCGAATTGCCTCCTCTAAAAGTTGCAGTACACACACCCTCTAGGCCTATATGGTTTATAAGGTTGTGTGCTACTGCGACAGACTGGCGACCTGTCCAGGGTGTACCCCGCCTCTCGCCCGGAACGCAGCTGGAGATAGGCACCAGCACCTCCCGACCCCGTTAGGGAGAAGGGTGACGGAAAATGGATGGATGGATGGATGGTTGTGTGCTATACATTGTTTATCTACATAAAACAAACAAACATAAAACCTGAACTAATTTTAATTTGATTTGGATCTTTAGACTTGTTTCGTACGTTATGTAAAACACCAAGCCGAGCAGTTTGCCAGACCTAATTGGTATTTTAGCAGCAACATGGAGCCATCTGCTGAGAACTGTTCTTTTTTTTTTTTTTTTTTACAGCAGCTAATCAGGATGATGCATCAACTCAGATGCTGCATCTCAGACTTGCTTTCTGTTGCTGTAGATGGTCTTCAAAGGAGTGAACGTAATTTAGCCTTTCTGCTCATCCACTTCTCTCACTTTAGGCACAGCCAGTACAATATGCTGACTTGTTCAGGTTCAAGATCTGGAAAATGTGTATAAAGTAAAACAAAGAAATAATTACACCATTACAGTGGACCGCCGCCAATTCACAGATTCACCAATTTTGAGATTATTCTGTGAAACATGACTCCAAATTATTCACAGATTATTTTTAGAGGGGATATCTAAAATAGTAAAAAAGATAATGCAGCTTGGGAAGCTGAGATGCTTCTATGCAATGTTACTTGACATTTCAATGGCTGATACTTGCAAAGCAGCCAATCCAGGAGTCCCTTTCATTCTCCTCGGAAGTGATTGGATGGACCCCAAAGACCGGAAACAGAAGAATATAACCGCGGTAGAGTTAAGACCACACTACTGCACTGTGCTTATTAATACATATTAATGTATAGTATGTGCTTGACCAATTAAGTTAGCCCACTATATGTGTTATTAGAAGGGATCGCATGTGTTCATTAACTTAAATATCGGCAGTCCACTATAATTACTATCCCTTATTTGAAAGTCCTAATTTAAAGTCTAATCAGAGAGAATGTGACTCCTATTAAGAGCTATTTTCTGGTGCTAAATTAAAGCCGTATTTAAACGTTTCTCTAAGAACTCTGCACTTGTTCACCTCTTTTTCAATATTTTGCATGTCTAAACTGGTCGGACATCAACTGGACAACTTCATCAGTGAACACAGAATATTTAAAAAAACACAGTTTGATATTCATGAAACTTCAGTTCCAACTTTGAAAAGCAATGCACCCACTTATCAATCCCCACTTACAACTCATTAGAACCCCTAATCAGTTATAATGAGATCAATATTGTTATGTTTCTAATAAGTTACACAGTAAACAGCATTGGATTGGACTCTGTTGGCAGGGTGGGAGTGTGTTTGGTGTGTGGAGGCAGAAACAGGGACGGCAATTATTCAGGGCACCAATTATGAAAGAACCGCCACTGCTAATGCACAAAACATGATTTGAATTCAACAGGAAAAGGCGGTAGAAGTGATCACTTGTATATCTACACTGCAAAAGATAATCATCTCAAAACAAATGTAAAAATATGGAGAGCAAAACTTTTCTCCATGTTTACCAGTGAAAAAAATCTTTTAATCAATGTCCATTAATTATTGACTTAAAACAAATTCTTATAGAAAAGTTAATTTTTCCTAATTTCAAGCATACAATAAAATTTGCACTAGAAACGAGGCAAAAAAAACACTAAAATACTAAGCATGTGAAAACTGGTAACTATCTTTATTTCTTTGGATTCTGCTCTTATTAACATCTATATTTATTCTCTGTATCCTTGTAAAACCTCACCGAAGCAACAGGTCCATATTTTTTCCCCCTCCATTTTTCCCTTTATTTCTCTTTTACGTGAGCAGAGAGAAGCAGGGTCACCTGAGGCGCCGCCCTTCTGCGAGTCTGTGTGTGTTTGTGTCCACAGAGAAGCTACTCAGATGCTTCGTTTTCCTACTAAAACTCTGGTCTCATGTTGCAGCTGCTGGATCACACGAGTGTCTCTCTCATTACAAATTAAAGTCCTAATTGAGAACACACAAACACTAACTGGCCCCATTCGTTCCATTAAGTTACTTCAGAAAGCAGGCTCCGTTTTTGCACCGTCCCATTTTTCTCTCCATAATCATCCCTGAAGTTGTAAATCCCCGTAGTAAAGCCGGGTTTTCCTCAGCGCGAGAATAAAGGCTAATGCCGCGCCGATGCAGCTTGGCTGGATCGGTGATGAATTTTGTGGATTGGCAGGTCGACAAAAGCCAAAACCCATCCGCTAAAACTCTGAATGCACCAGAAAATTCAAGTATCTTTTCCGTAGGAGGGCATTCTGCCAGTCGTCTAAGCCCGAGCAGCTGTAAAGACGTGGTGAATCCGCTACGACGCACGTCTTTGTCCTTTGACCAATAGCCTGCTTGAGTTTTCTCTACATTTTTAGGACAATGCTAAAGATGCTTCACGTTTTGAGTCGGGCCGAACAGCAGGAGACAAAACATCCAACCCCTCCTCTCACTTTCATCTGGATCTCTACCCCCACCTCTCATTTTACTTTCCCTCTCCCTCAACCTTCTTTCATCAGGTCCAAAGAGAGCTCCTCAAACAACACCTTGCACCTACACACATACACAACCAGACACATGCACACACAGAGATCCTCTTCACCCCCGCCTCTTTCGCGCGCACACATACTTTCATTTTCTGTGCCCTACACTTCAAACACATGAAAGGATGCTCTGCGGGGACCAAGGCTAAAGGGAGAGTTGGCAGTAAGGAAGAGGAGGAGGAAGAGGAGGAGGAGGAGGAAGGGGTGCTGGAGAGGGAGATGTATAGGAGACACGAGGGGCCCAGGGGGAGTTGGGAGGAAGGGGTCACTGGGGGCTTATTTGAGACCAGGTCAATGTCAAGGAGGCCTTGGCGGGACGATTCATGTCAAGCTCTTGAGAGACAAAGCATCCATCTCTCCGCCTGTCCCATCGTCTGTCTAACAGTGTCGGTTTCTTATCAAGCTCCACCTGTTAATTAGAGAAGAGGAAGTCTAATAACGTGTCTCGTAAATAAACCAATAAACCGTCTTCAGGTATCTTGAGGAAGTCGCCCAGTGTGCCGCCTGGGGCTCCTACAGGACGCGACAGGATGTGAGGACGCAGACTGCGTCTCACTGTGCAGACGTTTTTACCAAAAACTTACCCTCGAGCTCACAGTCGTACACTTCCTATCGAAAGCATTGATACTTTGTAACTTTCCCCCTTTTCGTCACGTTAAAACCAAAAACATTAGTGTGTTTTACTGGGATTTTACGCAGCAAATGCAACATAGTGCATGACCGGGAAGTGGAAGGAAAATGACTGATGGTTTTTAAACTTTTTTTTTTTTTTTTTTTTTTTTTACAAATAAGAATCTGAAAAACCAAAAAATAGCTTTTTTCTAATATTCGCCAACAAACCTCCGAGGCTTTTACGGAACGGTTGCATTTATACCGAGATTAAATTACACTCAGGTCCACTTTGTTACTAATCTAGTGACTTCTGAACTGATTGCAACGGGTTTTATATGAGGGCTATCAAAGTAAAGTCTCAACACGAATGAATGCCACAAATTTTGCATTTCTACTTGTAAACAATTTTAATTTATCTTCACAATTATGCACTTCTTTGTGGTGGTAGATCACATAAAACCCCAACAGACTGAAGTCTGTAGTTTTATTGTGACAAAATCTCAACAATTCAAGAAAAACATTTTTTTTTTCAAAAGTGAAATAAAGGTTTGCAGGACAAAAGATAATGTTTAAAAGATTTCTGTATTCCTAGAATGGAAGCGAAAGCAGGGAAGCCCCAGAGGGCCTGGATAAAAACTGTCAAGGCTTCTGGGAAAGGAAGCCAGCGATTAGACCAAGCCATAAAACCCTCATAACGTGACGCATTTTCCAAGTAAATCCTCTACGACACAGGGAAAAGGCAATTAAAGCATTTACAGGCCTTCCCCTCCAGATCTGCAGCCAGCAATTAAAAATCAGTACGAATTAAATAAAAATTAAAGTAGATTGACAACAATTCGGCCAAAAAAGCAACTGAATTTATGCAGAGCAATAGCATTTCATAAAACCTGCGTAATCTGACGGCTGGGTCTTCAGAAGGCTTTAAGGAAAATGTTGACGTGTAATGACGGAAAGGTGAGAATCCAAAGAAGCGAAAAAAAGAAAATTTTATTTTCCTCCAACATCTTTACCATTTTCAGGCTTAAACCAATATATTTTCTGTGTGTAGACACAAGTAAATCTGTGAAATGCTGGCGGTTTTCTGGTTGTTGAGAGATTTAAGAGGAGTCAGATGGCAGCCAATGAGAGTCCCCAAACCAGCCGTGGCACTGATGCATGTGAGGGCTTGTGGGTGTTGTTAACAGGAGAGAGCCAGGGTGGTCAGAAATCACCCAGAGTGACACTTTGACGCTGGGTGGGCAAGCACTGCAAATAGAAATGTCAGCCATCTCCGAGGGCCTGGGTTTTACCGTGGCAGCAGAGTAGCAGAGCGTACCGCAGGACTCTGAACACAACGCTGCAGACTGAGGTGAAAGAGCTGCACTGCACCTCAGCGGATTGGTTGCAGCTGAACTGGAAATTGCTGTAGAACCTCAATTAAGTTTTGAGTTTCACTTCGAAGTAAAGAAAGCCGGACTAAAAGTTAGTCTACACCGTGTCTGGGAAATGTCGGTATCTGCGGTGTTGGACATGATAGCGAGGACGATGGCAACCACAAACCCCCCCCCCACAAAAAAAAACAAAACAAAGATCCGGGCCCAAAGACTGACCGTGGCCAGGAATGCCCATGCTGCTCGCCAGCTGGTAGAGGCGTTGCTGCTGCTCCTCGAAGGATCCCTGCTCACTGAGCGCTGACATCATGCGCCTGTAATGCTCCACGGTGCTCATGTGGCCTTGGCTGCCGCCTGCCTCCACCACGGGACTCTGGGAGTTTTCTGAAAAACAGGAGAGAGTATTCACCAACTGAGCTTCATCAGAAAGTACATGCGGGGTTAAAGAACGAGAACACAACACCGTAATGAATTCAGTTCTTAGTACTTCTTTGTATTATTTACCCAAAAATAATAATTCTGAGTCATTAAATGGAAATTATATGCATGTAAATGGCTTTAAATATAAACCATTGATAGATTTAAAAGACGCATTGTGGATTAAAACATCTGAGCACAATCCAAAATGCACTGAACTCTTCTTAAGTGAAGAAGACAATGCCCTCCTGTGGAAACCTTTCCTTTCTTGGCAACCTGCAATGTTTCAGGTTTAAGCTTTCACTAAAGTAGTATTGTCCTTTTAATTTATTGAGATATTTCATTTAAAAACTCCAAACTGGAACGAAACAGAGAAATCGGATCTGAAATCGGTCTCAAAACTTTGACCGCATCTCAATTCTTTGTAGATTTTCTTGATAGTTTTGTTAACATTCTGCTTATTTCTTGTAAGGTGAAAGTGACCAGCATTGCACAGCAACATGTAGGGAGGGGCATGTAGTCCATACAAGTTGCTAAAACGTAGTCTGCAGAACTTTCTCCTTCATGTTGTTAAAATGAGCTTTTAAAGCACAGCGGATAATTTGTGGGGTTTTATCTAACCTGGCAGTGCCATGGCACCTGTAACCTGGGTTGTGTCTATTATATCACCATTTTTGGCTGTAAACAGAGACGTATTTCAGTGACAAAGTCAAACCTGTTCTGTTCTTAAATGTCCGAATAAAGGAGAAAGTGGACGCAGCAAAACTATGTACATGAAAAAAATTGTTTACAGGCCTGAAACTTTGTACTTTTAGAATTCATTTCAAGACTGAAGCGTTCTTCAGACACAAGCCAGAAATTTATCCATATATTGTTCACTAAGACAGACCGGAAACCTCCTCATATTAAGTTATATACACAGAGTCATAAGCGGAGACTGACCCCATGGTGAACTCTCGGTTTCTCTGCAGAGAGCTCTGCACTTTCCATATCCACAATGCCAGGATTTCAATTCAAAATAAGGAAAGCACAAATAAAACCCATCAGAATAGAATGTATGTGAATGCATCAAAGTGGTGCAGTGTAAATGATTTTGTCTATGATATCCACAGAGCTGTCAGCCCTCATGGTTAATCTCTCACTCTCTGACCTCCCTCCTCCCCCCTTTCTGTCAATAGTAACATGATCTAAGGCGAAGGTGGTGGGGGACTCAAGGGGAGGTGGTTCAGGAGTTAGAAGAAGGAGACAGAAGATGAGGTGGAGGAGGGAGAAGCGGAGGGAAAGCTGGGGTTATTTTTACCACCCTCCTCCTTATTGAAACCTGAGTCTGGCCCCGGGCAGGCGAGCAGGAGTGGCGCTGAGGAGCGGAGGTGGAGGTGCTGAGGGGAGGAAGCAAAACACGCAAGCATCTCTGTCTCCGCCGCCAAGCTCCCGCTAATCCACCCAAGGTCCTAAAGTATATGTGTTTGCATGCGTGTGTGTGTGTGCGAAACTAGTCTGAGCCTGCCTAAAGTTTTCCTTCTCTCTAAACACAGCGGTGGGTGCCGGCTTTGCAGCTGAAAGGAAAACAGACATCATTTACACAGCGGCGTGGCTCCATCCACACGCTGCTCTCTCTCTCTCTCCCTCTCCCTCTCTTCAAGTCTATTTCTTCACCTGCATTAGTCATCAAAAGATAGCGTCTGTCGCCAGACTTCAGGGCCAGTACATGCAGCCGGCAAATCCAGTTCATAAACAGGTGTAGCGTCAGGCTTTGGGCGTGAACAGAGCTAAAGGTTAAAACACAACATCAGCATCGTATTTTAAAGGCTTTGATGCAGCAGGTTGGCCGTGCAATGTTGCTATGTTGTATGTAATGAGAGCACATAGGATACTTTACACAATCTGAGATGCTAAATAAAATTTTGTCCTATTTCCCTTAAAAACAGGAAGCTCTGCCTCAACCCACACGCACAGCACTACGCAAACAGGCTGCCTCTCAGCCAATAACTAACCCTATGCATCTTTTAGAAGCTGCCTTGTGTCTGAGTAAGACCATAATGGCCAGGAATGAGTGCCTCTTCCCACAGAGGAAGTGGAAGAGGCTCCAGGCAGGACTGCAGCCGGTCACGGGTCACCCAGTGGGCAGAGGTCAGAAGGAGGACCCAACAGGACCTCAAAGTGCTCCTACATGTGCCTTCAACAGATCCCATCTTGCACAAAAAAAACCATCAGAGAGGGTTGTGTGGGGGTGCTTGTCTGATAGGTCTGACTGTGTGGCGAGCTGCTGTATAATGCATCAGCTGAGAGGTCTTCCTCAAGTGAACAGGGACGGCGCACGCCGGGCGGCTAGTTTCACACCACACAAGGAGGGAATATGAATAATAGAGTGCAGCGGTGGGACTGCACTCTATTAGTTTAACCCAGGTGAGACGGTTGTTGCTGCTGAGCTATTTTAAACCAGCAGCAAAACATGGCACCATAAAGCAGCTCGATTGTCTTTGGTGGGAAGTTTCAGGCTGAGCGGTGTTTGAAAATGTTACATTAGTTTCAGGAGTTCAACGCTCCAAAAAAAAAGAGTAACTTATTGAAATGTCCGGAGGCAAAAAAAATAATAATGAAGAATATTCAAAATGCTCAAAATTACACTTCAAGTGCAACCTCATAGCAACATTCACTGACTTGGAGAAGATTAAGAAGGAAACAAAAACAAGAGGACCAAGAAATAAGAGGGTGGCTGGAATCAGATGATTTTATGCTTGACCAAGATTGGGCTGGTCATAAACAAACAAAAAAAAAAAACTTTTTCCAATCGGTGAATCAAATTAGAATTAATTTATTGTCATTGTGCAAGAAAGCGCAACAAAATTTAAATACATATGCTCTAGCAACTTATTCCGACAACACTCTTGGACTGTGGAGATTTTTCCTGCAAGTTTCAGTAAGTTGTTCTCAGTATCGATAAGGTGGAGGCCAGAGGAAGAACAAAAAGAGAGCAAAGCTGTTAGAAAGTGAACTACTTTCAGCAGATTGCAGGAAGGATGAATCTGTTGGAGCAAAGCTGTGGTTTTAGCCATTTATAGCAGGGAGGAGTGTTTGGTAATTTGTTAATGTCCACTGATATGAGGCGCTAAAGAGGTTAACGTGTCAACTATCATAATACTGTCTTTGTTTTGAAATAGTAGTAAACTCCTGTTTAACTGCAGAGTGATGAAGTATAGTGGGCTTAAGTTACTTAAGTTACTTAAGCCCACTTAAGTATCTTATAAACAATAAAAACATGCATTATATAACAGTAAATCAGAGCTTTTTGTCTAATATATTTGGTTGGAAAAGTCTGCTCTTTATTTTGAAATGCAAAAAATAAAAAAGTAAAAAGTAAGGACACTTTGATTTATCTTGTAGAGAAGTAAATAAAATATACAGTAAGAAATGGCTCTGTTCCACATTTAGATGTGGAAATGAATAACTTTTTGACTTTAAACCGTTTTTGAGGAAAGAAATTTTCCTATACTATTTTTCCTATATTATTACTTTCATTTAAAAATAAGCAATAGACAAAGTCAGTATTTAGCTGTAATGAATAGTTTTTTTAACGGAAATTACAATGATCTTATATTGTCAGAGTTTTACAAAATCTGTGATTGGTGGAGTTGGTGAAATATTGATGCAAAAGCTTTTACATGTTGCTTTTCATACAAACTGGACTTCCTTTTTTATTAGGAAGAAAAATCAAACAATAAACTTCCTCTGTGTAACTTATTACTCTCTTGTCTTGACAGCTCTCGTAGGTTTATTTATATTTGACACTTTTCAATTTAGTTTTTCCTTCATTTTGCTATTTTGTTCTGTCATCCATCACAAACTTGTATGTTACACCAAAAGGGGCCCATTTACCTTTGTTGTTATGACATATGAATCTTACCTTTTGGGGAGACGCTGCGTGACTTCTTGCTATCAGAGGGACAATCGCTGCTGCTGTTGGGAGAGAAGCTTCTCCTTTTGCCCAGGAGGTCGTCTGCGAATGAAAGACAGGAGAAGTCAGAAACAAAAAGACAAAAGCGCGGCCTCGATGCTGAGACTGTGCTCTGTTGTGTACCTGCATGCACGGCTGCTGCTGTGGAAATGCAAAGGAGAAAGTGATGGTTGGAAAGAAAGAGAAACGAAGGAGGTGAAGCAAAGCCACGGGCAGCTGGAGAAGTGCCTGTTCTGTCAGTGATGAGGAGGAAGCCCGCACCGCTCAGGATGACAGATCTCTCCAGCTAATTCACATGTGTGCTGCTCTGTTTGAGGCGGGTGCAAGGGCTCCGTTTTCCTGCGATTTCTCCGAATATTTCTATCCATCAGTATAAACTGAACTGCTATCAGAGCTACACTCTCCTCCTCGTCTTTCTCCAGATGTTGGAGCAAAAGTCTCTGGCCTCACTAAAGTGCGCTGCATCATCTCCCTTTTCTCCCTCTGAAGTTTTTGACAGGTGACGTTATGGCCGAATCATGTATTTTTACACTGCCTCGCTTACTCTCCCGTGATGAATGCTCATTTCTCCGTCTGCGTCAGTCTCCCTCTTCTCCCAGCCGGACGTGTCGGGAGCCCTGCTCCCGTCAGGAGCTTTTCGTCTCTCCTCCCATTAACACTCGCTTCTTCCCCTCTGTTGTCCCCCCCCGCCACCAAAGAGGAGCATCTAGTGTACAATTACAGAACCTCCGCACCGCCGTCTCCTCCTCCCCTCTCATCTTCCTCTCTTCCTTCCCGCCCCATCCTCCTCACCCCCACCTAACCCCCAAACACGCCTCAAATCAATATGGGCCTAATCAGCGGAGGGAGGGGATGCAGAGCACACTGCGCTCAGCGTCGGCAGGAAGGAAAGAGCCGTTTGTCACTGCTCCCTCGGTCTTCTTTATTTCTGGTGCACCTCTCGTTTTTTTTTTTTTTTCCTCCCAACTATTCTGTTTCTTCCTGCACAAACGCAGCCAAGCCACGACAGCAACTGCTTCTCCTCTTTCTCACCTCTCGATGCATATTTTTAGGGATGGAGGGGCGGAGGAGATGGGGGGGGTGGTTTTTCCGCCCTCGAGGAGAATGATTCCTCTCGCTCGCGCCTTCTCTACAAAGCAATTTTTCATCATTTGCACAGCATGTGCAAACAGCATGCAAATATAAAAATAAAAAACGGAGTTACAAAAAAGAAAAAATAAATAAATACAAACAACATATTTTTGTCGCAAAGCCGAAGCCGGCTCAGTTTGATATTTACGGACCACGTTGGCTGTCAGAGTCGTCTACCTTCGAGTAAGAAGAACTTCATTAGCCGTGTCTCGTCGCCATCTTGAAATGTGTTGTTTTAAATACAGTTTGAAGCATTTATTTTCATGTGAATTCATAAAAAGTGGTGCTTATGCATTTAAATATTGGGAATTAGAATCACAATCAACTTCATTTGCTGAATTTGCACCGCAAGCAAGGAATTTTACTTTGGTGCCACTTTGTTCTCAATGGCAACTTCTGAAATATAACCATCTTAAAGTAAGTCAGTTTTTATCTTGACGAAGATTGAGTTTATCCACCTGGGTTTAAATCAAAAAGTCTAACCAGGGCATGATAAATTTATTGTGCCAGTGGTTTTCAATTTCTCTGAAACATTATAAACAACACGTCTTTTCCCTTTGGTGAAAATGCTGGACCATGTCGATATTTTTCTAACCCAACACAGATTTAGAAGATGGTTAATGTTTAATGTTCTATACATAATATCTAAAGCTCCTTTAATTTTAGAATGTTTTTTCATTTAATGTTCTTCAAAATGCCTCAGTGCAGAAAACAAACATGTAAAGAAATAATAAGTATCAAACTTCCTCATAAATAATGTAGCTAAACTCCCATCCATGGTATAAACACTAAAGATATAATGTAATTTTCGGACTGCGTTTGAACACTGAGTTGTCTTCATGCAGCTTTTTCTCACACTTTTTGCACCTATGTAGGATATTCCCAAAACGCATTTTATATTTTGGGAACTATTACTATCATTATCATTAGAGCTATTTATATGCAAGTATGTAACATCTCACTTTTCGAAAAATAAATAAATAAATAAAAATAAAAAAAATCAAAGCTGCTTAATGAGGTATATCCAAGTCTTTGATTGCAGTATGTGTTTGTCTGGATGATATTGATTGGGACCCTAAGCTGCTATAAGCTGTCTCTCATCCCGTTGGCGCATGCAAAATGTTTTTAATGTTGGCTTAAGCATGAAAAAATAGAGTCCATTTTGTGAAATGTCAAGTCCTATATACATATATATGTGTGTGTGTGTGTGTGTGTGTGTGTGTGTGTGTGTGTGTGTGTGTGGGGGTGTGTGTGTGTGTGTGTGTGTGTGTGTGTGTGTGTGCAGACCAAAGCACAGACTGGATACCCTGAAGCAAAATTAGCTGAACATTGTACGAAAAAGGTGAAAATGCCTTGGTATGTCACCGATTTGAAGATGAGTAAATCTTCGTCATTGCAGACAGAGTGTCAGTCTAGCGCAGCATGAAATTAATCCCGATGAGTCGCTGTGTGGTATATTTTCATAGCACTTCCGCAAACCACTTTGCACTGCCGTCTACGTTAGATATTCATTGCGTTTCTATGTTCTGCTGGAAACTTGGAATTTGGACAAAAGATGAATGTATGTCTAATTTAATAAAGACAAATACTTTCGTTTCGCTGTCTCTTTTGAAACAGAAGTCAAATGCACAATGAAGACATAAAATATTAGGTAAATGATGTTAAAAGGCAGTAACACAGCAGCACAGCTCTGTCTCGTCACATTGCAGGATTACAAATGTTCAAAAAACAATCCCTGACATTTTTTGCTGTGCTTATATCAACTTGTAATTTTCTGCTGCTTCACAGCTACACAACATAATGTGTTTGTGATTTATTGTAGTTTTCTGTTTTCTTTTAGAATATAAATACCAATAAAAATGTTAAGTTGGTGAGATATCACCTATTGAGCACTCAACAAAGTGTGATTATTCCAACATCGTAGGTACAAAAAGGCACACAAAAAAGGGGAAAGAGGAAAAGACTTAGCTGGGAATCTCTAATGTACAAAACCACGTATACACTCACTTAATGCATGTGACAACCCTTTCATTTATCTGTGATCTACTTTCATGATCTCTCAAGTTTTCCTTTTTTTTTTTTTTTTACATTTTCAAACAATGTACTGCTTTTGTGTTCACTGGTCCATTCACAAACAGAGAAAAAAATAAATTGCTGATGGTCTCCATCTACCGTATTAGAGTCTCCATTAGTTAAACCTCTTCTTCTTCCAAACAGGCACACACTCACATCCACATCCAGAGCCTCTCATGATCAAACACACAAAAGTCGAGGCGTCTCTTGAGCCGACCTCACTCAAGACGGCGCGTCTCCTGAGCAAGCGCCCGAGGGCCAGAGATTTGAGGGCGGAAAGCTTTTAAAGCCAATTAAATGGGGCTTCTTAGAGCACCGGTGCTCCCTTTTAATGCCAAACCGAGAGCTATGCAAGCAACTATACAAACCATTTTACCCCCAATGACACTGCTTAGAGTTAAGTTTCCAACTCTGTGCCTTTTTCCAATTTCCTAAATTTTATGGGGGAATTACTGGTTGTAGAGTAAGGAGCTCTGTTTCAGCTTCAAACCTGTAATTTTCACTGTCAAAATACGCAAATTATTAAGTCCAAGACCATTATCTTACTGCTAATAACAGTCTAAATGGTAACTTTTCAGGGCATGTTTTAACTTTTGTGTCAGTGGGGTATTTTGAGTTCCTCTGTATTCACTCGGTGAAGGACAGTTTGATCAGGAAAGGAGGAAAAGGTGTTTTAACTTTCATGTGACAGAGCAAATCTAAGGGCAAAAGGAGCAATTCACCCTCCTTTTTCCCCCCGTTTCCTCCTCTCCTTCAAACGTCAGTCGCCCTCCTTTCTTCTCCTCGTCCCATAGAGCTTGTTGACAGTGCAGACAGCCAGACTCCTTAATTCCTCTCTTACTCTGTTAATCTGTCATCTTTATCAGGCCGGGGAGGAGGGAGAGCAGGAGAGTGGACCGCGAGGAGCCGGGGAGCAGCGGGGCGGGGGTGTGACAGGTGGGGACGTGGGGTGGGCCGCAGCCACAGCCCCCCGATCAATCTCCACATTACAGCTGACAGAATGGTGCTAATAACTTATTGATCCCCCTCCGTGCGCCGGGGCCTCCGCCGGCCCTGAAAGCCCTGCCATTGATTGGCTTACGGGCCGATGCAGCTGGGAGAGGGAGCGGCGGGAGAGCTGGGGAGGGAGGCGATGGAGGCGCCTCTGATCATGCTGAGAGGAGGATGCACTGCCACCAACGTGTGCAAGTCAAACACCAAAAGGCAGTTTTTTTCATTCTCAAATTCAATGCTTTCCCAGACTCGAATTTCAAGCAAGGGAGAGAGAGTGAGGGCGTGAGTGATAGACGGATGGACGGATAGACAAACATTTGCTTGGTCAGCATCAGGACCAATAAGTGACTGAATTCTGACAATAATTACACTTCACAGCCTGATGAAGTCACATAAAGCTCTTAGTGATGACGCAACAAACCTCTTACAAGAGCAAAACTTGGAAGAATGCGCTATTTAAAAACATTATGCTTGGACTGATTTCTGTTAGAATCAGTCTGACTTCTGATTTCAGAAATCAGTCACCTGCTTCCCTCTGCGTACCGAACCATCAGATTGGATCTGGAAAGTTTGCAGTCTGCTCCATGTCCTGCTGAAACCCGAGAAGGCTGACATGCTAGCAGATGCTAGCTTTAAAATGTCAACAGGTTGAGTCGGTAATGTTTTACGCTGGCTAGTATGTCCCAACATCTATTTATTTAAAATCTCTGACTCACAATGCCACAGAAGCAAAAAACATTTTTGTGCTTCTAATGAAAGTAATGAACATTCAGAGTAACTCGCAACAGATCAAACAAAAAAACTGTTTCATATTTCTTGCATTAGAGATTTTGTTCTTAAATAAGGAAGATTATATGAGTCTGTCTGATCGGTGTGACCAGAGCTTTGGGAAAATGAGACTGCTGATTCATGTCCTTTGACGTTGCCCTGAAGACGAGTCCTTTCAGTCTAAGGTGTTTCATTGGATTTTAGAGTTAATGAATACAAATGCTTCTCTCTGTTCTGCTCTGGGCTTATTAGCAGAGAAGACAACATAACTTTAGTAAAAGCGACAGGAAAAGAACAGCCGGAGTTTTCAGCGACCAGAACAACAATGTCAAATGCTTCGCAACAACAACATGATTTAATCATATCTTTAACTTTATTTTGACAGAGCATGAGATTCTAATTATTGACATGATCAAATAACAATCCTAAATCAATATGCGTCTTAAACCTTTGAGATTAGTTTTTAATTTTAAGTTCTTGGTAGGTCGAAGATGAGGCGCATGCGATGTTTGTTGCTAAAATCACTCATGACTTTTGAGAAGATCACATTAACAGGTTTCTGTTGCTATGCTGCCATGAATCTATTTGTTTTTCTTTATTACTTTTAGTATGTCTTTAAGCTGGTATTCTCAGTGTAAACGGTCTTTTTTGCATGCACTTAAATTGTAGATTATTTTACAGTCTGATGGGTAATATTGGCACACTTTCTGTATGTTCTGGATGGCAATAAACTTGCGACTCAATTCAACATGTCCATCAACACAACAGAAAGTATTTTCCTGCTCTTTTTAAGAGTTCAGTAAAAGTTATGTATGAGCGGAGATGTCTTTGTGATTCTTGCATGTTTTGCTGTATTTAAAGCGAGTACCGCTGTCAAATAACTTGAGGCACTCTGGTTTACAACCCTTAGTGAAAAAACTGTCTGATTAAAATTGAGTTTTCCGGTTGGGATTGTTAAGAAAAACTAAACGGGGCATAAGTAAAAAAAAAAGGCTGATCGGTGGATCCTTAATTGCCACAAATTCAACTTCATCTGCACATGGTGAACATCAAACATGCAACATAGCGCTAATGAAACCAATATGGCGGACGCCCTGGTTTATCTTGGACCAAAAACTGGAACACGTACCTATTTGCTTTGTGTTAAGTTCAGGTGTTTTTCTTTGATTAAACAGAAGCTTTCAGGCATAAAAAAATTATTTAATAGACATTTTATGAAACTATTACCAATACATTGCTTTCAGGTGAATTTATGTGTTTATATCGGAACAGTTAAAACGTCCTATACAAACATACCTGCTTTTTGCCTACTTTCAAAAACTTGCATCGTTTTGACACTTTTGCCTTGAAAACATGCTAAACGACAAGAACAACTGAATATCTGATAATAGTTTATCGATTTCATTCTTAGTTTAATCATAACAGCATTTTTCTGTCCCTTTTGTTTGTGGCCGCTGCATACATACTTACATAAAACTCATAAACCTCACTCGTCATTATAGTGACACAAAGTTTTTAAAGCATCTTGAACCAAGAATGTGGCAGAAATTATTTAGCTCTTCTAAATGAAGAGTTAATTTCACAACTTTGTATTTATATCATCTTTATATAAATCATCTGTAAGTAATGGGCTTTTTAATATAGCAGTGCACTAACACCTCTGTTAAGCAGTTTAATCTTTGTAACCCCGTTTCCTGTGTGTTTTAGTAAGATCAGGTTAAACATCACCGCTGATCCTAGCATGTCTGCTTTGATGAAAAAGTTCCTTTCTATGCTGCACAAACAATAACTTGCCAGCAGGCCTTTCAAAGCAATCCCCACTTACAATTAAGTAAGTCTGTGATGAATACGACAAGCTGCAGATTCACACGCGAGCTAACACCTAAAAACCGTGCAGGGAAAGGTACGCATGCACTAACACACACACACAAAAATGTGCCCCAAACCGCTGCTGCAAACCCAATCCCCACACACACACATGCACGCACATGCACGCACACACACCAACAGGCTGTAACTACATCTGGGAGCCTGATCGTGCAGAGTGAGGGAGAGAGAGCGAATGGCGGCCCGAAAACACCTTATCTGCCTGTTTGAGTCTCTGGTCTGACCGCAGAGCCACAGTTTACAGTCTCCACAGGCAGCCAGACTCTCAACGTCGGCGCCCTGCTCCCTCCACCGCCTCCCCTCCCTCCCTCTCTCCCTCCCTTCCTCCCTCCGCTCCTCCGCCTCTTTCCGACTTCTGTCTGAATAGCCAGTGGCTGTGGAGGCAGAGAGAGGAGGATGGAGCGTGGAAGAGAAGGAGGGAGGCAGCCCTCCTGTCTGTCCCTCAGATTTAATTAATGGCCCACTCCGGCTCAGAGACAACCCAGCAAGCCTGCTTCCCTTTGCTCCTGACCTCTGACACACATGCGCACACGCACACACTGAACCTTTCTCCACCGTCGTTACAGCTCTCCCTCCTCATGAACCACCGCCTCACTCATCAGCTTTCTTTTTCTCTTGATTCCCAAACGTTTCTTCCGTCGGTTTCCTCTCTCACTGCTACGGACTTTTAACCTGTCCTTCGCAGTCCTAACACTTCAGGTAGAGAATGTCACAGACTGGGACGGACTGGGTGCACACAATTTGATAGCAGGAAGCTGGTTTTAATATCTCGTCTTTCGCTTGTACTTCATGCACGTCTCACCCATCTGCGTTTGGCTGCAGCTTGTGTTGACGGTGCGTAGGCATGTCTTTATGGCGACATGTTGGTCGTGTTTTAGAAAAATTTCCGTCTAATTTCACTGGCAGACAGAATTAGAGCCAGTGGCTGATCGGATTGGACTTGTTTACAGACACAAATCGAGCTGCTCAGCCTGCCTGTTAAATCTCCCTTTAATGCTCAAACAGGGAGATTTTAGGGTCTTGTCATAGGGCGTGCTGCACTAACACCGTCCTCACATTTACCTCAACCTGCTTTTTTCCTCCTTCATTAGAAAGAACAAAAAATCTGTTTCAGGGTTTAAAAATCTCCATTAGCTGATTAGGACAGATTTTTGGGAGGGGGGTGGAGAAATCTGTCCCAAACGGGGGTCTAAGTCTCTGCTTAAGCTGGTTGTGGCACAGTCTGATAGCCTCCTCCTTCTAACAGCTCCACCTGATATCACAGGCACCGTATGGTCAATTAATCCGGCAGACAGAGGAGGAGAGCGCACAGGGAGAGGTGTCAGCTCGGGGTGATTACGCCACTTGCTGAGCCTCGAGCTAGTGGGGTCAAGATGGAGAGGGTCGAACTACGGATAGACTTAAAGGAAATGTATTGGCTCCATCATGGCACCAGAATTGATTGGCTGATCTAAAGTTTGTTGGAATAGATAATGACATGTTTTCTTATTGTTGTTTTTTTTTAAATGTTGCCAGACTGGTTCAATTTAAGAGGTTTATTGACTCTAAGGGCCTGACAGCGAGCAGGCCAGGTTGTGGCCACTGAAATGAACCCTGCTTTTCTAAAAAGTAACTACAGTTTTCAGAGTTAATTCATGGTTTGCCAACGGGGATTATTACTTTTTCACACAGGTCCATGTTGTTTGGGATAACATTTCTGTTCTCCGATACTGAAATATATAGTTTTGTAAAAACATCGGGCACATCAAATGTTTATAGATGTGACTTTGAAGCAATATTTACCAATAATAAATAATTTTTACATACAAATAGTAAAAATTATTCTAAGTAATTGGTTATTCCATTAATCATTCTGACAATTAATGAGATTTTAAAAAGCGGCACGTTCTACAGATGTTTTGTTAAACCACTTAATAATTTTATATCACATTAGAAATCCATTAAAAAAAGATGCAGCTAAATGACTTTTTTAAAAAAGAAAAACAATTGCTCCAAGTATTGTAATCGTTTCAGCCCTACATACAAAACACAATCCTTACCAGTGAGTTTTGCAACACTAGTCAAAATGCGACAGTGACAGCCGACACGGTGCTGAGCTCCGTTCGAGGAACAGTGACCAATGAATAACCTCAAACTGTAATTAAATACAGTCTGTGTCCTATGAGTAAGCTGCAAGAAAGGCTATTAGCCTAATACATGCACACCATGGTTCCTGGGCTCACATGAAACCAGATTAAAAGCAAAAAAAAAAGCTATTTATTCTGAAGTCATTTAAAACAGGGGGTTTAACATGAAATCCTGGGGTGCGGCAGAGAATCTGGGAAGAACATTAGGCGATCAACTTAAGAGCGACCTTTAGGAAGGAGTAATAAGCTTACCGTCAGTTCCCCCAGCTGAACAAATCAGCGTTAATTACAGAAAATGGAGCGTGTACATGTGCAACAGGAGTTATGAAAGGTGGCGTGTATCATCAAGCTGAACGCGAAGGGAGAGAGGAACGAGACAGGAGAGAAGGAAGATTGTGGGTTTTCCTACCTGTGTGTCGAGTACTGGTGCTGTGGTCAGAGGCTGACTGCTCCTCGGGCATACCGTGTTGTCTGGTGTGGTGCAGGTTGGAGATAATTGTAGAGAGGTCGCCGTCCCGACTGGAACAAACACACACAGGAAGGGACAGCGCACTGAGAAAGAAGCTACAAACTTAGCAAAACAAACCAGAAAAACATGCTCAGAGAAATCCTCAACTCAGATAGAGCGGCGCTCAGCTAAACACAGACTCAGCTGCTACAGGTGGCCGTCGTGTCGGCCGCCTCTTAGCTCTGAGGTCTGTAATGCACTCTGACAGACTACCGTATCCAGCACTTTCAGCTCTCATCCCTGCTCATCTTACTCACTAAGATGTATTAATGAACATATTCACAACCCATAAGTAGTTTAGCAGCTTAAAACCTTAATATGGCTCGTTTTACACCGTAGTTACTGATGGCCACTTCTCAGAAATATGGTAACTACATACTGTCAAAAGTTGTCTTAATATTTATATATTCCATCAAACGACAGTGTCAAACTTATGGCCTTCACTGTTATATTTAGTAATTGATCATGTTTAGCACAAAAAAACGACACAATCTTAGCTTAAGGTTATACCTCAACCTTAACATGAGGTTCCTCGTAAGCAAAGGAGCAAAGGAGTCCAAAAGCACCAAGCATCCTACCAGAAGTAGGATTAGGAGAACAGTTTGCAGGTCAGACCTCCATTTGATTGAGCTGCGTCCTTCCAAATTGTCTATCTGCCATTTTTCTAAACTCCTCCTCACACAACTGTGACATGGAGGCGTTTCGTTTGCAGTCTGATTACCATCCTGATTGCATTAAAATGGAATAATCACAGGAAATAGATGCTTAGCGTTTGAGGGGCGTATGGCAGCACCGGAATATGAATTGTTAGTGTTGTGGCAAACGATCTCTATGGAAGCTGAATAAACCCGGGTTTAAGGTTTCAAACATGATTTACTGATATGGTCAGTGCCGTTAACAACTGTTCAAACCCTTCAAACCTTTTCACATATTTCATGATGCAAATACAAACTTCAACTTGTTCCATGTGGTTTTATGTGACAGACCAACACCACGATATTGCATAATTCTAAATATAATTAATCGATGTCAAAGGAAAAGATTTGTAAAGTTTTCACAAGATTTTTTAATTATTCCTTTGTGTTCACCCTCTTTTACTCTGACACCCAAAATGAAACAAAAACGTTTTTAAAAGTCATCATCTGCATGTAATTTTTTTCATCCCATTGGAAATATAATTTAATTGGCGATACGAGGCTAAACTTGAAAATTGATGTTTACCAGGGGTCCAAGATTTCAGCCAAGACTTTCCTTTTTGAAACTATTAATCAAACCTGCAGTGAAAATTTCAATTATCCCCAGTTTCCTGAAAACTGTCTAGCTTTATCTGTGAGTTTTAGCATCTCAGCTACTAAAGATGGTGTTACCATCAATTGTTAGTGGCATTTGGAGCCCATCCAAGGGGCAAAGTACATTATTAACACATAACATTTGAACAATCCTACCAAATATCCCATCTGAGAAATCAATCACAATATACTGGTAATGTTTTGCACACTTATGACTGTGATTCAATAAATATTGGGCAGCTCTAATGTTCTCAAGTGATCTCCAATGTGGTGCAACAAAGCACTGACTCTGGGGGACACAAAAATATTTGAAAACAAGACATTATTTTCCTTCCACTTAACAACCGCACGACTGTGTTGATCTGTCTCTAAAGATCCAGACAAAACCTTGACGTTTGTGGTTTTAAGAAGATCAAATTAGGAACATTTCAATGGGTATCAATGCTTTTGCAAGCCAATGTGCTCCTACGTGTTAGACTGCAATGTCACATTTTGTTATTTCGTTAATAGACGTTGTGCTGAATTTAAACTTCACATATGAGCAGCATCCACTGATTCAAAACAAAAATTTCATTTCACTTGAATGGTCTCCTCACCGAAATCCTCTTTGAAGTAGATTTTGGTACGACACGGTAAGCACAGTTTAACGGGGAAGAAGCGGTGAATGGTTCTTAGCTGCCACCACCGTGACGAGGCCACACTGTTTGCGGCTGCTGGGTTTGGGTTTTTTTACAGTCCCATGATTACAGGTTCCTGCTGTAATGTCAGGCTTTTGGTCGCCAGGCTGTTTTCCACACACTAACAGTAAAGCTGAAGGGTAGTACTGAGGGCGTCACGCTGGCCTCACCAGTCACCTCTCAGTCACAGAAAGCCGGTGACTCAGAAAACAGCCCCAGACAAAACAGCCCCCTTCGGTTGCTAGGCAGGAAGACGCTTGATTGGACTTTGACTTCAGACTTTTTCGACTAATTACAGACTTCATTTTTAGGGTGTAGCTTGCTAAAATTGGTAGCTATCTGTGTCTGAGAGCCCCGTGATTTTCTTCAAACGGAGAACGAGAAACAAAGAAGGTTTGTTAAAACTCGTACAACAATGTATTATGCAGGGAGTCCAGCAACAAAACACAACCTCCACAAACACTACGATGCACCAGCCTAAGAAACTGCAGCCAAGTCAATCAGTCAGTTAGCTGCTTTATAACACCACCCTCTGTCCATCATTTAAAGTGATCATGATAATACCATCCTGAACTTCTCAGAGAGGTGACGAGGTTATTATCCCATGGCGAAGTGGCTCCTCTAAGCCATGAACGCCAAGGACATTGTTAGTTAGGTAATTAGTGCACTTCTCTTGAGCTGTCCCGCCTCAGCTTGGGCTAATGAGGGCTTAGCCCTATCCCCACCCACCACTGCCTTCCCTCCACCATTCCTGTGGGTGGTGACAAGGTCATACTCGACTCATGGAAGATGGAGAGGGGGCTGGGGATGCGGTTTAAAACCCAGCCACCTGAGTCAGCGCTCCCTAAGGAGCTTCTGAGGCCACGGTAAACTGGGAAGGACGGGGGCGGCGGAGAGGATAGACGGGGTTATGTGGAGGCTATTGGACCCGGTGGCTAAGTAGGACATGAGCCGCCTCCTTATCACCTGGGCGCATGCCGTAGACAATCATCTCATCCTCCGCTCATCCCTAAACTGGTCAATACGGGCCCTTCATCGGCGCACACAGAGCACACCCGGTGACCCCAGAGACAGAGGGACGAACTCAAAAATCTGTCCTGGATTTAACTGGTATTCAACATCACTGATAATAGCAAAACCCAGGATGATTCGATCTGTCATCCTAATACCTTTGAAATCTGTGCTGGTATATAACAGAGTGATTTATATATCCCCCCACAGGGGGTGGAGTACATCTTGAATAGGTTGCTAGTACAACACAGGGAAACACAGAGTCAAATTCACCCCGAAGGGCAATTAAAAGCCCTTTGGTGTTGAACTTGCATGGTTTTAAACTGTGGAAGGAAACTGGAGTACCCAGAGAGACCACAACCATGCACTTAGAGAACAGTCCACCTAAATATCAGGCCTTGGTGATGTAACACCATGCCACACCAAGATCCAGTTAATAAAAGTTAAACCCACAAGTCTGAACACTGACTTTGTGGTCAAAATATGTATTAAGTGCTACATTTACATATAAGAGAATTAAAAAAAGCAAATATTCCTTAATATTCTTTAATGAAGATAATGCAACAAAAATGTGGCAAAAAAAACAGAACAAAATCTTTTCAATAAATTTTTGCATTGTTTGCAAATCTCTCCCATTAAAATGCATCAAATGAATCAACTACTTTCTTGGAGTTTAATGTCTGCAAACTTAGTAAAAACTGAAAAAAATGTCAGTACAACTGGACAGACATTTTAGAGGACGTGGCAAGGACACTCTTAAAAATGAACTCTTTGTCTTTGCCTCTGGGAAGTCCAATAGGGACAACATTGCTGATTCCAGCATCAGTACACTTTATGACCATTATATCTTTGAAAATGCTGCAAGGAAAAACACTCTTTCATTTTGGATTGAAGACAAATTTATCAAATTTATCAAAACAAAACTGGCACTACATCCACACTGAAAGCTCTCCCTTGGAATATTTGATGAGCTCGGATTATTTTTCTAAGCGTCAAGTAATGAGAACTTTGGCTTCATTTTTCTGCTTCACCAACTCCTCAGCCATTTCCCTGCTTTCAGATCGCATCAATATTTTTGGCTGATGTTACATCCTGCTTCGCTTGTCTGTTTTATCTTTGTTTTCACACTTGATCATTTTTGGTCAATAATCAACTTGACTTTTGTAGAAAACATATCTAACGTTCATAAAGCTCTTCGATTTTACAACTGTAATTCATCCCGTTTTCATAACAAGAGAGACTGGTCGCATTATGGACATTAAAGACATTTAAAGTGAGCGAAAACAGAGAATTGGGGAGACAACAGGGCAACATTAAAGCAAATTCTTTTTCTTATAAATGGATGTGCTTCCCTCAGCGTGTACTTCCCTAAAGTACACGCTGCAATTTAAACCAGCCCAAGCAACATAAAAAGCCTCTTCCACTCACATTAGGAGTCAGCTCAGTATAAATGCACAGTAGTGCCCCACTGTGGCATTGGCACACGAAGCTGAGGCAGCAGAGCTGGAGGTCACAGTGTGAGCTGGAAGAAGCTGGCAGCCCGGCACCCTGACGCCATGTCTCACACCAACGCTGGGAAGGCGCTGACAGTCAGACAGCAGGGATGTGAGGGTGTGCGAGGAGAAAGGGAAGCGAAGGAGACAGAGGAGCGGGGTTGTGAGTGCTGCATAACATCTGGTGCTTACAGGTTTGCCGGAGACAACAGCCGGAGTGTGCAGGCTGCTCCAACCGGTGCAGGTGGCCCAGCAGCAACACTCGAATGCAGCCAGGCGAGATGCGATATTCACCAAGCAGAGCACAGAGAGGCTAACTTCCGAGCTGAAACACAACAAAGTGTCTAAAGCGGGACGCATTCTGTTTCTTTTCGGTAGTTTCATTCATTTACTTCTTTTTGGTGGTTCGGCTGGTTCCCGTTAGTTAATTTGTTCACACAGAGCCACGCTCCTCGCCATCGAATCAAGCAGGATTCAACTGTGAGCAGACACGGTAATGAATAAATACAGAAATAGATACATAAATAAGTAAGAGTAGCCTAGCTAGACTTCTCCCAGTTGTTCCTCTGCTGTACAGGCTGACATGAGGTCGATAAAGCAGCCAAGAGCGGGAAAAAAAAAAAAAAAAATACATTGAAACGAAATATACCGCAATGCTGCCTTGCTGCACTGCATGGACTTGTCTGAAGTTCCTCGCACTCTGATTTCTGGAGTGATATATGTTTTACAAGCTGCTCTTTTAATATGTTTTTAATAATATTGAGAGATATTCATGTTTCGAGCAACATTTGATCCTTCATGCTTCCACAAAACTCCAGCTTTGCCTGAGTTAGTATAATGTTAAGAGGACATTTTGAATAATAACTTTAGTTTACTTCACAGCTAGAGAAGATGAACTTTCAGGCTGCAGTGACAATGCAAACATTATTTTTCAGTAAAAATATCTAAAATTATACAGTTCTTCGCTGAAATAATGAATGTTTAGCTGTTAGCCGACACCCGATAAGCAGCTAAGATCTGTTGACTGAGTTTCCATGGCAAACGCATGCAAACAAGGCCAACATGTTTGAAAGTGGAAAGCTCAGCTAAAAAGCTATAAAAGCTCCGAGCTCTCTAATTAGTGCTTCAGGGGCAGAGCCATTTCCAGTAATATCACGCTGTTCGTGACCTCTGACTGGCATAAGGTAATGACACGGCTGTTCGATAAATCTGGAGGACAAAATGTCAAACCCGTCACGCACAGAAAGTACACTATCCATTTATTTCTCATAGTTTTCTTTTCTTTTAGAAGAATAGGAGTCAATGAAAAGATCTCCATGAAAAGATCTCCATGAAAAGATCTGATTTTGCGCAAAGAAGCTACGATGTTCTCAGAAGTGACACCTCCCTCCTTCTGCCCTGCGGAGGTCCTGTCCACAAACCCTTGACAAAGTATTCACACAACCTGACCCGTTTCGAATTTTGTCTCATTACAACCTCAACTGAGTTTATTGTGAATGTAATCTTGAAGGACAATCTCACACAGCCTAAATGTTTTATTTCCAATCAAAATCTGAAAAGAGCGCCATACATTTATACTGAGCTCCAAAGGGTTGATGTTTTGTAAAACCGTGTTTCACAAGAAAAAGCTGCAAGGCCTGCAAGTCATGGAGCATCTCTGAACATCAATATTTGAATCTTGCCAGACTTGGTTGGAAATCTGGACTTTGACTGGACCACGCAAACGCATGAGCATGCTTTGATCTATCAATCAATCAATCAAATTTTATTTGTATAGCACATTTCAGCTACAAGGCATTTCAAAGTGCTTTACATCATGAACACAAAACACAAAGTCATGCAACATAGAATAAAATACCACCTTTTCCTGTTGCCCAAAACAGGAAAAGGTGTAAAACCTTTTAACATGGAATTTAAGCGCCTGCTACCGCCGGTCTCCGCCGTCCGTTTAACCACGGGTATTCGTCGGGCCCGGTTGCCCACAACAGGGGGAAAAAAAGTACATTGTTCTAAACCATTCACTGAGGCTCCTGCTCTGTGTTTACCATTATTTTCTGGTGGAAAGTGAATCTCTTTCCCAGTCTGAAGTGTTTTGCGACCTCAAAGTGTTCGTTCCATCCCCAAATAGACTCTGACCACATTTCCTGTTTCTGTCCAGAAAAAAAAAGCATGATGCTGCTACCACCATGGATCTCTGACTTAGTTTTTGGTCTCTTTTGGCCCATATTGTGGCAAGTTGGAAACAAAACTTCTTAGTGCTTTCTTCTTGCCACCCTTCCATAAAAGTCAGATTGGTAAATAGCACAAGTAGTAGTTGGTAGATTCCCTGATCTATGATAGAGAGACATTATTGGGATGCAACATAGTGGTCTCTCACATGAAACCCCAATAAAATACTCCCAGTTTCTGGTTGTAATTTGACAAAATTACAACCAGAATTTTCTTGATTTCTTGATTTAATTATCCGGTGGTTTCTATCGCTGAAGACGATGAAACAAATTTATTCAAGAACAAGTGAACCAAATCTAAAAAATAAAAAATAAAAACAGAAATCGATACAATCTGTAAAAAAATCTGTGAAAGGAGGACAGACTGGCAGAACTTTTTTTCAAAACACATTTCTGACTGATCTAAATGCCTCTTTATTCTAATTAACCAGAAAAGTCAACACTGCAAGTTAGCGCTCACGCTAACTTTATTAAAAACAGGAGCTGAGCGAGAGAGCTGGAGGAGCACAAAATATCCGTTTCTCAGTTAGGAACAGAAAATTGCCATGACATATTTGATGTATGTATTAGAATACAGTAATAGTAGACAAGTTGTTACAGCTGAGTGGGTGTGACAGACCTCCCGTCAGCCCCGATGATGTGAGGGAGAGACAGCGCAGATACACTGACACATGTACACAGAGGCCCTGTATTTTTCACATCCATTGACCAAATCCAATTTGTTAAGACCCTTCTACGACTCACTTACGAAGCTGCGGTCAATGGAAATCACATTTTCATGATTGGACATCCCATTATCCTGTTTGTCCAGACCCACGTCGGCGGGATAAAGCCTGGCCCAGACAGATGCCAACGACAGACCGGAGCTGCGGCTCCAGCGTGTCCGCCGCCTTTCAAAAGGGTAAAAACCTGATATATTAGTCATAAGTGTTCTTTAAATTCATTATCATCTTAACACGCCAGCGGCCCAAGTGTCAGGGGGAAGGGAGGCCCTCTTAAACGAGGTTAGTGGATCCATTTAAAGCTTCACAGTAGCTGTGCTGTCCGCCGCGTCACACGCAAGCCTCAAGACGAAAAGAAAAACATCCCCCGTTTAACGAGGTTGCACAAGCTGTTTGTGATGCAGATGGGGATTTTCTGAGTTCATCAATGAATGGATTCAGCTTCATATCGGCCAAATATATCTCATACCGAAAAAAAAAAAACCTCTTACATGGATGCAATGTGAGCAGAAAATCCACATGGTAATGATAAACCGGAAATCGAGACAAATTAAAAAGAAATCTATGACCTCATGAGTTTTGGAAGATTGTGTGAGTTTGAACATCATTTCAGGTCTTTTTACTTCCTCTGCTGAGTTGCGCAGAGTTTCAGGGGGTAGAGACTCCATCACAGGTACGAATTAATTACAAAATCATACTAAAATTACTCGTCATTAAACCTTGTAAAATAGATCACAGTACAACACCAAACATAAAGGGAAGCCATACTAAGAACTTCATCCTAATCAACATCCTCCAGTCAAGCTGCTCCTCATCAACACGCAGCTTAAGATGAAGCAGACAGACCCTCAGCCAAGAAATATATCAGAAATAAAAAGCAGTAGCATTAACAAATAAATAGCTTCAAGCTTTCATTAGCTGGTCCAAGCCCAAATTTAGCATGTGTTATTGAGGCATGGCTCCCTCTCGGTCTGAAAGATGTGCCAACTGTACCCAAGTGTTCAGCAAATGGTGCTGATCAAGGATTGTTTGAAAGATTAGTCCTTCTCAGTCGAGCAAGCCAAGCCACCACATTGTGAGTAGTTTTTAAAAGTCTCAGCCTAGCGTTGTGTGCACACCTTGCAAAACCATATTGCAGGGTTTGATAAAAACGAATTTGGGTTTTCCTGAACAACCCAAGACTGTTTTACCCCTTCCAATGACATTGAGTGATTGTATTGGCTGCTGCAGCTCATGACACTAGCAATGCATTTTATGATGTCCAGGGCAAAGTGTTGAGTTTATGAAGAAGGAGAGCTGCCTTCGTGAAAGTTTTATCTCAACTTCCTCAGCCGAAACTGCACTCAAACATGTTACAACACAAATTAATAGTGACTCATGTCAAAACAGAGAGTAGAAACGCTAACTGAAGTTTTACAGTCTAACAAACCCCTTTGGATAATAACAAAGTTTATTGAAAATTGTAGCTGTTCCAAATCGGATATAGAAGAAAAAAAAGATTTAGTTATGCAGGTTCTAGATTTGGCATTGTCAAAAATAATATTTGTAGTTTTTGGATATGTTGGTAAAACATATCCTGGGCTTCCTGTAGTTACTATGACAAGGACAAAACAGTTTTTTGTTTTTTTAAAAAAAACAAACAAACACCTACGTTGAGAATTTCAGTGTTCGATGTGTCAAAAGCCACATATTTCAAATACAAATCATGTAATACTGATAGTGTGTCTTGTCAGACAGAGAGACTGCATATTTGCTAAATTACTCAGATCAGTGTTGGGGACAAAAACATTCTGACAGGGCCATTCCTCTATGAAACACAACATTTCTGCTTACAGGCAAAAGGACGAAACCGTTTTAGAAAGTGACGCATGAAATTTACTTCATATTCATTTTATAAAATAAACAAAACAAAGATGGACAGAACCAAGGCTCCAGAAACTGAAGGCTTTTCAGAAACACAGCTGCCATTTTTCATCTCAAGATGAAGAACCTGTTCACAGACGGTATTGGCGTTACAACTGAGAGGTGCCTTACCTTTTTCTCATGATACTGTAATGCAAATCCTCCTCCTGCTTGATGTGGGCATGATCCCCGCTGGCCCGCTCGCTGCCTTCGCTGTCGTCGCTGCTGAAAATCGAAGCCAGTTCCTTCTTGGGCACCCGGTTGGGTGGAAGAGGGATGGTGCGTTTCTCTGCCAAGCGCCCGCGGTTCTGCAAATCACACACCAGGAGAAAGTTTAGCAAGTTAATCCAGACAACTCAGAAACACTTAGGAAACTTGTTTCACGTACATTTATTGAGCAGAAACTACAAATGAGTGTTGTTTTAAAATATACAAACCATTACATATCAGCTTATTTCTCTTGGGAGCTACTTTTTCTTTACAAATTTCTCAACACTAGTAACGGAAAAAAATGCTCCAATCTTAAGTATAATTTAATCTAATTGCAAAATGTCATATAAGGTTTTATTTTTCACCCTGTTTCCATTTTTGATTCCCAATTAGGGCAACTTTTATTTAAAAAAAAAAAAAAGACAACTTATGTCTTCTGATCAAACCAAAATAACTCTCTGCATCCTCCTGTTGGCAGATCTCATTTATTGGCTCAACAAACCTAATTTCCTAATAGCGGACGATGATTGGATCAGGCTGTCATGGAGGGTACGAAACGTTCTTGAGGCCATTATCAATAGACACACAGTTGGTACAAAAGCTCCAATGGCCAATGGCAGATGGCTCCGTTTTGTCCACAATATAAATAAATAAATGAAAAACATACTGACAAATTTCACAACAATGGCTTGAACAACAGTTATCATTTTACAATATCTTAAATCTAAGAAATGTATAAATTAATATTATCTGAGAAAGATTTGTTTTTATATGTTCCGCGGATAGCCATTTGTATTTATGCTGCTTTGAAATAGTACAAAATAGCACAATATGCAGTGTGGTATGATGTTTTTAACATAATCAGTTCATTTCTTTCTGTAGTTACATATTTCTTGTGCTTTATGGAGTTAAATAACACTAAAAAATCTCATATTTTGAGTATAATTTAATCTCATGCTAACTTCGTTTGTTGGGATTTTATATTGCACCGTAATTTTCTTGGTTTTTTGGTTCAGATCTTCATGTGAGCCAGTCGGCTCTTCTATGACAGATTATGACCTCATATCAAACCAGAATAACTCTTTAGTTTTTATTTACTGGACCAACCAAACTTAATTTCCAAACAGAACACCATGAGTAGATCATTTAAAATGACGTTAAATTATCGGTTGTCAAAGTGGGTACGAAACGTCCTTCAGACACGTACCAGTTGATAAATGGTCAGTACAAAATGTCCCATGGCAGACAGTTTCATTTTGCCCACACACACAAAAAAAAAATCTGTGTATTGCCCAGAATCACAAAAGTACAGTGTCATTCGGTTTAGGAAATCCTGCGAAATTTTTGAATTGAACAATATTATTTGAGAAAGCTATAAATAAAAATAGGTAAATCAGGCTTCAGAGCATTTTGATTATAGTAGCCAGAATTAGAGAAAAGAGATTTAGTCGAGTGTGGCCCTAGGGGAGCACGAGAGTAAAGCTGGGTGACCTTTAATGTGACCTAAAGAGGTCACTGCAGATTACCGCGGTGCCATCGGGGAGGAAAAGGCGAACAGGGGCAGAAAGGAGAGCAAAGGGAAAAACTTAGCGGAGAGGAGTGGGAGATGCTGGGAGTAAAGAAGAATGAGTCAGAAATTGGAGAAGAGCAAAGGAACAATAGACTGAAAGGACAAGCTAACACAGGAGAGAAGGCGAGCAGATGTGGGTTTGTACAGGAGGAGAGAGCAGATGAGAGAAAGTACAGAAATAAAGGAGAATGTGGAGGGTCGAACATTAAAGAGAGAGTACTCCGAAGCAGGAGCGCCTTGTCCAGTGTGGGAGACTGGACTTGGATTGAAAACTATATTCTCTTTCACTATCTGTGCCTACATCTCTGCTCTCGCTCCCGGACGCCTTCAAGCCCTCCAGCTATCCCTTCCACCACACGCAACCCCACACTCCTCCACTCCTTCCTTGCTCCATCCATCCATCCCAGGAGGAGCAGTAGCTTGAGTGGCAGGCGGGGGCAGGAGGAGGGATATGGGGGGGCTCCTAGCCAAAAGGCAAACAGGTGCAGCCCCTCTGGAGTATCTCAAATGGCAGACATTAAAACAAGTTGGGGAAGCAGAGAAAGATGAAAACATCCCTTAGGATGTGCAGGCCACAGGGTTCTGCACATTGCTTTCCTTTTTCTGCCTTGGCAGGAAAGAGATTTTTTTTTTTTTTTTTTTTTTGCCTTTCTTTTATTTTACTGCAGTATATTACTGCTGGTGGGCTTATACAAGTTGTACTCCAGCGTCTAAGGATACTGGTTTTACTTTCTGACACCACTGGTCCTTCCTAGCAGTGGCAGGGCATACAAATTCAGTACGGGAGCCCAAACAGGACGACAGTAGTGGTAAACAGGACATCACTTCCGAGCAA
This sequence comes from Poeciliopsis gracilis, assembly GCA_911649635.1. NCBI lineage: Eukaryota > Metazoa > Chordata > Actinopteri > Cyprinodontiformes > Poeciliidae > Poeciliopsis > Poeciliopsis gracilis. The sequence goes on along the minus strand of CAJVRI010001220.1, from coordinate 13,249,222 downwards.
ATGAGCACTTCTGGTCAAGACCAAATTTCTTCACATTGTCAGGAAAAAACACTCAAGTACACACGTGAACTTTAAACTCCACATCCGCAGACGTGAAAGTGGGTAAACTCTTTCTCACAACTATTCAGGTTCCTTAAAATTCCCCTCCAAAGCAGAGGGGCTTTACTTGGAGCAAGCATGAGACGCAGTGCATACAAGAATAGCTATTCTAAGCATAGTCGTGACTGCGCCTGAGTGTGTGCGTGCGTGTGTGTGTGCGTGCGTGCGTGCGTGCGTGCGGAGACAACCACCCACATGGCCGTGACATACCCAGGCTGACAGCCCCCATCCCTTCCTCCCTCCTCCCGGAAAGCCCCAATCCTTTCTTTAGTGGCACTGACGCAGAACCGGGGGTGAGCTCCCACTGCTTCCGGCAACACTTCCGTAGCACGGAGGAGGGCTCTCCGAAACAAAACATGAAGCAGAACACACCCCTGGCGGCCCACGCAGGCGTGCTTGAAGGAAGAGCGGCGAGCATGTGCACGCACAAACACACGGGGGTGCTTGCTGAGCCCGAGCAACCTTGCTGTGTGTGTGGTCAACCTCCTTTCAGCCATGGAAAAAAGTCTCTCATAAAAGTCCCACTAAAAGCACCTCTATGAATATCGCCTCCCACGCTTTCAGTCTGACAGTCAAGCAGCCAAGAAATATATCTGGGCTTCACGTTTAGATGCCAAAAAGAAAAAGAAAAACACATCCATACAGAGGTACATGCATGTAGACACACCAACAACACGGATCCAAACGGCCTCATCAGGGCAGAATGAAAACAACTAAACTGAATATGCAATACGGGACAATTATAAAACAATATTTAAACCAACTAAAGCATTTTAAACAATTAGCCACATGGACTTGTCATAACCTACTCTGACGATATGAAGATATGCACTCTATATTAATCAGCCAATCTGATTTTTAGCTCAGAATTCAAAAGTATTCAGTACTAATCTGTGTATGAAGTGACAACAAACATACCAGATCTAACCATTTAAGTACATTTTCGCCGTCTCCACCACGGCTCCTAAATCCTGCAAGTCCTAAAGAGATCGTCGGACATCCAGCCAAATTTACAAAAAAGAGCCACACTAAGAGCCATCTGAAAAATTCCAACTGTTTCTGGTGCTTTCCAGCAAATATTGGGCTATTACGGTAGTTTCACCCCCGCCGTAGCAGGGAGTGAAATTAATCTGAAGGGCACGCTTGTAATAGACGGTAAAGTGCGAAAATATCTTGCTAGATATTGAAAGTTCCAGTTGTTACAGATAAAAGGTTAAATACAATTACTCACAGGGCATTTAAAGAACTGCATACAGTTAAAATAAGCAAAAATATCCAGATGGATATTTTAAATTTAGATCATAAAGGGTTAAATATGTAAGTGCTGGACTCTCAGATTGGCCTAAATAAACATGTCATACTGCCGCATGATGGCATCCCAGAAATGAGAATAAAAGCCTTTTTAACATGAAGTTTTACATTTTAGGTACGTCTGGTCTGAATGTGTCATCCCCTGTATTCAACTGTAAAATACTTTACAATGTATGACTTCAAAATGAATCATCTTACTTTACAATTTACAGATTCAGAAGGATTTTTGCAAGAATCCACGATTACTTCGATGCGTTTGACGTGTTCACTCTGAAATGTGAGCCTTTCGTTGCACACTGAAAACCTTGAACACAAACAGGAGATAGCATGCTAGCTATAGTGAATATGCTGCTTACAACTGAGACAGTCCCTAATTTAAATCATTATGATAGGAAAACAAATTACATTTTACTTATAAATTCTGTAATGTGATGTGAGCATGTGATCTTTTGACATTTAAATGAGCAAATATGCAGACGATACTGTGTTTTACTAGCAAAAAGGAAGTATTAAGATTAAGATGTTTAAATGCTTAGATCTCTCCCTCATGACTCCTGTCTGCAGAAAATGTGTGCAACGTGAGCCGACAAATTAAAAGCGCACATAGACCGGTCATGTTAACAAATGTTGCTGGACGATGAATTGTCCCAGAACTTATTGCGATAAACGATAATATTGTTGTTTTGAGACCATTTTCAAGTAATAATAATCCAAGGACACATTCTGAAGAATCAAACTTTAAATTCTAATTATCATTTAAACACTGGAACGAGAAGATATTTGAAATATTGATAAAGAAAGAAAGAAAACAACAGAAACAACAAGTAAAATGATTTATGAAGTCTCTGTAAACAAAATTATCATTCCAACAAAGGGATAGTTGAAACCAAAGCACCACACTGAAGACTTTTATCATTCAGTTTTTGGTAAAAAGAAAGAGAAAATGACAAATCAAGCAAATAAAAAAGATTGAGCTTCTTTTAATTTCTCATGCAATTAATTGCTTTATTGTTTATTGTAACAGGCCGAGGCGCATAATAATAATTTACTGTACCAAATACTTTTTTGTTGTCAGCTCTCTCTTAAGGTGTTCAATGTTCTGCGGCATTCACACACAGAAACAGACATGAGCAACAAACCGCAGACGGGATGCAATTCACTCCTGAACCATCCCTCAGTACGTTTTGATGCAACAGAACGTTGCGATTGGATAAAATTGACAAGGATGAAAAACACTATTCTATTATGCTGAGTGAGAATTATTACTGAACAAAGAAAATCTGTTTCTGTAAGATGGCCCCGGCGTATCACAACATTCTCTCAAGTCCTGAAACAATTGGCCACAATGTGGAGGTAAAAATATGCATTTATAAATGGAAAAAATGTCACTGTATTCAGCCTACATAGAGGTTTAATGTGCCACACTGTTGCTGCAGTTCTCCTCCCACACAATAGGTGTTGCTACTGCAGACAATAATGCTGCTACGGCAGCAACGTGAAACAGACTCTTATATGAGTAGAAGCTCACAGCAGGAAGAGGTTTTAATAAACACTTATTCTTATACATGTCAATATTTTAGTTCTCAATAGGAAATGGTAATCTGCTGAAAAAATAAAAAATAAAAAAGATATGTGCAAGTAAGAGCTTAAAAAGCAAAAACAGAGACCGAAACTGGTCACAAAATCTGATCAGTGCATTTCTAATAACTAAGCATCCGGATATCAGTGATCAGTTTTACTAATTAAGCAGGTTCAATCACAGCTGAAATGTTTGTAAATGTACTGATTGAGTTTTGTGGGCGGTGGGGGGTATAGTTGTACTGATGGACAAAGACTCGGCAATGAAAATTATTACTCTTGCAGCACAGATAGAAAACTTAAGACAGAAGAGGTAACGTTTGTGTAGGAGTATGAAATTAACTTATTTTTTTAAGACATAAGGAAGTAAGCTGATGCAGATACACATAAACTTTGTTTCAGATACCAAATATTGCAACAACAGGTGGGGTTTCTATGTATTCATGTTTTGAAATCATTTTTGGCTCTACTTTGAAGTAACTACTAGGAAAGACGGTTGTTACAAAGCTGTACGTTGTGTTTTTTTTTTTTGTTTTTTTTAAATAATCACTCATTGTAGAGTTTAGTTCAGATGTGGAACAAAAGGTCACAGAAAATTAAAATGAGGTAAAAGGTTAAATTTTTGACCTTTTATTATTCTGTCCCTAAAAGAATATTATTCTCTAAGCAGAGAAGCACAACATATATTTCTGTCGTGGCGATGTTGCCAACGCGTCGTTTTGCAGCAGGAGTACATTTTAAATCCGACAAAATGCTTTTCAGACAGAGAAAGACGTCAACAGAAGCCAGGCCAGCGAGGGTGTTTTTCTGTTCAACGACACATCAGAAGCTTTCTCTCAAAATTTTCTTCAGACTTTTAAATGAGCTCTTGGTGGAAAAGTGAACTAATGAGTGTGTTACTTCTTTTTTTTTTTTTTTTCTCCCTCTCTTTCTCCTTGCGTTATTTCCTGAAAGGTGCAGTAGCCTGCCGCTGGCTCCGGCTAGCGTGAGCAAGCACACACCCACACGCACACAGCAGTAGCTGCCCGTGACATTCCTGCAGCTGCGCCGCTCTCTCCCAGCCTCACACGCGCCCCCCCGGCAATCTCCCTGGGGGACGAATGCCTAATGAGTCACGCGCCTGTCTGCCGTTACCTCGCAGCCTGTGTGTGTGTGTGTGTGTGTGTGTGTGTGTGTGTGTGTGTGTGTGTGTGTGTGTGCGTGTGTGTGTGTGTGTGTGTGTGTGGAGGCAGGATGGCGGGCCGACTTGGCGCGAGCACTGGGGGGAAAAGGGAGGGGGCGAATGAGGGATGGAGATGGAGGGAGGGATGTGGGGAGGAAGGGCGGGTGGTGGGAGAGGGAGTTGAGGCGGTCATTACAGCGATAACCTAAGAGCTTTGAAACAGGGCCAAAACAAACTATTACTTTGCCGTGAGTAAAATCCTCCAATATCTAAAACTCCCAACTCTTCTTTGGCCAAATTCACTAAAGAAAACGTATGGGCAAGACATTTTCAAGGGTCAACGTATGAAAAACGGGATTTTGATTCATGTTTGTGAGCGTTTGGACAACATGAGAGCAGTCAGCAGGCAAGCATGACCTGCTGTAACCTTGCTACTGTGAATAATCAGATTAAGTAATGGTTTGATTTGAGTATTAACAAGGCTCACAGTAAACAGATTTTCCCAGTAACTCAATCAAGACATTTATTTTATTCAATGTGAGCATAATGTCAGAGAAAATAAGTAATAATATTAGAAAATAAAAAGGAAAAGTGAAAATAACAGTAACAAGAGAGGCATCCAGGAACTAAGCTGAACTGGATGACGACTCTGGTGACCATCAAGAGACAATGGAAACAAAAGAGAACAGCACACTATACCATACAGGCCACAGAAAAGCTTTAAATCCACCTCTTTGGTTATAGTCAAATCATATGTGAATAAAACATACTTGACAAACAACTGTTGAAAAAATGCAAACACAAGCCTCATGGTTCTGAGCTACTGGTGGCCAGTAAGTTCTGTTTGCTTCTGTACCTGAGAAACAAATCAGATCCCTCGTGTTTTTAATAGATTTAAATGTCAATCAATTGGATCTGAAACTGGTTTGGGTGCAGGTGTTAGCTATGTTAGCTTGTAAAAACGGTCCTGTGATGTAAATCCCAGCCAGGGCCATTTTGGTCACAGTTTGCATGTTCTTCCAATGCATACATGGGTTCTTCTTTCTGGGTTTCAGGTTAATTGTGCTTACTTAATTACCCTGCCGTGTGGTGTGTGCAAGCACTATTATTTGATCTGTGTGTCTCTGCCTTGCTTGTGAAAGACTTTCAAACTTAAACTTACCGAAAGCAAAAAGCAGCTTACTTGAAATAATATTTTTTTAAATTGGCATTTCCCTTTTGTAAGTAATTTGCCAAAAGCACATCTTTATAACTTGCATTTATCAGCATTTATATCTACTGTTGATCGGCTCAAACTTCTGTATTATTGTAGCACGATCCATCAAACATCCACTGTTTCCTACAGACACACTTCAGCATTGACTTATGGGTTTAATGTCTGTCTATCAGCCTGTTGCAGTTTGTTCCATATATTCTAAAGAAATAAAACTGAATATCTATCGACTTTTTAACGTAATGTGAGCCCACCAATCTGAAACGCAACAAAGGTGATGTCAGTGAGCTTTTTATCCAAGCCAGTGTATGTTTAAACTTCACATAAATGAAATGCAGATACACACAGGCGGTGGTATGAAATTCAAGCTTGATGTTTAGATATTCTAAGAGTGAGATGCATGTGAGTCTCAAAAAAGAAAAGGTGCTACTTCATAAATGCAACAATTAGTCAACCATGTGATCACGTCCCGATGCTTCATGAGGTAAAAATGGATAACAGCGGGTGTGATGAACAAACAGACTATGGGCAACACTTGGTTGGTGAAGGCCATGTGTGAGAAGGAAAAAAAAAAAAAAAGTGAGAAAGCACTGTAGGGCAAACAGGCATGCGACCAAGACCTCCGCCTCGCACACACAAGGATGGGCGCGCACACGCACGCAGACACACAAACACACGTGCTTCTCCTGCACACTCAGCCCCCACGCGCTGAGCCGAGCGGGCAGTTGCAGCCCAGTGGAGCGGCACAAGGCGGGGGGCGGGGAGGAGGGGGGTTGGTTCGAGGGAGGGGAGGGCGAGGGGCGGCGAGGTGGAGGCGAGGCTGCCGGCTCGGCGCTGGGAGGTCAGTGCCGGTGCAGTCAGGCGTGCAAGCGCGCCTCTTGCTCTCCCCCTTCCCTCTTGTTTCTTTCCTCCCTTATTCTATCTGTGTGTGTGTGTGTGTGTGTGTGTGTGTGTGTGTGTGTGTGTGTGTGTGTGTGTGTGTGTGTGTGTGTGTGTGTGTGTGTGTGTGCGCCTCACTGAGTCTGCCAGAGGAAGGCTTCAGACAGGTAACCACTGTACCATTCCTTTCCCCCTTAGCTAACCAGGGAAGGACGAGCCAAAAGAGACGCCGCTTGATAAAGGATGAAACGTGTTCAAGTTGATCTCGTCAAGTAGAAAGGTCTTCATTAAAGTTCTGCAATTTAGAAATTAGCTCATAAAGGCAAGATAATTACACAGACATGCTGTCTGATCTTCAGAGAACCAGCAGATAACCTTAGCTACGGCTCCATGGAAGAAGACCAAAACTTCACCAACTGAAGGAACCGAAATTATGGAAAATTCCCAATCTAGTCGCAGCCTGCTATCCTCCCATACTTAAGTGAGTTTCTGAATGTACTGATTAATGTGCGAAATGTGGAAGATTGACACAACAGGCCTGCTGGTGTACATCTGCAGTGGCAGAAAGCAGCCAAAACTATCAGTGGAAATCACATGCCGAAAGAGGCTAGCACATATTTCTCCACACACCACACACAGATGTTGGGGAGGCGGCTTTTCAACAGACACCGCCATGGGCGTCATCGCGATAAACCACATTAGGCTAATAGACAGATGCTCCGGCATATTTGAGCCATATTTTAGCAGAGTGCACACCCAAACGCTCACACTCGCATCAATCACATCAGTGCACTCATACGGTGTCACACAGAGCATGCAAATAGAGACAGCATCTTCTAGCATGGAGAGGGACGCATACTGACACTAGCGTTTAACTTTTTTCTTTTTTTTACAATTTTGAGTTAATAATTTATACGCGGGAAGTCTCGAACGCATTGAACCTAAACCGTGTGAAGCAGAGGAATGATTTGTCCAATCGAGACATACACGAACGTGCATATTTATATTTGGTAACACTACGGTTCTACAGTGAGCAAATACTAATGTGCTGCTGTTACCATGGCACCGCTGGATCAACAACGGAAACAAAACAACAAAAGATCCGCAAAACAGATGGACTCTCTCCATAGCTAACTCCGTCACGCAGGGTGCCTCGCGAAGAGTTTTCAAACACCTCAAACTTCCTCATGTCAGATCGATCTGCATCAAGTCTTGCCTTAGAATGTAATATTCACAAAGTCTGGACTTTGATTAGACCATTTCCTTTAGCCTTTCTATTGTAAACTTGACTGTAGGTTTCGGATCATTGCCATACTGGAGGGAAACTTCTGCCGCAATAATTTTACCTCTTAACAGGTTTTCTGAAATTAGCTCCACCCACTATCTCCACACAGTATGATACTGCCACCACCATGTTTCACCATTTGTTAAGGGTGATTTCTACCACACACAGCCTTTTCGGCATATACGGTCCAGAAAGTTACGTTTTTGTCTTATCTGAGCACCTTTTTCTAACTCTTTGTTGTGTCTTCATGGTTTTCTTTCATCAATTACTTTCCTCCTACTCTTTTTAAAAGCCCAAATTAGTCGAATACACATCGAAAATCTGCCTGTGAACAAATTCTCTGTAGAGCTATCCAACTCCCAATTACCAATAAAATGAAGCATGAAGTCCGAGAGTGTAACATGATCAAATGTGAAAAAATAATCAGCATATATATATATATATATATATATATATATATATATATATATATATATATATATATATATATATACATAATTTTTTTTTGGCAAAACTCTGAAACATCAGCAATCATCTGTAATTTCACTGATTATAACAAACGCTCATTATGAAAAATATGTTGCGATAGTCTGAAAGCTCAGGAGCCAAAAAAAAAAAAAAAAGTGTCTGACGTGTTATGATTGTGTGTTTGCAGTGAGTTTAATTTCACTTCGCCAAGAGGAGCCCTTGATTGAAGGAGGTCTTTACGAGCCGGAGGAGGGGAGTGCAATTTCCTCCCGGCCTCCGCCAGTTCCGCTGAAATAACAGAGCAGAGGAAGCCCAGCTCCCCCGGGACGAGACACACGCACAGACACACTGATGCACACGCAAGGCGGCCAGCACTGGACTTACAAACAATCGCACACAAGGACACACCTACAAGGCAACCCAGACCTACAAACAGACAAAAACGCAGACAAACCAACAACTTGTGATAGAATAATATGTCCAAATGTCAACCGAAGGTAAAGATGAATCACCTACATGTGCACCGTAATACGTTGGAATTATTATGTTATTAAAAGTTAATTTCCTTCAATAATTAAATTCCATGAATGAAACGTTTAGATTCATCGCACAGAAAGTGATAATATTTCACAAGGTTATTTATGGGGATTTTGCCGCTTCTAGCTACAGAAACCCTAAAATTCATGTTCACAGAACATTAAACCATAAGTCCAATAAAAATGGAAAAAATCCTCACCATATGGAGCATAAGGCACAAAAGAAAAATGCTACAAATGCAGCTTTTCCACATGGTACAAGCAAGCAGAATACTAACAGAAAGTTGAGTAGAAGGAAAAAACACGGAAGAAAACTCATTAAAGTGTTTTGAAGATAACCACAAGAAGAGAGGATGCTGCTGGAGTCAGAGCTTCAAAACGTGTTGCATCCCTTTTGTAAAGCTGATGGTCAGAAACAAAGTCCTCTTTACTAAGTAAATTAATCATATTAATGGATTTGAAGCTTCCAGAGATTGGAGCAAGAGAGAGACAGAACCTAAGGTGCTTCAGATCCAGAGTGAAGTTGTTGCAGTCAGTGAAGTTTGGGTGCCACGTCATCTTTTTATGTTGATCCACCATGTTTTATCAAATCCAGAGTCAGAGCAGAGGCATACCAGGAAATGTGATTCTCATAATAACACATTTAGCAACAAATATTTAAAAAGTGGCTGAATTTCGATTTACAGAAAGCACAGATGCCAGATGAGTCGACTGTCCACCTGATCACCTCTTTACCTCTTAAAACTTTTTCTGCAGCATTAAACAAGATCTGTCAGATAATATATGGGAGGCATAGAGAGTTTGAAGGTTTTATACTTAAATAGTTAACCAATAGCTGTTGCAGTCCAGTAAGTTTGTCGCACTCCTGTACTGCACAACAAACTGTTGCATACAGCAATAACAATAAATTTAGGTTATATTGTGCAACCCTGCTGAAAAACGTCATAAAGATGCTGATTTAATTTTCCAGCAGGATTTCCAGCTCACACAGCCAAAAGTATTAACACCTGAGTGATTGTCCTGTCAGCGAACTTTCCAGAACCATGCAGAGAATCTCTATTGTCTATAGAAAAAGGAGGAAGACCACACTAAGCAATGAAGACAAGCTGCAGGCCACTATTGTAGCCACCTGGACTTCTATTACACCATTACACCTGATCGCCTCCATGCCACGCCGCATTGATGCAGTAATTCTGCAGAAGGAGCTGTGAGTCCATACAGATTACAGTACATGAACTTACTTTTAACTGTTTGTGTACTAAACTTTTATTAGTCTGAGGCTTTATGAGCTGTAAGCCATAATCAGCCAAATTAACAGAAATAAATCACTCTCTCTCTGTATGACGTTATAAAGGAGTGATTGTTCACTTCAATTACTGAAATAAATAAGCTCTTTTTCATTTATTCTAGCCTGATTTCATTGTCGGATCCGAATAATCAAGAGTTCCCCGCATTTTCTGAACTCTTCGGCAAGTTTGTGTCGTGATGAGCAGCTTGTGGGCAGGCAGGTGAAACCTCTTCCCAACAGCTGCTGCACTTTATGATCGCTTGCCTCATGCCTATAAGCGAAACAAGATCACTCAAAGTTCAGCCGTCAAACTTTCAAAATAAATGTCGGCATGAGGTAATTTGTGTCAGTAGGCAGGCCCGTGTGTGTGCGCGCCCGCGCGTGTGTGCGAGCGAGAGAGCTCATCAGCGAGGGAGTGCTGCTGCTGCAGCCATGCCCTGAGGGGAGTCAGTCAGTGGGGAGAGAGGAGAGACGCCAGTACAGGCCATACAAGTCCCGCTGCCTTACCTCCTCCGCCTAACCCTCACTGCCTCGCATGGACCTGCCAACATGTGCGTCAGTGTGTGTGTGCGCGCGCGTGCGTGTGTATGCGTGTGTGTGTGTGTGTGTGTGTGTGTGTCAGGGTAATATTAACTTGGTGGGTTAGGCTTTAGGCTTCACCACCACACAAGGAGAGGGAGAGCAGTAGAAAAAGACTACAACAACAACAACCTTAAGGCTCTCATATCTCTGCTTACGTAAGTAACAAAGTTTTCTCCGTCACAACTGTAATTGAAGTGGAACTGCACAAGCCACGGCAGGCCAGAAAACCAATCACTCTCAAATCTGTAATGAGCCTAAACATAAGCGAGCACACTCAGAACCTCGAAATAATAAGACCCCCGTCGGACTTGCGTAATTTGTTTTGGCTGAAGCCTTCCCGTTGCGGCGCAGGTCTCCGTTGTTGGCTCAAAGAAATGTCGCCAGTTTTACCTATATCACTCAAACACCTCCGGCTTATCAAAACCGCCTTCGCCTTGCGTGCCTCGCACACAATAATCAGCGGTAGCCATGCTCAGTAGCTCGCTAAGCCTCTTACACCCTTCCCTCAAGATTAGTGCTTGGGAGCGACGACAGATGCGCTCCGTGGTGATAAAAACACACACACACACACACACACACACAGCCGGCTGCACCTGTGTGAACAGATTTGACGGCGTGCTTGCTCAAAGCTGACACACGCACAGAAGGGAAAACGAGTGCGGTGATGCCATAATCGTGACACACCTGCAAGGCCTCAAGGTTTGGCTCGGCGCCCTGGTTTGAGCCCCCGAGGAAAGAACTAGGCAAACAAGAGTTCAACGGCGGACAGGTGAGGAGGAAGTGGATTCAGTCAGGCTGAAATGAGCCTGACCAACAATATGTCTAACGTCTAGGGAGAGTAAATGGCAGCTCGGTGCCTTCAACTAAAGAGCTTTTCAATACAGAAGAGCCAAGAGTGGATCTGATCTTTACACTGAGAAAAATCACCATCAAAGTTGGTGTGTGAGCCTGTGGGGTAACCCCTCACCATGACGGGTAAAAGAGACGCAACGTCCACATGTTCGCACACAAATCACTCTGAAAAATATTACAGAGACTGGTCCAACTTTTAAACAAGCTAAACGTCTTTTTATAAACTTGCAACAATATTAAATCGTAACATTAGTCAGTAGAGTGCGAAACAGATTTAGAGGACCTCTGATTTTTAGCTGTAAAAGAATTGATGTGAATCAATACGAAATGAAAAACCATTTGTTTCGGTATCACCAAATCTTGACCTCATCTATGGAACTTCACAGGCAAACAGATCCATATGTGCAACTATATTGAATCTAATTTAAATCTAATTCAGTCTAAAGCATAAATTCATATTCAGATTCAATTACAAACAATCCAATTGGTAGAGTTCTCCATCTAATGAGGCTGGACCAATCCCACACACAAACATTTCTCTTTACTTCCAGTGAAGTAAAATAATAATTAAAACACAATTATTTTGGCCCTAAATAACTGCATTGTGTCAATAAATGTTGTGTTTTGTGTTGATTTTCCTTCGTAGGAGGCTGCATGACCCTCACTCAACAATCCTTTAATCGTTTTGCTAGACACAAAAGCAGCATTTGAGTTCAGTAGCAGCAGCAAGTAAGAGGAGGCTTCTACTTTTTATTTTAAACACAAGAACGAAGGAAGATCTGAGACAACACTGCAGCATTCTTACCACTGGAGATGAAATCCGGCAGCCGGGACAGTCACAAATCGGAGGGTGCACCTGTAAGATTCCTTTGGACATGAGAGTCTTGAGACTTTTTCCTGAAAACCAAGAGAGATGCACTTCAGTGGATATTTAGGAAGGAGTCAACATTTCTCCTCTATCTCATGTGACACTAACAGTTCAGGCTTTTCACATCTCCTGAAGATGAACTGAACCTACATTCAATTAGGTTAATTGTACCCACTGTCCAGTGTGGGCTGCTAAAGAGACTACTGTCATCTGTCCATAAGAACTGATATAACTAACTATTAGGCTAGTGGTTTGGACTTGGGGCGCCATCCCTCCCCCCACACGCACGCACACACATCTTAATGCGTCCTGCCTCTACGTGTTTGTGTAAGAGTGCAAAAACTGGACGCAAATATACCAGAAAATGCATCCAAACACGCGAAGATTATAACAACAGAACAGAATGACCGCTGGTCAGATTATTTAAGAGCTAAAGTGCAGAACTCCGGCTAAATTCATCCACAACAGCAGCTACAAAATTGCTTGAAACACGTGTAAATGTGTCTAAAGTTACTTTAATCCAGTATATATTGCGTAAAAGCATCAACTCCCATGCAAGACTCCATGATCCATCACGCCAAAAAAAAACAACATTCATTAAATAAATAAATAAATAAAAACGCAGAGTCTCTTCATTTGCATCTGTGTCTTACTTCCACCTCATCCCATCCAGATGCCCCGGGTCTGGTGAGCGATCGCAGCCCAAAGTCTGTGTCAAAGCCTCGGAGGGAGTGTGGAGGCTACCCATGCGCCTTTTACCCATCTGTCTCCTTACGCGCTGACGGCTGTAACCCTTTCACTCCAAAAACCCAGCTCGCTCCACGCAAACTGGACTCCCTGAAGCTTTAAAGTGACGGCAAAACAAAATGCTTTCCTCCCCAACAATATGAATGAAAGTTGGTGCTGCTCTTACCTTTGTGTCTAATGCTCCGCTTCCAGTCTTTGGCAGTCTCCCGTCCACTAACAAACTGGAACTCGTTGGGGGTGAGCCACTCGCCCCTGTATTTTATCGAGGGTCCCTTACTGCCCTGGCACAGTTTGTTGATATAAAGCAAAGCCTTGTTCTCGCCGCACTCCACCTCGATGCACGGCTCCCCGTTGTCGAAGAAGGGCTGAAAGTCCGGGATGGAGGAGAACCTCTCCAGCATCAAGTCGTCCGTGTGGTGGTGGATGTGCTGGTGATGCAGCGCCGAGTCGTGGAGCCCCAAGTACGCGCGGTGATGGGCGAAAATGTGCTCGTAGGGCGGCGGGTGCGGGGTCACCACGGGGATGGCGGTGGCATTTAAAGGGGCCAGGTATTCGGACTGGTTGAAAGCGGTCAGAGCCATGTCGTCTCCATCCAGCCGCTCCTTCTTGATGGCAGGCATGTTAGTGGGAGCCGAGCGCCGGGAACGAGTGAGAAACTGCGCGCCCGATCCAACTTGAGCGTCCTCCTGGCGTGCGAGCGGGGCTGAGCCAGACTGGAAGACGCGCCGCTCGGTTTTACGCAGAGGAGCCCCCGTGTCGCCGTGAGAGAGCGGTCTGCTGAAGTTGCCGGATAGATTCCCATTCAGTAGTTTCCAGCTCGCAGCGGCGGCGGCGTCGCAGCTCTCCTACCTCCCACATTTAATCTCGCTCGCTCTGTTAATACCCGACATGCTGGGAAGCCCTGAGCCACTTACATTAGGTTAGATCACCACTGCTCAGAGCGACTCGTCCTATCACATTTGGGTAAAATCTAAATATTTTTATTATGATTCTAATGAGGCGTAATTTAAATAAAGCCAGACCAAATTGCTTCCAAGGGGGAAATAGGGAGTTAGATTATACCAAACATTTCTCAGATAAAAAAAAAAAAAAGGGAGTTAAAAAATGACCAAAGCAGTTTCTCAGCTGATCTAATTTAAATAAAAATTAAATAAAACCACAACTGCCACACGTTATTAATGAGAAACCAAACTCAAAACTGAGAACTTTCGCGTCATCAATGCCTCTGTAAGTTCAGAAAGAGTTGTTGAGATTCAGACTGCTGGGTGTTGCTGAAGTCACGCTGAAGTTCACAGACCCAGACCAAACAAGATTTGCACTCTCCGCCGCTTCTCAACTTGGCCCATTTAAACAGCGGAGGCTTGGCGAGAGCGCGGCGCAGGAAGGAAGGAGAGGGGGCCGGGAGGGAGGCCTGCGAGGGACGGCGCTTCAGCGACGACCAAAAAAAAAAAAAGAAAGAAAAAGAAAATAGCATGCAGGAACCATGAACTGGGAGCATGAGGAAGTATAACCTGCCACGAACTCGACAGAAGAGGGATCGTAGAAATAAATGTTCAAAATTTGCAAAAGAGCTTTTAGTTTAAGGTGCCGCTATAAGTGACATCAGCTCAAATTGGGATCTTTATTGACTTTGAGCTTAATAATTCAGAACTACATAGGACATCATTATATATAAAAGCTGAAAAATATACATACAACCCATTAATGTGTGGATGATCAGACCATTGGAGAAACCACAAGCTTTTTGCAGTTTCAGTGAATTTTAGCCATCTTTTTCTGGCACAGTCCACAGATTTTTGATATCGTCCAAGTCAGGGCTTTGGTTTCGCTTTCTTTCGTTGTTTCAAAACCAGTTTTCATGTGTCTGGAAAGACTGCACACCCAACTATGTTCACGTATCAATCATCTTACTCAAACTCTCCTCCTCAAGGGAAAATAAATATGTCTAGGATCTACCTATGGCTCTTCTCACTAGCACCTACGTAGCGCAGCTCGACATGGCTCAACTCACTTATAAAGGTTTTCAATCACCTGGTTCTCCCTTTTTGGTACTTACTTCTTTGCTGGGGTTTGAACCGTGTTGAGTCAGGCTGAAAACCCAACATCAGAAGACTATTGGTCATATGTAGAGACAATAGTTGTGTCACAAGAGTGACTCTGTTGATGGTTTCTTGCAGGTACAAGTGAGCACAAAAACAAAGTCATGAGAAGCTTAAAATGCTGCAGTGCCGTTACCGGACCATCAAAGACCACAACAAATGGTTCAAACCAAAACACAAAATGGACAGGCACTGATCAGCAAGCAAAGCTGATTTCACTCTGTCATCGAGTTACTGGATTCCTCAATGGATGATGGTCGGTCCTGAACAGAAAGCTACAATCTTACAGTTCAAAGTAAAGTTACTTTAAAATGAACATGAGTTTAGAAGGTGCCCACCAAAAAACAAACAAATTGGATGCCTTCAAGTTAGTCTGGAATGTGTAATTCTCCACAAGGATAAACCAGATGCCTTTTGGAGAAAGTTTTTTATAATTTGACGAGATAAGCATTAAAATATTTGGCACAGAAAAGACTTAGTCCAGAAAGCTCAAACTTGGACAAGTCATAGGTAGCATCAAGGTGCAGTCTGCTTAGAGATATTCGATATTATGAAAAAAAAAACACTGAGTATATGTATTTAAACCTTTGAGTATAATTTTAATTACAGCAAACACAATCAATTCAAATTTGGGCTACCAATTTTTCTGGTTTTAAAAATCATTGAGTTTTGTAAACTCATCCCAGCATGTATGAAAAAGCTTCAAAGAAATCACAAAGTGTCAAAGAACCTGAAATTTATGCCAATGATGAGTTCATGTAAATTTCTGACTGGATCTGGTGAAACAGAGCAGTGGTCTCCTGAGTAGGTGCCACAGGCCACCTGAGGTATCCACAAAGGCCCACACCGGCAGCTCAAACGCTCTGGGTGGGGTACAGCCTGCTGTCTGAATGCAACCATCTATTTGTTATACTTCACCTACGATAACTCCACCTCGTCTCCTGTTACCACACAGCACCACCCAACTGCTGCAGTCAAAGACGTCAAACCTAAACACCTCTTAAACATGTCAGGCATCAGGGGAAACATCACAAAATGTGAAAACGTCGTGAGATCCGACTGTTTTTTCACTTGTTTTTAAATTCCTCCACTATGAAATAAAGCATAACGAGTTACTTAAAAAAACAGGCTGTGGATTGTTGTATCCACAAAATACAGGATAGTGTTGATAATCTAGTCCAATTCTATGATGTTAGAGACACAATCAATGTATTTTATTGGGATTTTATGACACAAATCAGTACATAACTAAAGCATAAGCAAAAGGAAACATGGCTCTGAAAACAGTTCACATTTAAAAGCATATGGGAGAAGGTTCTCTGGTAGGATGACAGCAAAGTTGAACTTTTTGACCTACACACAAATAACATCACAGATTACCCGAAATGGGCCATTTCTGAAAACACGGTGGCGGCCGCATCATGCTGTGGATCTGCTTTTCTTTGTCGGGACAAAGAAGCTGTCTGGAGATAATGGAAAGGCACGTTTAAATGACTTTAGATTGGGGCAGAGGTTCATCTTCCAGCACGACATCAACCTTAAACATAAAGCTGCAGACCAAAGCACAAGCCAGATTGGCCCAGTCAAAGTCCTTTCCAATTAAGAATCTGAAGAAAGGGCACAAATGTGTCTCCAGATGTCCAAAGCTGGTAACCGCACCCCAAATAACACACAGCTTTATGGCTTTTATTGGTAAAATATTTTGAAAACTGTCTTTCCTTTCACTTTCACAGCTCACAAACATGCACTACCAGCACTGATACATTCAGGACAACATCAAGCCTGCAGACGTGTGTCTCCATAGGTCATGTAGGCCTACGTTTTAAGAGTGCTTTATAAAGCACTTGCAGAAAGGATTTTTACGGCTCAAGAGTTTTAAGTTCCACATACCTTCTTGTGTACGTTAGCTTTACCCTTTTCATTTTACTTAACCAGGTTTACGTGTAGAGATATAAGTAAACTGTGAACACCTGTGGCTTTAACTGAAGAACAAGCCTGGAAGCAGATTTTTCTAAAAGCGTTTTTCCCCCCCTCTCCACGCTGTCTGCGGGGCAGGTTCCCCTGAGCTCCTGGAGCTGCTAAGCAAAACCACATCTGACCCCCATCCAGCGGAGAACCACCCAGGTGGATCTCACACAGACACATGGAATAGCCATTCCAGCGGCAGAGCAGGGGTCCAAAGCACAGTGTGTCAGGAGCTTATAAATCAGCCCAAACTGCCTCTGACACACACAGGAAGGAGGCACGCCACACACCGCAGGCGGAAGCGGTGCAGGAGGCGGCCAGGTCCAGAGCCTGGCCGGAGCTGGTGTGAGGCCTGCAGCCAACGGCAGGCAGGCAAACACCCAGCAGAAACACACGCCAGCAGCTACCCCGCCATGACGGCGGACTGTAAACGGACATGTTTCCACTTGGACTGAAGGAGCTGTGATGTCTGAGGGGAATGTAATGGAATTAGTGGTTTTGTGGATTAGGCGAAGAGCGGAGAAGATTTTACACACCGAGCAGAAGAAAAGCAAAAATAAAGATGAGCTGCCATCACTCATCTTTAAAGAAACAGAAATAAAACAGCCAAACAGCACTGAGTGAAAAATGAAATTGAAAGGTGACATTTTTTGGCTTAACAATAATGTCAGCTGCCACATGTTGAGTGCACCGAGCAGCGCTGCTGACATCAATCTTGAACTGCTGACATTTAGGGCGAATGTTTACAAAGCCGTTTCAAGGAAGTGGAACGCTACGTTTCAGATGAGAAGCTCTCTGATTCTGTGTTGATCAAACCAGCCTTCGCCGCATCGAAATGTCTCAATGGAAACCTCGCCGAACGATGCGTTGGCGTTGGAGCTGCACCGCCGGGAGAGCCCTGGTGAAACTAGTCATAAAGGGGACACCCATGCCGACGCCCACCACCAGTTCCTGATCAGTGACTCACCTACCGGGGCTAATCACAGAGGGGTTCCCCAAACCTATGCAGTGACAACACTCAAGCTTTCACATCGCGTTAAAATTCGGTTCATGTTAAATGAGTACATTTTTTCCATCAGCACACAATGTGGCTTTAAGAAAAAAAAAAAAAAAAAAACGCTTTTCATACTGGGGAAACCTTCTCTAACCTTTCATACTTGTTACCAACTTCTCTACATGGTAGATATCTTCTGTTTAACGGTGAATGAGAAAAACCCAAAGCTAGCATACGACCGTATTACAGTAAAGAGGTACGCCGTTCTCATACGGCCTCCATTTTGTCTGTGTGACAATTTGTCAACGACTCGGCTTCATTATCGGTGTTGATAATTTCACAAAAATTAGACCATCATGACGTGGTTAAGAATCTTTATTTCTGAAATAAACTCATTCTGCCTTTTATTACCAACCTTCTTTAACTACAGCTCTTGTCTGTTGAGATTCAAGAGTTACATTTAAGATCTGACCGTCTTTTAGTGAGAATTTAGGTGAACAACTTTGCGGTACAGCGGCGCCTTACTAAAGCTTTCACCACGTTTTTCCATTGTGTCACTTTACAACTATAAACTCCAACTCGTCTTGCTGGGTTTTATGCGACAAAAGTTCGTGTCTCGTACTGCTGATACCAAATAGTCATATTTTTTGGCCTGAAAACTTGAGAACATAATGTCTCGTCTGGTGGCCAAACAGCTCAATTGTGGTTCTCATCAGACCAAATAACTTTCTTCCACTTGACCATGGAGTCTCTCCCAGAGGCCTTTTGGCAAACTGCAGTAGAGCCTCGATCGGACCGTGTCTTTCTCGTTGCATGAAGCTTTAACTGGTGATGAACCTGGACAACAGTTGTATTCCTCAACAGTAAAGGTCGCGTCTCCTTCAGCGTAGTCATGGTAACCTGGTTTCCTATCTCACCAGTCTCCTTCTTGCACGATGGTTCAGTTTGTGAGGACGGCCTGAATCCAGACAGATTTACATAGGGGACATGTTCCTTCCATTTTATGGTGATGGATTTAAGTCAACTCCAGGGGATGTCCAGGGCTCTGGAAATGTGTTTGTATCCATCCCCTGACTTATACCAACAACTGGCTGGACCCCTGTTGAATTAAGTTAGGCATTTTAAAGAGAGTGAATATTTATGCATTCACTTATTTTATGTTAAGTATTTTTAGGGAATTGTCAGTACTTTTGAAGAGAAGAGTTGTTTGGGTCCAAAAGGCCAAACTCTGTTGAGTGATTTGCAAAAGCAATAAAAAAAGAAAGAAAAAAGAAGTAAAACATCAAAAGAGGTGAATATTTGTTCAGAAAAATATGAAATTGTCATGTATTAAAAGCAAAGAAGCCAACATGTGCTTTAACATGAGCTGAAGTCTGAGTGGTTTGTAGGGGCAGCTGGTAAACTACAGCAGAAAAGGTCGTTTGACATTATTGCTGATGGTTCTTTATGTCTAAACACATTTAACTTAGATCAAATTACTATGTTATGATAAACTTCATCTTTAGGTTTATCTGTAAACCTATAAGTTTAGTTCAAATGTCTTTAGTGATGTTTTAAAAAAGTAAAATTTGTAATTGTAATTTAAAAATCCATTAATAAATATATAAATCCAATATCCTTTTACAACTTTTTATTTTTTATTTTTATTGCTAATCCTGACAAAAGCTTCACGGGAAACATCCAGCTGGACATCTCTCTATGTTAGAAAAAAAACAACAACAACAATAACGTGCAGGCTACTGCCTTCCCTCTCACGGTGCAGCTCTGTCCTTTCCTTCTCGCCACCGTCCAGCAGGAACCCCCCTGCAGGGGCCCTCGCCTCTGCGCCGTTGTTGGCAGCGGCCCCGGAGCCGCAGCGCTGCCGGCGGGGGAGAGAGGTAATAAATAACCCGGGGAGAGGAGCGGAGACCGCCGGGCGGTGCACAGTCTGACCTGACAAATACTCACTGGAAAACCATCAGAGAGCGAGAGCCCACCCCTAGCGCTTGGAGCCAGCCTTTCAGACATGAGCAGCAGAATATATAGGCCTGCCCCTGCTGGAAAAGAGGAAAGACAGACAGACGGAAGCGTCTCCGTCTCTTCCTCCGTCATCCACAGCCAGACGCCGCCGGAGACGCGGCGAGAGTAATTAACTATTAAAGGAGGGGATGAATTTCTGTTGAAAGGTTAGACAATACGGCCAGTCCGACTTTCCCACAGAAAAAAGAGAAATAAACGACCGACGCAAGAGGTTCAAGGGAAACACAGTTATCTGGACTTCTCCAAGCACGGAGAATGGTCAGCTTTTTTTTCCCCCAAAATAACCCAACTGAAAACTTTGAATCAAACACAAACCGGGCTCACAAACTAGCTGGCTGCTGCATAAGTCGGATTCAACAGGATTTTTATAATTTCAGTATAATAAAACTCAATCTTAAGATACAAAATTCTGCTGTTTTTTGTTGTTTTTTTTAAACCACATTCAGTCAGATCTTAATCTTTCACAAAAGTAACCAAGTGAATGCAAAAAAGATTTTAAAGTTATGTCACTTATTATAGAGGAAAAGATTTACATGTTAAAGTTAGTCAATTGACACGTTTCCTTCAAAGGTGGAGTGGGGGGCAGCAGCAATATTTTGTTATAACACACGTTAACGTCATTGGGTTTTTTTATTTTCTGGTTGAGGGTATCTTGTGAGCATTCGCCAGTTATAGTCACCATGGTTTTGAATGGTGAAGTTGTGATAAATGAGTCATATAATGTGTTTGGCAGCATTCTGGGTCTCCAGTAGATGCTATTAAAAGGCTATTTAGTGAAAGAGAAGAGAAACAATATGTCTGTTCAGACGCTCTAAGAGGCAAACAACATCACTAGAACAACCAATGGCTGGATGTCAAGAGGTACAACGAGCTACATCACCATCACACTGCACCATATCAATAGCAAGTGGGCAATGGGAAATGTTGTACTCCAAAGTGTGAATAGTTGAAGCTCTGTCATAAGGTCTGGAGAGATTGAAGGAATCGGAAAGAAACGCCGGTTTGTTGGATTTGAGGCGAAACCAGTAAAATTGCAGAATAAAGGCCTTTTCATAGCATAAGTTTGATCTTTGAGGTTTTCTTAAGATCTTCCTGTTCTTATGAACTCAGTATGGAGCCTCGTATCGTGTTGTGAGCGTTAGGTACTGCTACATCCCTAAAAGTGACATAAAGGGCACATTCCCAGTCTTCACAAATGCTTAAAGGCAGATGTTATCACCAAGGTTGACACAACCAGTTATTTTATGTTTTTCTGACAGTATATGTTGGATCCAATTCCAGATTTTAAGCAGGCCTCTCCAAACCCTGTATTTTTTAGTACATTTCTTGTCTCCTTATTGTTGTGCAGCATACTCCAAATGTTCTTGAGCGAAAGTTTCTGTACTGATGGCTGGACATTCGCCTTCAGGATTTTCAATTAGATTACTCATTGGACTCTCAGTATGGATCTGAAATCCAGTTTTGTTGCTTTTTTAATTTCTTTAGATTGCGTCACACTGTGTCGCTTTCTAAGATCTTTTGTCCTACTTCATGTTGTCAAACAGTTTCTAGTCATTTCTTGACTGTACTGAATATGTATACATCTGGTGGTGAAAGCACAAACTTGAAATGCAATACCACTTTATGGTTTATCACAGTTATTTCATTCATGATTTTACAAAGGGGACGACTGTATTAATGATCAAGTCTGGGTTAGTATGGATAGTTTCCCCTCCAAACTAAATAATCACTTGTAACTGTAAATTGCTTTTTGTTTATTTTGAGGTCATTCTAGTCTGACATTAAAGGCTGAACAAATCTGAAGGCAGATACTTTCCCATGACACTGCAGTTACAATAAAACAACATAAAATGATTATTGCTTTTTTGCCTTGCTATTTGAAACAATCCACATCCTCTGGTGAGGTTTGTTGAGAAAGCTGCTGGAAAAACCATACAAACCATCTTTGAATGACATTATTTCCCCCCTAATCTGACTTAGGTTAAGTGAAATAATTCAAACTCTCTGATGCATACCGTCGAAAAATTAACACTCACTCTTATTGCCGTCCGGATTAACTCATGTCAGGGGAATTTCTTCAACATTTTTATATGCGTCTGTTGGAAAAGATGCAGCCATTCACAATAACTCAATCAAAAACCCAGATTTTTTGTCTTTTCCCCTGTATTGATTTTGTCTGTGTTCACTTCAAATACACGACTGATCCACGGGTTCAGCGCCCTGCCTGTATGCTTAATGTGTGAAGACAGAATATACCACCTGCAGGCTCTGCTGGGCCTCCAAAGTTAAAATATCATGGAAAACCTGAGGATCATCGAGTGACAACACAGAAAGTGTTGCACCCGTGTCAGATGGAGAAGATGTTCAAAATGAAATGTAACCGTAACAACACAACAGACTTGAGAAGCATCCGACATTAATTGAATTGAGAACAGAAAAGCGATTCATGACGCTCAAATTCACTGCTCAACTAAACTACTTTATCTCACGTGGAGTGGCTTCTTCAGATCAGCTTTTCTTGTAGTAGCCTTTAATATGCCTGGATCGTTAAAATGAAGCTACTTCTGCCAAATCTCATTTTTATTTATCGAGACATGAAACTTCTCAGGGGTCCTGAAGGGAGTTCGACTCTCCGAAGTTGGAATTTGTGGAATTTAATTTCAGAAAGCGTTTCAGGGGATGCAGACTCTGGGCCTTGAGAGTAATATTTTTTCTGCGCACATGGAGATACATCACAAGTGGAAAAGGGGGAATTTAAGGATAAAATTGTTAAAAATTAGGCAAGAGTCTTTTTGGGAAAGCTTGAATTTTGGCATTTAAGCTAACCATCCATCTGGTGGTAGTACTAAAAAGCACTAGAGAAAACTCATCCAAAGTGTGTTTTACTAATTGCCCACCAGACAGTGTTTTTGGATGAAGAAACCACAACAGCCCATCTTTTAATACAGTCTGAGACTGAGGTTTTAAAACATTTGTTTTGACCGTATCTGAACCTGTAAAACAGGTAAAAACTATCTTCTGTTCTAGAAATTTACCCAAGACCTCCAGGTAAATTTCTTTCAAAAATCCTTTTAAACATGAAACAGTGGGACCAGCAGTCCTCTATCTCCTGAATTTTAGAGTTGGCAAGCAGGCAGCGTAACATTAAACCAGAGGGGGGGAGGAGGAGGACTGAGCGAGAGGGAGGGGGGGGGGGTTATGCTGTCGTGTCGGCGCCCTTGGCCTCCCCCAGTGGATCTGGGGGGTCAGGCGGCTGTCTCTGATCCCACACAGCGGCTCTTCCACATGGGATTTATTTTCTTGCTGGATGGGCAGGCAGGCGGCCCAGGAGGATTCTCATTTTAGACCAGCGTCTGTAGCTGTCAACGCCAGCCGACAGAGGCGAGCGGACACCCGACCCCGAGTATCCTCCCTCAACACTCCCCTTTGGACTCCCTCCCCTCCTCTTTTTATTCCCTGTGCACGCACACACTGAGAATAAACATTTTTTTATTTTTTTTTACAGTTTCCCATCTTGTCTAAATGAAACTTTCACTTATTACGGCTCAGTTTAAAATAACTCGATTAAAAATTGAACATCATTGTTTACTCCGTTTTGTATTTAAACCCCCGGTGCAGTTCAGGAGTCCTTATCTTTGGTTGTTAAGCTCCGTGGCGAACTTCAGGCTTCAACAAGCAATGAGCCAAGTCTATCCAGAGAAAAAAAAAATGCACAGCGTCTCCCCTTCCTCCCAAGCGCCGTTAATAATTTGTGCAGTAAAAGATAGCGTGCCTCTCTGAGTTTGTGGGAGTTATTGGCACAGTATTCCCCACCATATTTGTGCGAGGCAGTGATAGGAACATAAATTATTTCTTATCTCTTCCGCAATCCATTTTTCAAAGGGCTCTCTCTGTGTTTGAAGGGTAGCAGCGCCAGCAGCCAAAGCCCAGATAGTGGGCTACATTAGCCTCCAAGAGATCCGGCTTGCTGATTCCAAACAAAGCTATATGCACAGAACTCATTGATATGTGCAGGCACATTTAGGTCCACAGTTTAATAAATAATTAGGCCTCTGGAAGGTAAAACGCCAAAATATGAGCAACAACTACAACAACAATTGCAAAAAATGGAAGACTATCAGGTCGGGGGCAAAAGCAAATTAGGACTATGCAGATTCTACAAAGGCTCCAGACAGACAAAAGGTGTTCGTCCAAACATGAACCGAAAGAAACTCGGAGGTGGGTCGTGAAATAGGTGCATTGCACTGGTTTCAAAACAGAAATCTGAAAAGTGTGGGGCACATCTAAACTCCAAAAACACAAAATCTTACCAGGAATTTCGGTGTAGTTTCTAGCACAAACATCTTAGTTCACTTGAAATAAGAAGTAACTTTTCAGCAAGATATAGGAGCTTGTTTCTAGTAAATAACTCCTTAATATTGATGAAAAAGTGTTTGTTCCATTGGCAGATTATTTCACTGATAACATGGGAAAAATGTCTAGTTTTTATCTGAATTTATCTGCCAGTGGATCTAGTACTTTTTAAAAAATCAATATTAAGGAATTGTTTACTTAATCTTGCTGAAAAGTTACTAGAAAGTTTGTTTTTATTCCTTCAAGTGAGCACAAAACAAACAAAAACACACACAAAAAAATTGAACACTTGGCAAGATTTTGTATAACAATTATAGTTATGTCTGGACTTTGACTGGGCCATTCAGTTTTACTGTCCAGAGAATAGTCTGCTGGACTAGAAACCTCCACCACAGTCTCAAGTCTTCGGCAGCTTCTATCAGATCGTCTCCCAGGATTTCCCTGTAATTGGTCTCATCTATCTTCCTATCAACTTCGTCCAGCTTCAATCAGTCAGTTTTTATCGTAGGGCACTTTCAATATTCAGAACGACAAAAACAGAATGAAGTAACAAGCTAAACGAGGCTGAAGAAAATGAAGCGTACAGATATTTGATGGTGATGTTGGTTTTAAGGGTAAGGCAATCCCACAGCATTATGGTGTCACCAACATGTTCAAACGTGGGGACGATGTGATTAATTTTCCTCCACAAATGCAATCAAAGAAGCTACATTTTGGTCTCATCTGACCAGAGCACCTTCTTATTTTCAACAATGGCTTATTTTCTGACCAGCCACTCAAACCTCAATGTTGTTCACAAACAATCCTGTTGACACTTTCTCCTGCCTGAGCTGCGGACATGTGCAGCTCCTCCATTGGCTTCTTGGCTGCTTCTCTAATTAATGCGCCCACTGCTCAGCCAGTCAGCTAAGGTAGACAGTCACATTTTTTTTCTACCTTTGCAGTTGTTGTACTCCATCCATTTTAAGATAAGGCCTTCACATTTATGCTAAATGCTTTATTATGTCACTTAACATAAAGCAGACGGGTCAGAAACAACTTTTAGTCCACATAAAAAAGAAACAAGAAATGTTTGATGAAAGTTAAGAAACAACTCAATGTTGTGAGTGTGCTCAACACCAGATTTCCTGACTTAAAACATTTTACGAACTTCTTCCTAATCAATCATTAAAGTTCGGAAGTAATCTTCACTTCTGGCTGATCCGTGGAGACAAAATGGCAGATGATAAATATTACACCCTCCTCTGCAAAAGCATTAATGTCTTCTTGCAAAGAGTAAACCCGAGTTGTTCCAGCTACTATTGATTTTTTTTTCTTTCCCCTCCCTGTGTGATGTGAAACCAGCAATCAGCTCTGCGGTTCGAAATAGCCCTGAAACTGGAGCCGAGACGTCAATGAGTCGCCAACACATTTCAATTAGCAAGCCGCCCGGGCCGATCTCTCCCTCGGGGCACAAAGCACACACGGGGTCGACAACACCTAACCCAAGTCCACATATGGTCTTGTATTGGCTCAAATGAATCTGATAAGGCAGCGAGGGGAGGACTCAAACATGCCACAGCTGGCTCGTCGGCTGCCATTTCTGGATGCAAAAATGCAGAAGATGAACTCGTTTGTTGGCAGGTTAAATAAATGAGGGCCAAACAATGTGGCAAAATTCTTGCGCTGCTACATACGACTGCGTCCTAATTGTGCTAAAAAGTCAGACAATCTGAGTTCCTGTCCACATTCTTCAGTATTTATTACAGCTGACACATAAAAACACAAGTTTGTAGATATAAACTATTTAAAAGTGCTTTTGATCATTTGAATTGCATCTAGCCAGATGAACACAATAGTATAGCATTGTTTGAAAGCATAAATTATAGAAGAACACTTTGTCATTGGCTTGT
The DNA here is from genome assembly GCA_911649635.1 of Poeciliopsis gracilis. Taxonomy (NCBI): domain Eukaryota; kingdom Metazoa; phylum Chordata; class Actinopteri; order Cyprinodontiformes; family Poeciliidae; genus Poeciliopsis; species Poeciliopsis gracilis. Next base: position 13,223,032 of record CAJVRI010001220.1, on the reverse strand, counting down.
ATTGCCACCAGTAATTAGCATCACAACAAACATCACACTGGGAAAATCCCAGTGGTTTTCCATTTTGTGAACACAATGCTCTCATCGTGGAGGTGACATCCAAAACCTCCTGACCTCCAAGGTCAACTCAAGGCAGCAGAAGTCACCAGGACCTCAACCAACAAATTTTAGCTTAACAGATGCATCAGTGTGTAATACTTACTTTGTTTCCCTTTAATACTGCTGCATTATCAGAAGGTCGATCTTAAATAATTGGAATATAATAAGTGATGAAAAGAATCGGAATACACCAACATATCAGGTGTTTCCTCCTGTTCACCCGACCAACAGAAAGGGATTGTTAGCCTACTGTAAAGTGTGTCCATGTACTTCATTGTAAATGATCAATACTTGGTTTGGGCTCCTTTTGCATGAATTACTGCATCAGTGCAGCATGGCACGGATGCGATCAACCTTTGGTTCTGTTGAGGTGTGATGACAGCCAGCAGGTCATCTGCAATGCTGCGTCTGGTGTTTGTATTCTTCCTCTTCACAACAGATCATAGATTTTCAGTTCAGGATAGTTTGCTAAGAGCAGTAACATCACAGAATCGTTGTTTTGTTTTTTTTTGGATTGATATCATGTCCTGCTGGAAAATAAAAACAGCGTCTCCATAGAGTTTTTCAGCAGTAGGAAATAGAAAGTGTCCTAAATGTTCTGGTAGACAGCTGCTCTGATGTTGTATTTGATAAAAACACTGTGGACCAACAGTGAATTTCCCTGTATGTCTTTCATAAGGTTTGCTTCATTGTCCTCTCAAAGCTTCTTTTATCTCTGTCTATGCCGTTTTTTTCAACAAAACTGTCTCCTTCCACTCAACTTTCCATAAATATGATTGTATACTAGACGCAGTAAATAGATAGCTTCTTTGGGAATTATGTTTTGTCCTTTAACCTCCTTGTAGAGTGTCTCACTATTGTCTGCTGGACGACCAATAAAGCAACAATCTTTGTCATGATTGTTGGCACGATTCTGTATTGAAGGTTCTTTCTTATTGCTGTAATGTTCAAATTTTCTGACATATAAGCTATAAATATCAAAACTATCAGCTAAAACGGAATTATATCCTCCTATTTTCTCTTAGTGACACATCCTAACAAATTACTTAAAGAAAAAAGTATTATTTCTAGCCAAGTAATAAAAAAGTTTAAATAACTCTCAGTCCAAAGTGTGAGACAAGATAACTGGATGTTTCTGTGTGTTTGTCAACCCTATGTCTCTTGCTTGCAGCCATGTTGTTTCATTCTCTGACAGTTCTCATCAACAGCAGCAGACTAGCGCTGGAAATGTGCGCAGGCGTGCGTGTGTTTGCGTGTGTGTGTGCGTGCTGTACATTCTCCACTGAGAGGCCAGGGGGTTACGGTGGAACCACGGGGCCACTGCGACAACTCGCCGCCCTCCCCCTCGCAGCCCCCATACCCCTCTGGCCTTTTGCTCTTCGCCTGGCTGGCAGCCCTGCATCAGACAGACGCACAGTCACAGGCTCTGCTGCAAACCCCCCTGCATCAGAGTCCACACACACACACACACACACGCACACACACACACACAAGGCTTCTCCAGCCTCACCCCCCCGCTCTGGGCCGATCGATACAACTCTTCGCCTTTCATCTGACCAGAGCTTTGGAGGAGCTGCGCTTCCTAAAGAAAACCCAATACAGCACTCCCTCTCCGGGTAGCTCATTCTGTATGTGTGAAGCCTGCCTTCATGTTCATCCGTTTGTCAATGAGAGCGTGTGGGGGCGAGCGGCAGAGAAGGAAAGGATTCATGCGCTGCGATACAGCTGCTAAAAACGGCAGATAAATATAAGCTGTTTGATTAGACTGGTGTTGCTAGGGAAGATATGCTCTGAATAAAACATGTAAACATATCTAAAGTGATGCTGCCAGGATCAGATAACTCTTCCGTCCAAGCATACATCTCCTTGTTTTGATAAAAAAAAAAAAAAAAAAGAAAAAAAGTCAACTCACTAAACTTAATGTTCCAACCATGAATACCTTAAATCTCCAGTGAGTGAAATTTATTTTATGCAGGAGCGCTCTCGCACCAGTACGAGAAAAGTTCACTCCTGGTGGAAGATCCTCATAAATACTTTAAAGCAAAGCGAGGCAATATTTGTTTCTCACAATCTGCCCTAAACTTATCCATCACCTTCCAGAGTTGCTAAAGTATTGTGAGTTTCAGCTGCTCGTCCAACAGACTCCCTCTGCTCTGCTTTGTTGTCGAGCAAACATCACTTCCTGTGCAGAAGATGAGCCCAAGCATCCAGGTGTTGAAAGAAAAGACGCTGTTGAGGTCTTAGAGAGGTCAGGTAAGAAGCATCACTTCCCAGTACAAAGTCATACCAGATGCAGACAGCTGTGGACATCTGAGACATCGCACAAAGTGGGTTTAACTCTAAAAGTGTCCAATTGTACAGTACGAGCTGGGCATAACGGGACAAATTTAAACTGATGCAACTGGGAAGTTATTGGTGTAGGCTGACATTAAAGAGGAAGAGGATGCCACTTACTGATGCGCCGCCTCCAGAGGGCTACGGACATTTTGTTTCTGCCATTGCAAAATGAGCATTTTCTCATTTTATTGTACGTAGCAAGACAGTGGTGGTTAACGTTTATACTAAAAAACTGGTGATGTGCTCCAAGAAAGAGATAAAGGGACTTGGTTTCAGAGATATAAACCTGATTTATATAGATATAAACAAGATTTCATCCACTGTCATTATTCATTCATTACATGGGAAGCAAAATAAAAAAAAATTAAACGAAAAAGCCAAACACCAACACAAAACACAGTTTATGTGGTTAGGATCAAAGTTAGCAGTCAGCATAGCGCTAAGAAATGTAATTTTACATCTTCAGACATAGATTTAGAAAAGCATTTAGAGCAGCATTATGTAATATATTTAATGCTGAAATATATTTAAATATTATATTTAAATCAATAATATATACTGTGGTAGTCATGTAATCAGTATGTATTGATATTGATTACGTCACAGAACTGCACAGCATTCCTAGGAATGTAGGATGAGGAAAGATGGCCAGCTAAGCAAGGAAACGTCGCACCACCAATTTAGCAGCATTTTAGATTTTTACAACAAAAAATAATCAATAATTATTGCATTTGACCAATATGAAATGCTAACATCATGATGCGTTTTTCAGCCATTTCATCCAGCCCTACACACCAGGTACAAACTGTTAAACTGTGATACAGCATCATTTTAGCTCCATAAGACAAATCTACATAACTATTCTGACTCCCGCTCAGAATGTGGCAGTGATTAATCATCACTATTTCCATATATTATCACATCATTTACCATTTAATGTATTTCAGCGACGTGCCCAGGTCAGCTTACGGAGGGGACTTGCTGAGGGTTAAAAGTGTAAGAAAATAAGAGCTTGTGCTTTTGTTTGTCACTACCTGAACTTTCATTTCAGTTTTTAGAAACGAGTGCTACAATTACAGATCTTTTTTTTTATCCAGATATTTCGAAAAGCAAACCATTCAGCCACCTTAGAAACTCCAATCAGTAAGTAGTGAGGACAGATGTTTTTGTCGGTCCAAAATAGCACTCCGTCTTCTGTTTTAATTGGCGCGATGAGTCAAAGGCTCGACTCAAGAGGTGCCATCGCTGGCTAGACTAAAGTGACACCCTTACTTTACCACCACCCCCAACGCGCTCCACACAAACATCCAGCAGACCTTAAAGGTACGACGTGAAAGGGTGAACAGCGGTGGAACGAAGCAAGCCGTTGCCTCATCTGTGGAGCTGTGGCTGGCGCAGCGTAAACAAAGGTGAGCATTGCCACATGGAACTGGGACATTATCCCAGTGGAAATATCTGGCTCTGGATGACTCAGACGCACAAAGGGACTGGAGAGACTATTTCCAGACTATCCAAAACAGGCTAATCCCAGACTGATGCTAACCAGATTTCGAGTGAAGGATCAGCATGTTTTGTCAGTTATAGCAATTCCCCTGTCAAGGCAGAGCGCTTCAACACCTGGCCCGTATTTTGGCCTGTAGCACATGTCAAGCAGGTTCAGAAATGTGAAACACATGTTCATCCTGCTGTTAACATGTTATCAGGTGATTAGATGGGATCTTTTTTAATGCATTTTCTGCATGTACACCGCTGTGGCAAAGTATTTGCTCCCTTGAAAGTCAAGAATTGATGTCCAATATTCTCCTTCAGGATTTTTGGCACATTGCAGAATTTATGGATCCATAAATTAGGACAAATTGTCCAAGTCCTGAAGGAGCACAGAAGTATCAGATCATCACCCTATAACGACAATATTTGACTGTCAGTCCAATGTTAATTTTCCTGTTAACACCATGTGTAACAGGAAACACACTGAAGAGAGAGCTCCACTTTTGTCTCATCAATTTACAGTATATTTTATAAAAAGTCAAGGTACTTCTTCGCAAATGTGAGACAGGCCTTTGCCTTTCCATGGGTGATATTTTTGTCCAGTCTGTCTTTCTTAACAATGAATCATTAACACTGGCCTTAAAGGTGAAGGAGGTAACTTCTACAAAAATACTGGGACAGTTTTGAGACAGATAATTTTAGCAGCATATACCTAAGCATGACTGACAGTGCTAAAACACTCCTCCTTTTCTTTCACACATAAATGTTTTTGATCAGGAGCATTTCTGTAGATAGTAGTAAAACCACAGGGAGGAAGTTGAGGAGCTAAATTCTTTTCACAGCTTTTCCATCTCATATTTTAGTTACAAAAGAAAAAATTTTAACAAATACGTATAAAACATTTTTTTGTAAAAGTCACCTATTGCAGCTTTAACTGAGACATGTGAAGCCTTCAGCGCTTTCTGTGTTGTTTTGCTTTCTCTTGTAGCCTCCTGGATGAGTCGTTGATTCACACTTGTAGTAATTTTGGTAAGAGAAACAATGTTCATTGTTCCACTGAATCTCCATTTGTGAAGAATCCCAAAGTCTTATAGATTACCTGTCCTTTCTACACTGACAGATGTCAAGAACATTGCTAAGGACCCAACCAGTTCTCCACTATCAGAGCTAAGAAAAGCAGGAGAGCGAGAAGAGAACGAAGCAGATGCTACGGTGAGGCAACTGACATAGCAGGTGGATGAACGGAGGCTCAACCAGTCTGACAAGAAGGTGATTAATGCGAGAGGGAAGCGAGGAAAGGAAAACAAGGCTATAAATCAGTCGCCAGGCCTCCATGCTAATTGTGATTGAAATGAATTTGTCTGACCCACAGCACAAGGAGTTGTGTTTTCTACTGACCAACAGAACCACTTCCAAGAGGAAAAACAAAACAAGGAGCTTGGCAGAGAAAAGGATCACTACATCCTTTGGGAATAAAGTTTGACAATATTCTTGACATTTAGAAACCATGCCAGTGGTGGTACCATTTGGATAACACTTTATTTGAAGGGGTGTGCATAAGACTGACATAACATTGTTATAAACATGACATCACGCCTGTTATGAACATGGAGTCTTTGTGAATGAAATAATAAATAATAGCACTTTAATACACAGTTGGCACTTTTAATGGACTTTTAGAGCAACTTTGCATTAAAAGTGTCATTATTTACCAAATGACACTTTATGACAACAGTCATTCATAAAGACTCCTTCATGTTTATGTCAGTGTAATTAATGTCAGTCTAAAAAGTGTTACAACTGTGGGGAATCACACAGGAAAAACCAAAAAATATGGTTTTTCTCTTAGACTTGCAGATATTTCATTGTTTCTCAATCTAATTACAGTATAAGGTTTTACTGGTATACTTTTTTTGTAGTTAAATGGAAACTCATTGTTTGAGCTGATGTAATTTAATCCCAATTTACTGCTGGAGACGACGCTTCAAATCAATCATAAGTTTTAATTATGCATAAAACCAAAGGATTAAAATTATTCATATTGACTATTATATAACTAAACCAACATAAATGTTTGGTTAATGTCTAATAGCGAAACTACACATTTTTTTGATGATCAAAAAGCTTTGCCACAATTCAGGGTAGCTATTTGTGTGTGTGTGTATATATATATGCACAGACGCTGGTGCACAATTTTGTTTATACGTCTTCTGTGCAACAGGATCACTTGTGAAGATAACCTATTTGACTGGAAGCAAAGGAAAGAGTAACTTTGGAGAAGAAAATGTGTGTGAACTAGCTGAGCATTCAATGCTCTGCTCTCATAGGGATCTCCTCTCTGTTTGGATCCAATATTGTGGCCCCAAGAGGCTGCAGACAGCATCCCAAATCTGCTCCAGAAGAATAACGTACAAAACACAGAGAAATACAGTGTTTCATAACACCCAATCATCCAATCATACTTAGATTAAACAAATATGGGCTATTTCTTTTTGACTTTTGTACTGGATAATTGATAGCAGGGATGAAAACAATATTAGCGGGACCTGGAGAGCGTTGATAAATGCATGGCCTGCTGTAAGGGGTGATCATCAGCAACAGTCTGAAGATTTTACATCCTCTGACAAAAACTACGCATCAATCACCTCCACATCTTATTGTTCTGTGAACCCTGTAGGTACAACAAACAATAGGAGCTTTGCCTTTCAATTGGGGGAGACAGTGTGCACTGCTCAGCACAGCGGCCTTCGCTATAACTATCGGGGTTGTGTTTGCTAAATGAGCCAGAGCAACACTGCAGAGCTGATACGACCAGGGGCTTTTCTCTGCCTGCGCACACTCTGCTCCCCCCGCCATCCTTCCCCTCCGTCAGAAATCTATATTTCATAAGTGAGCTGTGGAGCTCCAGTGCCCAATTATCAGCAGATAAGGCACAGGAAGCCCTGAAGCGCCGGCACGGCTATTTAGGCGGGGAGGGGGGAAGGAGCTGGAGAACGAAAGGCAGGCAGGCAGGCAGGCAGGCAGGGACCCAACCCCCCAGGGGCACTTCGCCCTCACTGCGTTATTTTTTTTCCCCCCCTTTTCTTTCTCCTGCTGACAGCCTCCTCCTCCTTCTCCTCCTCCTCCTCCGCTCCCTTACCTTCGCGGCAGGGTTCAATTAATGCCGGCGGCGGCCAGCACCAGTAGCCTTGCTGAGCCTGGGAGCTGGAGCCTCTATCAGCACACAGCAACACGCAAGGCTGAGTCTAACTAGCAAACTGACGTCAAGGGAAGTTGGATTCAGAAATGCAGGCGGAGGCACACGTGCACATAAAGCGAGGGGCTTTCAGTGTCTCAACAATAAGCACGATTTGGTCAGTCATGCAAGGTCTCAAATAAAACTAAACGTTTCACTTTGAAACCAGGAAAACAGGGGGAAGCATGCTGTTACTGCAAGCTTTAACCCCGTCTCATCTGGCAGAGTTCCCACACATCCATGTGAAAGTTCCACATTTTTTGGGAACAAAAATTTCCACAGTTCTGAATTTCTTTGTAGCCAGTTGTAATGGATGGATGGATGAGTAGTCTATAAAATTAAGATAATATTTTTTTCCCCCTGTTATTTATCCAGATCTGGAAAATTCCTAAATAAAATGCTAAACTTTTCCAGATTGCGAGGAACTGTGGAATGCCGTCTTTAAATAACGGCCTCTTTGCTAAAAATGTCATTATTGAGTTTATTATAAAACTGACCGTGAATACGATTCAAAATCCCCACCAACTGCACATTTTTTCATGTTATTTTCAGCCGCCACCTCAGACTGTCACTTTTAAGTGAGGACTGTTCACACTCCTCAGTAACCCCAGTCCTTTTTTAGTCATGGGGCAAAACTCATTGTGCCTCTCACGTTTTCAGACCCCGACGAAAAACAAACTCTTAACTGCCAACGCCGAGCAAGGTCGGCCAGGGGTCAGGCACAGCTCACGGATACGAGACGGATATCGATTCGCTGGGACAGGCCATTGCGCGCGCGCGCGCGCACACACACACACACACACACACACACCCCCACACACACACACACACACACACACACACACACACACACACACACACACACACACACGCATTCTTTATTATTTCCCCTCCTCTTTTTCTCTCCCTCACTCCACAGTCACAGGGCAGGCATCAGCCAATAGATCAGCCAGGGGCAGGAAACGGACAGGGTCAGAGGGGACATCACTTGTATGCGTGCGCGCGCATGTGTGTACATATGATGATAAGACTAACGGCCTGCTGAAAGCAGCTCTTACCCAGGGCTATGCAGGACCTGCGGGCTCTGACAATTCACCTCCAAGCGGCCAAGAAAACAGCTCTGGCCAAACGCTGACGGAGTATTTATATGCTGATAGTCATAAACTTGCATCCAGACGCACAAGTGTTTGTGTTTATGAGATTGTCTGGTTTCAGAGTGCCGCACCTTGATATTTATCATTGAAAAGTGATATCCCGGGACACTTGTCACCGCAGGACAGTCAGTGTGTGGACTGCATTGAGCAATCCACCAGTGGCAAAAAGACTGGGCTACGGCCAAAGCGGGGTGTTTCAGCGAATCTGGGCAGACTGGAGGCTCAGCTGGACTGTGCAGCCTCAGCAGTGCACGCGTGATCATATATATTTATGTTCCGTGCATGCGGAAACAACTTCATGCGTGTGTGTGCGTTTGTGTGTGTGTACGCACACTAAATGCACGTTTGTACAGTATGTGAGAGAAAAATCGAGGATGGGGTGGAAGAGGGCATGCGATGCTCCCAGGCAGAAAAAGGAGGCCAACGCCTTCGCCCAGTATGAGGAGAGACACCAGTATACGAAGACAGGAAACCAAGCAGAGCTGCTTCAGTACTTGTTGTGTTCAATTAACACAAAAAACAACAACTCCAACACAATCTGGGAGAAAAAAAATCATTACAAAGCCTGAAAAAAACCTTCACGAACCTTTTCAAATTCTGCCACTTCAGGGATTTTATGTGATAGAGTAAAACAAAGCACAACATAATTGTAAAGTGGGAGGGAAAGGATCCTATGGTATTCAAATGTATTTCAACAAACAAGAAAAGAATCTTTAAATAAAGTGTGGTGCACATATTCAGCCTACTTAGATGTGATATCCCCAAATAAAATCCAGTTCAACTAATTGCTTTCCCCTAAGTCTTAAACAGAGTCAAACTGTTTTTAATTTAATCTCAGTATAAATCTAGCTGTTCCGTGAAGGCCTCAGATGTTTGTTGGAGAACATTAAAGAACAAACAGCTTCATGAAGACCAAGGAACACAGCAGACAGGTCGGGGAGAAACTTGAAAAAATTTAAGGATGAATTAGGTTATAAAATAAACCAACCTTTGAACATTTCACTGTTAAGCTGCAAATATTATATAGGAGGAGAATTTAAAACCAACTGTAAAAACATGGCCATCCACCCAAAACAGTAGATTTAATGAAAGAGAGAAAGGAAAAAGGGATTACTAATGGAAAGCTGATTTTAGACACCTTTCACCTTATCCAATTATCCATTGTTTTTAGCATTCAAGAAAAAAAGCTATGTGTGGCTAACACTACCCCCTGAACACACCATCTCTACGGTGACGCATGTTGGAGGCAGCATCATGCTGGGAAAGGGAAGCTGGTCAGAGTTAACATGGAGAAGAATAATGTTAAATGAAAGGCAGTCTTGGAAGGAATCCTTAGAAGAGTAATGGCTTAAAGTTTTAATCTCTATCAATAAATCAAGCTTGTTCTTAAAGCACATTTCACCTCCTGGAATATAGTATTGACACTGGAGGGTTTGAATACTAATGTGATCCACAATTTCCACATTTTATATGTGAAAAAATGTAAAACGCTGCATCATTTTGTTTACACCTCACAGATATCCACTATGTTTTGCTGGTTTATCTCATAAAATTCCAGTAGGATGCACTCAAGTTTGTAGTTGAACAAGTTCAAGGAACATAATTGTATAGTCTTGCTCAAAATTATTCAGACTCCTGGTAGATGTAGTTGTAAAGTAATTTTTCATAGTTTTTCAGCACGTTTCTTATGGTTTAAAGTAACATTTTAGAGTGGCCTAGTCCAAGTCCTGACTTAACCCTGTCTAAACTCAAAGGCTTAGAGCTTCTCACCAAATATAAATTACCCAAATACTGGTGGAAACACTCACTCAGCAATGTTTCTTTTGTTTTGTTTTGTTTTACCCTAGTGGCCTTTATTTGAAAGTAGTTCAGCAGGAATGAGGATTATGAGAGAGGGGAAGACATGCGGCAACTGTCGCCAGGCCGGGAATCGAACCTGCGATGACCGGCACAAGGACTAAGGCCTCAGTACATGTGTTGTGCTTTGCACCACAGCACTCCAAGCAATGTTTAAGAAGGGCTTGACCGCTATAATACTTAAACAGATTTGTGTATTGATTATTAGAAGGGTTCAAATTATTGTTTCCATGAATTTTAATACATTTAAAATAGCTATTTTTGTCCAAAATTGACTATCTATGTTTTATCATTGGAAACAAACTTCCTGGTTGAAAAAAACATGATTTTTATTGAAAATGTAACATAGGTATGAATAATCTTTGGCTCAATTGTGCCAATTTGTCTGCGTAGGTATCAAGGGTTTCCCTTTTCTGGCTGTGCAGTATTGTAGTTTGCTAGCAAAATACACGAAACCAAGCCAAAGAGAGAAGAAAAAAAAAAAAAAAAACAGATGCAAAGCCAAGACAGAGAGACAGTCAGGGGAAGTGAACTTCCCCCGCTGACGCTCTTGTTCCACAATGAGAATCCCCCGGCCGGTAGCCTCAGACATCTGGTTCCAGTTAGCTCTCTGCGCTTTGACGCGTTTCCTGTGCTGCTGCTCCACGCAGCCACGGGTGCGACACAGCCCTCCCAAGGCCATGACAGCTCTGCTCCGTCGAGAAGATATACTTTAACTCCAAACACACCCGAATACGCAGTTAATCATCCATTCTTTGTATTCAAACAAACACAGCAGGGCTGTGGCTGTACCTCGCCCTGTAACGCAGTCAGGTGCAGAAGAAAGGCTGAAATTCAGTTCGTAAAACTGAAAGTGAGAGTTTCATTAAGTGATCTGGGTTGCTCTGATGCCATCACACATCAATAAAAGCAGCGATAATCAGTAGATTGACTGATTCTCATAGGCTTTTAAGTGTAAAAGGAGGCAATTGTATTGCCATGAAAGGTAACAGCTGCACATAATGCGGCGCTGCTCACATCTGTTACCCGAGCCGTATGAGGCAGCCGCCTGTTAATTATGATAAGACAGTAAAGAGATTCTGACACACTCAAGCAATCACACCGCCACTAAACTTCCCACATTTTGTCATTATATAAGATGAAATTTACTGAAATTTTTAGATGGGTTTGAATATCATTTTGGAATAAAAGTCAGAATTGATGTTTTATAACCTAAACCTGATTAGAACTGCTTTAGCCTTGGTTTATAGGTAATCCAACAAAAAGTGAAAACTTTCAGAGATAGAAATTCTTTAAGACTTTGAAAGTGTTGTATTTGGGAACTCTTGCTACGGCCTCTTTTGTCACCCATTCTTTGGAAGTCGGATGTTTCAATGCAGCCACCGATTTAGTCTAAACGCCTCTTGGTGGGGTGATTCCTTGTGTGGGGGAGTGGAAAAGGGTGACCCCAGAATGGAGAGACAGATATCAGAGATGCAAAGACAAAAAAAAAAAGAAACAAGCGCCCACTCAGAAATGCTTTCCTGCAATATGAATATAGTAACCTTGTACGCGACATCGGGGATTACCAGTAGTGAAAGTGAGAACGAGGGGGAGAGAGGAAGAAACAAAAGTGCATTGAGGGGGAGGTAAAGAGACAGGAAGGAGCTTCTCAAAGGCTTTCCTGCGTTGGAGGGACTCCCTGCACCTGCACAAATTCTCTGTAAACAATTTCTCTGAAATCTTAGCAAGACTGGAAATTTGCTGACCTCACTTTTACCCTCTTTTTGAAAAAAAAAAACAAAAAACACAAGTCAGACTAATTTCTTTCTATATTTACCGAAGACATTATGCAGAGACAACGTAAATCAAGAGGAAACAACCACATCCAAACGACATTCGAACATGTTTTCTTCAAACGAAAACCTAGCCCTTTAATTGAATCCAATTGGAGGTGAATGCGAGCAAAACGAGGCCAAATGAAAGTTTAAGGAGGCCGTATTGATCTGTGTGGAGGTTAGGGGAGGGTCACCCCTATCAGAGAATCAACAAACAGCCGCCAGCGCCCTCCTCAGCTAATCCAACCACCTTCTGACCTGCCCCACCGTTTCCATGGCGAATGACCCTGAACCGCACAGACCATACACTCAGCTCATTTCTGAGTGAAAGCAGCTTTGCAAAGACGCTGGACCTACAAAAAAAATGCTTCGCACACAGTTTTCATTGTTTTTTTCCAATACAGTTTGGTGACTATTCAGAAATTATGGTTTATCAAAAAAATTTGTTTTTTCTGTTTTGTTTCAAGAAATTTGCGGTAATGTTTCCCACTGTAATTAAACATTCGTGCGTGAAACCTCATTTAAATGAGTGATACAAGTTGCAGGATTCTGTTTTAATGAAGCTTAAGATGCTGGAATTGTTCCATCGGTTAAACTTTCTAGGGCAAAAGATGTTTATTTGTGCTTTAACATACATTGATAACACTGAATTGTGCCAAGGATTAACTTAATTCACCAAAACATTTTGTTGTGTCCTTCATATCAAAAGATGTCGAAGGTTTAACTTCTAACAGATGAAGTTGGGGTCTTGCAAATAATTTCCAAAAAATTAGAAAAACATCATTTTAAAACAAGGAACAGGTATATGTTACTTTGTAGGAACAGGCTGAGGGTTAAAAGGTTAAAGTTGGCGTCATCTAGACTGTGTTCCTTGACCCATTTAACCCCAATACCCTCTTGGAACAATGATCTGGTTTTAACTCTTTTGTAGTTTGTCAATTTTCCAAATCTCTCCTTTTGTCTTCTGCCCAAGATGTTAAAATCATAAATTCAATTCCCCACATTAATCAGCTGATCAGTGCTGGGTCCAGTTTTCTTCAGTATGAATGATAATCTACCTTTACATATGGCCCGATATGTCGATGATGCTTTTATTTTTGAGAAAACCACATAAGTTGCGAGCAGATGTTACGGTTTAGATGTCATGCAATCTTTACATTTAAGAGATGTAAAGATTGCTAAAAGTTATTCTCTAAAATCAACTGTGCAGACTGATTTTTTCTTTTTTCCAGTGGAAGAATGGCTTCCATTTGCCTCACCATATAAACATTTAGTTTTGTGTTTAAATTCAAAAGTTAAATTCAATATTCACATAAATAAGATCTGTTCCAACCCAGATTATAAACCAAAGTATTTATGAATTAAATTAATTAATTTGACATGTTGGTCTAATACAAATCTTACAATTGTTAAACTTTAAATGGTATGTTTTAGATTTATAGAGCTTGTTTTCATAGTTTCCATCACTGCAATAATTTAAGGAAATGAACCTTGTTTGACGATATTTTTAAAAATCCAGAATTTCACCGCTTCTGCTCCTCTGCTTTACATTTCAAGTCATCTGAAAATAAAACTACAAAAACAGCAGGGTCAATCTTGATTCTTTCTTTACTTCTTATAAAATGTAAAGCGATGTGTTTTTGACAATCAGAGCGGTCTGCATTAGAGTCACCTGTATTAACTTGATTAACCATGTGTTCATTATATTTATATTACTGTCTTAGACGACAAGCTGGATGCCTATTAACATCACAAGGTGGGTGCATTTACATGCAACTTTATTTTGCTTATTTATTAACGTAAGAAGTTCATTTCCCAAACCTGAAACAGATTTTGACAGCCATGCCCTTCATAAAACATTTTTTGTCTGAGAAATCCCAGATTCAAGCCTTTCCTCACTGTTTCCAAATCACCCTCCCTTCATCCTTCTCTCCTGCTCACACCCCTCCCTCCCTCCAAGGCAGGCAGGCGGTGGTGGTAACCAAGCCTCTGGCAGTGTGTTCCTATCCTGCAGGAGCCCTCAGGTTCCAACCTGTCAATATCCCAGGCAGCATCTTGGCTCTGCTGTGGCTCAGTTAACCTCCTCGCCCACTGCAACCGCACGAAGGGCTCCTGTCCCTCCGCCAGTCCAAAGAAAAGCACGTCACCCCTAAGCCATCTTCTCCTCCAAAAAAAAAAAAAAGAATTTGCTCCAAACCACACACAGTGCAAATTACATCTGCAAAGGGCAGCATTCTGGCAGGAGCAGCGAGCAATATGGCAGCTTTCTGCTCGGATGTTTTGGATGACGGTCGCGCTGGAAGCTTATGAAAGTGAAGAGGGAAGAGATAAACCCCTAAGGAGAGAAAAGCGCAGTAACTAAATGACATAGATTACTGCGTCTCATAATTATTAATTTCAGAGTGAGAAAGTGCCTCTTAATTTACCAAAGCAAGGTATTAAAACTGATTTCAGGACGAGTCGAGGACAGACTCAAGATGGTGGTCTTGGAGAGTGTTTTTAATTGTTACGTGTATATAAACCCAGTCCCAAGTGTGGTAGCAAACATGTGGCAGCATGTCACCAATCCCACATGAAACACACACACACACACACACACACACACACACACACACACACACACACACACACACACACACACACACACACACACACACACACACACACTCTTTCTCCTCCGTGCCTGACTGCGAGGCACCCCGGCTGTCTGCCCGGATCTCAGGTTACGGCCCGACCAGACTTTGTGGAAGCTTCTCTCCCACACCCTCTCTCCCCCTCCGCAGGCTCCGGAGGACATATCGGGTTGCCGGTTCAGCGCCGGCCAGGCTTGGCGCTGGCGGCAGCTTGTGATCTTGGGTGCCGGTGTGTGTTTTTATCTCCCACTCTTTGTATCGGCACAGACTGCTAATGTCTCTGCAGGTGTGTAGGAGTGATTACCAATACAGTCCTTTGAACACATAAACCTCAGCTTCAAACCTCAAATTAATACACCGCATGACAGGGAATTTTTAACCCAAACAAGCAAACATGTAGTGCTACTTAGGTGTTTGTAGCAGTGAATATAAGTTTGCTTTTAGGTTTATTTGTCTAAACAAAGAATACTTTATCCATATCTGAACAGCTCGCTGTAGCCCGCTTGTTAGAAGCAGCTGCAGGGAAGCAAGACCCACAGGTCAACATGCAGCAGATCTTCTATAGGAGAGGACCTTGTGATGGTTCTACTGCTAGCTCGCTTGCTTCGTAGCCCGGCATGGAACGGCACTCATGAATTATGCATAGAGACATCTGCCACCTCTGAATTATAGATCTGTAGAGGGCCCAGCATATGGGAACAGCCCAGCAAGTGCTAATGGCTAACTCCAAGAGACAAAATATGGGTTAGAGACGCATGAATGATAGTTAGGTCATGAAACCTTCCAGTCATTTGGGTGTGAGGTGGAATGTAAATGTGATTATTAACGTGTCTGTTTTTGTTTGCGGCTGTGCTTGTTCATACTAAGGCTATAAGAGCAGGGGTTGTACTTTTTGACAAGGCAATCTTAAGACTTTCACTTTGCTCCCAGCCGTGGGGCGGTGTGAAATGCCTACGGACGAAAATGTTGAGTAGAAATCTTGACAAAAAAAAAAAACAAAAAAAAAGTCCTGCATGATCTACAACAGCAAACTGCTTTTATCTACAACATCAGGAATTATCCTGACTGATGCTCAGTGGTAGTTCTGGCATTAATGTTGCCCTGGGCAAGAGCCGGTATCCCGCGATGACCCCACCCCAATCAATCATGCAAATAAGACAAGAACTTATTCAGGAAGAAAGTGTGTGATAACAATAGACGGCCTCCTCATAAAGCCGAATGCTCAGGGTGGCATGTTTATCAGAAACCGCCACTGCTAATGCATTTAGCATGTTGCTTCATTCAAAAACCCAATGAGTTGATTTTGATATGTAGATTTAAGCAAAACTTTTGAATGAAGACCTCCTCGGTTTTGTAGTTTTTAAGTGCTTATGGGTAAAGATTGTTTGTGCTTTAGAGAGAGCTTTACAAGAATAGCAAGTTGATATCTGCTGGTTAACAGCTTGACAGAGTGCAGTCTCAAAACAGCTACCTGTTTATTTGATCTAATCAATAACTATACAGAGCCAGCAATTAAAACGATCTAATAATTGTGTTTTCTGTTACACTATTCATCTTTTGTAGTCATCGACTTCTTTACCTTACATGTGAAGTTTAATGGAAACAGAATCAGGACAACGTGAGACAGATGTGCAAAAAATTAGCTGATTAAAAACTGAGCCAGTGTTTCTGTGGGTTCCAACACAGAGTGTTTGCACATTGAGGGAATAGCATGTTAGTACTCTTTCAACCAGCTGACTAGCAGTGTGCAGCAATAGATAAATCTCCATACGGACAGGAAGGCTTTACTCAAGCCGGTATGTCATAAGAAGAACTTCGAACCAGAAATCATGTGATGGAAATGTGAGGTTTACATTTACAGCCTTCACTCTCTTCGTATACCGTAGCACCAGGAAATGACACGTGTGTGTATACCTCACATGACTGAGGTATGAACATCTATGACTAATGAAACTTTCAAGCACAAGCAATGTCAGTAGAGTGAAGTGTCATGCTACAGTACATCAGCTTTTTAAAGCCAATTTCAGCCAAAGCGGTGGATAAAAATGAACAAAAACAGAAACCGTGAATCTAACAAGTGATGACTGGTATCTCTGAGCCTTTTATGTAGGTTTCCTCCGACTGAAGCGCAGCCTGCCTGAATATTCTATAACCTGATTGCAGGCCCCGCTCTTTAAAGGAGCACAGCGAGGATGGGGAAGGGGCTGTATTTTCTTCCGGCCCAGTCAAGCAGGAGGCCTGGTCTACCCGGGACCACTTCGATCGCTGCTTTTTTCCTCTCTCTCTCCAGGATTATCCTCTTATCAGCACTGCAAAAGCCAGGCTGCGAAGCGCCAGTAATTAGCCTATCTTTAATTAACGAGCACTCTGCTTCAAAACCACCCACGGCCGGCGTAGGCTCCCACTTGGAAGGCAGTCGGCGCAGCGCAAGGATGAGCAGACTTAATCTTGTTTTTGTCTGGGTGAGGGAGAGTGAACGCGTAGAAAAGGGCAAAGGTCATCTTCAAGTAGTTGGGGAGCCGCGCTGAGCAGAACATCCCTCATGCATGCTCGCTTGCAAACAACAAGGGAATCCTGCCACCCACAACTGTTCCACTTCACTGTACGTATGTGTTCGGGCGTTCATTCGAGGCTGTTCGCTGGTGTGTGTGGATGAATTGCTGCACATAAATCACACTGCCTCCTCACTCTCATTAACAAACCTAAATTTACAGGTTTACTTAAGCCTCCTTCAGATCTACTGCGGAAACTCAAGTGGGAGGATATGAGGGACAGAAGTCACTTTAATGAGCCTTACTCAAGTTTACAAGATTCACAACTTTGCCTGTGAATACTTTTCAGAACTTGGAATAAAAGAAAGGAGTAAACGTTAATGCAAACCTCAGAACTTTTGGTCAGGTGACTGTAATGGCTATAGGTCAAAGAGGAATGGCACACGCGAAGGCGGTGGGAGTGACGAGACAGATCTGGATGAAACCTGGACAGGGGAAAGCGGACGATGCCTGAGATCGGCCTGGTCCCGGGACTGTAGAGCAGGAGAGGCGACGGCGGCCCCAGCATGCATACATTAGTGGTGCTTAGGCTCACTAATTGCTTCTCACTTAGACAAATCTCCTGCAAATCACGGCTGCGCCGCCAGCACTGGCCGGGCCCCCCGGGAAGCAGAGACGGCAGGCAGGCGGACAGAGCGAGAGACAGGCGGGGGGAGGAAGAGGAGGAGGAGGAAAGGCAAGTGGAGCGTGTGTACCAGAGGCGCTTTGGAGCAGTATGGAGGAGGAAGGAGGTGAGGTGGGGGCGGAGGGAGGGAGGATGCTCCCATGAGAATGCCCAGAAACGAAAAAGAGAGCGGGAGAGAAAAGCAGCACTTCAAGTGTGGCTCTCTTTCTGCTCATCCATAGTCCGGACTGAGAATGCCCCCCTCCCAACCTCTCACACCCCCTTCACTCACAAGCCCCACCGCTGCTCTGTTCCTCCATCCACCCCCCACCGTCTCTTCTACAAGCCCTCAGATCTCTGCTCTGCCCCCTCGCCGGCCCCTCCTCGCTCTCTCCATCGCTCCATGGAAAAGTGAAGGAAAGATGAAACTCTACAAAGAGGGGTGGGGGGGGGGGAGGAAATCAATAACACAGATGGATAGCTGGATAACAGGGTCCGGCATGCTTCGGCAGTGAGGCAATCCAGAGGGTGCCCACACAACTTCCACACAGGCGCAGAGAGATGGGCAAAAACAAGACGCTGGGAAGAAGGTGGTGATTAGCCTCAGGAAGTAAGCATCGCCCGCAACACACAAGCACGCACTTGTTCATGTCCTGCTTGCACTACAACATATGGGATGCACCCATACACAAAAAAATAATGCACAAGGCCAAACATGCAAAACTAAACAACCGCAACAAAAACACCTGGAACTTTCAACAGGGCCTTAATTTTTAACTGGGTGAGATGCAGCAAAACAGTAAGAAGTATGATGTAACCTGAGGTAGGAGAACACACTCCAGCTTAACAACAGAATAACTCTAAAGATCAATAATATTTTCTGATATTAGGTGGCTGAAGGCAACAATTCTTTTGTTAGTGTAGTTTTTTAGGAACCCCCTGAGGATCACTGTGTACAACAGGGGTCCTCAAATCCAGGTGAGCTGCAACTTTAAGATGTGTCTCTGCTTTAGCTCACCTGATAATCAGGTCATTAGCAGGATCTGGATAACTTGAATGAGGATTCAGACATGTTGGACCAGGGAAACATGTAAAACTTGCAGGACCCCAGCTATTGAGGACCGCAGGTATACGATTAATTGTTTTTCGTGTATTATTGAGATTTGATGGTGTGTGAGTGACTAAAAAGTAGCTTTGGATATGTGTGTGTTGGAGTGGATGAATATACATGTAAATATATATTTTTTTTCTGTGTGAATGTTTATGTATGCATGTATTGAAAGAAAAACCAGGGACTGGAGTTGTGATTTAAATTACTTTATCCTTAAACACATCAGATGTAGACTCTTCTCTGTTGCTATGGTTGTTTTCATCGTGGCTTTAGATGAGAACATTCAATACCACAAACAGGTTTGAACCCTTAACTCTCTTGAAGGAGCCTGAGTCCTGGTGAACACGTCCACTTACATGTAAGAGTTTTCAGGTTGCCAGTTAAGGGAACTTGAAAATATATTGACATTAACGCAATATATTAAAAATATATATATTTTTAATATATATATTTTTATTCTTATTATAAAAAATCTTATTATAAAAATAAGCCTACCTGCAGTGTTTTGTCAGTACCTACCTGCAGTGTTTTGTCAGTACCTTCATTTCATTCATCTTTTTTAATATATTAAAAATATATTGCGTTAATGTCAGTATGGCTGTAAATCACCTGCTTTATCCTATGATGCATCCATCTGCTTGCTTGTTTGTTTGCCAGTTTCACAAAGTATGTCACAATACAATTTTGATTCAGTCCACAAATACATGACGAATATAATGCGATCATTATATCATTTACATCTACATCAACTCTTGAAAACAACTCTTAACAGAATATTATTTTCTTTCTGAGCTTTTACAGACATCAGGCATTGAAATAGAAATGTTAAAATAAATACAAATCTTAAGCTTGGCCGTATGGATTGGTAATTACATTTTGCATTGATGTAATTGGATTGTTAATAATTTAATTGAGATATTGATATAGATAGATCTATTGTTATACCCCCCAAAATGTTACTGATGTATCCTTAACACTAGCCAGCAAAAATAAGTAGCAACACCCAGAATTTTTGTTTTTTGTTTTCTCTGAATGAATTAAAATTGGAATGTTTCAACCAAATCAATTAACTCCAGTCCAACAGATTTCTGAACCATTAAAAAAAAAAGAAAACACAGATATGAAAGAGTAACCTTACTTTTTCTTTTTTTTTTAAAACATTTTGGCGATGTGGGTTCAGATTATCTAGCTATCTGTGAAACCAGTCCGCCGGCTCACTTTGAGGTTCCAGCTTGGCCTGATGCAGGAAGATAAATGATATACTATTATCTATGTTTTTCTTCTAATCATCTCTGAATCACAGTTTAACTCCCAACAAAACGCAATAGCAAAAGAGGTTCTGACTTTCCACCACTGAGTTACAGTTAATGCACCACAAGATAAAGGTTAGCAGAGATATAAAAAAAACAAGAGAAGCTGTGATAATGTGCACAGTGAGCTGGAAGCTAGAAGTCACTGTAGAGGTTTAAAACCATACGAGTGTAAATGGATGTGTCATGGTAGCATTGGATGACAGATTCTGAAAAACAACAAGATAAGTTTCCTTGAATCCTATGAACTTTACATCATGCTAGCACACAAATAGCAAAACTGTTGCGTTGTGCTAACGTAAGCAGAGCTTTGCTGGTTAGGTTTCCTTGGAGGAATACGTTCATTAAGTAAACGTGGCAACCCTAAAACCACCAATACCTTACATAGGTTATTTGGTTATTTTAAGTTTTAAGAAAAAAATAATCTTATTATAAAAATAAGCCTACCTGCAGTGTTTTGTCAGTACCTTCATTTCATTCATCTTGTCACTATTTACTGATGAAGGATGAAGGTCTGAGATCTATATTAAAGGCTCTCTTTGCACCCTGAGCTTTCTCATTACCAACAACACCAACATGTCCAGGGACCAAACAAAAAATATTTAAATTCTGACATTTTAGAAGTTCTAGTTTCTCTAAAACACAGACAATCATGGGAATATCTCACTTTAAGCAGGAAACGTGACGTACTTCTCATATGCAAATATGTGTTGATCACTAAAAAGACTTTAAACTTTCAGGTTTGTTGTGTTTGTGTGGTTTTTGTGTTGATTGTGATCAAATATGGTAAGGCGTAAAAGTATTAATTCCCCTTGGAGATTAGTTTCCAAATTATTTTCATGCCACCAAGAAGTTTGTTCTTCTAAGAAATAAGACAAGTACAGCAATGAAACGATAGTATCAGTTTAAGAATTATTACATATTTATGCACATTACATTTTAAAATGACATATTTAAACCCTTCTTCAGCAGAGACATATTCATAGTTGTTCCAGAAAACAAATCTGTCTGCTTTCTACTTGTGTCTGCTAGAATTTGGATGATTTATCTTTGGTGCAAGGCCTCACTGCCATCACCCTAATCTTTATCTCCCTCCACAGATTCTCTATTAGATTTGAGTCCAGACTCAAGCTGGTCCACTTCAAAACATTAATATCACCGACAGGCAGAAGAGGCACTGTGGTAAATTTAAAAGCTTTCTTTAAACCTGAACATGCAGTGGAGTATGAATGTTTTGGGCCCAACTGTCTGTAAAAGGTGATGTCAAGCACAGTAAATGTATTTTTCCTCTGTTTATGGGAGGAAAATACATTTACACACATTAACACATTTTATACTATTCACCACGTCATCAGGCTTCAAAACTGTCCCATAGCATGCTTTCACCACCTCTGTACTTAGGAGTTCATACAGCTGAGTTTTAAATATTTTCACCAAAAATAAACATGCAGGCATCGTTATAGTCAAGTAATTATTTTTGTCTGTTTTTTCCTTGTTCATATAGTAAAACATAAACTTACTTTTACTTTCCGTCTATCAATCTTTCTGTAAATAGTAAAACTTTAATAGATGTAGCAACGACTGTATTCTGGTAGGTTTCCATATTTCTCAGTTCTGAGTCTTAATGTCTGAGCTCATGATCCGAGTCTAATTCTGAACCCAGCAAACTTTATTCACTTATCAAAGACCGGTAATGACATCCAAATGTTTTCACTGAAAATGTCGCAACCTGCAGTTGTTCATAAATTACAGTGAAGCAAGTCTGACTTTTTGAAATCTACGATGCTGTGAGATATTTCCAGTGTGTTGGTCGTTCCAAGGGGAGCCGTCACACAAACCGTTCTCATGTTGGCACGGAGATGTTAACAGCTGCAGTCAATCATGATTACTAACGGGAAGTGAAGCGGTCCTGGCAAGTAAAAAAAAAAAAAGAAAGAAACACATTTTGGAGCTCTTAGTTTTGCTAAATTAATAATCTATGTGGGCGTAAAGACTCTTTGGAATCTGTCAGAATAATTTGTAGTATGTACACTTCTGTAAAACCCTCAATAAATTCAATCTTGTGCTGTGAATTTATGGACTTTTTTTCTCTGTAAAACCTTGAAGATCAACAAACAATAAGCCCCATAAAAACATTTAAAGAGCTGACAGGGCGCGCAATTTTGCAATAATATTTTTTGTCTCTACTCGACAACTGTTTATAGTGTTGCATGCTGTACCTTAAGAAAAGCCTCACTTGTGGAGAAAAAAACGGATAATTCAAGGGCTGGCGGCAGCTTGTGGACTTTCTCAATTTTGGCCGTGACATCTTGAAACAAAAACGGCATCTTGTAAAAATCAGAGATAATTCAGCAATAAAAGTTCAAATTAATACAAAAAGACATGATGGAGGCATGTTTACATTAGAGGTAAATGTGAATATCCAAATTAGCCGGGCAGTTTAAGGTATATTTATTCAGCCAATCTTTGGACTTTGAAGGTCTTATTTTAGCTCAAGAGGGTCGTCAGGGTTCAATTACAGACAAACCTGTGAAGCACAGATTTTTGTGAAATACCTCACAATGAGACTAGCAGTACATGCAAAAGTTGTGGCTAACTAGATACCACAAGAAAATTCAACAATGGAGACTCTTAAGTCTAATGTAAACTGCAGGAGATGTCAGTACATTTGGATTGATCAAAAAAAGTTTTTTAAAAATTTGATTCAAATCTCTGCTAAAAAATCTCACCTCCCAAAAAGCTGTAGCTTAAAATCAAGTCAACCATCTGAATTAAACAACCCTCTTCGATTTGCCTCAATAGTCAAAACTTCGCTGCATTTCCAAGGCAAAACGAACGGCCACATATTGGCAAATAGATGTTGGCAACTGTTAATCGGTTTACCCGAGAAAAAAAACTAACCACTGAACCAGGTGTACTTTCTAAGGGAAAGAAAATGGCAAACAATGCCTGAAAGGAGTAGCATGACAAAACAGCAGAGAATGAATATGCTCAGTCTCCTCCAGCTCTGTAAATACCAAAGCCACTCTAATGGCAACTAACCAGTTAATATTCACATAATAATACAAGTTCAAAGGTTAAATGTTTAATAAGTATTAAAGAAGCGGTTAGCACACAATGTGAAATTTTACGTTGGTTATGTTGATTTAGTTTATGTCAGTATTCCTTTATGTAAAAACCCTGATCTTAAGTCTGATGTCAACCTGTGGATTATGGAAATCTTTATATTCTTTCCTCCGACTGAAACCCGTACACACTGGTCACAAAGCTTTTAGCAACAACGGTAAAGGTGAAAGGTCAAAGACTTTATAATAATGATGATGACCCCAGACTTCCATGCACATATTACATATACAAGCACACACACACACGTAAACAGGCACGTATTTCACCCCTCTTGCCTCCCACAGTCCAGTCTGTGTAGAAATCACTATAATTACCTTGTGGCCTTTTTAAGGTGATATTTTCTGTTTCAGTAAAAAGCCATAAGTCTGCAAGACAGTCATTAACCTTAAGAGACTATAAAGATGTTATACACAATGTGGCAAATGTAAACTTGTTTCCTCAGATTAAACACAATGACTTGCAAAAAAAAATATTGTTGAACTTTTAGAAAATCACAGATTTTAAATAACGCATTAATTTTAAGAAGCTTATGAAAGTAATAACCTGCTAGTTTCCTCCCACCACTGTTCATAATGTGGTAAAATGATCCTGACATATTTAATGGCACAAGTTTAATTAACACGAGCATCACTCTTGTTAAATATTTCCACTTATTCAAAGCGGAACCGCTCAAAAGTGTCGTCTTTTAAAACGAATCAGCAGCACCCCCTGCTGGTCAAACCTCGACGTTCCACAATCACAGCAGAAACTCTTCAACCAGAGAAAAACAAATCCACTGGCTCCATCCTGTGGAGGCAAATGTTCCTCTCTCGCATTTTGGATTAATGACATTTCACTTTAGATTGAAAGTAACCTCAAACTCAAATAATTTACACAAAAGTCTTAGTTTAAAAAAAAAAACTCTAGACTGACTCCTAATTAACTTGCTAATAAAGTCAGATTAAAGTGTCTTCCATGTGCATTTGAGGACACAACTAATGAAAACAACATCTGAAAACATTTTATGGAGGCAGACTGTCTTTTTTTTGTAAGAAAACACCCAGATAAGTTTTGTCTTAAACATATGGTAGAGAAAAAATAGTGACAGTAACAATAACAGAAACATTAAGATGCAAGATGATCAAAAAAAGGTTTATTTTGCATTCATTTGAAGACATCTATGTGAAATAGTTTTGATTTGAAAACTGTTACAAGAAAAAAAATGTATGTAGTCAAGATACCAGCTGTATTTGTTTCTAATCAAATAAGCTCCTAAGAGAAAGTATGAACTTTGTATGTTCATATGAATAATCAGGCATAGCTTCAATTCTGTAAAACTAACCCAATATGTAGTGAAACAATAGACTACAATAAATGTATTCTTTCTACAAGCCAGCAGATGGCGACCACTGTGGCTCCATAAAGAAGTGGGATGGCACATGATCAAATTCATCAAGCTCTTTCAGTAATCAGTTTTTTTTTGGTAAAATGTTTTTTCATAGTATTATTTTTACATTTATAATATATATATATATATATATATATATATATATATATATATATATATATATATATATATATATATATATATATATATTACCAACACAGGAGAAAAAAGATTTATCCGAGATGGCAGGTAGCTGGATTTATTAGTTCAACAAAGAGGGGTTATTTCACCGTTTTTATTTATGAGCTACAGTGTATTACTGGTATGAATCAAGAGTTACTCCACTATTGGCATTATAATGCAATAACAGAGACATGGCATTCAAAGGAAACAGACACACCTGCCTCACAAACATGCCCCCCCATTTGTTCTTGAATATTTTTACATCTGGATATGATGTTTTGTTATTCAAGACCTCTTAGTCTACTTCATTTGGTCAGACAAGTTCTTTTTAAGAGATTGCTCGAATCTACAGATCTGGTTGTAATCAAACCTGGATGTGAATAGTTACAATTGTTTAAAAACTTGATTAATAAGTTAATTTAAGATTCAACAACGAAGATGGCTGAATTTTTCAAATAGATTTGCATAACTTTTTTCCCCCTTAATAAAAAACAAAACAAAACACCATTTTAAAGCTGCATTTTGTTTTTACTCAAGTTTTTGACAATTTATTTAAAAAAAAAACAAAAGCAGAAGGAACTTGTACTGAGCCAATATTTCTTTTTCTCTGCACTGCATGTTTATTTTTTAAAACGTCACAATATTCGTTAAGCCAGTACATGACATCCCAGAGTTTGGTGTTACATATGACAGTCCAGTCGGTTTCTGGAGCTATTAAATAGTTTCTCACACTGTTTTACTTTTCGAAGATGTTAAATACCATTTCACGTTTACATTTAAAATTAAAACAGAAGTGAAGCTACTTTTTTTTCCATTGAAAGTTTGGCTAACTCCAAGTGTAATAACTTCCCTTCTCCAAGTTTTCTTTTACAGACGCTGCCCCTGGCCTTGTGTTTCCATGTGTTGCCATCTCCTTCCTGGAAGAGGCTGTTGATTGATTATATTCAGAACTTTATGGTTACTCTTTTCTTTTTACTTTGAAGACACAATAAATAGAAATCAAAGGAGCCTGACTTGCTGCAATTATCTGTCTAGTACGACTTGCTTTCCCCTGAGCTCCATAACGATGCATTTGGCTAGAGATCCTAATCTACATCACTTCTGACCGGTTGTCATCATAATATGAAACAGTCCTGCTTTACATTTAGGTTCAGACAGGCCAGTCTGAACCTAAGTACAAACTGGACAGTGTGTACTTCAATTTAGATTTAGCATAAATTAAAGAACTAAAATAAACTGAATTGAATTTTTTTGCAGGTTTGTTGCTACTCTATGTACTGAAGAAATGTATGCAACTAGTATGTATCCATTCATGAAAGTACCTGCAAAGTATCAGTACGCAAACTTCACACCTCCGAGACAACCGAATAGAAATCAGGCTTATGAACAATGACTTTTAATATGGGTAGTTTTTTTTATTATATATATGTATTTATTTATTTATATTTATATATTTATTATTATATTATTGTAATTATTATAATATTATAATTATTATATTATTGTTATAGAATATTGACTATTCTGTCAAACGTCTGAGAAAACAATCAGTCAATATGTGGCTAATTGTATCGTTGTGGTTGTTGTGGTTTGCTTATGTTACGTTTTAAACTGCCTTATATCTTTATATTCTCCTAAAAATAAAAGGATGTTTACGACTACTCATGTTGTTTAATTAGTTACTCACCGAAAACAGGCAAACTGCAAACAATTTCTTTCACAGATGAGCCGAAAGGGAGCAGTCGCCTGTCGTTACGTCATCAGCAGGCCGACAGGCGTTAATGAGGCGACCGACGAGCTGCCGTCAAGCGTCTCGCAAAAAAAGCTGGTGTCGCAAAGACGCCGTTTTAAAATATCGCTTGTACACATGTCATAATTTAAAAGGCTTGATTTACAACAACAACAAAAAAAAAACGTCCATAGTTATTTGTCGTGTTTTATACTTGCTTGAGTAAATCAAAGCTGTAGCCCAAATTCAGAGGATGCGTCCGCCATCCAAACCGGAAGTGAGTGGCTGGAAATTTGGACGGTCTTGGATGTCACTCAGTTTTTAGTGTTTCACATACCATAATAGATTAAATCATCATTTAGAAACTACTTTTTTATTCAAATCATCCCCGTCTGCTAGTAAAATGTGATTATGTAAAATATTTAGGTATAAAAAAGGGATGAAACTTTCACTGACTGCACCGTCAATGTAGCGTCATAGTGGCGGTCTGGCGCCCCCTTTTGGCTCCACATTTAATAAACGAATTACACTATAAACATATCTAGCTGTAAATGATGAGAGGTAGAAGAAAGAAAGAAAAACCATACTTAAGATGATATGAAAAGGCAGAAAATGTGTCTGGATCATTTAAAACCATAACCATTTTTTTTCTAAATATTGTAACAAAATAAAGTAAAAAATATATAGACCACGTCAAGGAAACTCATCTCCCAATACAGAATGACAGTTAATCCTGCAACAGTTGCTGAAATGAAAGAACATCATGAACTGTTTTGATATTGATGTCTTTGTTTCAGTGACAAACTGAACAGATCACTTTTCTCCACTGTTGTTATTAACCTAAAAGTCACAATATTCTCGTCTGGGCTTACCTAAATTGTTTAAAGCCAGAAAAATATCTCCCAGTGCCATATTCATACATTTAAATAATATATTTCATTCTAGTGATTGTATGTTTTTCACTTCAAATTCATTGTATAAAAAAATCGTTCACTAGACCAACTTGTGGCGCCTAGATGTCAAGAATCAACTTGTAATTTTACCAGTTTCTGCAGTGATGGGATGGGGTTGAGCCAAATTAAAACATACATAATCTGAGACTTGACCACTTTACCGTGATGCTGGGTTTAATGCTACGCTTCTCTGAATTCAAAGTCATGAAAGTTGGGTTTGGTCAGCAGCTCCAAGGTTTCAGAACCAGAGTCATGACTGACCGGGAGGAGCAAAGTCTTGAATATATCAAATTATGTCGGAAATTGTCTGTCTGTAAATGCATGTTTTTACAATATGAGGTAAAACTAAATGTAGAAATTTAGAATGAAGGTTGTTGAGGCTGTTCGCGTTGTTTGTTCAAGGACCTCAGTAGAAATGTTCGTTTACTTCAACTAGCAGAATACAAAACTACAACTCTGCTGTTCTTGTCTAGATCTGCAGATTAAACTCTTGAGAGTTACGTACCTCTGAAAGTTAAGAACCACCACACAAACAGCATCTAGAAACACTCCTCCTGCAGTCCTCACCAGGTTGAAGGCATTAAACCAACAGGTGATCGAAAGTACTTCCGTCTGATGTTGTGGTGAAACTGGGAATTGTCCAATCCTGACAGTCGAGATGCTGTCACTGTGCAGAAGCAGTCTTTGAAAACACCATATGAGCATGAAGTGATCCATCTTGAAGTCTGTGTAAAATGAACAACTTGGATTTACCAACCATGTTAGAAAAAAAAACAAACTAATCTTGATAATCTCGCACAATCTGTTCCTCCAAAGCCTTTATTTTTTTTTTTTTTTCTCGAAACAAGATCATCAAGGATTTACGGGGATTAGTAACAATATTGCACTTTTTCCCAGTTATATTTCACCCACTCCTTGCTCCTGTTACTTCACTTCCTCCCACCACAGCACTCTCACTCTGCACGCACGCACAGAATCACTGCAGCTTTCATTATACAACAAAACAATCTTGTTTTGAGACGTTGTTTTTCTGCGTTTCTGGTTTCTCCCTCGCTGCTTTTCATGAGGTTGTAATCCAAGAATTAGTGAAGCGAGAACAAAGGCAGAAATGGTTGGTCTGCTGATGTGTGTGTGTGTGTGTGTGTGTGTGTGTGTGTGTGTGTGTGTGTGTGTGTGTGTGTGTGTGTGTGTGTGTGTGTGTGTGTGTGTGTGGTGGTGTGGGGGTAAGACAAACAGGGTGTGACGGGTCCGCTCAGCCAAGTCGGAACAGAGGGTCACGCTTGTAGCAGTGCTGCAGACAAGGTCAGCCATGAAGAGACTGACAAGCAGCGCTGGTAGAGATTACACACAATAAGCCTGGGCTCGCGTTTCCTTCCCCGGCCTTCTCATGTCTCTCGCCGTTTGCTCCTCTGAGAGCCATTTTGTTCGTTCAAACCAAACCATGGCTCCCTCAGCTGAGCGAGGGTGTTTCTTTCCCTTAACGAGGCCAAAGAGCCGCCGTGCATGCAAGGAGACGGGCTCCACGGTCAGCTCTTCTTCAGAGACGTCACAAGGAAGAAGCAGCCTCTAGACTTCGAGACGCTGTGGTGTAATGGAACAACAAACCTGCCACACTTTCCTCCCACACAGTCTGAGCTGCTTCTGTCAGCAGTCGGTGGGAGAGCGCGACTCTGCGGAGTATTTGCAGACATACAGACCCTACGCAAACACAACCTTATCAGTGTTTACACATATTGCCTGTTGAAGCTCATGTATGCGCAGAGTAGCTGTGCAAACTGCAATAAAACTTACCTCAGCCTCAGTCTGTTTGGTCTGCAGCAGCTGGTTAATAATCCAGGAGGGGGAGAAAAGGGGAGTTATTGTGCAGCGGCAATTTGTTCAGCCTGCCAGATTTGAATGTGCATGTGTAAAATGTTTCAAAGTGAAACAGCAGCAGCAGGGAGACGATTCCTGCTTCACTTTTCTTACGCTTGCAAAATTTGATACGTTTTCGGCTGGCAATGAACAACCAGAGCAACAGCAAGGAGCTGTTCAAAAATTCAACTTTGAAAAGTTTGGTTTGGATTTGTATCCAGCCCTCTTTATTCTGATACCCCTCAGTAAAACAGCCTGATTCAGAAGCATTCTAATTAGTGCTTAGACTCGTTTAGATTGCAATTCAGAGAGTACGGCATAAAATGGGCATGTAGCAACAAGACATGGCCGTCAGCCTCGGGCTTAGTAAGAGAAGCATTAATTAGGGAAGGAACCAATAGGACTTTGGGAGAGCTGCAGAGAGCCACGGTTCGGGTGGGAAAATATGTGAACAGGACAACCATTGGCTGCACATTTACACAAGAGGACCAGGAACAAGAAGCCTAGTTTAGACTTCACCATAAGCCATAAAAAAGACAAACCAAACATGAGGAAGAAGCTCAGATGAGACCCAAACTGAGGTTTTTGTCCTTCATGCAAAACACAACGTGCAGCAGAAAACCAACACCACAAATTTCCCTGAACACATCGCCCCAGCATGGGAAATGTTTCTTTAACAGGGTTAGAAAAACTGGCCAGAGTTTCTATCCGGAGCTAAATAGACAGAAAATATAGTCTGGAGACTCTGGCAAAGGTTTACCCTCCAGCAGAACGATGACACAAAAGTCAGAGAACCTCAAATCAAAGCGTACAGACCTCAACTGAGAATCTGTGACAAGACATGAAAAACCAGTTTTCACAGACAATCTGACTATTTTGCAAGGCATTACAGACAAAAAAAACATGCCGTCTCAAAAGACTCGACTGGAAACAAAAGTAGGTCGATCATTTCAGACTTTTATTTGAAAAACGTGTCGGAACAATGAGTTTTGTTTTCTTTCCATCTCACAGTAATGAACTAATGTATATTGAGCTCTAATAAAAAGGGGGAGGGATGTTTTCGGTTGTGATTTGTGCAAATGTGACAAAATGTCCTGAACACGGCGGTGTGTGAATGTTTATTTGAGCTTATGAGACCCATAAGCTAAATAGAAAAACTTTAAATACCTGAATAAAGTTGAGGAAATTATAGTTCTGGAGTGGAATGAAAAAAAAAAAAGACCAAATTGCAGGTAAACCCACACAACCTGAAGCAAACGCGGTACTTTTTGCGTGCTCCACTAGAGGGCTCTGCGCACCAATTCAGTCCAAATTTAAAGCACATTGATGGTCAGATGTGTTTGGAGGATTATGCTGTGACCTGAAGAGGGCAGCCTTGTTAAGTGCCTTTAAATATACTGTTATATCTGCTGCTGCTGCTGCTGCTGCTGCTTCATAATTTAACAAGCAACACCAAGCGCACTGACACATGGGGGGGGGGGATAGAAAGTAAATACTGGCTCCACGATGCTGTCAAAAACCAAATACAGCTCATTTCTTTCTGATCGGCGGATGAGATAAACTCTCATAATAGCACAGAGAGTGGGGAGTAAGAAAAAGAAAAAAGAAAAAGAAAGGGTTATCTAATAAACGGAACGAGCACAAGCTGTAAAACGGGTTTAATGGCAGACTGCAGGGCCCCGTGGCTGCGCCCAGGCGCAGCTTGTGCCGCGGTGTTCGCCGCTCTTTGTTCTAACCAGAGCATATGCCACAAGCCCTCGCTGCTTTTCCTCAGCAGCTGCTAAACCCATTAAATCTGCAGCCAGCCACCGGAGCGGGGTGGGGGCCTCCATCATAACCCCGGGGGCCGCCGCCGCCGCCGCCGCCGCGCAAACGGCTCCAACATGGACGCAGATCACCGGGAGGAGAGCGCGCGCCGGGACGCGCGTTTTTTGGGTTTTTTTTTTTTTGCAGGGACGTGATCGCGACGCTGTTATAACGCGAGGCGATACTGTCAAATTCACTTTGGGTCCTTATTATTGCTCGTCTAATGTGAGTGGCTCCGAGTGGCGCGCGCGCGCGCCTGCAAAAGCGGGGCCGCCGCGTGCAGGAGACGCCTTGTTGAGCCTCGCCGCTCCGCGTGTTTCAAGCAGCCTCGTTGAGCGGTGTGGTAATGGTCCAACATCCATTCTGCATCATTACATGAACCAACACTTTGGGCTGTTTGCTCTGCGGTGCAGCTCTGCGCCTCCAGGCTCTGAGGCTCAGTGATTCCCAGTTGCTTCTATTTGCTGTTGCTGCAGGATATCGCGGCGCTGCTCATTTCCAGGCTTCACATCACCTCATTAAACTGACCTGTCCCCCTGCACGCTATTAAAAACTGCTTCATGTGGGCTTTACTTTCTCCGGAAAAAAAAAGGGGGGGGATGGGGGAAAGAGAGAAGAAAATGAGTTGTACTTGAATATCTGTCTCATTTCGAGGCTCGGTCTGCAGCCGGTCTGGACCCACGCAGCTCCACGCTGCAGGGATTAGGAACGTCCTCTGATTAGCGGCCCACCATGGCAACTAAAGTGGAAATTTATGCACGAATTAGAAACACTTTCCTGAACATCCAGCGCATATTTCACGTTGCAGCAACAAACTCCAACTTGTTGTAGTGGGATTCATCACGGAGCTCAAGCTCAGTCAACTGGACGAGGAGTGTCTGTGGGCAATCGTTTCCAAGTCTTGTTCTCAATTGAGTTTGGATCTGGACTTTGACTGGACCATTCTGAGTCATCGTTTAAACCTTTCCATTAGAGCTCTGGGTGCATCTTTAGGGTCGCTGCTCTGCTGGCTTCCGCAAAAGACGGATTTGTTTGTTGCACAAACGTTAGTTGTCCGCTCGCCTGAGCCGCTTTCCTCTGCAGCTCCTCCAGAGACACGTTGAGCTCTCCGTCATCTCCTCCGATCCACGTTCCCTTCGTTTGCCCTTCCTCTTAGTTCAGGCGGACGGCCACGGCTTGCGCCTCACTGCCTTCACTCTCAGGTGGAAGGTTGAGCCGTCAAAGCTTGACATCGTCTCATTCTAAAGACCCAACAGCGCAGGTTTAAGAAGACGCCCAAGTTTGATAAAGAAGGAGAATATCACACATTTAAAAAACGACTGGCAAAAACTCCACCAAAACAGAAGGTTAACGCAGAGAAGCCGAGGACAACAGCTTGAAAACAAGAGAAGACGCAGCAATGAGCGACTGAGGCGTGGAGGAATGTGGGCAGAGTGATAACTGGAAAGAGGAAGAGGTGTGAATAATTACCTTCTCTCTTCTCTGAGAGAGAAACCAGGAGACTGAGTCCACTGAGGGAAGACCTGAGCAGAAACAAGCACAGGAAGCAGAAAGATGTTCCTCAGGAACCCAACGAGACGACGATGGAACTCGGTGCCCGAAGGAAGACAGATTTACAAAACAAAGCAGGAAATGAATGATGGGAAGGCATTGAGATTAAGTCCAAAAGTACAAAATGCAGTAGGAAGGATCAAATGAACACAACCACAATGGAGAGGAAGCTATTGGTGACCCTTTGAAAGGACAGCAGGTTGATGGAGGCTTTTTGTTTTGAAGCTTTTGCCCACAAATCAAACCCTTCTTGCAGAAATGCCAGACTAAATAGTCGGCTGTTACTCCAGTTCAATGTAATCTGTTCAACTTTCCTGAACATGTCAAAGCATTTGCACAGAGAGAGTCAAACTCTTCTCTTATCCAGGGGAATACCTGCCACTTCTTTCTTATTCGTATTTCTTTTCTCCAATCAAGCAGGACCAGTAGGCAGGAGCCCATTTTACACAGCTCTCTCCTACGAAACAACCTGACGACTTTTGTTTAAAATATATTGTGTTGTTAGACAGATTGAAGAAATTAGGCAAAAAATGAAAATAAAAAAAATACAACAATTTAAAACTCATAATTTCAACCCAAACTCCTGATTTTTTATTTATTTTTTTTATTAACATCACATTGCAAACAAAGTTGTTTCAGTAACTGGTGCCCACTATTAAAGCTCCAACAGGGAAGCTTTTAAATGTTTCCTTTGAGGAAAATGCATGATCCGGATTATGATTAATATGATCAAAAAATATATATAGAATAATAATAATAATAATAATAATAAAAAATCCGCCTGCAGGCTTTGGGAATCCTCAAAGCCGTTCTGTGTGATGTGGCCAGGGGGGGATTGAGGGGGGTTGGGGGGTTTTTTTTTGGGGGGGGGGTCACGCTCCGCTCACACCACGTCGACGCGGAACATAAAGCAGCGAAAGCGCAGAAATGTCCGTTTGTTTTAAGCCATTTCAGCCCGCAGCCTTATTATCCCGTGAAATGGAGCGGAAAACGTGCGCCGCAGCTGAGGCTGCAGGCAGGCAGGGAGCAGGCCTAAAAACTAACAAAAAAAAAAATCTAAAATATGAGACTGCAGCGGCGCAGAAGCCATTTCCATCCGAGATCAATTGCGCGCATATCGTGCCTCACAGTCTCCTCGTTTTGATCACCAAGGTGAGGGCGGAGGCGGCACTGAAACGTCTTCTTTTACCATCTTTAGTGAAAAGAAACAGAGAGCGAGAGAAAAGCTGGTCCTGCCAGTGAGTTTTATCTGCCAGCGGCCATTTAGTCGTCTTCCATGAAAGTTGCATTGATGATTAATTTCGCAGGGGACGGAAGAGGTTCGGGGGGGTTAAGAAACAAAAAAGGTCGATCCATCTGAGTCAGGGCAAGTGGACAGCCCTGCGGCGCAGCAGGTGAGCGCTCTGGCAGCGCCATCTATCACAGGGGCGGCCATTACAGCGTCACAAGGTCGGGGGCGCCGCGTGCCCGGCGGACACTTCCGGCTGCAGCTGGAGGGACCCCGGTTTCTAAGGGCCCCACAGCCAGAACTTTCCCTAATAGTTTCTCCATGCGGACAGTCAACACTGGGATCTTCACCGGTGGAGAGAAACTATTAGTGAGCTTCAGCGAAACAGGAAAAGAGAAGAAGAAGGAAAAAACACTGCGTAAAAAAGACACACGCTCCCGTTTTCTGAACCCTTCTTGAGGCCACAGACCGGGAACTCGCAGCTCTTCGTCCCTGCAAACGGACATCATGTTGTCTTCGTGTCCACTTTGACAGACTGAGGTTGTTGCTTTGAGGCTCACAGCAGAACTGTGAGGCATGCTGCTGTTCAAACAGAAATGGCTCAGCGCTGAAATACAGTCTCAGGCTTTAAAAGGGCAAAAAACAAAACCATAAAATGTTTCGCTGTTAGCTGGACTCCTGCTGCAGCTAACAGGAGGAGGTTGATGGGGGGGGCGTAAGATAGTGACTGCTGCTCCATCCAACCCCACTTCAGGTGAACTTTCATCGACAGTTGATTTTTGTGATGTAAAAATTGTGATCAAGGCTTTCTGCCGCACCGGATCAAACCTCTCCCCCTGTTCTTTAATTGCTGCCTTTCTTTGAGCTTCTCCATCCGGTGTCAGGAAGCATAATGTCAACAGATTCCCAGAGAGCTTGTGTAACACACCCAGGAGCCCATCCAGTTGGTGTTCTCTGACAAATGGAGCCGACTTTGCTCTATACATGCAAACATTACCACAGAAAAGAGAAAAAAACACCTTTTGACTCAAAGTTTCTGCCTAATTCTGCCCCGTTCAGAGAACCAAACAGCTGCAGCTCTGCAGCGCAGCGCGCTGAGCTCCCTGGGTAATGAAGGAATTTGTTTGCAAAAAGCTCGGAGTAAAACAAATCTGTTTTTGAGCCGGACGGGGTTATGAAAGCCACATGACGGCATGTTAGAGGGGATAGGGTTAGCCGCACGGCAGCGCGCAGGCCGGCTCTGGGTTTCTCTGCCTATTAGGAAGAGGGGAAGTAAATCAGAACCCAGCCTGGAGTCTGATTTCCCCCCCCTAAGAAAATAAATTCATGACAGAGAGTGCTGCCAAAAGAACCAATTTTCCTCCCAACTGTCCCAATATTTTAAAATGACAGCAGAGGATGTTTGATTTTATTCTTCTTCTTCTTCTTCTTCGCATGCCCTCATTCTCCCAGACTTTCCACTGGCTGGCCGATTGAACGCAGAGGCTGTGAGGAAGCTGAAACGTCAGGTCTCTTTGACTCTTGACGGTGCGCAGACACGGCGGTGTAACAGACATGCACGAGGACAGTGAGAGGGGCCAGCGCCCCGGGCCTGACCGAGCAAACGCGAAGCCTCTGCCAGCTCAGTGCTTTATGACAACACATTAAAGAGGAGCCAGGAAGTCTGGGGAGCGAGCTGTGCATTGTCTCTGCTCTGCCAGCAAGGGCCCAAACCTGGCACGCTTTGTTGGACAAAGAGTTCCTGCGACTCCGGGCCGCTCCTGCGAAATAAAACTCAGGACAAAGAGGCAGAAACGAGGAAGGACTGTGTGTGTGTGCGTGCGTGTGTGTGTGTGTGTGTGAGGGTTGTGGTGAGCGACAGCAGAGGTCTCCTGGTGTGTGTGTGTGTGTGTGTGTGTGTGTGTGTGTGTGTGTGTGTGTGTGTGTGTGTGTGTGTGTGTGTGTGTGTGTGTGTGTGTGTGTGTTGGGATGGGTGAGGAATGCGCCGGCCGTGCCAGTGGCCACGCTGGGTTGATCCGCTGGTGTGGAGAAGGGGGGAAATCCAGATCAGCTATGACAGGAATGTGAGAGCAGATATCATTAGACGTGCAGGAGCCTCAAACTCACAGCAGGCAGAAACACAAACAGATAATATGACTCTCTCTCTCTTATACACACACACACACACACACACACACACACACACCCACACACACACACACACACACACACACACACACACACACAGAGAGAGCTCCTGACACCAAGTTCTGGGACGCGATGCGCATGGGGGCCCGGGGACACGGGAGGGATCTGTTGGCTCCTCAGGTCGAAACAGATCCTCCTTCAAAATGGTCTGAAGCTGGAAGACAAACCGTCCCTCGCGTTCTCCCTCCGTAGTTCCAGTGTGAGGCTCGCTGCAGAAGACCGCAGTGTTGCAAGTTTAATCCAAGAGCAGCTGCAGAGAAGCTGCTCCGAAGCATCGCTCCGGTTCGGTTCGGCTCTTTTTCCACATTTTGTCAAGCAGCAGCCGCGGCTCCACAGAGTGAACTCCACAGTTTGCAATTCTGACGGGGAAACAAACGCATCGCTTTCAAAAAATGTTGAGGGTGACGTAAACATTTTGGATTCAGATTTTTCTCCGATTCCAGAAGATAAAATCCGGTGCAACCAATCGACCAAGAGTCCTTCAAATAGAAGAGGATTAAAAACGATGCATACAGCACAATATTTTGTATAAAGAGGGGAGCTATAAAAATGACAAAAGATTCAGCAACCCGTCTGCATGAGAGCGTTAAACCTCTTCCGATAGAAAACCTTTTACCAAACGGATTGTGTTATATTTGGAACCAACTGAGCGTTATCGATCGATAAATATAAATACAAGTATAAATATGTAGTTCTGCTCGCCTCGCAAAGGGACTTCAGAGGATGTCGCTCTTCTCGTTTCGGCCATATTTGACCCAATATGGCCGCCCTCGTGTTGTCCTCTGTGAAAACTAAATGCTTTGTGCAACAGTTCATAGCTGAATCCCCTCCAGCTCCAGCTGAAGACCCCAAAACATGATGCTGCCACCACCGTGTTTTAGTCTGCAGGGGCCATTTTTGTTTCTACTAGTTGACTTCATGCAGCATGAAGAGAGAGATTTTATCATCGAAGCACGAACTGAAGAAATCTCCAAGGAAGAAAACCTTTTTTTTATATAGTTATATTTCACATCAAGCTTTTAGCACCGGTTCAAATAAATGACCTCCATTTCCTTCCACGTTTCCTCTCCGTGTTTCCTTGTGCTGAAGACCAGGAAGTGAGCGGCCTGTTCGAGGAAGAGGAAGTGCTGATTAGAGCGGCATGAGAGAGAGAGAGAGAGAGGTCAGAGGTCAGTAACCTGGAGCCCCCCGATGGATGCGTCTGCGCCCAGATGTAGTTGGGATTCCGGGTTTGTTTGTTTTTTTTAATGTTTTTTATAAATGACGCCGTTTTGACAGATATAAATATTCAGGCTGCAGAAACGCGGAGACGGAGCCTGTTTTAAATAAATCACACAGAACGAATGCATATTTGGCTCATTTGCATCTCGGAGGCGTTTAATTACTTTAATCACATGCATCCAATTCTGACAGCTGCGCTCCATTTATCGAGGAGGTTTTTACATAAACACAGGTTTGCTTGGTTTTTGCAAATGTTGGCCCACAAGTTGAACGAGCGGGTTTCGGTCCAACAAGGGTTTGGCTCCCACGTCCGAGCGCGGCTTTTATTTAGAGATAAACGATCAGCATCAGCAGCAGCATCATCATCAGCAGCATCAGCAGCAGCAGCAGCAGCATCATCCAGGCCCGCTGGAGCGAAAACAGAGACAGGATGCTCTGTGGTCTGAGACCTGCTGCTGCTGCTGCTGCTGATGCACAAGACATATTGCTATTCAGACGGAGAGAGATGACTTTTTTTTTTTTTTTTTTTTTTAAGGCCATGAATCCCTGTGTGCCTGCCGGAGGGGTACACACAGTATTATGAGAAGGATTTGAGCTGACACAAGTCACAGTCGCTCCATCGCTGGTGTGAAGGAGGAAGAAGAGGAAGAGGAGGGGATGAATTATTCAGGGAGCCGGATTTGAAGGGCTCTGACGTCTTATTGGTGAGGTGAAACAAGCAGCCAGCAACAAGCCGCTCCTCCTCTCAAAGCGCAGTTACCTCACATCCACATCTTAAAAAGCAGCAAGGAAGCTCAATTTTACCCCCCCCTCCACCACCACCACCAGAGAAGAGGGGCATCATTTCAGAGGAGCAGCAGTGGAATAATGGCTCCCTCTCAAAATGACAGCCGTCGCTGCGGCGCAGCATCACAGACTGCAGGTCCGTCGCTCCGCACACGGTGAGGCAGAACGACAGCCGCGGCATCGCAAACCCGAGAGGAGGTGTTCCTCTTGGCTTAGCCCGGCTTTCATGTTTTTTTAAAGTGCAGCAGAGCCAAAATATTGAGCTCAACCTGCTGCTGCTGCCCATCTCTCCCAAAACGCTGCGGAGAAAAATCAAGAAAACAAGGGCTGGTCTCCCCGAGTTTCCTATAAAAAACCCAGGAATTATGAGCTTCTTTTTAAAAAAAAAACAAACAAACAAACAGACCCATTTAACCCAGCAAAACAGAAAAAGATTGAAGCGTCATTATTTGAGACAAGAGCATTCCAGAAGTTGTTTTTAACAGTTTCTCATGTTTCGACAAGCGGCTCCAGTGTTTTATTGGGATTTTATGGGACGAACCGAGACACACACACACACACACACACACACACACACACACACACACACACACAGTCGAAAGCGGAATAAAAAAATAAAAGACACAAACACCTCCTTTCACCTCCCCACTCACTTACTGTCAGAGTTTAAATCAGAGCAGATCTCTGTTTTAAGTCAGTTTGAACTTGCAGAAACTTTGCAAAAAACAAGCAAGCAGATTATTGACCAATTGATGTTTTCACTACATAACTCAGAGCAAAGAATCGATGCTCACAGATGCTCTCCATCAAATCCCACCTAGACTGAGATGTTTTACCAAACGGATTGTGTTATAAAATGAGTAAAAACAACTTTTATTTTTAGCTGGGAGACTAATTGAAGCATTCCGTAGAGAGGCGGAATCCAAAACTCATGCCACACTTTTCAGATTTTCCCCTCTGTAAATTTGCCTCATAAAATCCCAAGAATGGGCAAAAAAAAAAAAAAAATAAAATAAATCCACGTCGGCGACGGAAGCAGGACGACGGCGCGAGCTGTGGTGTAACTCATTCGTTTATTTTAATTCCACAAATTTTTCAAAAAAATTACAAAATACTCAAATGGAGAGAGAACACAGGACTCACAATTTTTCGTATTATTTCTACTTTTTGTTTTACATTGTGTCATCCCATGGCGACTACTCGTATATACAATAAGCTTCAAGATACCAGTATATATATAAATCTTAGCAGTCAGAACTTCACATTCTGCTATTGCCGCTTTGAAACAAGAAGCTAAACCATTGACAACACTTAACATCAAAGGCTTCGGAGACCCAAAAAAGAGGGAATCAAAAGGCGACGTCGAGAGGATGACGACGACGATGAGGAGAGAGAGAGATGATGATGATGAGGAGGAGGAGGAGGAGCGATGAGATGGAGTGACAGGCAGTTGTCAGCGTTTCAAAGTCCTTTTGCGATGAGTTTGAATTTTGCCGCCGTTTGGATAAAAAATATAGTGCTCCAAGGGAAAATGTGGTGCAGTCTCTTCGACTGGCTATAAAAAAACCAATAAAACAAAAAAACATAAGAGAAAGCCACAGAAGTTTTTTGTTAATATGTCCACGACAAAGAGTCTTAGTGCACGGGAAAATAGCAGAACGAATAAAAAAAACCAAAAACCGAGGGCTTGTGCACCGATATGACGGGTAACAATCAGTGGCACACAAACACAAACACACACACGACTCCACAGCTGCAGGAAGCTGGGCGTGTCTTTAAAAAAAACAAAACAAACAAACATGAAACCATATAAACAAGGCATACAATGAGAATGTGAACAGAACGGTCTGTTCGCCTCCTGCTGGTCAGCAGAAACCAAGGAGGCGACACAAAGGGACTCCATGCAGGTCCTGAACCTCTTCAGCTCGTGTGTTGCTTTGTGACGTCTTTTGGCCTACTTCCTGTTGTCAGACCGATCCTATGCAAGTGGTTTCCTCATGTTACATACGCAGCAAGTCTTGCGCTGCTGTTTGAAGGCTGAAGAAGTCCTGTCAGGCTCGCAGACTGAGCGGAATTCAAATCCTGCTCGATTTGAAACAAACAAACAAACAAAACCTCAAACAGAGAACGCGCCTCTTTATTTGGCCTGAAATCGGGTCCATGTGGTTGAAATCAAAACCGTTCCGCGGCACACGGCGATGGTGTACCACTCCCTCCCGAGGATGACCTGGGACACAAATCAAAAAGGATGAGACCGTCTTCGCCGAGCTCCAGGATGCTCACTCAGTGCAAAGTTCTCCTTTTTCCCGTCCGCCGCCTCTTCAAGTGTTTCAGATCAGTAACTCGACACGCCGACTCTGACAACCCCGCTGCGCGTCACAGCCGATGGATGGATGGATGGACAGATGGATGGATGTGTGGGCGGGTGGATGCGGAGGCGTGCGTAACGGGGGGGTTTGAGGGGGGCGGGATCATGGTTTACATACAACAAGCGTATGTGGGACTAAATCTAACACAGTGAGGTCACAACGGAACCGCAACTCTCAGAAACTGCTCGTATAATGCCATGGTGCTCCCCTCTGAAACAAGGGATAATGCTTCAAAACAAGTTATATTGGAGGCTGAAACGACTTGGAGTCCACACCTAGTAATAATAATAATAATAATTATAATTATATGTTTATATATACTATTTACAGACTGAAAAACGCCATGCTGTAGCTTTTCTTAAAATTATGAAAAACCTCCAACAATGTATTAAAATAAAGGTTGAATTTAAGATAGCACTTGTTATTTTTCCATAAATGGTCTGACAGGTCTTTATTTTTATTTTATTTTCTCCGTTCTTCTTCTTCTTTTTTTTTTTCTTCTCGATAAGCACAGTGTCTTGTT
This sequence comes from Poeciliopsis gracilis, assembly GCA_911649635.1. Lineage (NCBI taxonomy): Eukaryota > Metazoa > Chordata > Actinopteri > Cyprinodontiformes > Poeciliidae > Poeciliopsis > Poeciliopsis gracilis. The sequence goes on along the minus strand of CAJVRI010001220.1, from coordinate 13,181,953 downwards.
CTAGCACCTACAAAACATCAGGGAAGCTTGTCATGCAGGAGTCTTGAGGATGTTGTCACTACTGGTTATATACCAAAGAAAGTCAAAGTCTTGAAAAATAAAATAATAATAATAATAATAATAATAATAAACAAAAGAAAAAGGAAATCAAAGGTCCTCGACAGGAACAGAAACTGAAGAAACTCAGAAGATCCGCTCGGCCTGTTCCTCTTCTTCAAGACTGAAGGTGTTCAGAGGTTCGTGAGGAGCCTCCAAGACCGCTGCTTTTGTGACAACTTCCTGTGTCCTGCACTCGTCAGCCGCCGCCGCCGCCGCCGCCGCCGTCGGCGCCGCCTCCCTCCGCTTGGTTACAGCTGCTTGTCGCTCTCCTTCTTCAGTCGGCTGAAACACAGAGAGGAGTTTTTGAAAACGTGGAACGCCGGGGTTCACGTCCCAGGCGTCTGGCGCTCATCTGACCTGTAGTAGTCCTCCTGACCGGGAAGCGGCCCGCCGTGCATGTGATGGTGGCCGTGGAGCCACTGCTGCTCCATCGCCAGCCGCTGCAGCTCCGCCGACTGGGCGTGCATGGCCTGCAGCTGGTGGGCTGCGGACATCTGCGGCGGAAGACCCCCTGGCAGATCCCGTGGGTACGGAGCACCTGGAGGGACGACGTGCGGTCAAGGAGGAGCGCCGGAACAATGGGGAACAATGGGGTGATGGATTATGGGGGGAGGGAGGGGGCGGCGTCGACAGTTTGAGGGGTGGGGGGGGGAGGGCGCTTACCGAAGACCGGGTGGCGCAGCATCTCGTGTTCGTGCGGCGGCTGGCCCAGGAGAGCGTTGGGGATGGCGCCGGGCGGGTAGGGGAAGCGCGCCAGGTGAGGTCCGGCTGCCAGCGGGTCGACGGCCAGCGGGTGGGCCCCCGAGCCTGGAGGACAGACAAGACATTCACCACCACCTTCTGGGTGTCAGAGTCTTAGGGTCAAGGTACACTCATCACATCATGGTGCATCAGCAGCAGGTCATGCTCTGCTGCTGATGCACGGTTTCATACAGTGGCACTCCTCTCATGGAGCAAAGCGGCGGCGGCGGCTCTCGCTTGCAATCGTTCAGGTCGGCGCGGATATTTAAACGTTTTGGCGAGACGGGCAATCAGAACAATAACGTTAATTCGACTTTATCGTGACAGTAAATCAAAATTCTAATCGCGGCAAGAAATTTAGAAATTAGCCGCTGCTTACTGCGATGAGAGGAGTAAAACAAGAATTCACAAAACATCACAGCTTCAATACAGAAAACATGACATGTTAATTATCTACTAATGCGGCCCGTAACTCCAGGCCTCCGCTGTCCTGCAGCTGTTACATGCATCCCTGCTCCAACGCGCCTGAATCACAAGGCTGAATTTGCAGCCGTTCATTTGGCTCGGGCGTCGGAGGAGAGGCGGGCTGGTGGCAGCGGAGGCCTGGAGTTGCAGACTCACGTCTTCAGAGCCTTGCAGAAGTATTGCCTCCCCTTCATCTTCTTCACGGTTTGTCACATGAGACAACCACGAGCTCCGACAGATTTCATTTGGGGTTTGAGAGGATTGACTTTCAAACCGTTTCACGAATAAATAATAAACCCCTAAGATTGGAGTTTGATGCAAATACAGCAGCTATGCACCATCTACTCAAGCTCAGCTGAGCTGGATGTGTATTGCTGCTCTCGCCACAGACTCTCAGTAAGATTAAGGCCTGGACTTTGACTAGGCTAACCCTTCAAATGCATAAAAAAGCGAAATTAATTATAAATATTACATAATAATAGTTTATCTTCCTTGAATGTGAACCGCAGCCAGAACAGCTGCTAAACTATTATGACCAATTAGGGCAAAGAATGTTCAATATATTTTTCAGACTTTTAATTGTGAAATATTCTGTAAAGTACGTTTATTTTTCTACTGCTTCAGTTAAAAAGCCTGAAATAAATGAAAGCTTGTGGTTGTGATGTTACAAAAGGTTTAAGGAGTGCGTTATACTTTTGCAAGGCGCCGTAAACTTTTCACTGAATATAAACTGACAAGTTCAATAACTGCATCTTATAAAACATCTTATATTTTATCTGATTATTTCAATAAATCTTATAGATCAAACAGTTTTAACTTCATGGCAAATCAAAAAAATATTCGAGCTAAAACTACAGTATGCAACTTTTTTTAAAAATGTTATTTTCTACATATTTGTTAAAACTGTCACTGCATGGTAAGAGTACGGTATGAGACAATCTGTGGAAAAACCGAGTTCTTCTGCCTTTTCCTTAGAGTTCTGGAAATTCACTGCTGTCAGAAACAACCAATCAGAGCCAGGGGGAGGGTCTTAGTGCCGTCATTCGTCCCTGTGTATGCGCTGCCGCTTGCGCTCTGCTATGGTACAGCTGGTCAGAGGCGAACTACTCAAGCGAGTTAGCGTGACCATGACTGATGGCGGATAGAAAGTTGTTTCTTCACTATTAGCACACTGAGCAGCGCGTACATGTCATTGATTGACAGCGCTGAGATCCTCCTCCTGGCTCTGACTGGGAGTTTTTGACAGGGAGGAGATCGATGTTTCCACAGATTTTCTGTCTCATCGTAAACTGTCACGACATGCTGGCAGCTTTAACAATTAGCATATTTTTTTTTATCAAAGCTACATGCTACAGCATGTTATAACTATTGCAGCAACATTGCTAAGTATAAGCAGGGCTTTCGTTTACCTTGGTGGAGAGGGTCCTGCTGGTGGAGGTGGAGGTGGGAGTGGATGTGCGAGTGCTGGTGGTGGTGCGGCGTGACGTTGAACATCTGCAGGCGGGCGATGGGGTCGTTGGCCACCGTGGCCATCCGCTCCGCGTGGAGCCTCTCTGCCGCCAGCCTCTCTGGGTAGGTCATGTCCGGCCGCAGCTGGGGCCCCGGGAGGGCGAGCCGCTCACGCTCCAACGGGTTCAGGCCCGGGTGGAAGGAGGCGAACGGGTGAGGGCCGGCCATGGGGGGCAGGGTGAGCGCCCCGTGCCGGGCGAAGTGCTCCATGGGGTTTGTGGAAGGGTGGAGCGAGTCCATTTCTGGGGGTTTGACTTCGAAGCCCGGTTTCATCCTTTCCCTCAGCTCGCGCTCGCGAATCTCCCTCTCCCGCATTTCCCGCTCCCGCAGCTCCCGCTCCCGCATGGCGGGGTCGGCGTTGTACAGGCTGGGCATGTGGTAGGCCAGCAGCGGGTCGGCGGGGTTGAGCGAGACGAAGAACGGGTGGTTCCTGTTGGTGGGCGACATGACATGGGGTCTGGCGTACTCGCTGAGGGTGCGCAGCGCGGGCGTGTCGGGGCCAATGTACGGAGGCACCGCTGCGATCGTAGTCGGCGGGCCGTCGAACGGGGGCCGCATGTGGGTGGGGCCGGCCATCGGGGGCTCCCCCATTCTGCTCTCATGAGCAGAACTGGAAGCTTTCTGTGGGGGGAAACAAAACATTTACAGTAAATGTTTTGTCTAACCTGACGATTAGGAGCCTTTTCTGTTCATTTAGGAGAACGCTCTTCTTCTACGGCTCCTTTCACTTGCAGCGTCCCTCAAGGCTCTAGTTTAGGTGCGCTACTTTTTAACCTTTACATTTCGCCTCCTTTGGTTTTGCAGCTTATATTCAAATGGATCTGCCAATCAGTTGTCTTCAACCACTCTTCAGCCTGACTGCCATTAAAATCTGGTAGAAAGTTAGTTTCTTGAATTTAAATAAAAAATGAGACTGATGTGGAAAATGCATAACCCTCCTCTGCTTCTTTCCTGCAGCCAGAAATTTGTGTTTTATCTTTGACAGGGTTTTTAAACTCTTAAGACTGAGAGATAAATGGTGTAAAGTCCAGTTTTGTTCCATCTGCCAAGGTGAAGTCAAACCTCCCAGACAAAGACCTTGAAAAAGTGATTATTGTAACACTTTCTATGTTGGGCTAAATGAATCATGTCTGCATCGCCGACAAACCGTCCACAATGCAGCAGGTCGTCATTTAACAGCTCTAAGAAACGACAGCACACATCCTCGGTTCTGGCTTTTCTTCGTTCCCTTCCTGTTTATTTTAGGGTTGATTTTAAATCTTGACATTTTTTTAAATATAAAAAGCCTTTCATATCCTCGGTTTTTGAGTTTAGCTTTAACCTGACTTCTTTCCATTTCTTGCTTCGCTTTCTTGGCTTGTGCAGCAACTTTGGTCAACATCTGTTGTCTTTACATACTTTCTCAGTAAACTGACATTGACAAATAAGATTGAGTACTCACCGCGGCACGCTCCACCTCCTTCTCCCGCTCACGCTCCCTCTCTCGTTCTTTTTCCTTTTCCCTTTCCCGCTCTTTCTCTTCCCTCGCCTTCTGCTCCGCTTCTCGCTTCGCTTTCTCCAGAGCTTCCTCTCTCTTCTTGGCCAGCTTGGACGAGGCCAGCGGAGTGAAGTAGAAATCTGTCCGAGCGCACGAGTTATAGCCTCGGTCCAGGTACTTGTAGAACCTGTCGGAAACGCAGAACATTTCCGGGTCGTCAATTCGGACCAATCGGAGGCGAGCTACATCTCAATCTTACACTCTGAATGCGACTCTAATGCCCCGTCGTGCATTACAACAGTCCATTATTCAACGAGGAAATAAACTCCCACTGCAGAAGCTTTTGCTGCTACGCTGACTCTGAATTAAAATCCTCATTGCTATTCATTGGCAGCCAGAGAGTCACTTAAGCACAAGGCAACCGGAGAAAGTCATATTCAGAAGCCCGGGGGTTTTGCTCACGTCTCTCTGTAATTAATCTGCCCCGGCTCCGTCCTCTGTAATTCTAAACTATCTGCCACCTTCGGGCTAATTGCGGCCTTGGACCGACGTTCTGCTGACCACATCCAATCTGCTGCCTCGAAACGCGGAGCTAGCGTTTTTTTGATTTTGGAGCAAAGCAAACCTGTAACCGCACAGGTAAATATTAGCTTATGTACCGGCTGCAGCATATTGACTAAACAAGCGTCTGCTGTATTTTAACTGTAAAGATTAACCCACATTTCCTCGCGCTGCGCTCTCATCGTGACGTCTCCCAAGCTCTGCATCGGTTTTAGGATTTGGGTCACTGTAATCTGTCAGCTTTAGGAATCAAGGGCAGTTAAACTCCGTCTGACAAGTCAAATATATGGTGGACAAGCAAAGCATAAATGGGATTTAAAGTGACTGGCCTCTTCCAGCAGGCTCTGCAGTTCTGATATTGTACATTTTGATTGTGATTCGATTGCGGGGCTCAGGTCTGTAAGTTGTTTTCTTCCTCTGCAGCTCCCAGTCAATTAACCACTTCACTTCATAGAGTCATGAATTCCCTAAACAATTTCAATTTCCTTTCTGCTAAAGTATTTTCAAGAATAATGAGAGGAAAACAGTCATAAAAAACCCCCCAGGATAATTTCATATAAATGTGCAACTTTTTCTGATGATTATATCAGATCTTAATTTATTTGGATTTTGATCTCCATTTGAGCCGGCTGAGTTTCATTAGATCACTCTGAGAAAAACCTGCAGTTCTACTGGTTTGCAGACACAGGACGGCTACTGGTGTCAAGGCACACGAGTGTTCATTAGTTTAGGTTTTTAAAACAGCTAAAGTATTCCAGCAGAGACCACAGACACATCTCTGCTCCCACATAGTGCCATTTCATAGCTCTAGAAAGTAATTGCGTTACCTTCGGTTGTTTTAAAAATGCTTTACATACCAAACATAAAAGAAATTTTGACTTTAATTTGGCGCCTTTAAATTGAGCGCCTGTCTCTTTAAGACGCTCCGGCTCTTGCAGAGTATCTGAGTATCTTTAATTACAACAATGATCCTCCAGGAGTTTGCTCATTTCTGCTGCCACTAGTCTGCAGGAGCACAGCGGGAGAAGGAGCTTTAGATAAATAGACGGCCCCTTTGTGTGGCACCCCGATGGTTGCTATGGGAGATTCAAGGATTTCTCAAACGTGCATGAATGAATCAAACAAACACGCTATGTATGTTTTTGGTGTGAGAATAATGTTATAACAGGAAATAAAGCACAAAAAGTTGGTTTACGTAATACCGCCCTTTATCATATTGGACTGAGGCTAATTTTTGGTTGTTGAAGCGGTATCAAACGAATCTATGCAGATATGAAACAGCAATAACTGCAGAGCGATGAAATGAACACCAGTCTCATTCCTCCAAACGTACCGTGCTGACTGGCTGGCGTGGCTGGGCGTATTGACAACAGTGGGCTCCGGGGAGGGGCTCCTCTGCGGGGGAGGCGGGCTCTCTGGCTCCTCGGACTCATCCGGCGGCTCCTCTTTGATGTGTACAGGCGGGACCGCCTGAGAGGGCGGAGCGCAGCTGACCGAGGCAGGGAGCGGCATGGAGATGGAAGAGGACGGGGCGGAAGAAGAGGAGGGCGGCTGTAAGCCAGGCATAGAGTTCGATGAGGAAGGTGGTGGGCCGCTTGGAGGTAGAGCTGTGCTGAAAGGGTGCGAGGAGAACGGGGGCTGCTGTGGCGCCCCGCCTGGGTGTGAGGCTGCTGCCGGAGGGGGCAGGGGCGGTGGCGGGGGAGGCTGGTGGCTGGCTGACGGCGGTAGACTCTGGGACTGGGTGAGAACTGGCGGCTGGGCTGGTGGAGGCTGGAGCTGCTGCCCCCCAGACATCAGCTGGAGGGGCGGGGGGTGTGCTGATGGAGGGTGGTGGTTGGATAAAGAGCTGAGGGGCTTCAGGGCAGGAGGAGGGGGCAGGTTTGAAGGCATCTGAGGGAACGGAGGGACAGACCCGTGAGGGGGGTGTTTGTGAGACTGTGGGGTGGGCATCTGGGGGATGGGGGTAGTGGGAGGGGGCTTGATGTGAGGCATGGGCATGGGTGCAGGGGGCAGAGGTTGTTCTCTGGGAGGCTGGCCTCCGCTCTGAGAGGAAGGGTGAGGCTGAGGACTGTGAGACCTCTGCTGCGATTGGCCAGAAATGGGCGGGGGCGGGACCTGAGAGGCAGCCACAGGGAATCCCTGAGGGGTCATGGCGTGAGGATGTGGCAGAAGCGGAGGTCCTGGCTGTAGTGGATGCGGCATTGGGGGCATGGGGCCATGATGGGGGCTGGGTAACGACGGAGGCGGGCCAGGGGGCGGAGCCTGAGTCAGAGGCGAATGAGGAGACGGTAGCCTCTGAGGGTGAAGCGACGCCCCGGCCTGGATGAGAGACATCGGGCTGGTCTGGGGCAGCGGCTGAGGAGGTAGAGAGGTGGAGGCGGCAGTGGGCGCCACCTGCGGAGGCAGAGAGGGGGCTGAGGTGGTGGGAGGAACGGGTGCTGAGGAGGCGACCGAGGAGCCCGGCTGACACTGGATAACCGGCGGATGCTGGCTCTGCAGGAGCTGCTGCTGCTGGGCCGAGGAGTCCGAGTCGCTTTCGTTGTCACGGGGACTGGGAATGCTGGGGGAGGAGCTCCGGTTGTCCTGGTCAATGTCTTTCGGGTCGCTGCTGAGCTCCTCGTTGATGCTCCGTCCATCGGAGCTCTCGCCCTCCCCTTCTCCCTCCCCGTCACATTCAGAGGGCGAGTCCGGCCGGGTGAGCTCCTGTGAGACACAGAGGAGCATCGGATGAAGCTCATCAGAAGAAACTTCAAGAAGCTTCAGAAAGGAACAAATATGGAACATCGAACAACAGAGTTTATGGCGGCAACGCTCTGATGTGAAACTAAGAAGATCCCATGATTTTTAGAGATCAGGCTTGTTAAAGCTACTCCTGTAATAGATACACATTATCATTATTTTATATCAAGTTTTAATTTAGTGTATTTTTATTGATTTCTTACTATTTAATTCTTATTTATCATGATGCACATGTGTATGTGTTATGATGTTGTGACTAAAGTTTTGTAAAATAAGAATCAATTAAGACAACCTTCTTCCAAAAAACACAAGCTAATCGCTACCAGACTTGGAACAACACAAATCCAGACTCACCTGCGTCTTGGACTTTTTGGCACTGGCCCTTTCAGGTTCCTCTGTGTCCGAAGCTCCCTTCTCTCGTTGCCGTTTGGCGCTCTTAATAGGCGACGGCGCTTCCTCTTTGATCTTCTGCAAAGCAGCGGCGCCGTTAAGAGGACACAGTGCGAGCAGTTGCAGAGCAAAAAAAAAGCCTTTTTGATGCATCTATGTGACGTTTACCTTGCTTGTCTTCTTCATGGAGTCTGTCTTGCTGTCGGTGCTGTCAGTACTTGCTGCGCTTGGCGACGTGCGGCCGCTGGAGCGCAGATCCTCGTTGGTAGGCGAGGCTCGGCCATCAGGACTGACTGTCTGCTTCTTACGACCACTGCGTAGCGTTGACATCTGTCATCAGTCGAGACAAAGGGTGTCACGTAAAACGACATTAAAAGTTGACTTCTTACAGGTTTTTATGTCCCAAACTCAAAATCACTCCAGACTCACACTATAATGTTATAGTGAACATTATAGTTCACTATAATGTAGATTTGTGTACATTTCTACATAGAATGGACCTGTAAAAACCCCAAGATTGCGAGGCTGAATGAATAAAAGAATCATTGGATGCATGGATGGGTAGAAAGATACAACTCTCAGACAGTGGAAAATGGAATAAAGTCTGAAAATACAAACCATTGCCCAAGCTTGCATTATTTTCTCATATTTACCTATTATAATTCCTTGAACAGGTCAGGCTACTGGCTATGCAAAACATGTTCAGTACATTTTTACTTCAAATTAAAATAAGCTGCTGTCAGCCTCTTACACTCAGAAAGTGAGGCTGCAAACAGATGCAGAGTTGTGCAACCTACATCTTTGAAAAGCAGAAGTGAAGCCTCCTGCGCAACCCGCAAGAACGCAGCAAGTGGTTTCTGAATGGTAAGTCATCACCAAAACTGTTCTTTTCTAGCAGCCATTGCACAGAGAAAACAATGGTCAAAGTAGTTGCTAGGTGATAGGCAGGGCTTGCCAGGTGTTGCTAGGTAACAGCACAGTGCCTGTTTGTGACTCAACAACACAGAGGCTTCTGTAACACCTCATTTTTCAGACACCAAAAAAAAAAAAGCATCAACTTATTGTCACAATCAGCTGGATAGTTTTTAGGACTTGGGCGGCTTTTACAATCAGCTAAAGTACATCAATGGGCAAAAAGTGAATTTTGCATAATAAGTCCCCTTTAAATTAATGTCCATACATTTCCAGATTGGACAGAACACTTAATATAATAAAAAGCTATTTTCCTGTACTATTTATTTACTCTCGTCTAGCTGCTCATTTCTCCGGGGGGGGAACAGTCATAAGATTTGTTTTGCGAAGGTGAGAATAGATGTATGGGTGTGGGGAGCGAGCGTTGGCGCACCGAGCCTCGGTTCCGTCGAGTCCTCATGCTATGCTTCCCGCCGAGGCCATCCTCTTCCTCTTTGACGGGTTTGAACATAAATGGTGGCGGGTCCACGGGCTTCTCGATGGGGGGCAGCTCCCCGTACTTCTTGAAGTGGATGCGGCAGTCGGTGCACAGCAAGATGTTCTCCCGGCCCCCGTGGTGCCAGTCCTTGGAGGCTGAGGAAAACCATTTACAGTTGTGAAATAAGACACTCTCACTGGGGGGGGCGGGAGGAATAAACAACACACCACAATAAACACACAACTTCAGAATACAAAGAAGCGCCTTGAGCAATGTCTGACTTCACATTTCCAGCGCTATCTATCCCCTGCACCTAAATTGTCAGTGATTTATTATTCTGTGTTAACAAGGTGAGGCGAGACGTATTAGCCACCCGTGCGATGGCAACCTTACACTGTTCAGCTGGCAGCCCGGTTCTGGGAGCCAGCTGTGTGGGGAAAAAAAAAAAAAAAAAGGGAAGGATAATGAGGTGGAGAGAGTGAACGAGCTGTGGGCTCATGTCTGATTTGATCAAATTAGTCCTGACATCCTCTGATGCCCATCTGTCACACGGCTCTGTGTCGGGACGGGGATCACACGGATCCCGGGACAGACCAGGAATAGCAAACCCGAGTCCAAATGATGAGCAGTGTGCTGAAGTGGTTTCATGCGGTTTGCTTACTGGTGGTGAAGCAGTGGCGGCAGGCGTAGCCCTTCAGCTCCTGCTCGCTGTCTTCACTGTCAAAGTCATCTTCGCTGGCGGAGCTCAGGTCCACTGGAGGAGAGACAAACGCATCGCATGTTCACACCGGATGATCCGGGACACGCATTCGTCTCAAAGTATTCACACGCCTCGACAACCACAGTGCTCCAGCGTACACAACTGTTGGTTATATGTGACTCGCAAACAACAAGTAGGGCATAACCGTGAAGTGAAAGGAAGAGGATGCTGTGGCGTGCGTCTGCATTCGCCGTGTGGATCCACCTCTACTTGCCATTTCAGCTGCAAGTCGCTTGCGGTACGTCTCCACAAGCGCTGCATGTTTACAGACTGGAATGTTTTGCCGTCCTTCCTTGTAAGAGTTCAGGATTGCTTGGAGGCATCAGTGGATAGTAATTTTCGTAGATGCTTTACAAAGATTCTCAGTTGAATTCAGGGATTAGTTGAGGACTAAACTAATCACAACACAGGAATATGGTTAGATATAAAAACCACAACACACCTGTTGCTGCTCAACCAACAGCTTCCCCACAGCTGGACTGCGCCACCATCAGAGTTAGGTATTAACTAGTTACATTTACTCAGTAACATCTGCTTTGGTGACTTTTTTGGGGGGGTGAAAATACTTTTAGGAATACATTTACTCTGCTTAACTATCTTTACTAATAGTTTCCTCATATTCGTCCACCCAAGCTGTGAATCTCTGCTCTTCCTCCAGAGTTTTAAAGTTGATTAAATTTGTAATTTTTTCTATTTAGTAGTTTTAAATACATTGTTCTACATTTCTGATAATTTTATTGTATTTACTGTTGACCTCAACCTTTCATTTATATCACCTGTTAAAAGTTCTTCTAAGGACGGCTGTTGTTTATTAGCCTCGGCTATAAAAACTATGATGAAGGTATAAGACCGTGTTGATATGCATTTCTTGTCCGTACCAAATAAGCAATAAAAAAATAATTTTTTGACTGCTACTTTGATTATTTATCCACCTCCTGACTTGTCACTCCAGGTGTGCAGCCATGTCTTGGCAGGTTTGCAGTCGTTTCATACCATTTTATTATTTTTATACAATAATAGCGCAGAGTTCTGATTTACACTGATAATAAATTACACAGGTTATCTCTGTTTTACTAATTGGTTACTCATGAAGGTAATCGGCTGAAAATTTTATTTATGCGTTAGTAGAGGGTTAAGAGTTATGATTAAAATAATCTCAAGATAAACTCAGATTCTTATTAGTGGACAATTATTTTCTTCCTCCCACTTTGGTCTACCGCTTTGCCTGTCACATAAAATCCAATTTAAATATCTTGACGACTGTGGCTGTGACCTGACAAACGGACAACATTTCAAGGGGGTGTGAATACTTTTGCGAGGGAGAGTAACTGGGGCGTGTACACTCACAGAACTCGCTTGAGGGTGGGCGTGAGGGGGTGTTGACAGGAGTTGAAGCAGTTCGTGTTTTGATGCGGCGGAAGACAGGCTGGCGGCGGTGTCTCCTGTGGGCTCGGCAGCTGGCTGCCTCCGGTGTCTTCTTCCAATAATAGTAGAAAGTAATCAACTCCCCCTGAAAGAGAGCAGATAATACCATCAAAAGAGTCGCTCGGGAATCGTGTGTTTTGGCCGCATAAAGGTGTGTGGATCAAAAACGTTTCGAGCTGACTCGCTAAAGAATCTGCATCGACTAAAACTGCAGTAAACGCAGCGTTTGGGAGCAAAGGGCTGCGGCGCAGGCCAGTCCATGTCGGGATTTGTAGGTGCCTGAGGCGTGTTTGTGCTGCAGCCCTGTCTGTCCCTGGATTAAGCAAGGAGGCTTGCTGAATGCGGGGATATTAGGATCAGTGCTTTGGTGGCTGCCTGGGTGGCAGGAGGTTGAATGGGAACAAAAGAACATGTCAGGCAGCGCTTTGGCGCTACAAATAGGGAGTGAAATGGCTCCTCGCCCCGTCGCTGGAAGAGTCAATTGAACTTTAATCAAACATTCGGTGGGGTGCGCTTGCCAGCGAGCCGGGCGGATAAATCCCACGCACAAAAGGCCGCCAGGAAATCAATACCCGACTGAAACATTTACACATGCAATCATGGATCAGAAAGCACTTTGCTGCATATTAACATCTGTTTTGCAATATCGCAATAACACGTAAGCTTTGCAAAGTGCCGAGTGAAGTAGGTGAAAGAACCTTTCTTACCAACCATAAACTAACTAGTGGAATACCTGGATGACAAACTCATGAAGTCATGCTATGTGATTGTTTAGTGAGCAGTAAGTCACCTGTAATCTTTAAAGCCCAGAGGGCAGCCGTCTACCGGCGGCGGTCTGTTAAAACTGCTGTTCGACAAAGCTCCCCGGGTTTAACGGCTATCGACTGTTTTCCTTCCCGCTTCAGCTGCAAAACTTGACATAAATTAGTCAGCGCGTTGTTCTCTGAAACGCATTAACGGCTTTTCAGCAACAGCGCCACGTCGTCTGTGAAAATTTGCCAAAAACAAAGAGGAGGGAAAACCAATTTGGTACAAAAAAAAAATTATGTTTATAAAAGTATTTAACAGACACAAAGCCAGCTGTTCAAAAGCTTTGCATGTTGGACTGAAAGGAAACAAAAAGGTCTGCAGCTGCTTTAATTTCTTATCATCAAAGAAGTCTGCTTGAGGCGGATAGTTGTTGGCTGTGAAAATACAAGAAAGCAGCTTTTTTTTTTTTTTATTATTATTACTTCAACAAGTCATTTAGGTTCAACATTAAGGATCAAGCTTGGTTTTATTGAATTACTGCTTTGATTGGTAGTTGATGCTCAACTCTGTGGGATTTAGGCCAGTTAATGAGATCTCTCTTCATGTGGTTCTTGGGGGAAATTCATATCTAGCAGAAACAGTAGGGACTCCCATTTTATCAGGCAAAGCAGCACTGGAAAGTGTTTACCGACGAGTGTTGGGGTCTAGAGGAACCTGCTCCAATTTCAGAGGAAATCACGGTGCTGCAAAACATATGCAAGAGTTTCCTTCACATCTTCACCAAACTCCGGTCTGGTTCTCTATGCTTTATTTGTTTTTTTGGGGTGTTTCGTTTATTTATTAGGCCACTACCACTACATCACTTGAATATGGTGTCAAAACCCCAAAATCATCCTTTATCAAAATAACTTCTATCGCTCAGCAAAATTTGATATCTTGACAAGCCTAAAAAGGACTATGAATTTGAAATGTACAAAAATGCCATTGGATGGACGGACAGACGGACGCTCAGGATGGATGAACAACCACATGTTTTAATAAATAAGTGGTTGAATGCATGGACGCACGATGAACAAAATGATGTACGTATTGCTGCATAATGGACAGATGGAGGGACGGTTGTGGACAAACGCATGGATAACAAATAAGTGGATAGACAGATGGATGGACAGACTGACGATGACAGATGGATGGACAAGTGGCTGGAGAAATGGATTAAACTTTCAGAAAATCGGATGAGGAATAAGGCCTGGAAACACAAATATTTGTCCATCTTCGAGGTTCATAGTTGGATCAAATCCCACATTAGCTTGTGTACAAAACCAGCTGAGTGGGAGGCCATCTTGAAAAGTTGGGCCAAAAGAAGCTATCTTGGATAAATAAAATGAACAGCCAACTCAGAACAACATGGATTTCCTTCTCTCACTCCATAAAAGCAGGAAGCTGAAGATGATTCCTGTCCGTTCCCTGAAAGCCGTCCGGTTTTGTGCACGCATTTCAGGCGGCTACGGGGCGCGCGGGTCATTTCCTGCGCGCCTCTCTCCTCAACCTGGCCGGGGCCAGCTGGAAAGGCGGGCCGCAGGTGCAAGCTGAGGGAAAGCAGGCGTCCTGATGTGAAATCTAATTGAAATGTGCAGATCAAAAGTGTGGAGCGGTGCCGCGCGCTGGCTTTGCTTTGTGCTTAATGACTGTTCTCAGCGGTGCTCCGCTGCCTCCTCGCTGCGGGCTTGACAACCACACGGCCTCGGCACCAGCTTGGCAGACACAGAGAAAGGTCACCCTGCCTCTCCATCACTTGCACTGTGTCAAGTACCATTACATTAGGGCGAGCCTAATGAAAACATTCACTCAGGCTTTTGAATGAGAATTAACAGGTGCACTGATGAGCCGCTGCAGCCGGATGGAAATGAAAACCGAGCTACAAAGGAGGCGGATTAATAACGTCTTGATGAATTTAAGCAACCGAGAGCCGTTTTTGATGAGGAAGGACGCCTAAAGTGGAGTAAAAGCCAGAAAGATAATCCTCTCTGTGCGGCTCAAAAACAACCACTTCCAATGAGTCATTGTAAACAAAGGAGATTGATCGTGAGACGTAACAGGTTCAACATGCAGCCAAGTTCTACAATATGCGAGATAAAAGCAGCTGAAGATGAACAGGGCCGTACTGTGGCCGAGGGAAGCTTTGTGCTGTAAATTAGTGTCAAAGGGAGACAGACAGATTACCTCTCAGGCTGCCTGCATGTCAAATTTAGGCCCTCTGAAGCCACATCAGTCGCGTCTCTCGCTCCGACTGTGTGCTTCTCTCCATCAGAGACACTTTGTCATGCTGCCGTCGGCCCCCAGCAGCACTTTAACTTTCATTACCTTCTGTTTCTACCCCCGTGATCGGACGTCTGGGCTGCCAGTTAGGCGCTTAAAAGTGAAATTAATACCAGAAAAGCTGAGAACTCCATAAACTACATTCACGTGGCTCTAGTTACCGAAGTTATGACGGTATTTGGGCAAAACCTCGACAGGTCGTGGCTTTCGCTTAATAATTTTCTCAGACTCTGCAGAGTCGCAGTACGACGGCACAGACCTTGCTGTTGCTGCTCTGCAGAACATGAGATAGTGACAACATAAGCTCAGCATTATAAGGCCTTTTAGACCGCTTCCATCGGCAGGAGCTTTCTGGCTGCTGGATTATCCGACAAGCAAAGGGCTTACCCCTCTTATCACGACACTCAGAGCTTCCAGGGCAGTTATTGCCACTTAAAATAGGAAGCTGCACACAAATACAAGAGTGTGAAATAGATTTAAAGTTGGAGACCATGTGCTAAAACATTTTATCAAAGTTCTGGGATGGCCAGGAAGCGGGCCTGGGCTTTCAAATTGTACAATTTCTCCGACATTAGCGAGGAAATTGTTTTCTTGAATTCAGGAATGGCCATCTATGGCCATCTACGTTTTCTAAAACATTTTTAACATTTGAAACAATTATTTATTCTTACTCATGGACCTGCTGGCTTAAAAGTGAAACTCTGCAGCTCACACGCCTCTCTTGTTGCACTCGGTCAGCTGCTATCTTTCAACTTGTGGACCCGGACATTTCCGGTCCCTCTCAGTGGCAATAGCGCAGATTTCCAAAAGAGCTTTAGCATGTTTCACGAGAGGCAGAGGCTGTTTAATAGTACTACATACATAAAACATCCAATATTTCAGTATTTGTATTATTATACATCAGAGATTTTCTTTCAGGTTCTCCACATCTCTACCAGGAATCAGTTTGACTACCCGTAATTTATTTCTCAACACATTCTTCAAATTAGGGATTTCCACATATAGATTTTTCTTTGTTGTCTACAAAAACATTCAAGTCATTGGTCAGAGTAACAGGCAAAACAGACAAACGGCTCCAATTGTGCATTCAAGTCTGAACAATGGTTGTGTACAGGCATTAAATGGCGCCGTTTTGATCCATAAAACACAGATTTCAACCTTGGGATTTGCAGTAAAACAAAAACCTGCCGTTGTGTCGCCGTCCCCACCAGTTGGACCATATTTCACTGGTTTTATATTCCTGATGAGTTAACACATGTTGAATTCATGTGCTGCCATCTATAACAGCTGACGTAATTAATCTCGACGCGGCGACTCTGAAACGGCTTCGGCGAAGCGCAGATGTACTTATATGCTAATTAGCCATGTGCTGCGGCTATAACCGATATAAAACAGATCAGGAGCCGTCGGCAATGAACCAAAACTACGTTCCTTGATTAAACATTAAGATGGTTTTTTCCAATAGATGTCTTTATAAGGGTGCAAACATGGCAATATTTTATAGATAAAACATGCAGACCAAGTTCATTAGAAATCCACAAAACAACTTTTAACAACTAGCATTACAATACGTTTCATGATGGGGAAACTGAGGTCAACAAGTTACACGATTTAAACAAAATTATTGCAATAATTAGCCATTGCAATCATTTCGGCTGCAGCCTAATTGCTGGTAGGACTTGTGGAGGAGCTGGAGTCCGTGATCCTGCGCTGGCCTAGGTGGTCCAGTGTGCGTTGGCAGGGCAGAGGGCGAGGGCTAAACTCGTGTGTTTACACCCTCATCCGCTCTCAGGCCCAGGTCCGGACAGATGGTTTCTGTTTTTCCTGGCAGATTTGTGACAGAGCCACAAAAGGCCCCTGCTTTGACGTGAAGCCAAACGGTTAAGGCTGTTGCTGGCAGGGAAAGGAGAAGTGTTCGGGGGAAGAGGCGACGAGGGGGAGGGCCGAGCCCGAAGCCGGGAAGAGGCGAGAAGGAGGAACGAGACGGCAGCGGATTACAATAAACGATCAAGGCCGAACCCGAGCGGTTTTACTTACTGAGGCTAATTCAGCAAGTAAAAACGCGTGATAAATATTTCAGGCGGTATGAGGGAACGGAGAGCACTGGGATGTCGTTTCTGGGCTCTGCTGGATGGCGGTGAGTTGTGTAAACATCCATTAGAGCAGCGTGAAGCGGAGCTCCTCCCGTTTCCTCCTCAGCCTTCACATGGAGGAGGGCAGATTGCTTCCTGATTCATTTCAGGCAGGTTAGGGGGAAGTATTTCTAAACTAAATCAAACCGCGGTTTATTATACATGCGCTTGACCCATGGACCTTGAATTCCTCAACAGCTATAGCAGCCGTGCAGCGTTTCATTTGGCGGGCGCGCTGACTTCCATCACCTTTGAGCTGACTGCTAATGTAGGAGGAACCGTGCTGCGTGCTTACAGAGTCGAGGAGGCAAGAATTCAACTCCGAGGTGATTACAGAAACATTTTAGTGGAGAGACACAGATCAGCCTTTTTAATGGCTTGCACCAATGTCTGGTTCTCTAAAAGCAGACATTGGTTTTTCTGCTAATTCTGGTTTCTGTTGATTCTTAGGACAATGCACAAAAAAGAAAAAGATGTGCAACAAGTTTTCTGAGTTTTGAATTCAACAAAGAGTTCAGTTTTTCCCTTTTTATGCCCTAAACCTTGATTTCTATTAATCTTAAGGAAATAAAGTCAAATAAAAACCATTAAGTTACCTGTATTTAAAGCAAAACACCAAACAAAAAAAATCAGATTTGAAATTTTAGCTGGTGATTGTCAAACAGATTCATTAAGAGAAACTGAAAATGTGTCTGTAACGCCTATGTGAGAAATATTTCGATGCGTCACAGGAGGAAACCAAATAAATGGATCAACACTAATGACTTCTCGACCACTGTTGGCATCAACCAGCAGCATGTACTTTGATGCAATTTTCTTCATTAGAAGAATTTCAGAACCTTATAAAATGTGGTGGCTTTGGGTTAACTTCTGCAAAATTGATTAACTGCTCTCTAAATCGTCTATTTCTTGGCAATAAAGAATGCTTTTTATTTAGAGGCTAATTATCTGTAGAATCAGACACAAACAGCCTTTTGTCATTAAAAAGCCTAAATAAAGCAAAGCGATGAGGTGGAGCATGGAGGAGGATCTCTGCATGTGGAAACCGGTTAGACAGTTTCCAAATGCAGCGCCGCGACGGCCATGCTGCGCAGCGCCTTTCTGTTACGGGGCGACTGGATGAGCTCGGCTTTCACAGGTCAGGGATGCACAGGATGAAGAATCAGCACTCGCGTTTTTTCCTGCTGTAAGCGCTTTTCCCAGTGAAAGCAGAGTGGAAGGCAACAGCAGCCTTTGCACAGGCAGCTCGGTCCGGTGTGTTCTGCTGATAAGCCAGTCTGCAAAAAAAACCCCACACAACACGTAGCCTACCAAAGACTCAATTACACAGCGAGCGTCGTCTATTAATCTGCCTACATTCAGCTGTGCCGAGCTGCCTGCCGCCCTTTTAAAAGATCATCAATATGTGCTGGTCGGGTTTATCTCAGCTGACGGCAATGTTACTACCTAAACACGCTAACCCATTTCCCAAACACCGGTCCTGTTCTCTCATCTGCTGTCAAACTCACCAGGCCGCCGTAATTTTGCAGCAGCTTTAATTAATGTTTTAACCTAAATATTTATAATCACACCTATTCCCCCGAGGTTGGGACTGCTGGGCTAAGGACAAGGCAATTTAATCAATTTGACGTTTGTACAGATCGTACCAGGGCAAACATCTGCTGCGAGGTTGTGTCGAGAGCAGTGCTCTCCTGTTGGCCGTCTTGCAGATGACAGCAGCTGGAGGGGACAGAGCGCCGCTTTTACACACAGAAACAAGAGGGAACGAGAGAGGCTCGGCACGTCACCTTCTGGTTGATCTGAGCGATAAAAATCAGGACGAGGTAAAAAAATAAAAATAAAAAATGTATAAAGATCACAAGCACAGACGAGGTCGTTCATGGCCCTGAAAACCAAGAGCTTTATGCCAACGTTTCTGAATGCTGATAATCCACGCTGAAAGATGTAAAGATGAACTAGCGGATGCTAATTCAATCACCTTCCTGTGCTGTAGGAACCAAAAGTGCTTTTTAGTTGCTTCTAATCTGATTGTGGCTTTACCAGTTGTTGGTTTGCACAGCTTTATGGGTTTTTTTTAAACTTGGTAGGTGGTGACAAAGTAAGAAACACAATTCTTTATCATAAAATGAACAGATTTATTATAGTTTTATGCCCTTTAAAATAAAAATAATTATGTTGGGTTCATAATTTTGCATTTTTGTAAAACCGGAGAGAAAAAAAACAATGGTAAGAGTGATAAAACACGCTGGTTTAAATGACTTTCAGATTTAATATTCAACATCATGTTACTTAAAATATATGTGTGGGTTTGTGGTTTATATCAAATAAATACAAACAAGACACAGCCAACAAAAACTTAAGTTGGAGGACATTTTATTTGGTTCTGCTGCGGATCTTTGTGTTGGAAGCATTTTTTTTTTTAAAGTAGCAAGCTAGCGCTAACTTGCGTCTCTCGGTTTTGATAGGTCTTGTTGATTCAATTTGTGGGGGCGCTAATGCTCATCTCCTGCTGCCACTGGGTGACGCCACGAACAAATGGACTAATCCAAATGTTTGTGTTCCACTCCTGACTTTAGTTTCTTGTAAAGCTTGGACCGCCTTCTCTTGGCTCTGATTTACCTTTGACAACCAAAATCTAAAAAAATAGAGAATAAACAAACAGGCTTGAAAATATTTTCCAACCATTGGCCATCTTCAACGTTGAGTCTTCTTTCCTCAGCAGCACCAACCACACACAGCAGAAGTAATAATACAAAAGAACTAGTTGATAAAAATACAAACATACAGCTTTTGCTCTAAGCTTGTAAACATTTTATGCTACTTCACCGGGTTTATTAGATTATAGTTGCTCTCTGCTCTCTTGCTCATCAGGTTTACGGTCTATAAATAAACATTATAATACACTTATGCGTGTATCAAGTTAATAAATTACTTGTGCTTTCATGCCGTTTAAAATCTCTCAGGACAAAGAAAAACTGAGCACAGTTTCAAGCATGAGATGTTATTGTAATAGTATTTTTGTTCAGTGAAGCGTATTTAACTTTCCAATTTCTGTGAGATGAAAAGAAACCAGTGACTGAGCACTGAAAATTGTTTTATCTGTCATAAAACAGTAAGGTTAAAGATGTGTTTTTGTGTCCTGGAAGACTAAATAATTAATTTATATGTCTTTGTGTGTATGATTTATAGGATGTTGTGTTTTTTTCCCCCCCGCTCTTTAATCTCTGGAAGTTTTGGCCTGTCCATTTCTGTGTTGAGCCGCACTGCAAACAAAGCTAAAGCTGATACAGCTCTGTTTAGCAAATACAGTCTGTTGACCCCTCCTCAATCCCCCCCTCCATCCCCAAACAGCATTTTTCCTGAAAACCTCTCCAGTAAAAAAAAACAAAACTATCAGCCGCAGAGTTTATCTCTAATCTGCCATTTTAGCATGTTTGAGCTGTTCAAACAGTGGACTCAGCGAGCTCGGGCTCCGTGACGTCCTCTCAGGAGTGAAGGAAATGGTGGCAGCACAGCGAGCTGCAGACGGTCAGACGGCACACCCACTTCCCCCCGCTGGGCCTTGCTGTGACTTTATACAAGGCATTCCTCACTGCTAGTCAGGCCTGGTGTGTTTACACAGAGCTGGGCGCTTACCCCTGGCACTGGCTGTTCGAGCTGCGCTGCTTCGGGGGCAGCGCGGCTAATACGAGCAAAGAGCAGCGGCGAGGGGCAGACACTCTGTACCGGACCTCTGTAGCCCTGGATATCTGCCCGAGGGCTTTAAGCTCGGCACTACGCGCCAGGATTTAGAGCGGGAGTGAGCAGGCGTGCGAGACATACTGCTCTATTTATGAAACAAAATACGGGTAAAAACACGAGATCAGGCCAACAGAAATCCATATCATCCCTCTGCAGTGACAGGCAGACATTAAACGCAGCGTTCCTTGAGGAACCGGCGCACAATAACTGGAATCATGTAATGTTTTAAATCCTCCATGTAGCAACCCAGGCATTTTTTTTTCTCGCATCTAAAACGAGCTGTAGCCATTCTTCACGTGTTACGACAGCCGTCCCTTCAAGTGTTTACAGGCCAGTTTATTTTTCGTATGCAGGAGGAAAATTAATCTCTCTCTCTGCTTTGTGGTGGCAGGCAAGAGGTAAGGTCTATTACCTGCCAAGTAAAACTCCCCCTCCAGGTTCGACTGCGTTAATACCGCCTTTATAGCCAATCAGCCAGCCACATATAAAAAAAAAATGAAACTAAAAATAACTGGAATGATTATTAAAGAATAAAAGGATTCAGCTTAAGATTTTTATGCTAGAATAACTAAGTGAAAATATCACCAATATATTTTATGTTGACACAAATCAAACTACTTATTGAGTAATATTACATAAATTACAAGAGATTTTAAAAAGCTAAATAGATTTTGACCAGATACTTACTTAATATTTAAGTGTCTATGGTGCAGAATGTTCTTCCTTTTTGTCGTTTTGGTTTTATAAAGTAACCAAAGTACAACAAGCTGATACTAGCTGGTCAGTTAGGCAGGCTATCTGCTCAGGTAGCAAGCCTGCAATCAGCTGCGCAACTGTAATTTTCTCTTGAAAGAAGCTCCGTCTGTTGGGAGTTTCTCTCCTAGAAATATTTTGAAGCAACAAAATCTTCCTTGTGAACTCCTGAAAAGTTCTAGGACGCCTCTTTCAGCCAACTCGATCAAACTCGTCACTCCAGCATTTCTCATTCAGGACACGGAGTTGCTAATATTCTTCAACGCAAAATTGTTGTTAAAACGAAAACGCCATTCATGACTGGAGCGTTCTTTGCAACACGGTGCTGCCCCTCCTCCACCTGTTGCTGCTCACTGCCAATCAGCTGGCTTAAACACTTGCTACCACAAAAAAACAAAAAAAAACAAATCTGATTGATTGGAAATATTCAATCATATTATGAATATTCATGAATGCGAAGCACAGCTTCTTACTAGAAATTGGTCGATGCCTAAATCAAACGTCAACTTTTCAAAAGGTCTCAATCGGTTTTCAGAAATAAAAAGAAACTGTGACACAGAAGCACCGAGGAGTTCCTGAGTGTGTGGAAGTCTGTGTGTTTGACAGAGAGGTCTGCTGTACCCCCGCCCTGCAGCAGACGAGGAAATGAAGCAGATGAGAAGCATGACAAACAATTTAGGTTTTTTCGCTTTGATGTCTGTGTCAGCATTGTGCCGGCACACTTCCAGCGGGAGCAGCCGCACAAAACAACAAGGTCT
The DNA here is from genome assembly GCA_911649635.1 of Poeciliopsis gracilis. Taxonomy (NCBI): domain Eukaryota; kingdom Metazoa; phylum Chordata; class Actinopteri; order Cyprinodontiformes; family Poeciliidae; genus Poeciliopsis; species Poeciliopsis gracilis. The sequence goes on along the minus strand of CAJVRI010001220.1, from coordinate 13,159,944 downwards.
GCAAGGTTCTCTGATTCGAGGCTTCTCTGAGAGAGTCATCCAGCAGCTAACTCAAAGGTGAGAAGCTTTCTGCTGTAGGGAAACGCAGAACGCTGCTCTAAATTTCTCCTGTAGTCGAGCGGAAACTTTGCATTTTGTTGGCGGCGGGTTGCTTTGCAATCAATATTAAATTTCAGCAAACAGGAGCAAAGTCAGAACAGTGTTTTGCTTTTGTCGCAATTTCCAGTCAATAAAAGTTACCAGCCGTTAATCATTATCTGGGCCGGGATTTGAGCTTTTTTGGGGGCTTTTTTTTTTTTTTTTTGCACTTTGACAGAGGTCACACACAGTTGTTCAGCGACGATTACCACAGTGACGTTTGCGTTCACTCAAACGCAGCGGAGGGAAATATTGCAACAGCAACACCCCGGGCTGCACAGTGCATGCAAATAACACAATTACAGAGTGTGAGAAAGATTAAATAACTGCCTCCACAAATCAAAAGCGCTGGCAGTGACATGGAAAAGGCTCAGCCACAGGATAAAACGACCGCCTCCACTGAGCCTCAAGTGTTCGGAAAGTTAAAAACAAATCTCACTTATTCATGTTTCAGGGGTTTGTTGTTGCCCCCCCCCTTTTATATATATTTTTTTGCAACTTTGACACACCAATAATGTAAAAGGTTACAGTTTACAGCTCACATGCAGGACGATCGGGCTCCGGTGTGCTGCGACTTTACAAGCAGCAATCATGTCTGGTCTTTGAAGCAGATTTTAAATTTTATGTTTCCTGTTCCACGAAGTCTGTTAATGCAGGTCTTAGTAATTACAAAACGAGGCCTGTAGTTGGAGAGCAGCAGTGCTCAAAATATACCCCCGAAGATGTTCCCAAGAACGCGCCTCATTTTCTGTGCATCTGTATTTAAAACGAGCAAACTCCAGGAAAGTACAAGCTGCACAAAACAAAACAAAACAAACAAACAAACAAAAATAAACCCATCTTACCGTTTCTTTGTTGGGCAGCAGCTCTTTTCGGATCCTGAAGAAGTTTTTCCCAAACTGTCTCAGCCCTTTAATAAAGCGCTTCTGCAATTTTTCAGAGGAAGAAAGAAAGAAAGAGAGAGAGAGAGAAAAAAAGACAAGTTAGTATATGTGAAGTCAGCTAAACTGCGGCTGCAAGAAGTTACTGCTGAGTACCACAACAACAAGGAAGGGGGGAAGAAAAAAAAAAGAGAAAAAAAAAAAAAAAGAAAAAGGTTTTTCGTTTCTCTAGTCTGTGGTTGTGGAGGTTTGATGTGTGTTTGAGAAACCTCCGGAGCAAACACAGCCATGTCAGGGCAACAGAACCAGAGAGAGAGAGAGAGAGAGAGAGAGAGAGAGGGAGGAAACGGCTGGCAGAGGCAGGGAGAGACTCCTGACATGAACCTGGTGTGAAAACGCACTTATCCAAAACACTGGCGGATGGAGACGCGTTCACAATGTGCGCGGCTTGTTCCTCTCGAAAGGGAAAGTTCAATGTCGAAACCTGAACTTGGGGGAGTTGAGACACCAAGAACATTTTTAAAGCCTTTCGGATCAACGCAAACAATCAGAAGCGGTTCGTGACATCGCCTCTAATCTGAAATAATAATAATAATAATAATAATAATAATAATAACAACAATAAAAATAAAAGCACGCCGCCTCACTTCACCGAGAGCAGAAACAAAAACAGAAATCCAAACTCCCCAAAGCGCACTCGTTCTCCTTTAAGAGCCAACAGACTGCGAGCCATAAAAAGCGGCGGCCGAAAAAAAAACAACATTCACAAGCAGCGAAGCAGACGACCAACAGATTTACTTTCTTGCTCCAGAGGCGAGCCCCGTTCCTCAGCGATCTCAGCCAAGCGTCTCCGACCAAGTAACTCCGGCAAAAAAAAAAAAAAAAAAAAAAACCTGGGGGGGGGGAAAGTCCGCAGGGGAGCGCCGCACGACCCTGCGCGTCCGGCCGCAGGTAGAAGAAGGGCAAGAGCAAATAAATCAGGGGACAAATCCACAAGGTCTCCCGACTGCACGGCGATTTTTTTTTTTCCTCTCCCCTTAACAAGAAAGAAATAGCTTGTCACTCTGTGCTCCTCCACTACAAAGGGGAAGGCTTTACATGTGATCTTTCTGCAAGAGAGCCGCTGGTTTGCGGCAGCCTGGAAAACCCGGAGTGGATTCCTGGCGGGAGCCGCGCTCCCTTCAGCTCGTTCCTGCCCCCGTCTAAATCAGCAAGGCGCATGATCTTCACCCACCAGAGGAAAACACAGACGACTGTCTGCTAACGGCAAATCAATAAAAGCGCCTCTTTAACGGGAGCCTGCGCCGCTCCTTTAAATGGATTTGCAGCTTAGGGTGAGCATGCACGGAGGTACAACCAGCTGGGGAGCCAGAGAGGGGAGGAAAAGCAGGCAAGGCTTGACACAGTTTGGGAGGAAAAGGCTTCTGGACATGATGTGGAAGGGGAAAAATGAGTGGGAAGTAAAACCAGACACGGAGCCGCTAATGAAGTTCACTTTCCAGCACAGTGAGTTATGTAACCGCAGATTGTTTACATATCCAGCTTTGGTGTGGAACAAAGGCCAAATTTACTGAAGTAAAAACAGCCAGCTGCAAAACACAACTGTTTCCCAGAGGGGGCCGGGGGGAAGGGAAGGGGGTGGGAGGTTGAAAATACAGACGTGCACAGGAGAAGAGCTCTGCGTAACCAGGAGGTGCAAAACACTTGCATTTCAGGTCAGATATTAACACAAACACCGCTCTCAGTTTTAGGGCGTAGCTAAATTACTACTCAGCAAAAAACTACACCAGTCTAAACACTCAAACGCTAAAAGGACTGATTAGAAGCAACATGTGTTCTGCTGACATCTAAAACAAGAAAAAAAAGAGCCGTCACATCAGTCTCTTGGGACATCAGGTCATTTTCATCATCACCCTGATGAGGGAGGACTTGATCAGCCAGTAGATGGAGCAATCTGTAACAGAGCATCTCCAGCCACTTGAAGAGGTCAAAGTGCAGATTACCATTTGGATCCAGACACAACAGAGATCCAGAGGATCAATATTAAAGAATTTGTGATAATAAAGCCTTGAAATATTTAAGCGTTCGCTTTATAAATGAGATCAAAATGGCACAGCATTTTCTGACCACCTTAGAAAGTTTTAGCTACAATTGAGATGGAAAGTAGTTCTTACATTTCCCCCCAACTGCTAATAGACAGACCAATTGAATTCAATAACAACAAAAAAAAAGAAAACAATCAGGCTGACTGAAAACACTGAAAACAAGTTGAAAAGAAACGGGATGAACCGATGGACTGCAAGTAATGATGAATATGTTAGCATACGTTTCATTGCTTATTATTCACCGTGTACTACACTCAGTTTTTTTTAGTGAAGGTAGGAAACTTTCGACCCTATTAGGGCGTTTTATAGTCAATTGTGGCACAACTAAGACTGATGCTGACCAGCTGCCGAGTTCCTCAAAGGACGAAGGACCTGAATTTGGACACACCTGATGTCAACACAAACGCATAAGCTACGACTTGCTAAGACCTAGCCACTACTGATGCTAACGTTAGCATCTGCTTAAAGCTTTCTCCTGGTAATAAAATACGATGCCATTTCACATAACTTAAAAATATGTCTAGAAAGTAACTATCTGTATGTCAAAATATAAAATAGTTGCAGTGATCAAACAGTGTATTGCCTCTGTTGCTGAAAACAACGCAAACATTGACATCTGCTTGAAAGTCTTTGCATCACTAAAGGGTCATTTCGTATTTATTTGGACTGTACTCTAGTTGCTTATGTGCATCTTAAAACCTAAACTGCACATAAAATGACATGCTAAGAACACTATACACGACTAAATGTTAGTCACTAAACACCCTAACAGTGGTATCTATTTTGTCACTTCCTTCCAGTACTTAAATAAAGGGCTTCTGCTTTTATTTAGTCTGGGTTGCAATTCATCATCTCTACTTCACAAACCAAAATACTTCAGACTGTTCAAGCCCTGAGGAAACACTCAGGTTTAGCTAAAAATCTTAACCAGTGATAGCGAGAGTACCTTGACTACTAAACCACTAGCTACTAACCAGGTGAATGTAACACCTGGTTTATAGCTTCTGACAAGCCCAAATGGAAAGAGCTGTGTGAGATATATTTTTAGTAAGCCAAGACTGCAATTGGATCATTTCTATGCCAACATTTAATTTGCTTTGAAAAAATATGAATTACATTTGTCGACACTAAAAACCCTTTTTTTTTCTTCAAAAAACAAGTGGTTCTCCTGCGTTTCTGACATTTGGGCCTTAAAATCAGACAAGAATGAAAAATGCAATATTTGAACTAAGTGAACTGTAACTACAGCGGCAGTTTTATACCAAATTTCCCAAATGAAACAAAACCAGGGTAATAGTACATTGTTTAATATATCAAGTCTAAGAGCTACTTCTGACTCCAGAACCACAGGTTATAAATACCTTTTCTAGCCAACAAAAACTGTGACCATATCTTAAAATGGCTGAAGCAAAAGGTGCATCACAGTAAAACTGTGACTGTAAAAATGTAATTGTTCCAAGGGACCAAATAGTTACAGTTGATGTCCCATAAGAACTTGATTTAGCTTTATTTCTTCAGTACAGGACCAATTCCACGGGGGGCCCTGGCCCCTCTTATCCCCGTCTAGAACCGCCCATGCTGCACTGGGTTATTGTACAAATATAACAAAGCCTTGGAAAAACAGTTGTGACATGTGAAACCTTAACTTGATTTGCAAACACAAAAAGTGTGCGTTGTAAAATTTTTAATAGACATTGCTAAAATCCAATCTTGTTTCATTCTAGTTAATCCGATTTGGTGTTTAGCGAAACATTCAGGTCACGAGTGGAGACGACGAATGCTATTAGATAATATTTTCTTTGCGAGGATTAGACATTTCCATGTCTCTTTCAATACATCTTTACACGAGCCAGTGAAGCTTTTATACTGAAAATCAATTAGACCTGCTCGTGTAGTCTGACCTAATCAGGTCATCTTAATTATGTCCCATAACTGTACTTTTTACCCAGTCGAACCAATCATATCTTAATAGCTGGGCTTCATGTGTGCTTCCCCCCTCTCCCGCCTCCCTTCAGTTTTCTTTTTCTCGCTGGCTCCCTCCCTCCTCTCTACATGTCGGCTCCAGTTTAAGGCTCCATTTCAGCTGCCTAGGCTCACTGCTCTCCAGCCCAGCTAATAAATCATCCGCCAATCTGCTCCCTGAATCGTTCTGCCCCTGCTCCGACTGCTCCAGCCCTTGGTTGCTAGGGAACAAAGGCAGAGGAGGGGCTCCGAGAGACGGAGAAACGAGGGTGGGAGGCGAGGGGGGTTTTCGCTGGGTGGAAGTGCTACCAAATGGCCATCCGCTGTGCAGAAACAACAGGCTTCTCTCTCTGAGCGTGTTCCAGAGAGCTGGCGCTTTTTTACCCTCCCCAAGTTTCCCTTCAGAGCCGAACAGTGCACCATTGTGAGGCTTGAGAGGCGACGTATGAAAGGAGGACGAGAAGCAGGGAAAAAGGGGGGAATATTTCAATGGCCCATTGTGTAAGCGCACGTCCTGCTCGAAGGCCGATTGTTTGGAGTTGTAAAACTGGTTAAGATAATGTAGACGCAGGCACACAGATGGTATCGTGATGACGACAAACAGAGGGCAGGCTCACACATGGAACATAATTCCCACTAAATGTCATTCCCCGAAAACAGTGACGCAGGGCCGTCGGACGAAAAACAAAGCTACATTCACTCAATATGGAGTCATTATACTTGACTTGTTGTTAAAAGATGACCTTTACCAAGCCCGCTGTGCGCAAACCCAAAGGGCTGACACTCAGTAAAAGAGCCAAAAATAAAGAGAGAGAGAAGAAGAAGAAAAAAAAAAAACACGTTCTTCCATCAAGAGTCAAGCTTGTAGTAAGATTAGCCACGGTGCAAAAGGGAGGAAATCACAACATGCTTGACTAGGAATAACCACACTGACAGACACTTTACTACCCACATCCTCTTTGCATAGACACACAAAAAGATCTATGTTTAGATCTGTACAAAGCTGTGCAGATGTTTCGGGAGGCATTGGGCTTTTGGTACGAGTCTAAAAGAAAGATGGCTCTCTGTAGACCCGAGGTCCGTCCAGCAGACCGAGTGTAAACGATTTATATTTACCCCATAACAAATGTGGCAGCGCTCACAACACGACCTTTGGAAAGCAAAGTAACAACCTCTGCTTTTCTCTAGCATGCACTGACACAAAAGGTGACAGGAAATTCCAGTACACACCCATCCTGCCTGCTACTTAGTTACAAAACACTCAAAAAAGAAAAAAAAAACTTTGCTGGCACTGTACTGTGAATGCAAAAGAACACACTGATCTGAGCAGAGATGCCGGACAGGTTTTTTGCTGTGTGCTTTTGCTGCTGAGTGAATGCTCGTTTTCTACCACTGGGGGGCTGCTGGTCCATCCTCTCTGTTTTTTTTTTTGTTTTTTTTGTTTGTTTTGTTTTTTCCTCTTTTTTTTTTTTTTAAATACCCGCCCTCTTCCCTCCACCCCGGCACCTCAGTGCAGTCATCCATCAGCCGTGGACACAGCCGGAGATAAGCCGCGGCACAGTGCAGCTGGCTGAGAAATAGACCTCCCGCCCTGCAGCAGTCATAGATCAGCCTGCGTCTCCGACGTGGTGGCACACAGCGAGACTGCAGCTGCTCGCTTCTGATTGTTTGTATGGCACCTCCTGTTGGCCGACGCAAGGTTAGCACCACTTGGTAACAAGTGCTAGAGACAGCTGCCACAGGTGACGAGCCTCGGGCTCCTGGTTTGCAGGAGCAAAAAGATTCGTTTTTTTTGCAAATGCTTTGGGTCTTGCAGAACGACCCAAAGCATTTTAGTGGGATTTAAGAAGGAGAGAGAGAGTGGGATGAATGTTTTGAAAAAAATAATATAAAGACAAAACTTTTGTATTCAACTTACAGAACTCTGTTCAGCCATAGTTACAGCGGCAAGTGTTTTGGGATGCATTTTTAACCAGGTTAGTACAAAACAGTTCTTGTAAATAATACACAAATATTCAGACAGCATGATGCTGTTACCACCACCAACCTTAAATATGAGGATGCTGTGTTCAGGGCTGAATAAATTGTTACTTTTTTTGTAACACATTCCCTGCTTTGCACATAGGTCAAAAGGTTTCATTTGGTCTCATCTGGACCAGAGCAGCTGGTTGTAGGAAACCTTAAATGATACTTTCATGGTTCTTCTTTCAATAGTTGTTCCTATTCTCACCAAAAGATTAGATGTGGAGGGCATGGCTATTATTGATACTGTAAATGTAAAAAAAACAGCTGTGAAAACCTTTTATGTTTTATACCAATTAAAAAAGTAGGGTGTCTGGGGCAGAACAAAGAACTCTCACACTGGTCACATCTTTATGCATAATTTTAGAGAAAAATCTGCTTTACGTATATATATCTTTCAAAGTGATGTTTGTTGAGGATTTACATTTTTATTTATCACAAAATAAATGTGAGCAGAACTGGATTTCCCACTTTATGTGACGCTTACACTACAATATAGGTTGAGGACAGCTACAAACTGGAACTGAAATGGATGTCATTCCAGTTCTTTTCCTTTTAAAGACTACAAACAAAATCAGAAGTTGTGCAGAGCGACATGGTAACCAGCTGTGGTTCTATGCATAGCGAGCACAGATGAGCAGGGAGAACTTTTGTTTGGAGGTAAAACATCATTTCCTTTTTTGCAACATCGCTGCAAGGATGTAATAGCAACATATAGCCAGAGACGACCTGTTTTGTGTTTCGTTTAATGTGCTCTCTGTTCCTGCTTTGGACTTGTTGGGTTCTGCAGATGAACCCAGACTATAATAAATAGGATGAGGTCTGAGGTAACGTCTTAAAAACAGACGACTGGCTTCACGTCTGACCGTCAGTAGCAGCTTCCATCCAACCACAACAACAGATTACATTGTCTGCTCTTTCACTGTGGCCAAATAAAACGGCACTCTGGTTTTAACGGCCCACTGCAGAAAACGCAACAGGGAGGGTTAGGCTACACAGTTGATGTTTCTGATGAATTATTCATAGTTTTATATGTTACCTATTTTATAATGCATGAGAGTTTTTGTCTGGTGTAATCTACAAGTCGTCGTTGAACCCGCGAAAAGGCAATGTGACGGGTTTCCGGCTCGTCAGAAGGTGCTCCAATAACATCAGAGTAACAAACTGCCGAGGGGGTCGACTGTCTAAAATGTTTCCTTCCCAAGCAGGAGACCAATAAAGTGCTCCTAGTGGAGTTTGTTTCTGCAGAGTGGTCTGAAAAGGACTTTTAAACGAGCTATCTTTATGTGTGCGGTGAGATTAAATACATTAACAGTGAATTCAGAGTTTAATCCTGCAGGTTTAAACGCTACCCTGCAGGAAAGAGAAGCTCGCAGACGTAGGTTCGGAGAAGGAAAAGACGTAGGAAGGGAGGGTGACAAGTGACCCTGCAGACAGGCTGATTCTCTCATTTCAGTGGCCCCGCTGTCACTTTTATTCATATCTGAAACCGTCGGGTTGGGGTGAAGAAGCGCAGGCAGAAATAATTACCCCAGTCCTGGAGGACAGACAGGAGGGGGGATAGGAGCGGAGGAGAGGCAGGGCGAGTGTTGATAAATAAATGAAGAGCAGCAGGGCTTGGCTTCTGTCGGTGCGTCAAGGTTGGGGCTACATTTACACCTGTCCTTCAAGGCTGCGGCGCTGAAAAGGCTCAAGCGGTGATCGGATCACCACGGGCCTCGTCCTCGACGGCTCGGTGTCGAGATACCGCGTCCGCAGGCGGGTGGCGCGCCAACAATAGGCCGAGTGCCTCCAGAAACAGACGCAAACGCATGGGAGCCAAAAATACTCTGGACACACCGACGACTCCTCGGCTGCCCTTACGTAACAGAGCAGGATACGTAAACAGGAATTAATAGACGAGTCCCGACACGCGTGATTCGACGTGTATCCACACAGAAATGGAGCGTCATTATTCCAGTGCGTCTCTGTTTGATCTTTTAGTAGGGGGGAAAAAAAAAAGTTTCCTGGCTTACTTCCACGGAATAATTGACAGAAAGTGGAAAAAAAGTTCACTGCATTCTAAATCCCATCAGGAATTTCTTTTTCTCACAGGCAAATTTGTAAAGATTATTACAGCACCATGATTATCGTAAGAACAGGACAGTGGCTGATCTTCAGACCTTTGCAGTAGGTGGACAAGATCTGTGGTTAAGATTACATCGACCAATCACACAAAATGAAAGAAATCAGGGCCAACCAATCGGTCGACTGATTGGTCTGCGCGTCGCTGTTACATCAGTTTATACATATGACGGAAGACGGATAAGACTTTTAACCTGGTGTTTGTTTTCTTCTCATATTATAAATATAGGCATATCAGCCTTACGTGAATGGCTTGTTCCCCTGTCTTTCCCATGTTGAATAGAGGCTAAGACCTCTTGCTCAGACCACCTTCATGCAGCTTTTAAAACCAGCTGTCAGGTATTACTCATAAGTAACACGCAAAAGAATAGCAGAGGTGATTTAATGTTTTTGGATCATAATCTGATTACGGTCCAACAAAGAGCTTAACTAAAATGTACCAGTCATGTGTGATTGAGACGTATGTACTCATTACCAGTACTTGTGAGCACGCGAGGGAGAACAAAAATGCAACAAGAAAACATCTGAATTCAACAAAAACACACCAAAATGGAAAAGAAGAATAAACTTAAGAGACCGAACCGTCTGAGATCTGCAGTTCGATCAGGCGGTGGTGTTATCTTTAAAAAGCAGTGGGTATACAAACGCGCAGCCCAGTGTGTCAAAACGCATGAAAGCCATAGCCGCAGTGCTCATTCGGTTCGACATGCTGTAATTCAGAGCTTTCATTTCCCTCCTTCCCACCCATGAAGTGGTGTTTGATCAGCCATTTTCTGATTCCAGCCCTCCGGCAGCTGCGGTGAAGCTCACTTCTAAATACAAATGGAGGCTAACATTACCAGCCCCCAATCTTTTCCCTTTCCAGACTTCCGTGCAAAAAGATTTATTTTGTGGGTGATAAACAGGACGCAGCTGCTCTTAAGCTGCGGAGGAGCTGGAAAACTAAAGAGCGATTTTACTGAAGCCGCGCGAGGCCGGGCCAAGAGCTCCGTTACCTCTCAACAGCTCCCTCTAAAGACAAACGCTGCACTGACCCGAAGATACCGTTAGTGGATAGATAAAGAAAACAGCGGCATTCGATGAATCTGCATTAAAATTATATATATATTTTTTTTTAACAAAAACAGCTTCTCTTACCACTTCATCCTCAGACCAGCACTTCTCTATCAGTTTAGGTACCGGCTTCTTCACCAGACGCTGCAGAGCCTTGCCTGCATCGTAGCTGCTCTCATGAAGCTGAACACAAACACACAAAAAAAAACCAAAAGAAGCATACAATTATATCAACAGGGCAACAAAATACACAAAAATAAAGAAAAATACTTTTAGATTTTTACGTTACAATTACTGTTTCAAATAGTGCAAAGGGTGCATTTATGTCTTTTTACTAAATCTGAAAACAATCAGCCTCTTTGAGTTGAAACGTTTTAGAACCAGATGGACATTTTTGCCCTTTACATAACAGGTCAGATTGGATGGAGACTTTCTGCAAACATTTTAAAGTTAGGGAGTCCCTCTAAACTGGTTGGTTTTTGCACCTACACTTTGACTAGGCTATTTTAGCACAAATTATGCCGCTTCACACATAGAACAAAAAGTTCAATTCTGGTTTTATTTGATCAAAACACCATTTGCATCTCCTACATGGCTTGTGGCAAAATGCAAACAGGACTTGACGGCTGTCTTCCTATAGTTGGCTGTGGATCTGTGCAGCTCCTCCAGAGTGACCAGGAGCCTCACAGCTGTTTCTCTAAGTGACCTGGGCGTTTAGATGTCTTGATATTCAGCAGCTCTTTATGGCATGTTCAAAGTTTGCAGAATGTTTTTAAAGCCTAACTTTCTTCCTGACCTGTCTACTGTGTTTTTTTTTTTGTGTCTGTTTATCCACTAATATTCGCCACCAAATCTCAGAACAGCTGGATTCTTACTGAGATTAAAACAAACAGAGGCGTTCTCCTGAGTACATCATTTGCACTGGATTTCAGGAGGATTAGGGGGGAAGGAGAACCAATTACAAATGTACGCAATACTTTATTTGTGAAAAAAAAATTAAAAAGTATGCATCGTGTTTCTTCCACTTCACAAGCATTCGCTACTTTGTTAGTCACGCAAACCCGGCTAATGCATGGTAATTGCAGGGCTCTAAAATGCGTCAAGGTTCCAGGGAACCTGCAGATGGATATTTGAGCTGTAACCAAATCACATGCGAACTTGATATAAGAAAAAAAAAAGAATAATAAAAATATTCCACATCTAGGTGTGACTGGACTTGTCAGTACAAATCCTCCAGCATCAGAGGAAATGCCTGCCAAGACCTGAAAACCAGCCTGGGGATGAGGAGCAACAGTGAAAAGAGGCGATAGCGATGCAGCTTTAAGCACTGTCACATTCAATTGGGTGAAACAGGCAGCGCCGGAGCTCTTCCTCTGAGAACAAACAAACATTACTCATTGGAATTGCAAATAGAGCAGAAGGTCAAGAGACGGTGACCTGTTCGCTATGCTAATTTTCTAGTTTATAGACTCGGCATATAAATCCCCTGTTTATGATGATTCTAATCTCTTTGTTGTGCTTGATTCCCCTGCATTCATTGTCAATGTGACGGACAAATCTCTCATTATGCGCAATGTATTGTGTAGGTTCTGAGGTTGGGTTCGCAGAAAGGAAAACGGGGCGCGTGTCCGCTGTCTCGGAGGCCTCATCGCTGCACAGATACGACTGCAAAAATACTTCCAGCAACTAAGGGGTTTTTATTGTGCGACCATTTAGCGCTGCCGCTTGACGACTTACAGTGTTAAGTGCGTTTAAGGTAGTGTCATCTCGAGAGGCGGCCAGGCAGCCATCTTCTGTCGATCCTCCGTCACACATCCCTGCAAAGGCAGCCATGCTCCTGCAGACAAGCAAACGATATATAGTTTTAACATTAAAAAAGCAAAATAATAATAATAATAATAAAAAATAAATTAGACTGAGTAAAAAATATATATAATTCTTTAACATGTCTGGCCTTCAACCTTGAATTTCACTCTTCTTATAATGCAAAGCAAATAAATATTGATTGTGACCAATCCACACAGACCGAAAATGAACAACCAAATAAATGCACCGCCTGTGTTCAATTAGAAAACTGTTAACTTTTTGCAGGTCTTTAGCTTTAAAATCATTTTGTTCAGATTTTAGGCCAATAAAATAGTTACAAAAAAAGGTTTTTACAAACAGAATGATTTTTCCACAACATAATTGACACGTAGAGCTAGGAAGGCACAACATATTGGTACTAATCACCCGATATTAGTCATTTTTCAACATTTCAGTATTGGCCCGATGAGTAAAACTAGGCCGGCATAAACAGCCCCTGGTTATTTTAATTTTATTGCCATTTGTTTCTGGAGGTTGGTCATGTGATATTTGCTTGGTCTTGTGACAGTGATGCAGCAAAGGATTGTGGGGAAGTGCGTGGTCATTTGTTTTCAAGGCGCTGAAATGGTAATATAGTATCGGTAAATATCGGTATTAATATCAGATTGCGATATCAATGCAATATGTGCATCCCTACAGACAGATATATATATATATATGTGTGAGTTCATAACTGGTAATTATATAAGCTATTAGTAGAGGACATTCCATGCATGGTGATAGCACAAGATGCCTCAAAATAGTCTGAAAGCAATGATATTACAGGTAATGTTGGTTCATAATAATCTGATATCTGATTATCTGATATAGATGCTGAATTTTAGGAAGAGCGGAGATTAAATCATAAAGATAAGAAGGAAGTGTCATAAATGCCTGTTTTACTACAATCATCGTGATGATTCCCTAATACTGCGAAGACTTGATGAACCGAATAAAAAATTTTAAGTAGTAAAGTGACATCTTCACAGCTTTGCCTTGATGGTGGCAGACTGAATATACTGCAGTTCAACACCAGAAACATGTGAAGCTACATCACCCCCACGATGACGTACTAATGAACTCCAACATCGATGAGTAGCATTACAATGTCAATTATGAACTGTAACAAATCACAGATGTTGTACTTTCATGGACATTTAAGTCAGGCAGGCATGTTTAGACATAAAATTATGCAAATGCTCTCAGATGTCAGCTTTGCGATAGCAGGATGACGTGGAACGACACTTTTAATCCATCTTAAAACCCCGCAGCGGATGTCTTTAGTGAGCTAGACGTAGAAGCTTAGATGCTCCAGACTTGTGCAGTAGAATGGATTTCTGTTCTGCGGGCTCACCTTGCAGCTCTGAGGTACATAAGAAGGTCACAGTCGTTGACCCCTGGCATCCAGACCAGCTCCTCATTCTCGGTCACGGCCTGGCCACCAGGGGAGGGGAAAGGCTGCAGCTCTGGGAGCTTGGCCTAATTAGGTCCACAGAGAAGGAGAGAGACAGATGGTATCACACTGCAAATAGCACACACAGGCTTGAAAAAGAAAAAAAAAAAAAAAATGAAATATCAGCTTACAACCCCTTGTCATCAACTTTTCACTTTGAGCCTGAGTGGTGGCAGTGGGGACAAGTTACAGTCACAACGATTCAACGTCACAACAGAGAAAGTCATTACCGAAAGACGACAACTCTGAACTTTTGTTGTTTAAACAAAGATGTGAGTTTGCATAAATCCTCCAAATGAGCCAGTGGTGTTAAAAACTTGCTGATATTTCAAAATCAGCAACACTTTTTTGATTTTTTTTTTTTTTTACATGAAAACACTGGAAAGGTGTGTCAATCTGTTTTAAGGCAGCTGACTTGAAGTGAGCAGCAACAAGTGGGGGTCACACAGAAATGCTCCTTAGGGCCAGAAAATCTGCAGCAACAAATTAAAAGGACTTTACATCATAGCAACGATACAATAGAGAGTTTGATATACCTTGATACTCATAACTGGCCCAGGCATGAATTCAATATTTTACTGTGTGATGTTTACAAATGCTGAAAGAGGTGAAATAAAGAAGGTTTCACAGCACTAGGAGATACCTGCACATTTAATTAATGAAACTAAATTAGAAAAATACTATGGTCGGAAAAAAAATGAATGTTTTTCCACCCATTACCTAAAAATTATACAATAACTATTATGGGAGGCTTATATTTATAAAATTAGGGTCTCATGGATACATTGAGACGCCACTTTCCAGAGCTCTCAGTCCTTTACTGTCATTTCATAATCTAAAAAATTAAGGTTGCCTTAAAAGAAAGGCAGGAGGGATTAAATGGTAAAGAAATAAGGAAGTAAGGAAGGAAACAGGAGAGGAAAGGACATCAAAGAGAAGGAAAGAGGACACAAAAAAAGTAAGAATACAAGAAAGCGAGGAGAGATGGAGAAAAAGAAGCAAGAGCACATGAAAAAAAGGGAGAGCAGAAAAAAGAAAAACAACCACACATACGTCACATTCAGCTTGGATCTGAATTTTCCACATGAATGATAAGAGTGATCTACTCTCCGTGTGATAGCTGTGCAGTGACTGGCAGCATCTCATTTCCATGCTGATGTGTGCTGCGCAACGACTTACCTGGTGACTCGGTCCCACTCGGATTTCCCCCTGTGTGCTGTTCAGTCGCCTGGGAAGAGACAAGCGGAGGAGATCGAAGCTAAATATTTATCCACTGACATTTATGTCACGTAAAAAGTTTAGCTAATTACGTAATGCTGGCACAACCCAACAAAAATACAAAAACACCAAAACTGAGGTAGAAATTACAAATACCTAAAGCTAAAGTGGAGGATAAAAAGTGGCAAAAGGAATTCATGACAAGGAGGAAGATTACAACAAACGAGATAAAGAGAAGTGTGTCAAAAGTGCAACAAGTACGCAGTGTTTTATTCTGAGGAGCAAACACAGATTTCAGGAGAATATTCTCGACTCTGCTGCTCAGGGAAAATGTGCAGGCCTCGTATTATGGATGCAGCAATAAAAAAAAAAAAAGCAGGAGGAGGGGGGGAGGATGTGGAGTAGCTGGCTGTGGATGTGCAGAGCGAGGAGCCTCTGGAAGCGGCTGCCGGTACAAACGCTGGTAGCCATAGAAACTGCTGTTTAATAATAGTGTTCGGATTCTCCAGCTGCAGTGGATTAAAGAAAATGACAAGATGTTCCTTTTGAAAAGCCTTCCCCCCCCCCTGTTGCCAAGGCAACGGCTCTGATTTTCATACAAGCGAATGCGAGGCGGCCCAGAATCTGTCAGCGTGATTTGCACCCGGAGAAGCTTGCACTCCATCACCCGGACCTGGAGGAAACTCAAGAGGCCGAAACCCTCTGGTTCTCTTTACGATCCTCGCATCCACACAAAACCCTGTGGTACTCGGGCTCGCTCCCCCCCCCCTTCCCGACACGTCTCCTCCTACACAGTTTCTGTGTCAGGACCGGGTGATTAAAGGTGTAACGTGAGCTACGGCTGACAGGAGTGCTGGCACAGACGTAGATACGAGCGCAGCACAAAAAAAAATAAAAACACAAATACGTCGAGCTGCGGTGATTGACCCTCAGGTCCGCCGCTGCAGAGAATGTTGCAATGATCCGTTTTATTTTACAAGAAACATTAGCAGCAGTTATAAAAAAAAACAAAACAAATATAATGCAATTAAATAAGCATTAAGAAAAAGGACGAACATTGCAGATAAAACTACTTTAAGTGCACCGATTATTCGGCATGAGATCGTTAACCTCGGTCGCCTCCAAACGCTGATCAATTGGTCAAAACAAATCATTTCATTTTCCTATTTATGAAATCCATTAAGTAGTTAAAAAAAAAAAACCCTCTTCTTCCTCCACCTTTTTTTCCTCTATAAAACACACCAACCTGCAGGAAGTACTTCAATTTTTAGTGAAACTTCGATAAAGGATAAGCGCATGTGCTTTGATGCGAAAATTGGGCTAATATGTTCCATGTTTTGTAAGATTCAAAACTGTGAACTGTACTGACCTTTGAAAAAGAACAA
Source organism: Poeciliopsis gracilis (assembly GCA_911649635.1). Taxonomy (NCBI): domain Eukaryota; kingdom Metazoa; phylum Chordata; class Actinopteri; order Cyprinodontiformes; family Poeciliidae; genus Poeciliopsis; species Poeciliopsis gracilis. The sequence continues at coordinate 13,143,758 of CAJVRI010001220.1, read as the reverse complement.
AAACATCTGAATTGGTCAGCATCAGAATCTGTTGATCCCCACTTCAAGAAAATCAAAAATAGGTATCAGAATGAAAAGCCTGTTGGTGCATCTCTCTATTTTCAAACATTCAGCGCTAATGACGTAGAAAACCATCAGAGAAACACTAATCAGGTTTTATTCTGGCTGACAGATGTTTTTGGATTTTCTGTGAATTAATGACCCTCCAAATCACAGTCAGAATATTTTTTAACTCTCACTACTTTGAAAGAAAAATGGCGTTTTTTTTTTTTAACCTTATTTCTTGTATGCAGTCATCAGGCTTTTCTTGGACTATCCCACATATTGTGTTTCTTTGACGTCTGACCTAATCATTTTGACTTCTGTCATTTTTAGGGACTATAACACACAAAATAGAAAACTGCAACTCATTTCTTTATTTTCTGAATCCGTCAGAAAATAAAGAAATGACAAAATTACAGTATTTAACAGGTTAGGTCCAAAAAAGGATAAAATTGGACGATTCCCATCTGAATATTATAAAACGCGGTTGGTGCGGATAAATGTGAAACCCGTTTCCTTGGACTTATTTAAGGGAAAAATGTATACAAGCATTAAATTATATCTATTTGGGGTTTGCAGAGGCAAAATATAAACTGAGCATACTCTAGACTAATACGGCCTGTGTTCTTGACAACCAAAGTTGTGCAAATGTGTTTCTGACGATGTGCAGTTGGTCAGGTCAACAGTACGTTTGGCAGGAAGTTGTAAGGATGACAGACGAGGACCTATGCTCCAGGACAAAAACAATATGTCTGAGGAAAACCATGCTTTGATGCTGCAGACTGCAGCAGTAAGATCTGAGGAGTTTTCTTAAAGATAGAGATGCTATCCTCATTATTTATTTGATCAGCAGGTCAGATACAAAACAAATCCTCTCCCAATCCTTTTGATGCACTGAAAGCAACAATTTTCAGCCAATCATATAAAGGTGAGGGACATAAGCTATGGAATTTAATGGAGATGTTTAAATTGGATTTTATGCTGCGTTCAAGTCAAATACATCTATCCAGAATGCAGCACATTTTCCTCTTTGATGCATTAAAATGCAAAAATTTGAAACGTGATCTGTGCATCTCTAAACTGTAAAATAAGCAGTTTGATTAATGTAATACAACTAGTACTTTGTAAATTAACAAGACACACACACACACATATATATATATATATATATATATATATATATATATATATATATATATATATATATATATATATATATGTAGGGAAAGTTGTTGATGATTTTCTGCACCAACTAATGGTGTTTATGTACGTTTCACCGCAATAATCCCCTAAAAACCTGTTGCCGAGTACAACAAACAATGTTAAACCTGTCCCTTTATTCCCCACAAGTTCAGCTTAAAGTCAGCATTAGCACACAATCTTGTCAAGAAATTAAAGGCTTATTTAAAAAACCCAAACAACGTGACAGTCAGGGCAACCGAGCGTGTGTGTAATCAAGGAAAAACCCCTCCCACTCCATCAATTTCAGCCAATCAGAGCGCCAGACTTGTGGCACACTGACATAATTGCGGTCCAGCTAAGACAGACCAACTTCAAGGTATTAGTATTAGTAAGCAGAGTCGGCTGAGTTTTCGCTGCTCCTCGGCGGCGCTTGAACGCGCCATATCAGCCGGGTAGTAAACAAGGAGCTGCAAAATGGAGCCCGTCTCATTCCGTTGCAACAACCCAGCTGGGAGCGCATTTATCGGCTTGTTCTGTCGAGGCGAGCCCCCGCTACCAGCACCACCGCGCATTCGTCGGGACGACGCTGGACGTGGGTAGGAGGTGCAGCGGTGCATTTTCTCCGCCACCGGCAGCGCAGACGGAACGCAGAGCGGCGGTGACACTCTTTTTCTCTTCTCCCCGACACAAACGCGCGATGACAGCGACGCGGGCGGCGCGCGCAAACAGCCCGGCTCCGAACCGGAGAGCCCCCGTGAAAATATGACGCGCCGACCCCTGACGCTGCAGCTGTTACCCCGGCGGAGCGGAGCGGAGAAGAGGAGCGCAGACCTACCTCCGGGGGCTGAACAGGTCGTCCATTTCTGACATGGAGCCCCGAGGCTGGGTGGTGACACGGTGTGTGTGTGTGCGCGCGCGCCGCTCGCCGGATTGAACTGCCCCCCTTCTCACACCTATTCCGAGGCTCTCAAAATGGAGAAGCACGCATTCGCCTGCCTGCCACGGAGAGGTGCTCACTGAGCTTGTGCTGTGACCTCAGCCTGCACGCACAGCGTCAAGAGCTCCACTCGCTCCTCCGTGGGCTCTACTGAGCATGTGCCGCGACCTCTCACACACACACACACACACACACACACACACACACACACACACACACACACACACACACACACACACACGGAGCCACATGCGGGATGTGGGATTCATCTATGCGCCGTGATCATGCTGCAGACACCGCGCTCTGAATACCCAACGAGGAGAGGAGGGAGGAAGGATGATGATGATGAGGAGGAGGAGGAGGAGGGAGGAGGGGGGAGGGCATGGAGGGGGGTTCTTTACAGTCACAGGCAACCCGGTGGCAATAACAAGGACTGCTGTCAATGCAACATGAAAGATGCTCCCCCCACCACCAGCAGCAGCACCAGCAGCAGCAGCAGACAGCTGCCAGTGGTTCTCCCATTGTGCACAAATACACGTAATCTAAAATGAATTCCTTTACAGCCACATGACTTCTTCATTGCTGTCTGAGTGGATACTGTATGGACACAACTATTAAGCCTCTAACTGCAGCATCTTAACATTGACTGTTCCAAAACACAGCTGTATATATATATATATATATATATATATATATATATATGCGTATATAAATGCATATATATATATGCTAGCAACATTTTTATGAGTTGCACGAGTCAATAAAATAATGTTTGCATGAAGAACATTTCCAATGATTACATTAGTTAAAGTCCAAACAGGGTTTTGAGCAACTCATGAGCTGAATTGATCATAACATCGTTTTCACAAGTTTGCCAAACAGACAACTACATCCACAATGGCCACGTTCTCACTAAAACTAGACAAATGGTTAAAGTCTCTATCCACTTGTTTCCTGTAGCTCAAAGAGTAGACTTTAAAATCCTTTTTGCTACTTCATAAATCACCTAAACAAACTAACGTTTGCACCAAAAACACATTAAGAAACTGTTTTTGTACCATTCCAGACCTTCTGGTTCAGGTTCTGCGTCTGCTCTGCATCTCCAGAACCAAACATGGAGAAGCAGCATCTGCAATAATCTGGAACAAACTTCCGAACAAACTGGGCAGCCGAAATTATCGTTAAATCTTGGATGAAAACCCACATGTTATGAGTTTCCTTCAGTCAATAAACAAGTAGAACATCACTAATTGTAATCTGTCTTTCCACTTTACGTTGCCACTCCAATGTAATGTTTTTGTTTTATGTTTTTAAATCAAGTAAAGAACTTTGAACGCCCTGTTGCTGAATTGGACTTTACCAATACACTTGCCTGGCCTTCAAATTACACAAACGTCAAACCAGGGAGAGAGAGAACTATAAAACATGCAGGATGCCGGCCCTCGAGGACCGACTTTGGCCACCGCTGAATTAATGCATTAGGCGTTTGGGTTCACCACACCAACTGGAGACGCTCTGCTGAATAAGCTGGACCATAAGATGGTGTACTACCTTAAAGTATGCTAAATCTTATGTCTGCAGTGACCTGCTCCATACCACTTGGTGGAAATACAGTCTACTTGTTCGTTCTTCAGGTCAAACACTTCTCATCTCTTGACGTCAATCTCAGAAAAGTTTGCGTCGCTGCTCAACTTTAGCCGTGAGACATATGAGCAGTTTCTTCCACATTCAGCCCTTTTCAAGCCACCCACAAGCATCTCAAACAGATCGAGATTTAAGGGCTTTGATTCACCTCGGGACTTTCCGTGTCATAATTCTCCGCCAGTCTCTCGGCAGATTTACTGGTACGTTTTGGGTCACTGTCACGTTGAAGGGTCCAGTTCCAGTTCAACTTCCAATTTATTTACAGATGGTCTCAGATTTTCCTCGCGCACCATCTGATACACATCGGCTGCGAAGTCAAAAGAGAGCAGCACACGTAGCAAAAGCCTGGATTTTACCACCCATGTCTGAAAAGGTCGGGCTGCTATTCAAACCACTCGGTAAATTTGATCTGCAGCTAGACACCACATGTTTGGCAACAAGGCTGCATAATATATTAAGAGTATTGTGCCATGGAAAATATCTGTTCCACGACTAATTACTTTTTATGATTCACCGAAATGTTTCCGTTCAATCGAATTCTTAATATCAGACAAAGATAATTACTGCAGATGATTTTTTTTTTTGCCCACTCTTGAATTGTCACGCAGGAGGATTTTCGAGCCCCAAACGCCGTGCTACAAGTCCAGGCTTTGACTAGACCTCTCCAAACCTTTTTGGGGGTTTTTAAAAGAGATGGATTTGCTGGTGTGGTTTGGATTATTGTCCTGCTGCATAAACCAACTGCGCCTGAGTTTAATGTCACACGCTGAGGGTCAATCGTTCTCTTTCAATGTTTTTTTTTCAGGGCCCAAAGCAGCCATCGCTGTAAAGATTACATTTCATAAGTGTTTATTTTACACCAAATATTTCTCTTTTTTCCTCATCACACCACAGATTATATTCCAAAACGTCTTGGGAATCACCCACATGTTTTTTTTTCCCCATTTATTTTTCTTTTTGGCAAATGTGAAATGGTCCTTTTATCCAATGTTTTTTTTTTTTTTTTACATAAATCTCTCCTATGGAGGCAGATTTTTACCAGGTTGCTTTATGACATCCTGGATGAATTGCTGAAGAGCTTTCAGAGTAATTTTGGGAGACTGAACTTGAATTCAACATCAAATGAGCTCCTTTTTCCAGTCCCAGCAAGCAGCAGGCAGCATGTTGGAAGTAGTTAAACTAATTTCTATATTTAAACAATATGACCCCACTTTAACTAAAGAGAGAAGATAAATCAGAGGAAAATAAAATCCCCCAAAAAATCTGTGTTCTCACCGCACGAAACTTGACGTGGGGAACGAATATGCAAAAAAAACCCCCAAAAAACAAAGATCCCAACAACAAAACAAAAATCCATCAGCATTTTCTCTATTTGCACATTTTTTCTTTCTTTTTTCTTTTTGTATTTTCTTGCTGTAATGGAACACAATGTGCTTTAAAAACAAGAAAAAGATTGGTGATTAAAACCTGGTGCATAATTTAACTAATCTAATCAATGCCAAAACAATTTAGAAGCCACGGGGGTTTCCCCAGATCATTTCCCATAATTACACTGCATGAGGATCAGTCTTTGTTTACTGATAAGATTATCAACGTAATGAGCAGAGGGTATCGCCGGAGTATGTAACCACAGACGAATAAGGCAGACGGATGTGAAATAAAAATGACTTTTAATGCCCTGGATGTGTTGGAGGATTAGCAGCAGAATTTGTCCAATAGTACACAAACCTGCTTTTTAATTAAATACTGGAAATATCAGCAACTCTGCTTTCATTTTAGCATACAGGAAGTTGTTTACACAAATGGAAAACTAAAGACGTAGTTTAGTAGAAGCCTCAATGCTGAAAAAGATATTTAAAACATAATTTCTGAAATTAGATTTTTATGCTAATTAAACTAAATCTCATTGTTCTTGATTTACTTTCCCTTGTCAATGTCTTTTCAAGTTTCATTTTTTTTTTTTTACCATTTTAGTTTAAAAATAGCATAAAATACCTCAGTTGGGCAAGAAGAACCACTGCATAACTGCATATGAGAAAATTATTTGTGACAATGTAAAAATAAACTCATTATTTTACATTTATTCCTTGTTTTGGCATTTATTTTAAGAAGACACATAAAACAGTTAAAAGGAAAACTTTCAGCTTATGTTGTCCTGATTTATTTGTTGGGTTTTTTTTTTATTTTATTTTTTTTTAAGAGAAGAGTAAAATCTACCCAGTGCCTTTCAAAGTCCTTATACCTCTTAAAACGTTTTCCCACATTTTGTCACATCGTTACCACAAACGTCAGCATGGAATTAAACCAACACAAAGCGGCGCATACATCTAAAGTGGAAAGAAAAGCACAAGTGGTATTTAAATGTTACACAAATAAAGAAATGATTTTTTTTTTTTAAAAAGCGCTCCCTGCACATCTGGAGTCTTAAAGTCTTGTTCATTCCTCTTTGCAAAAATAACCCAAACTTAGTCAGTATAGACACAGAGCGACTTTTCCAGTTCAGCCACACATTTTCAAATGGATTTAGGTCTGAGCTTTGAGTGGCTCAATCTAACAAGAACGTGCTTTGATCCGCAGCGTTCTGTTCCAGTTATGGATCTATTTTTATTGTACTCGCCCGAGGGTGAAAGTCTGCCTCAGTCTAAAGTCTTTTGTGGCCTCTAAGAGGTTTTTCTTCCAGGACCGCCGTGTAATTTAGCTACATCAATCTTCACTAAAACTCAGCGGCTTCTCTGTCCCGTCTGAAGAAAAAGCATCCCGCACAGCATGATGCAGCCACCGCCATACGTCACTGTGAAAACAGCGTGCTCAGAAAAAGGTGCAGTGTCGGGTTACGGTCGCATGTTTTTACAGTTCTGAACCAGGACACGTTTTCCCTGCAAACGGGACCTTATATGATTTTCTTTTTGCCACTTTTAAAAATTGATCGGATTTGTCAAAATCCTCCAGTGACAATTTCATAACGTCACACGCTACTTTTTGTCCATCTGTTAAGCAAAATCTCATTAAAGAGACGGAAAGTAAGCTTGGAGTTATAACATGACAGCATTTGAAACGGCTCCAGGGGCTTTTCAAGGCACTGGATGAGGAATGCGTTCTGGCTCATCAGTCAGGGTGAACAGACAGCACCGGCAGCAGCTCACCTGGTCTCTGGGTTGTATCCAAGGATGTAGAAAAAGGAGTCGATCCGGGCTTTGAACTCCCGGGCAGCAAAAATGTCAGAGAAATGGGAAATGTTGCATTTCCCCCTGCAGGACAGAAGACAGACTCTTAAGACACAAACAATGACATGACAACAAGCCTGAGCAAAGAAATCTGGAATTAAAAGTTTTTTTTGGGTGTTTATTTATTTGAGGGGACAATTTTAAAAAAATCCAGGTTTCTATTGTCAGTTAGCGACTGCTGACTTGTGATGAGGCATCAGGCTGCGCGCTGAAGCCGTAAACATCAGCTCAACATGTCTGCTTTGACTCGGCGCCTGCTGTTGAGGTGTTGGAGACAGACGCCACAGAGATCTGGAGAGATTTTCAACCTGCCTGCGCGTCCCCCCTCTCCCACCCTCCCAATCTTCCACGACGAGCAGGAGGAGCAGGAGGGGGGGGAGAGGCTCTGACCACATCTTGATACCATTTCCCGTTTCCAGCACCCTGGTGTCTGACTCTATCAAAATAACAGACATCACACGCATGCGGGGCTCTGCTGCCAAGCACAGAAACAGCATCTTCCTCTCCCTGAAAAGATTAAAGGGCGCTAAGGCGAGCCGACTTCGGAGAGCTGCGGCATTACAGCATCCCGCTGGAATTCCCTCCCGTTTATCTAAAGCCTGGAGAATAAGTCAAAATCAAAGGGAGCTCTGTGTAGGAGAGGTTGCAGCTAATTTTCCCTGAAATCAGTGGTTTCTGGAAGACATGGCTTTACTGCTCACACATGGTTCTGGTTGGAGAGGAAAAGGGGGGGAAGCGGGTACAGGAAAGGAGGGGTTAAGGGACGGAGGCGGGGGCAAGGAGTGTTTTTTGTTTTGTTGTTATTGTTGTTTTTGTTTTTATTTTACTGCGCCTGCACGCGTTGCTGCTGACGTTAAGGAGAGACGCCGCAGACAGGTCTCTCTGCGAGTTTGATGCTGAGGCACATTAAAAGGAGGAGTTATTGTGTCTATCTTTACACATCTTGTGAATTTAATAACCCTTTACGTGGTAATTACATGGATTTTACCTGCTCAGTGTTGCAAACCAGCAGCAGCAGCGTCATTTTACTGCATGCAAAATAGAAACCTGGGTATTTATTGCAGGACTGTGAACTGGAGAGGGTAAGGTATTTTATATGCTGATTGTTCTCATCTTAAAATACAACTAATACAGTTTAGCTCTTTTCATAAAGTGTTTTTGATGCAAGTAGTTTTTCTCCCAAGATTACAATATATGTGTGTGAAAATCTACCAAATGTTTAAGAATCACAGTATATTGACAAAAGGAAGGAAAGCATGTCAACCTAATGGACACCAGAGGGCGCCATTAAAAAGTGCCTCAAATGTTTCTGGGAAACTGGCACAAGACAAAACAAGGGAGCTAAATTATCCAGCATTTAAGATTATACATTTAGAGTATCCCACATCTGTTATTTGAAAGTCAGGCAGACGGCTGAGATTAAACGCATCTCATGCAGTTTAAAACAAATCCAGAGAGCTGTGATTACAAAGCACTGCACTGTTTTGTACCTGAGAGCAGCAGCATGATATGTGTCCACGTAGTCAGAGATGAAGAGCTCTCGACTCCTGACCACCGGGTCTGTGATGACCAGCTCGCGACCAGAATCTGCAGGAAGGGAGACATGAATGAGCCCCACGGCACGTTTTATCTTCTGTAAGCCCGTCGTTTCACCACAAAGAAGCAACAAACACCGACTGCTTCCATCTCTTGCGTCTCATTCATGAGGTCACGAGCACAGGTTTCATGTAAGTAGCTCCGCATTTCACCGCCTCGACGGAGTCGACCTTCACGCTCGCAGAAGGTGACCTCGGTGCAAGTCGACGCAGAGCCGGTCGAGAGCCGTGGCTTGCTGGGGCCACCCCGCTCGGGCCTTGTGACCACAACTCTGAAAATCCAGTGTTCCTGGCTGCAGGGACAGACTGATAACAGCAGCATGCTGAGCTGAAGCAACAGCAGAGATGCAGCTTCCAGGCTTTTTAACGGTTGATGTTGATTTCAGGTTTTCTTTAAGCTCTGATTCTTAGTAGAGCTCTTATTTTCTTTCTAAGGACTAACTGCTGATAGTCCTTTGATAGTCACACTTTTTTATTCTGTTTTGATTAATGGTTATAATCCAGTTTGTTGCAATTTTAAGTTAATATACATTTTTACTGCTTTATTGTGTATGACCGCTTCACCAAGTTTTAACATTTTTTTCTGGCTTAAGAATATTTTATTTTAGAATTTTCTGTTTTTTTGCATTTTGTTCCTTTGTTTTTAACTTCTACAAAACATGTTGGCTTACATTTGAAGATGAAAACATCTCTATGAATAAAATCTAACCAAATCATTAAAACGTCCATCCGTAACAAAAAATATATTACAGTGACTTGCAATATATTATCATTTTGGGGCAACGAGAATAAAACGGGAATGGTTTACGGTTACAGCTAATAATGCTCAACTTAGTTGTGATCTTTAAACACCGTCTAGCAATGTAAATGTGTTGTTAAGGTTTATGAACATATCCATGTTTCCTTTCAGTCCTCAGATTTGATATCGAGCAGCAAACTGTCCTTGACGCGGTCCGTGTTCCTGTGGATGTGCATGTGTGAGAGCACGATGAGTCCTCTGGCGCTGACGGTGTCGAGAGTGCGTGTGCTCAAGGGCCACATGACACCGCGGGTTATTAACACTTGACAGTGCCGCTGTCTGGCCTGAGGGAGTGTTACCCGGGGAACAGCACGGATCCACGGCATCGGCTTGGCTGCCTGGGATAGTGTCATCTGGTTTCTGTTTGAGATGCAATTCACAGCCAGCTCTCATATCACCCAACAGACCGGGAGGGTGAGTGGGGGGACACAGACAAGCATGTGTGTGTGAGGCCGGCGATGCACGCACGGAGATAAGGGTATCTATTTTTGCGCGTGGTGCGGATGTGTCGGAGAGCCCTGCGACCCGCTCTCACCGTTCTCATTGTTGCGATCCTGCACCAGGTGCTGGTACACGGAGTCGGGCACCTCCGACTGGCGGTAGTACCATTTCACATTCATCAGCAGATGGTCCCGTTTACTCTGAAACACACACAGCGAGAGAGAGAGAGAGAGAGAGGGGGAGTGAGCAGGAGACACGGAAAGCTTCCACAGCAAGATAAACAGACATCATTTTGTTTGATTACAACGTCACAGGCTGGCCTCTTTGGCAAGCGGCGACTCTGTGCAGATGCATTGTTCATGACTAATGCAGAGACGCCAAGAAGCCTGCAGAGACACAGAGTCAATTAAAAAGGGATTGCGGGGCATTTAGAGATTTAATTAGGTAAACAGTGGCGGAGGGAGGAAAAGAGCGGATCACTAAATTTTCACCTGATGATGAAAAAATTATTTTTTTAACCATCTTTTGAGCTGATTTTTATCACCTACGCTTACTATAGTCTCCACTTCATCTTCTTATTGCTGCCACCAACTGGGCATTTCATTAAGTGCAAGTCAGAAAGTTACTGTAATCTATTATTTGTCCAGCAAGTGGCAGCACTAAGGCAATAAAGAGCCTCTTCAAGCCAAAGGGAATAAAAAAAAAAAATAAAAAAATAGACATGGTGAAGGAAAGAGAAGGGAGGGGGGGGAAGAGTTTGCACAGAAATCATAAAATCCGAGGCCCATGCTGAGGTGAAGGATGAAAAGGGCAAAACACTGTTTTCATTTCATGAAATGAAACATTTATGGTGCCTTCGTATTAAGCCTAAAAGAGCGTCACAGTTGCTTAAGAGAGCACCAGGAGAGGCTGCTCTCGACTGGGTGCAGGAATGCGACACAGTCCTATTGGCCCGAGCCGTCTTTATTACAGATTCGACTGCGCCGCGTCGAGCAGACGCACCGAGGCACCTGCACTACCTGCACTACCTGCAGACAGAGGAGGGGAAAAAAATATGCAGCGGGGTAAAAGGTTACGGTAATCAAAGCCAGATGCTTAACATCCGCCCTCTCCACGTTCCGAGTATGTGAGTGTGAGGTCAGAGCAAAGATATTTAAAGCCTACATTGTTATGCTCGGTCACCGAGGGAGGAGATGGAGAGCACACGCAGCCAAGCAAATCATCGCCTCCCTGAAACCTCAAGCCCACCTCTGCTTTATCCATACTCCTCCTTTACTTCTCACTACAACCTCCAACACATCTTCATTTTATTTCCCCCCTGCTTTTCTCCCACTCTCTGCGGCTCTCGAGCGGGGCGGGGAGCGAAGAAGTGAGCCTGGACGTGTTAAACAGCAGCTGGCATGCAGTCAGTCAGCTGCATTTACTGCTCTGGATGATTACAGGAGCATGCACGCCACATTGTGCAGCCACACACAGACTCTTCTTGTGATTCAACAGAGACCCAAACTGATGGAGTGAGACAAGAAGCTCCCCCACCTCCCCACTCCACCCCCCCGAAGCACACAGGCACACTGTGTGTGTGAAGAAATCTGAGCAGTGACGTCATCTCCCAGCAGTCAGCCAGCCTCGTCTCATCCACACGGTTTTCGCCTTCTAGGACTAACGGCAGAACAGGCCGGGTTTTCTGGAGCTTGTGCATATTTAATGACTGAAAAGACACTGTAAATGCTACCTGAGCAACGTTCTCTGCTGCGGAAATCAAAGCGCAAAGGCAGACTCGCTTTTTTTTTGTTTTTTTTTTTGTCATCAAAGAACACATAAATAAATAAATAAATAAATAAAAATCAGACGAAAGACAACCCGGGGTGAGAAAACAAAAACAGCTTCCCAATGATGATTTCATTTGTAAAGAACTGCGCTTCTCAGACTATCCAAACCAATCTGGTCCAGACTGAAAGCGTAATAACCCATTAAACCTAATAACTAACGACAACAACTGCCATTAAGCGTTTGGACTAAATGGCAAGAAGTTGTTTTTTTGTTGTTTTGTTCTTGTTTTCGAGGAAATGTGGCGCGCTCTCCTTTGTACAGACGTGTGAGTTGAGCCATACAAGAGGGCTTTGAGAACGAGTGGCTGGTTTAAGGCGCGGGCGCCCAAAGTTGGTCCTCCAGGGCCGGCATCCCGCACGTTTTGGTTTTCTCCCTGGTGGTATTAACCTTTTCAACATGCCAATATTCTTCTAACAAGCCATCATTTGATCCAGGTGCTTTAAATCAGGGAGAGAACTAAAACATGCAGGACATCTACGTGATCTTGGAGTAATTTTGGTAGCACGGTTCACCACTGTTTCATGTTTTTTCTGTTGTGGAAAATGGCTCTCATTGTTGCTCACCAAAGACTTAAGTATTAGAAATAGCTTTATAACTCTTTATAGTTTTTCTGAGCGAAAGGGGATATTTTCTTTGGATCTGGACATGATGTGTTGCTTTTTTGAGTGTTTCTTTTTAACCCTACTTTGTTCTCAAAAAGGCTCTATTTAAGGGATTTCTTCATTGTGCATGTCAGGCAGTAATCAGGTCTGGGTGTAGGCAGTGAAGTTGTGATTAATTACACTCAATCCATCATTTTACAAGGGAGGTAATTATATTTTCACATAGGGTCAGGTTGTCGAGGGGTTTTCCCCTTAAAAAAACAAAACAAACAAAAAAAAAACAACAAAAAAAAAAAACGAGGTTATCTTTGATGTTGAATCTGTTTGACATCCGAGTGTGACAAAAAGAGCAAAAAAACACGGGAACGCCCTTTTTCGTGCCACTGTACAACAACTAGAAACATGCAAAGACGTTCACAGGGTTAATTTAAACTTACAAACAGCAGATACCAAACGTTACTTCCACTATAATCAGCATCTTTGTCACTGCAGAGTAGCTGCCACTCACCCGAGCAGATTGCTGCTATGAAGCGGCGTTAAGCCCTCTCAGGCAAAAAATAAATAAAAAAAAAAGAGGGAGGGGGTGAAAGCAGAGAGACAGGCAGAGAGTGCGCAACATATGGAGCACGTAGTGGGAGTCGAGCACAGCGTTCAATTATCGCAATTCTATAAACACGCCGGTTGGAAAAAATGAGTAGATAATGCAAGGAGAAAATGAAGCGAGATGACAGACAGCTTGGGGCCCGGCGAGCAGAACTACTAGTTGCATTGTCTGGGTTTTCGCTAAGCCTGCCACGGAAAATGACAGAGCGAGAACATACAAGAACCACAATGCTGAATTGATTAGAGACATTCCACGCTGCCCCGTAGAGAGTTGAGGATGGCTGAGCCTCGCACAATGTCAGACATCTTTGTCTGTCCTGCCAGAGGCTAAACACAGCGCTGCCCTCCCTCCACACAGGCCATAAACCCTGGGAATGCTTCTGCACAAGGGCCAGAAACCTTCCTTAGCTCACTATTGAGAGGAAGAAATAAAACAAAAAAGAGAGAATGTGGAAACAACTGGAGGTGATAAAAAAAAAAAGAAGAAAAAACAAAAAGAGGCAAACTAAGGAGAGACAAAATAGCTGGATTAGGAAAGGAGTAGTATGACCATCTCATTTCCTTCAGATGTTAAATGAAAGCCGTCCTCCTACTGCTTTACTGAAACCCCCCAGGGTACAAAGCTACCCCTTTATTCACTGAGGTGATATAAATCTGACAGTCATGCTTTGGGGGATGAATACAATGGCAACCCCTCCCTCCAGTGGCTCAGACTGGCCTGTGGCGTTCTTTGGCTTACTCATCAGACAGGGATTACAGCACAGGAGAGCCATTCCTCAGAGGGTAAACATGACGAGGTTTAAATATATACTCAAGACTGTCAAAATTTCTCCTGCAGATAAACAAACAAACAATGCATTCACCTCGGCGTTCCCGGCAGCCAAGACAAAACCCGAGAAGTGTGTGAGCCAGTTAATTCTGCCTGTGACTGGCTAAAGGTGGCTGGCCCCTTAGGTCCATAAAGGCTGTGCAGTGTTCTTTGTGTGGCCGCATGTGTGTGCAGTCAACTCTGGAGCCGGGGCCCCTGAATGCAGCCACAATACTACAAAGATAGGGAGTAAAAAGGGGGTGTACAGGGGTCAGCCTTTATAAGTGCTGTCTCTAAATGTGAAAAGAACCAGCTAGGTCATTTGATGGGGGGGAAGCTACAGTTGTATACACTTAAAAGGATGGACTGAGAGAAGGATGGTGATTTTTTTTTTTTTTTTTCATAGCAAAATACAATCCAGTGTGTTTTTATTTTTATAGAGCCAACGAAGCAGCTGGAGCTACAGACTAATGGGCAAAACTATTAGCACAGATCAAAACTGTTTAGTGGAACATTCATTTAATCACATCCATTAAATTTCTGCATCATTCGTCATTAAAATAAAACTGTATTTAGGTTTTTAAAAGCTAAATTAAGACCGAATATGACCGTACAGATGGATGAATTGAGTGCATCGACGGTGGACCAATGACGATTGACGATTTTATGGATGGATGCAAATCCTGCACAACAGACAATACATAGTACAAGTACTATGCCTCTTAGAAAACGTAGCTCCTTCCCTCGACTCCGAGATTCTGAAATAGCTTCAAACATTTGCAAATCCTGCAATCTCCGTGACAGCTTAAAGCTCAAACAAGAATTACAACACAGCAAGTTTGCTTTAATAGGTTCGGCCTACCTGCCGTCTGCTGAGAAACCGAGCTCAAAAGTGGCAGCTTGAACGAACAGCCTACATAGAAAATACAGATTCCTTTAAAAGTGGTTTCTATATCTGTGAGCTTCCTCCGACTTTATTTCTAAATACCGAATGGTGCTAAAGATGGCTAACTCTAAGTAGTCACACTAAAGAGTGTTTCAACCTTTGTTTTCTGTAAACACTGAACAGGTACTGAAAATTGCTAACCTTAAGTGTTCTTCAATCAGCAGCAACAACAACATCCATAAAACCAAACTGAGAATGCTGCAATCACAGATGTGTGATTTTGGCTATTCACTGGCTGCTGTGGTCAAAACACTACTTTGCATTTCTGTGTTAGAACTGATTATTTTTAGGGATGCCAATATTTATATTATGGCTGAAAATCAATATTTACCGATATGATCAAATTGATTTAACTGCCCATTCAACGCCATTAAAAACAACCACACAGCTGACATTTTCCCTACAGTCACAAACTGCATTACTATCACATAACCAAACAAAGACCACATGATCAACCTCCTGCCCTCTTGAAAAACACACACAGTTTGTTAAACATTGGTTGTTAAGGTCAGCCCAGTTTTATGCATCGGGCTGATATCAACATCTTAAAATATGACGAACACACCAATGTCATTGCTATTGTAACATGCATCCCTTTTTTTTTCTTTTTTAACATTCTAGTTTAAACAAGCAGACAATGAAAAACACTGGAATCCAGAGTTGGCAACATGTAAACCAGATGTAGCAAGTAAAAAGTTACCGAGTTCAGGTTCAATGTGGACAGTTTTTACCCAAATTCTGGGATGGATCACATATTGAGGATCTCCTCATCTCATGCCATTCTCTGGGTGAAGCGGAGGATCCAAAGGTTGTGTTGGTATTTGTCATGCTTGTTGCTGTCATAATGTTGTGCCAAGTATAAATTCCTGCAAGTTCCTCTCAAATTTGCTGAAACTGGCATTCACTTTACTGCCATCCTGTCAATTACAAGCCATAAGCTTAAACTCTAATGTCAGATTCCTCCTGCTCTCAGCACCTTACTAATGGGGCTTTTGCTTTAAACAAAACCAGATTCCCCTGCTTCCACACGACAGCCTCAGCAGTGCACCTTGTTAACAGGAAACCTCTGTTTACTTTCTGCGCTTTTCCAAACACTCTCCTCTTCCTCTGCCAAGTCTTTCAGTGACCCACCACCTCCACCGTCAGCGCGCGCACACTCCCCGTAACACGGGTGACAACGGCAGCCAGGATCCTTCAAGAGGTGGCGAGCAGGAGTGAGGAAGCCGAGATGGATCTCAAACTTGCAGACAAAGGAGATGGCGCAGAGCGAGGCAAGGCGGGAGGGAAGAAGGGGGAGGAGGTCAAACAGACAAGAGCAGCAGCAGCAGCAGAGACTCGATGTTAGAGAGGAATGCCAAACAGTTCGGCTCTGCTAGGAGGCTGCAGAGCTAACAGCTTAGTTAGCTAAAGCCTCAAGAGGTAGGGGAGCATTTGGTGTGTTAGATCAGGGCTGGTGGCTGTGTGACACCGACACAGGGCTCAAAATGGCCGGGAGGGTGGCGTGGGGGGAACGTTCACCTTGCCTGTCACTAGAGAAGAGCAGGCACGACCGAAGAACAAAAGGCTGATTGAGGCATTTGGAAGCAGAGATGAGATCTGGGAGGACTAATCTGCTGCTCCGACATGATAAGATTAGAGAAGGGAGGGCAGGAAAAGCTGGCTGGGAAGATCACACATATACTTGTATAAACATGCGCACAGTGAGATGATGGATCTGATTGGGAAGGTTTTTCAGCCCTCCCTCATTTTCTCCTGCTCTCACCGAGACGGAGCGATGTGCCAGCACACCAGCGCTCAATAAGCACTTCCATCTGGACGACAGAACACCGGCACGCACTCCGAAAACCTGTGCATGTGTGGCAATGCATACTGGCAGGATACAAAGGAGCTGCTGCGGTCATGCGATCTCCAACGTCTCGGTGACTGACAGGGGAGATTGTTTTTAAGGACAGATCGCAAACTAACAGTGTGAAGACGTCCTTAAAGATTTCTTCAGGTTTTGCTTTCTTGTCACTTCGAGGTGTTTTAGATCCAACTCATCCTAATGCTGGACAAATTTCTGCAGACTGAATTTAAGTTTCCGGTTGTTTAGCCGTTTTAGAGGATTTTACGTGTTTGTCCTGCTCAGTGACCCGAGTTTGCTTGAGCTGTAGGTCATAATTTAACGAGCAGACATTTTCCCTCAGAACTGTTTGCTAAAGAGCCAAAATTTCTTAAGTCATCTCGATCCTGAAGCAGCAAAGCAACCCCAGACCATCTCACCACCACCCTGTTTGACTCGAGGTTTAAATTGTTTCACTTTTGTCTCATCTAGGTCCAGACTATTTTCTCAAAAGTCTTGGGGATGATCAGGACAATTTTTAGCCTGGCCTTGGAACTCGCCACAGACACCGTTTTTACCCAAACTCTCTTTTTTACAGCTGAAATACAAACACTGACCATCACCGAGGCTTGCAGTGCTTTAGATGTTTCTTCTGTAACATCCTGCATCAGTCACCAACTCACTCTTGTGGTGATTCTGGGAGGCTAACCACTCCTGGGAAGGTTCACCACTGTTCTATGGTTCTCATTGTGGTTTGCTGGAGTCCCAAAGCCTTAGAAATGGTTTCTAACCCTTTCCAGACTGGTAGTTGTCTGTGACTTTGTTCTCATCTGTTCATGAATCTCTTCAGATCAAAACATGATGTGTTTCCTTAAGTTTTTCTTAAGCCTACTTTTTGTCAGGCAGGTTCTACTTAAAGTAAATCTGCAGTTGAGAACATGAAAATTCTAAATAAATCTGTAATTGGGGAAAACATTGTTTGTGCGGCGTGTGTATACATGCAAACCAAGAACATCAGAGAAAGTATCATTCATTTCCTGACTCTGCAGTGGAGGGGTGCCGGTTGGGTGTCAGCGGTAAACTAAACCATCGCAGGATCAGTCTGTCAGAGCCAGAGGCAGCACAATCCGACTCCTATCCTTACTGGGTTTCAAGCTACACTCTTTGCTACCTATTGCCTCCTGGTCCTCCTTCTATGAGGCATGTATAATAACGCTAAACAAATGCTGATTACAGTGTTTGAGAGGGGAGGACTGTGCACGAACTGGCTTCCCTGCCTGGCAGCAAGAACAAATGGAGAGAGTGTGGGAGGAGGAGGCAGTGAGGAGGTGAGGTGAGACCCAGCTGTGGTGGCGCTGCTGGCAGGACCTCTACGCCGCAGCTACACAGGGGCCTCTCTCTCTGCCCTTTTTGGCTTGACCTGTTTGGATATTAAATCGGCACCCTCTGCTTTGAACACACTGAGCCCATCTGTCAGCCCAGGTCCATATTGGATTGGATGAGCATTAGCTGAGTCAAAGCGGGCAGATTTACTCGTTTCTCTTTGTGTACGCAGGGTGAGTGCTTTTTAGGCGTGAGCGCCCATCCCCGACTTAAAGCCAGCCTCCCCCAGTCCCGGACCCCCAGAAGACAAAACATAAAATACTTTGAGCGACTCACTTGCTGCTTTACTGTGCAAATTAATGACAGGCAGCAGTACATCTGAGAACATTAACAGGTCCTGGTCTCCTCCAGACAAAAGACAGACAGAGGAGAGGAGTAGAGGGGAAAAAGATGAGGGGGGTTGAGTCACATGAAATTCACAGATGACACTAATTAAGACTTCAGGGCTGAGGGCCACTAATGGTGGATCATACAGGCAACAACAGGCCCCCTTTACACAGCGGAGGGTCACAAGCACAGCACATGACGACTCCGTCTGAGGTCTAACACATTGCTCCACTCCATTTTAGGAACAAAGAGGGCTAATTGGAGCCGTATTTGTTTAATCTCCCCTTTTATATAAATGCTTCCCAAAGGCAGAGGCAGCATGACGAATCCATCAAGTTGACCGTGGTGCTCTCCCTTCCAGACACCGTGAACAGCAGTGAGAATTGAGAACACTAATGTTGACTACTCGCTTCATGAAAAAAAAGCCACGCTGCGTCCAACTCAAATATTTGTCTTTGCCTCCAACACACTTCTGCCGCAGGGCAGTTTTTAGCCAAGAAACTCAAGAAGAGCTAAGTGGTGGTAAAGAGAGCAGCTCTGTTTCAGGCAGAAGGAGAGGCCTTATGAAGAATATACTCTGGAGTTATTACCTGAAGGACAATTATAGGGCCATCGGGGACCTGGCTAAACATTTGCGGTGATTTAGACTAAATTTGAATGCGGTACTTACAAAGGTTTGTGCTGCAGCTACAAACTTTAATGTCTTTTTACTGGGATTTTATGTAATAGACCAACACCAAATAGCATATAATAGTCAAGTTTAACACGCAGGGCTAATTTTCACTGTATGACCCGCATCCAGTCTTTTGCAGTGCCTCCAGCAGCTTTGCACATGTGGAGACTGAGAATTTGATCCATTCATTCTCGCAAAACGGGTCGGATTAGATGGAGAGCGAATGTTCAGATGAATGTAAAAGCATTTTGGCAAGAGGTCACTAAGTTCAATTGGATTATTTCAAACTTCAAAGACGTTTTCTTACGCCTTTTGTTCAACAATGGCTTTCTTTCTGTAAGTCTTCTGTAAAAGGTCAGATCTGTGGAGGGCACAACTACTATTTGCAGATTAACTTAATCTCTCAACCAAGCTGCATATCATCTCAGCTTGTTCAGAGTTACAATAAAGTATGAGCCTCTTCCTGGATCTCCCTACCCAGCATGTATTGGTAGATTTGAACTTATGATAGAACCTGGAAAGATTTCAAAGTCATGTTAGAGTTTCCATTGTCTTCCCTTTCTCTTATATTCCCAAGAAAACACGTAAGAAGTTTGTGGTTTTAATGTGACAAAAAGTGGAAGGATTAAGGTTTTCTTATGCCATAGTGCATTCGTCAGTGTAGATGTTCACGCGTATGACCCAAGACTAGTCTGGTCCATGGATAATACTGATGAGTCAGAACTGCAGCCTAAAATGTGGTTTAATGCTCACATTAAAATATTGATGTTCTTTGTGTTGCTCAGCTGTTTAACCACTTGGCGTTTTATGATCATAGAGTGAGAAGGTAATGAGAATTCCTTTGAACACTATCTGGTCCACTGCAGAAAAGTAAAGCTCACAGGGAAGGGTGTGCAGGAAGGATATCAGCCTGCGCGTGTGCGAGTCTGTGTGGATTTACCATATTGGATGTCTGCCCAGGCAGATAATCCAAAACCCTCTTGTGTGTGCGACCACCAGTGGCAGTCGCGAGAGAGCTGAAGCAAAGATAGAGCTGTGTGTTGATTGAGTGCTGTGAAGAATGGCTGGAAATGAGAAGGTTTGCTTTAGGCAATGCTAATCAATGTCTCACCTTAGTGTAATTGACACAAACACACACACACACACACACACACGCACACACACTTTATTAACTGACAGGCTTATGGGGAGGTTTTCGGAGCGATGTGTGTGAAGGGCGGAAAGGTTGAGTGTGCAAAGGAATGAGTCAGAAAAGGTTTTCGTGGTTTGAGAGCGATGATAAGACCTGCTGGCAAAGGAGTTTGGTGTGCATGTTTGTGTGAGCAGGAAAGCATTGGTATGCATTATCTTAGTGCAGGTGTGAGGCCACCAGAAGACCGTCTGCTGGGAGCAGGCTGGCTACTGGTAACATGTTATCTCAAGGTCTGAAACAGTTGCAGTTTCAAAACCTCAAAAACTTTTAGGAATGTCCCTGATAAGACCTGGTGCTAGAGCTGCACCGATCAAACAAGAGATCAGAATCAGCAGATTTTCTGTCGGATCTGCATGATTTACGGTTGATAGGGCTGGATGATATCGCAGCAAAACATATCACGATACAGCAGGGTTTCATATCAGTTGATAACAACAGTTATTTCAAATTCTTACTTCTTATTTAAATGTTCTTATTTCAAATAATGCCATGCAAGTGACCTGATATTTCATGTATTCCCCAGTTTCCTCTCAGGTTGTACTTATTTTCTACTTTCACTCAACACTACACGGTGAAACTGAAACCGATGCATATGTTACTCAACAGACTGTTGCTAGGTAACCAAAGCGTGATTTAGCTAGTTAATAAGACGCCACCAACCTTGCTTAGCAGCTAATGTCTTTTCTCTGCCGACATCCCCCAGAATACTATGCGATTCTGGATCGGAGTACAGTGGCATAATTGAATATTCTGTTTGACGTACTTATTATTGCTATTGTAATATATGTTGTTAGTGATTTATTGCTCAACATGAACAAATAATACGAACAAATTTGTTCTCTGTCATCCCAATTCCATCATTGTTGTCACTCAATAAACTCATCTGAAAAAACACACGTGATGCACTTTTTTGAGTTTGTTAGTGCTACATACTTGACACAGAAATAGGGATCTTGGATTCAAAATTACATCTATCATCAGTCTCTGATGTTTTTTTCTTTTGTCTTATTTACCTTTAAAAAAAAATTATTCAAAGTCAACAACCCCAACCTAAACGAAAACTGGAAATCAGCCAGAAAAAGGTCACACGGCTTTTTGGAGTACATTTATGATCGCCCCCCCAACAACACAGATGCCAAAGCTAATTTCCGCAAACATGCACGCAAATACAAACACGGATACCCAGGAGGAAGAGGAGTGGAGATAACCGGCTTCAGATGGAGAAACATAAAAAGGAGAATGGGTCGTGCAAGGAGGCAAACACAGATCTTAACGGCACGTGTGAAACTGGACAGACGACATTACACGCAGCCTTGAAGAAAACGCGAGCTTGAACATTTGTGATTGTACCGTTTTTAATCTGCTTCTAAAGATATCCATCTCTCAGTCCGTCTCACCCTTCCTCTATCCGCATCTGAAGGTGACCTCGCCTGTCTGTCAGTCTCCAGTGATGACACTGGCTGTATCAGTAATACATCATGTAAGCTGTGTATCAGCCAGATGCTGCTTGAGCTGAGCAGTGGGTGGTCTGTCAAGCACGCTCGGGCTGTACAATATGCAAATAATCACATGCAAATTACCTGCCTCAGTGTGTGACAGTATATCAGCAAAAGATACAAATGAAACACGCTTGTCGATGCTCGTCTCGAGATTTAAAGACGATGCGGGGCCTTTTTAACCGAAACAGAAACAGTTAAAATGGCACTCAGAGAAGCTGCGGTATGAACTCTGGAGAAGAACTGGACTGCGCACACACACACGGACACAGAGGCCAGAAGCTTAGAGCAGCCTCCTGCTGTGCAGCAACAAGAGGTGTATTGTAGACGACACAGCTGCAACAACAAGGCCGGCTCAGTTCTGGAGCGAGAAGGGCTGCGCGGCCCTCAGACAACAGCGCCGATGATTAAGGACGAGGTTAAGCGTGTGTCAGGAAACCACGTTTGTAAAATGTGTAAACTGATAATAAATTTTAAGTCACAGTGATAAAACATTTTACTTCCCTAAATGTGGAGCAAGTATAAAACCGGTGTAAATTCTCACTCTGCAAGGTCATGGTATTTCTAAGTGCGTCAATAAAAGAAAATGGACTCCCGTCCTCGTTTCTCAGAAATCTTTTATCCAGTCATCGAAAGGCCTCTCCGCTTCGGATTATGGACTGAGAGTTATTGACAGGACATATTAACAATGCAGCTAATGGGTGATTAAAACCACAGAAATCTTTAAGACGAAAGCTAAAAAAAAAAAAAAAAAACAACGGGGGGAGAAGAGGAGTCCAGTTTCTTTTCAAACAGGTGTAGCTGAGTTTCCATATGTACAAAAGACTCAAGGTCATTTATTTTAAAAGAGGAAATAAATCAAGATACAGTGCCCTGAAAGTGTTCATGCGGCTTGAACCTTTTCACGTTTTGTCATGTTATAACCACTATCTTACGTGGAAGGCATACAAAGTATTAAGTGGAAGGAAAATGTTTCCCGAATAATCTGCAAAAGTGCAGGCATTTATTAGCTTTCAAAATTTCAACCCATCAGCCCTCTTTACACTGACACCCATGAATAAAATCCATGTTCTAGAGGTCACCTAATCAGGGAATACAGTTACGGATTTGTTTAAACCACAGCAGGGTTTCATTTAAACATCTCATTGGGCACCACTTCACCCTTTAGTTTAGACATCCCGAGAGAAAATATGGTGTAATTGTGGGAAAAGCTGGTCCTGCCCAGTATTAACTCAAACTATGAGCTGTTTAAATGCCATGGAAAACAGCTCATAGTTTTCCATGTTGCATTGAGAGTACGACACAAAGTTCACTCATGCACTTTGTGCTGCTTTATCACATAACATCCCAATAAAGCACATTAAATGTTGTGCCTCTAACATGACGAAATGGAGAAAAAGTCATATTTATTTATTAAAAACAAATATGTGAAAAGCTATAAGAGCATGAAAATATAAGAATAAAAAGCTTAGATAAAAATCACTTCAAGATAAGCTGATGTAGTTAAACAGGGCTATTATAAGAGGAAGGGCGTACCAATGTATAAATTATTAAAATTAGCGCAGGCGAAGCAACAGACGAATCCTTCTGTATTTACTGAGCATGTGAATACTACACAAGAAGCTGCAGACATTCTTGCTGTATTGCATTAAAAATGCATCTGTCGAGCTCAATGCTTTTGTAGTATATTCAGCCAGATAAGGTTGTTTATTTTGTAAAAAAATAAAAAAATAAATAAATGTCTACATGTTGCATTGAAACTGTGAACGCACGTTTTTGGCCGGGCCAATCTAAACGCAGACTTCCCAAACTGTAAAACCATAAAAACACAAATGGTTAAGTAAACAATTCCTCACTAATTGCGAACAAGAGGAAAACAGTGGAGCAGTGATGAACAGTGTGTGTAAAACACAGTGGTTATCGTTCACGCACACACACACACACACACACACAAGGCAGGGAGCACCCACAGAGACGAGAGAGCGAGACAAAGAGGTTGAACAGCACACAAACATCTCGACTCGGTGCAACTCGTGCACTTCAAAGCCTTCTCCGCCCATTTATCTGTGCCTGCCTGTAAATCAAAAGGCGTTCTTTCAACATGCAAACACACACGCACACACACACCCTTGCAAACCGACTGCATTTGCTTTGTGCAGCAGCAGCAGCAGCAGTAGCAGTAGCAGCAGTATTGTCCAGGATGGGGTAAGTGAGGTAAAGATTTTCCTGCAGACAAAGACATTTAGTGCTTTCTTCATAAAAAAAAAACTCTAATAGGAGATAAGAAGTCAGTTTGTAATTGAGATCAGATTAAAAAAAAAAAAAAAAAAAAAAAAGCATCAGCATGTTCAGATCAATGAACACACACACACTTATATAATCTGCGCATCCCAGTGTGACCATATGGTTTGGCGGGGACTTCCTACCCACCACAGAGGAAGTGTCCGTTTACAGCGCACAGCTCAGTTGTCCGCCATTACATCCTGTCTCCCAGCTCTAAACAGCCCCGCTCAGGCGCAGCCCAGCCTTGGCTTTGAAGTGAAATCAAGCAGAAGGGAGACACAGTTCGCTACGTCGTGCAATCAGCATGGGCAGGAGATCTGTTGAAGAGCACGCAACCCGGGGTTTGTGAATGAAGATGCTTCGCGTTGAAACTGTTTTGTTGTCGTTTTTTGGTTGTTTTTTTTCCCCTCTTTTCTGAATCTCATCGTTTGGTGGGGCTGTGATTGACGTCCACCTGTCCTTGTGCGGAGGGCTGCGTGGGGCCGCCCCGTACAGCCGGCTCTCTGGAAGAGTGGATGAGCGTAATGGATTGCATGTGAAGAGCGATATGATCGGCTGATGATTGAATGATCCGGCAGACACCGACTAACAGTGTGTGGAACCCAACAGGGCGTGGTTATTGATGACTCTGGCACAGTGGGTATCATTGCCATGGCAGCCCATACATTACCATCGGAAAGCCACGCCCCTCCACCAACGTCTTGAGCCAATGGGCAGGCATCGAGGTGGTTGAGGGAAAGAGGAGAATGCTGAATGTGCGACTTGATTGACACGGAGCCTCTTGTTTACCGGCGCCAGGGAGATTTGCATCTTTTTACAGCCGCCCCTCCTTCCTCTACCCTCTCTTTCTCATTTCTTTCTCCTCTGTCGCCCCCCCACTACCCACCCACCCCACCTCCACAGAGCCTTGCTTCCACAGTCCTCGCTGTTTTTGGCGTGTCTGCGTGAAGTGGATATTACCCCACCCTGCTGGTGAGATATTGATCAGCCTTCTCCTCCACCTTCTTCTCCTTTCTCTCCACTCTTCACAGGCCACTGCATTGATTCTCCCCCCCTCCACCTCCACCCCCAGAGCCCGCCAGCTAGGAGTGATTACACAGGCTGCTCACATACAGTGCAGCAAACACAAGCATTAGAGCCTTTTGGAAGGGGATGCGGGGAAATGTAGCCGGGCTGTACTTTAAAAGGCTATAAAGTTCAGCGGCTGCAGCACCAGCCTTGTGAAAACACTGCTTCTTTTCATTCTTTAAAGAGGGGAAAAAAAAAAAAAAAGAAAGAAAGCGAGCTTAGCGTGACATATTACCACAATAAATACGGCTGTTACAGCATGTTAGCATAACACATAAGCCATCTGGCATCAAGCTGAATCTGCTATGGTGGTTTGTCTTTTTTTTTTTTTTTCTCCCCATGGCTCATGTTAAAGAGGGCTGTGGTGGAGGTTGACAGGTGGACTCCAGACACCTGGTGATTCTGTGCAGAGGCACACGGCGCTAATACAACCTCCTTATAAGGAGCTGTGGTGCAGCGCCCACCAGACAGAGACTCTAAGCCTGTCCGCTTGAGTCGACATGGCTCATTTAGACAGCTAGGAATGAGTGTCGAAACTATACACATGCTTCAAAAAGAGCAAATATCAACCAGGTACGGCTGCAGATCAGGGAGGTTAAATATTAATTCAACTCCGTGCCACTAGGGGCGCACTAGTAATCAAATTTGTATTTCGAGCTCAGCTCTGAATGACTACAAAAACAATGCAGTGAGAAAAAAAAAAAAAAAGTGAAACTGAGTGTCAGTCATTGTGTGCTATGTGCAATTCATGAGGAGCAGCAATAAATCTAGGTTAATAATTTAGATGCTATGCATGCAGGTGCTCTCTGCCTGGAATACATGCAGCGACATGTGTAATTTACAAACTAAATAAGTTGTTTCACTGGCAAATAAAAATAACCAAAGGGAAACTTTCCCATAAAGTTTGGTGATGTTATTTTCTAGTAGTTTTTTTAAGACTACTTTTCATTTTGATGCAAAACCACTTAATACATTTTTAATTCATTTATCTCAAGACATACTGTTACTGCAACATTTGCCGTTATGAATATGGAATATTTACTCAACTACTTAAGAGGCCGGTGTGATAAACGCTGCCTGCAGTTTAGTTTGTTGGTGGGACGGAATCACACTGGGACAACACCATTTATGGTTTAACACAACAAACACAATAGAAGACACAGACCGTGGGAGGAACAACGCTTTCTGAGCAGAGTAAACAAAGTTGGGCGTATTACCATGTAATAAAACTGCAATCCGTTGAACTTCATTCCTAAGCATGAAACATAACAGCCACGATCTGGTTCATTCACACTGTTGGCTTCAAACAACAAGAATGGCCCAATTCTTTATGTAGAAGGAATTGCCAGCACTTATTAAAGATATGTACCATTTCACTGAGAAATATTCAAGCCACCAATCCTCAAACTGAAACAAGACCCACGGTGCAAGCTTACAGGTTTCCCTTGTAAATCCTGAAAACACTCCGCATGTCCACAACCAAAGTATGGCTCGTCTGCACCGTGCAAACATCAGGAGCTGTTGCCTCGTCTGTCCAGACCGGAGTAATAATTAGCAGACCAGCCCTCTGCTGCTGTTTACCGTATGCAAGCGCCGCTAACAATAGCCTCCAAAGTATGAAAGGTTTTGGAGGAGAAGTCTGTTAGGCGAACAAAGGCCAGTGTGGGCTGATTCAGCGAGTGCGGGCACTTATCTCATTGTAACCTCTCTCTGGCACCAGCAACAACCCAGCCGGGAGTCTAAAGCAACCGGGCCACAGGTCCCATATATTGTACACGCCCTCGTTGCCATTTGGCATTTAGATGGCATTTTCGCATGGCGACAAACTGTTTGCACCTAATTATGGTCAGTTGCTGCTGTGCAAAGGCAATCCTCGCATGAGCAGGGCTGTTAAGACATGTTCTCACAAGAATAACTGCTGTTGCCACTTTTATATGTATTACAGGATCTGGATGGAAGATGATGGCCAGGATAGAGGGCCCACAGGGTGTAAAATGTTAACAGGTGCAAATAAAGGTGGGAGTAAGGGCAGTGTGTACTTTCTCTTTCATGTTTCTCTCCGTTTTGATCACCGGCAGCAGTCCTGTTATTTGGACTAAATGTCATCAACAGGTCCAAAGCTAATAAAGATGGTTTCTGTCCAGAAAAAGGGGCTCACTTATTTTTCAAAAGTCCCGATTACAGCTGGGGTAAGTAAGATACTCCCATAAAAGCCGAGACAAATCAGCTGGTGCCTGGAAGGAGACTATTTTCAGCGCGGTTCTCTGGGAACCGGCCTTTAAATGGAAACCGTCTTCCGTCCCTCTCTAGACCCTGTCACCAGCCGGCCGATAGAAAAGTGTAAATACAAGCCCCGCTTCACTGTGCATGCTCACGAAATGAAGTACGCATTTTGAGTAAATGTTTGCACAACTCGGCTCTACGGGAAGGAGAGGACGAGAGGTCGCCGTCTCTCCACGAAGTGAACCCGGAAAGACGAGGGTCTCGATCACCTTGGTCGCTCCTCCTCACTCTCCGCCTCTTGATGGAGAGAGTCTCTGCACTCGTACGCCGACTCCATTAGCCGCTCTGACAGGGTTGAACATTAAATCACCCCATTTCACCTGACAAGGAGTGTGAAGAAAGAACCAGAAGTGTGAGTGTTATTTTCTTTTTTTTTGCGGAGCCCTCTGTCGCGAGAGCGAAAATATTTTGCGATGCCCACATCAAGGGAAGAGACATAAAAGCAGAGCGATATTAAGAGAGAATGATAGAGATCTCACAAGAACAATCGGAGAAGCCAGATCAAACCGGTTTCTGAACCCTGTTCTTTTTGCAAAGCTTAGATCTGCAGCTATAATTCAGTGAATATTGAAATAAAACACAGACAAAATGATCAACAGGCTCCAAAAGGAATGTTTTATTCTAGGGAATGTAATGATAGTCTTTTTGAAAAGATGCTTGTCTGAACATAATATGTGGTGAATATTTCAAAAACTTAAATATCACATTTTATTTAGTAGAAGCAAGTGCAAAAATATGTTTAGAAAATGTCGGTCTACGTTCTTCAGAGAATGTAGATGATCCATTCTGTGGAGAACCTTACCTGACCTGACCTCTGACATTTCCAAAAGGCTCAACATTCCCAAATCCTCAAAGCAACTAAGCAGAGAAACTGTCCTGCACTCCATTCAGCCTTCCTGTTCCCTGTTCCGAGTCCTGCTCTCTCTCACTCTCTGGCAGCCTAAAGGAAATGCAAACATATCTCACCATTGTTTTATTGTTAGGTCTTCTTCTGACTTTATTTTAACACTGCGCTAAGCCCGGTGGTTGGGGGGACTCGGCAATCGTTCACCCTGTGGCCCGCCATGTTTTTGAGTTAAAAAATGTTTAAAGTTGACAGGAGACTTGAAAATATCACTTGATAATTATGCGTTATTGAAAGATCAATACCTGAAAACCAACTATAAAGCCTCAAAAATCCAAACATTTTCAAAAGAAATTAAATAATTAAGCAATGTGTAGCCTGGTGGGGGGCACCAGTAAAACCTGGAGGCCCGCCAGGCTTATAAAACACTGGGGGAACCTCTGCACCCTGCCTGCCCTGAAAATAGCTGACTTTCTTCACTCGGTAATAACTTCAACACATTAAGAGTGCTCATGTCAGTGATCAGAAAAACACCAGGCACGAGATTCCAACTACATGGACACACAAGAACGAATTTCAAGCTCAACAAGCTCAACTTTACAGTCAGATCAAAACGCACGGCGTCCCGTTAATGCTCTTTAAAGTGAGGCCGCGGAGGTCGAGCACAACAATAAATAATGCTTCTTAATGTAGCGCTCGACGAATTACTTTTCCACATCGCTCATCTGACACAACAAACTTGTTTTGCTGCTGCTTCAAAAAGAATTTAAAACCCACTCAGTTTGTTTTAGCAGCTAAATGGATCAAAACATGAAAAAAAAAATAAGAAAAAAAGAAGAAAAAAAAAATTGAGCTCCAAACAAGAGTGAAATGCAGCAGCTTGTCTTTACAACTGCTCAGGGAGAGAAAGAAGCCTTTACATTCTGCTGAAGACAGAAGAGAGATTTGAGCAGAGAGAGAAAGAGTCTTAAGGGAGGTCTGCATATTTTAAATCTTTTCATTAAAACAGTGGTTCAGCTAATTTGACTGAGCTTAATAATGCAGACTTTCCCCCCTTTTGCTCTGTATACAAGTGTTAACCGCCTGCTGGAACAAAGGCGGCTCTGTTCGCAAACACAACACAGTCGAACTGTTAAGTACATTCCTATAAAGAGAGGAACAAAGAGCATTTGAGCGTGGCGGGAGCAGAAATGAATACAGCTACTGAGGGGGATAGCGCAGCTCGGCCCTTTGATGCCAGGAAATGTCTTTACCATCACGGATGTGTTTATGCTGCTTTGTAGCACACTTTTAGGACTGAGGCAAAAATAAATAAATAAATAAAACAAACAGGCTTTGCCGTGGAATCTCAGTAGGATCTCAGTAGTGCTTGGGAGAGATTAAGATTGGAAAGAGAAGCGAGAGTCAGTCGGAGGTGTGTTCTCGCAAAGAGCAGAGCGCGTTGGAGGGGAATTTAGAGGTTAGGGTGGTTCAGAGCGACAATGAAGGAATAATAAAGTGTGCAATCTCTTCAGTCTGGGAAGAAAAAAAAACAAAAAAAACACCTATCCGCAGACTAAATAAAGAGTGTGCACAAGTGTGGTGAGGCGCCCCCCCTCCAGCACTGGCAGCTGTGGTTCACTCAGTCGATCCACTGGCAGTGACAGACAGGCAAAAACAATTTAGACTCGCCCATCAAAGCACATGCTACGCCAACCACAGCGGGCGGAAACGTGACGCACCGCCTGGAAAATACATAATCCTCCTCCTGTGCGTCTGGGGGTGGGAAAAAAAACAACAACAACAAAAAAAAAGACAGTGTACATTTTGCTTTTCACATAAACTGGAAAACATTTATTGGGCTGTGATTTTTCTGCTTTCTTTTAAAGTAGTCAGGTATGATCTGACATTACAGAACAAGTTAAAACCGTTGAAGCTGTTTTGTGTGGAGTGTTTTCTTTTTTTTTACTTTTCATTTCTTAAATCAGTCGGAAACCACAAGCCACATTCGTAAAAGTTTTTCTTTTATTCTCAGTCCATGACAATCTCCGAAAAGAACTGACTGAGTTTGTTGTTGTTTTGCCATTTTTTTTTCTTTTCTTTTTTTTTTTCCTTAAGTACGTACACAATTCTGGAGTCTATAAAAAACAAAACAAAAAAAACAAATCGGTCTCTAAAATCAAGGGATTAGTCACTGTTGTTTTGGCACATTGATAACTTAGGCAGGAATGAATTTTAAGTCAACTTAAACATGTTTTATTGAGGTTTTATGACCAAAATTATAAGCTGGAAAAAAAAAACCAAACTGTATGGCAATTTAAAATTTGACGTAGCTTTTTCAATAAAGTTTTAGTAAAGTTTGCTTTCCTTTTTTATTTTGGAACACAACTAAGAAACGATTAATTAATTTCCCTCCACTTCATAATTCATTGCGTTCTGTTGGTTGTGCACAGCCCCACTTTACTGCGATACCTCTAAATAAATTTCAGTGAAACTACTGGCCTTCAGAGAGAGTCTGTGTGATTTAGTCTCAGTGTAAATCCAGCTGTTCAGCGAAGGCCAGGGGTTTGTTAGGCAGCATTAGGAAATAAAGCAGCATCTTGAAAAGCAAGAAACTCTGCAGGAAGGTCAGGAACAAAGACGCGTGGAGAAGATTGAAGCGGGTTATAAAACAAACCCATTATCTGTAAATAAAAAAAAAGAACACTGCAACAAACCCAACACAGACGCAGCTACCAGCGTTTTTAGATCATCTTTGCAAAAAAACGTTTTGAAAACAAAAAGAGAAGGAAAGGAGAGAAGTCGCCGTCCAGCTGACGGTCGAATCGAGGCGAGCAGAAAGAGATTGGACGTGGCTTCGCAGTTTTTTTGCACAGTAGTGCGCATCCTGACTGCCTATGCTTTGAGAAACCGCATACGAGTGATCCTTGGACACACAGAGATCCTTCTTTTCGCGATCAAAGCGCGAGCACATGTGCGCCAGTTGTATTGCATTAGATCAACAAGCATCCAGAGATGGAGGATAGATGGGGTGAGCTGGGAGTCAAGCTGCAACACATGTACAAAATGTCAGCGGGTCTGCGTGAGATTGCAGAGGTGCTGCAGGGGAGCCGCGGCGGATCGCGGCCTGTGGGGATGTTGCTGTTGTTTTAAAGGCTGCGGGTTCAAGGCACAGAGCGCGGACATTCCTCAGACCTCACAGCAATCCTTGAAATTTCCTCTTCTCCCGTCTGCTCCTCTCTTTGACCGATGCCCTTCCTCCCTCTTTCCTTCCCTTTACCCTCCCTGCTGGCAAGAGTTAATTTGCACCATGTGTTCCTTAATGGAGAAAGAGAAGGGGGGGGGGGGAGAAAAATAGGACCCTAGTGGAAGCGTGTGAACTCGATACCACTGTAAATCTCCACTTCCACGGCGTTGCAGCCTCCGCCCCTCCTTCCCTCTTTCCTCTCCTCTCCTCTCCTGTTCTCTCTCATTCGTATTTTATTGGCATGTCACACATTGGACAAGCTGGAAATTACACCGAGCTGAGCTGAGAACCAGCGGCGAAGCACGCCAGATATCTACTTCAACTGAGAGAGAGAAAGAGAGAGAGAGAGAGAGAGGAAGAGAAGGGGAGGGGGGGAGGAAAAGGTGTAGACGCAGAAAAAGGAGGAGGTAAAAATGAGGGGGGACAGAAGAAAGAGGTAATGTGGAAGAAGACTGGGAGGGGGGATAAAATTAGCCTTCCATTTCCAGAGCAGAGGGCAATCCAATTAAAGCTTCACCGGTCCACACAAATGTGTTTAGTGTCTGCTTACTCAGTGCTGGGTGACCAACAGAGAGACAGGAGCAATGTTCAATGCGGCTACTGAGACGCTGAAAACAAAAAAAAACGCTGAAGGAACAAAGTGAGGAGGGGCGAGGGGAGAGGATCCGTCGACAATTCAAGCCCCCGGCCCCAACTACAGCACCTCACAAAATAGGTTTTTATTGGGATTCAGGGAGATAAAACGACAACAAGCGGCTCATAAATGTGAAGAGAAAGGAAAAAATGATGCATGGTTTTGAAACGTTTTTATCAATGTGTGGCTTGTGTTTGTATTTAACCTCCTTTACTCTGATACCTTCAAGTGCAACCCAGTGAAACAACCTGATGTTTATCAACAAAGGCTGATTCAGGAAAAGCTTTTATAGTTTTAAGATTTTAATTTGTAAAAAACCCCCCAAAAAAACAACGGTTTGAAAGCCATGGTTTCTGAAACCATTTCTGCGATTTTAATAAAATACACAAAATCTTTTGTCCATCCACAGTTTACGTTCCTGCAGGAAAACGAGACATCAATTTTACAAGATCAGCGCGCCTGTGTGATCTCTGCGCTGCTTAGAGTAACACAAATGCCGATCTCAGTGCTGCGTCTCCCACTTCTGAGCTGAATATGTGGAAAAATAAATAAAACCAAACCGCATTTCACAAAACGGAGCTGCGACGCATGATCAGTGTCTGAGAGGTGGGCATAATTTACAACCTCAGAGGCGTCTTTGTTGTGGAGGATCGGGGAAAGAAAGAAAAGCGAGTTTTGTTTTGTGTTTCTGGTGATTTCGGACAATCCAGGATGCGGCTTAGTTCTGCTGAACATTTCTCTGGTCATTAAAATAATGAAGAAAAAATAAAAAAACAGACAAGACGGAGGAGTTGCACTCACAAGATAAGAGAAATTGAAATTCAGACACTCCTAGATGACTGAGAGGTTGATATCTTGTTGTATAAAGCCTGTAAGATAAAATGCACCGATGCATCACATTGCATTACGAGTGCTTGGTGAATTTACTTTCGGAGTGAGACTTTGATGAATATTTCCCCCCTGAAGAGAAACTCTTATTTAGTTTTGCTATGTGTCTTCTGCATAACGCGAATCAATCTTTGTGAAGCTTGCAACCGCTAATCGAATGAAAGTAAAAGAAGAAGCCTTTTGTGATGAATAATTTAGTAACTAACAAGAAGGTGGCCATTGATTGGGCTTTTAAATAGCCTCTGACCAGCAAGGCAAGGCCCCCCCCCACCACATTGTCTGCAGGCTGCACCCACTCCCCATCTGGGAAAGTAATCATCACACCAAGACCTAAAACCCTGTTCTGATTCCTCCTCCGGTAGTCTATCTGAGAGAGAGGAAGACACGGCTGAACAGCTGGTTTCCATAGCAGCATTTAGGTAAAGCATAGGACAGACAAGAAAAAAAATATAAATAAAAATGGGTGAGAAAAAAAAGAGAGCTTTCGGGCCAAGAAGATAAAAAGGAGGCGTCAGGAAGCTACAGTGAGGCGGACTGAGCGCAGTGCTCAAGCCCACCAAGAGGGCCGGGATGCGGCTCCATCCGGGTCTGAACTGGGCGAGCTCAACTTTGGCTGCCGTGCTAATTTATCGCCATGCACATGTGGACAATCAATCTCACCTGCCTCCCTAAAGACACAAAGTTCTGGCGCTGTCTTGAGAGACGCATGCCTGTCTCAGCCTAAACCGAGCAACGATCCAAGCGTGCAAACTGACACCAGAGCAGGACTAATACTTTACGGCGCTGCAGGCCGCGGCCGCCTCAGAGCGCGTTTGCACAGAAACAGCAGCTGCTGCAGCCTGTGACCCCGTCACCTCGGCTAAATGACCTAATGTTATTACAAAGAATGGATTAAAGGCTTCACCTCGGTGAAAATTCAAGTGTGCAGAGACAGAGGAGGAGAGAACGGAAAAAAAGGCAGGATTAGTCGAGTGTCATGCCTCAAAGACGGGTAATAATCGAATGTAACATTGTCAGTGACGTCACGTTAAAATAAAAAAAAGCCTCGCCAGTGGACTCAGGTTAGTTATTAGTCAAATGGAGCGCCTGCAAGAAAGTATTCATACACTTGGTGCTTTCTCCACACGGTCACGTCTCAAGCACTGGTTCATTTTAATACGCCAGACAGAATCTGCCGTGTTCCTTTGTCTCCATGGTAATGTATTTTTTGTTCTGTAGTTTTTGCCAACACATGTCAGCTGGCTGGGTTTACACCGAGAATAAATCAGATTATTACTTACAGGCGACTCCAACTGGTTGATCTTAATTTGCGACTTTGCTTTTTTTTTTTTCCATTTTGAAATGACGCGATGTGCAAAACAAGATCGAAACGACATGAAAACCTCTGAAGAAGAAACTGAAAGCAACTTTCTTCTTCAACAAATGTAAACAAAAATGGAGTGGGCTTAGAGTTTAGTGACTGTGGGACTTATCTTTGGAAAAGCCTTGCACTTTAGTCCACTTCCTGGTTTAGTAGCTTTGTTTGGTCCGCATGGATTCGAACTGAGCCAGAGCTCACTTCAACCGAACCAAGACTAAACAGACTAAACAGGTGCGTGCGAATGCGCCCTTACAGAATTATTAATAATTTCAGAAGGCTTTGTACACCTTCAATCTGTTTTTCGAGCTGTAAATAGATTCGTATCCGTTTGGCAGCTAGGAGACAAAAAACATGGCAGCGGTTTTCTGTCCTCAACTCAATTTGAATATAGGTGACGGTGAAAGGATGTTCAGAATTTAGCAGCTGCTGCGCTTTGGTTCCTGTTGCTTTAAGGCTGCTATTCAGAGGTAAACATGACAGGAAGAATGCTTCAATCAAGCAGTTTGCAGCCAGCTTGCCTGGCCGGCCCCGTCTACAGACAGCGAGATGCCCTTGTCAAAGCCGCTTCCTCACACAGAGCGCAAAGACAAGCAGACGCTTAAGACAGCAACACACACTGTAAAGGCCCACATGCTAATGCTTGCGAAATGTACTAGTTCGCTCACAGCAGCTGAGTGGACTGTGGAATGGAGCGAACACAAATACACACACACAGAGAGAAAATAGCCTCTAATGACTGGAGCGCCCCTCTCTCAGGAGATGGCAACGGCTGCTGCTCTACTTGATAAATATTAACAAGAAGTGCGACTGATGGCGGTGCTCACTGATCCATAATTGCATTTCAAATGTTCAGCGGGGGTTTGGGCGGGCGAGGTGGGGGTGGAGGGTGGGAGGGGGTTGGTCACGAGGAGGAGAAATGGGAAGATAAAGAGGGGGGGAAACTCCCGCTTCTAGGCAGCGACAAGAGAGAAGCCAACAACTGTCTCGTCATCCAGCGCCCATCATCTCAGCGCCTCGGCACCAACCAGAGACTTCTTTAGTCTGCACAGAAGCTGAGCGTTACAGTCCAGGATTGTCACATTCACTGACTTCCCGCAGCATGCATCATCACAGACCACTGACACCGCTACTGTGAATAACGGGAGAAATCAGAGCACAGAACGATGGAAGGAAAGTCGTTTTTTTTCCTCTTTTTTTTTTTTTGTGACAGCAAATGTACATCGAGTGGAATGTTTTCATTGATCTGAATGTGTGATGGACAGAAGTTAATTAGCCTGTGGATTTCATTGTTAAGCTAATTCAGAGCACTTTGGATTCCATTAGGCCTGGAAGTCAAGGTCTGCAGAAAAACTAATAGCTGCTCATGTTAAAAATGCATATTTATGCACATATATTTGCATCTCTATCAAACATTTTTAATTATGGGGTTTGAATAGGTGGCTTTTTTTCCAAGGCGGTATGATGAGCTTTCGGCTCATAATCAGTGGTGAAAAGTGGGATAAACATCCAGTTGATGCACAAAACAAAACAAAACAGCACAAGTTGTCCCATGTCAACATACAAGAACATTTACAATCGCTGCAGACAGTGAACGTATGTCCTGATCCGGCACTGATCTCACTGATTGATAAATTTGAGTAAAAACATGATATGTGTTTATTGTGCAGAATTATAGAGTTACATAAGAATAATAAGCAGGAATTAGCTGGTAAACTACTGGGCATATCCAGCCTGTAGCTTATCAACCACGGACGTACAAAACAACGTTAGCTTAAAAAGAGTGATGAGTGGACTGACGGCATGTCAGTGGTCATCTGACAGGAAGTGTGCGGCAACAGATGAAAAATGTTTAAAAGCACCGCAGCCTGATGTCTTTATTCAGCTCTCACAATAGAACCATTCCTCAAAGTCTTGATAAGTTTACTTGCAAACCAGCCAGCCAGCTAGCAGTCCAGGTCAAGAAAAGAAAATCGTTTTATTTTGAAATACATATAGTAGATCTACAGTGAAAAAAAGCTTCAGACCAATTACAAAAGTTCTGAGTTTTACATTTAAGGAAACCCTCAGAATTGCAGATTTACTGGAGTGTTTTAGGTTTTAGTAAGAGCAAATATAGAAAGGACGACTTTTCAGAGGTTGGCTTTATTATTATTATTATTATTCATCTTATTTGGGCATAAAAACCAGTGTTGGGCAAACACAAGCGGTCAGAAAGCAACAAAGTGATACACAACCTGGGCTAATTCATTCAGACACTACTATTTCTATTAAAAAATCTGCAGAACATTTAGCATCTTAAGCGCTTTACTCCTTATAACAAAGAAGCCAAAAGGAAAAAAAGAAAATCATAAAAACAGCTAGTGGTTAGGAAAAACATGCTTTTTGGACTGCTAGTAAATAAAGTAACAAATCAAAGCATCAGAGACAAAAGCTGGCGCACGCTAAAATCAATTAAAAAAAAAAAAAAAATTACAGATTAGACATTTAGAGGACAGCCAAATCCACTTCCACAAAATCTTGTCTGTAAGATAAACGGCCAAACTATCAGCATGAATCGTGATTTATAAGCACCATTTTTGTTTTGACACATCTGATAAATTAGACTGACACCAATAAATCAGCTAAAACCATAGATGAGTTAGTTTCCAGCTAGCGCAGAGAGCTTTAAAAAAAAAAAAAAAGCAAAAAAAGCAGCGCATTTCACACATTCGCTTTAACATATTTGATAGAGGAGAGAAAGCCCAAGCATATTTCTGATAATTATAAGCATACTGCCTGATTAAACGGGAAAATAATGTGTAAATACAACGTGCACAAATGTTCCTCATTGCTAATATGACTGGGAAAATCCTCTGTCTCCTTAAGCTGCTCAGACCTACAACATGCAAGATGGACTTGTGGCAAGATAATTGCATTGTGCGTGGCTCTAATTAAATGTCCAGAAGCAGGAAGATCTTTGGGTGGAGATTTGTGTGTGTGTGCGAGGCTAACAGTGGGAGAGCAAACGTGTGTGTGTGTGTGAGAGAGAGAGATGGTGTACTAGTCTCCTCAATCCCCTCGTTCCCAGAGGGAGAAATGCTGCAATCACTCCATTAGTGAAAGAGGAAGGGGGAACAGAGAAGCTGGGAGGAAACGGAGAGAGAAGGATGTGGGGAAGAAAAGAGGGGAGGGAGGACAGGACACAGCTGACTTGGCCAATAACAGCAAATGAGGTTAGAAACAAGCAGAGAGAGAGGTAGGAGGGTCAATGAGCGTCGAGGACATGGACACAATGACTCCAACGTGGGATGAGAGGAGGAGGAGGAAAAGGAGCTGGGGGTGAGTGACAACAGATGAGGAGGAGGGGAGAGGGGATGAGTTGTAGAGACAGATGGATGAAAGAGAGAGGGATGGAGACAGAGGAGATTGTTAAGGTAAGAGAAGGAAGATTGATCTGTGACGTCAGGGATGGAGGAAAGATGTGCTGAAGGTGTCGCTGCCTCATTGTCTAAAGACTCGGCGCTCACTGCAAGCGGTTCGCACGTTGCAGAGTGTGACCGTGTTGCACTGAGCCAGACGGTGAAGCGACAATCTGCAGCATCGCAAGCGGTATGGAGATCTATCAAGACGGTCGTGACACAAACGCTCACCTCAATAATGTTCCTCCATTAAGTAGAGAAGGTAAACTAATTACAAAATCACAACAGTAATCAAAACCAGGCATCGAGGACTGAAGGGCCCCAATTAACCTCAAGCACAACGAGAGAGAATGAAATCACCGCAATGAGTCTGTGTGCGTTTAAGGAAGCAAAAATGTTACAAATCAAGTGTTTATTGCAAAAATGTCCTACAGTTTCCATATATAAATCATTCATAAACTAGAAGGGGAAATCCGGATTCAGACCTTGCTGTTGTTGTACTGTCTGTGATGTAGTCAGCCAATCTCCTCAGTGGCTTGTTTGGGGACATTAGTGTGGCAAAATTAAAAAAACAACAGCTTGTTTTTTACAGCCGCAGTTAGCAAATTTATATTTTAAAACATGTACCTTATTTTGTTGATCTAGTATAAGGTTTTACTTTCAATCACTATGTTTTCCGGTCTTTACAATGTTTCAGAGGGAAAGGGAGACTGTGTTGGCTGCTGCATCTAGTCATATATGTGATTTCCAGCCAACCTTCAGACTAGAGAGCTGCTGAAACACCAGTCATCAAATGTCATGATGTTCAAACCAAAACACTACATATATTAATCAGGAGTTGCTTTTTAGTAACTATAGTCAGCTCATGAATAGTTAACGCTGTATGGTATGACCTGAATTATCAAAGAGTCATATCACAGCAAAGAGC
This sequence comes from Poeciliopsis gracilis, assembly GCA_911649635.1. Taxonomy (NCBI): domain Eukaryota; kingdom Metazoa; phylum Chordata; class Actinopteri; order Cyprinodontiformes; family Poeciliidae; genus Poeciliopsis; species Poeciliopsis gracilis. The sequence continues at coordinate 13,105,300 of CAJVRI010001220.1, read as the reverse complement.
AAACATGCCAACATTAGCCTAGAATGTCTACAGGAGTGGGATACAAAAATAATACTAAAGATACTCCCTAAAAATGCTTTTAACTACTTATTTTAATAGTTCAAACACCAACTATGCCTTAATAAGTACTGATACTCTTAGCAAAAAGAAACATCCAGTCTTTTTAATTTCTGTTCTCAGGGTAAAAACAAACCGCACCAAGGGCAACGAATGCGTTTATATATCTTTATATATATATATTTTAAATAGGCTCTACAAAAAGATTGATACATGGCTTTTCCAAAAATAATTAGTAGACACGTTTCACAAAACAATTGCACAAATGGTTAAATACACAACTAGGAACTGTATACACACGACACCGATTTGTTTATTTTAATGAAATCTAGTCAACTTGGCAAACGCTCGGTAACTTGGATCGGTACCGCGGACAAAAAGAAAACAATCTGAACAACTGATACTTGGCATGTTTATAATAATAAATGTTTGTCTGTTGTCATTAAAACTGAAATACAGGCTGAGATTTAGTAGAAGGTTAAACATTTTGTTGAAAGGACAATAATGTCTTCCCAGTGGTCATCTCTGTAGCCGGCCAGACATGTTAGGAGGAAGGCAGGAGGCTGAAATCTATAGAACTGGATCAATAAGTCACAGAGGTCGCAGTGGTCACCGCAGCTGCCACTGTTGAGTAAACAAGCGGAGGAAAATGATTGTCCTCCAAGTCAAGAATGACCCCAATCATGATCTAAGAATTGATTCTGTTCCTCCCCCCTTATTTATTTCATTTTATTTTATTTTTGCATGTTATTGCCGACAGTCCAGGTTTTTGTACAGAAGATCAAGTCTGGGTATGAAGACAAGTCTGCGGATTTCTCACACGACATGTGAAGAGAAGAAGAGTCAGCCTGTTCACCGCTCCCATCCCCACACAACACAGTGATGGCTTATACACAGCATTAATTGGATTCACAGGTCATTAGATAGAGAACACAAGTAACACTCTCTCGGCTTAAAGACTGGATCAGATGGATGAGAAAATGGAGATGGCTGCAAGAGGAGTAATATTGATGGGGGTTGTTTGGTACAGGACCAATAAAATGTTCTTTCTCTGTGCTGTGCCTCTGAAGCCCAGTTACACCATGAATGGCAGGGGGTTAATCAATAATTTGTGAGGCAAGAAATAAACGGTGGGGGGAAGGACGACAAAGAAGAAGAAGAAGAAGAAGAAGGGGGAGACGAGGGAAAAGAGAATAATGGTTTCTGCTTTGGCTCCTTTTTTAATGGAGGACGAGTGCGATGACACTGCTCATTATGCTGCACTAAACAGTATAGTGGTCAAACATTTATTTTATTCTAACAAGGCCCATGCACTAGCGCAGCAGCAGCAACAGCAGCAGCAGCAGCAACAGCAACAGCAGCAACAGCAACAACAGCAGCAACAGCAGCAACAGCAGCAACAGCAACAACAGCAGCAACAGCAGGCCCTTTTTTGCGATTTGTCACCGTGTGACAAAGTGAAGTTACTGAAAAACACTGTAGTTGTTTAAAAAGCCAGCAGGGCTTGTTGTTTTAACATAGGAGAACAAGAGAGTAGTCTGCTCATACACATTCAAGCATGCAGATGGCTGGTCATTAATTACAGATGGACTTGGGGAGGGAGTCACAGAGAGACGGATGCAGAGAGATGAAGGCAGAGGTCAGCTGAAGCAGCCAGTTTGCTGTCTCTCTCTCTCTTTATCTCTTTCTCTCTCTCTCTCTCTCTCTCCCTGGACAATTACCTCTAACTGCCCCCGTGCCTCCCCGGAGCCTGTTAATCAAGGAGCAGGTTTGGAGGGTTTTTTTTTTTCATGCTAAACTCTGCGTGCAAGAGAAAGGGGAACTTGCGGTACTCAGCACTTTACAGGTACAATCCGATTAAAGTCACACTGCTGGCTGGCTGCAAGTCCTACGGCTCACCTTAGAACCTCCTGTCCACACAACAGCTGACCTTCGTTCATTTAAAGCGCGCTTTATCCAGAAAGATCCCTGGGACTTTTTAACATTTAGGTCAAGCTACAACCAAAAACATTTCTGTATTTACCATCTCAAAGTGTGCTTTGGCTACTATGTTTTTAGCTCAATTTATTCTCCCCACCGCATAGTTACTGCAGAACTAATGCTATTCCCACAGCATGGTGCTAACGCCACCACGTTTTATATGAAGGATTCTTCCTGTGGCGCCCAGACATGACACCACATTTCAGTGGGATGAAAATGCAAACAGCACTGATATTTTTGGCCTTAAAAATACAGTTTCATAGCCACAAAACGTGACCACAGAACAGAAGGGGAAAAAAAAAAAAAAAAAACTAACAAAACTGCGTGTGTGGTTTCAGGTTCAGTCAAACATACATTTTGTGCAATTTTCAGCTGTCAAGAAGAAACAAGCAGTTGACATCAAGAAATCCTTTATTACAGATGGCGATAAAACACAGAGGGACAGGAAAGCTAACTGAGATCATGCTGCGCGCTACTTGAAAGAGTTTCTGCATGATCGGCATGTGGCCCTGAAATATTCATGATTCATGTGTGTCAGTGAAGCAAAGTATGTGAATCTCTCCAAAAATAATGCACAGTCTTTCATCTGCAACAACAAAGACCAATCTGTTGTGGTGAACTAACATGCAGCGTTCCTTTCAGAAGACGGAGAACGCAGCGCGACACAACAAACTACAAGTGTGTGTGTGTGTGTGTGTGTGTGTGTGTGTGTGTGTGTGTGTGTGTGTGTGTGTGTGTGTGTGTGTGTGTGTGTGTGTGTGTGTGTGAGTGCACAAATGTCCTATTGCTTAGAAAACAAGCCGCTCTTTGCTAAACTGACTGAGCTTGATGAATCAGCCATTCTTGCAGCAAATTAAAAACTAATTTCTTTCTTTATGCAGGGAAAGAGGTAATTTGGTCACATTAGGTTGTAGAAAAAAAAAAAAAACCAATTTAAAACCGGTGAGGGTTTCCTCCATTAAATCAATTAAGTGCATCTACAAACATCTATATTTTCATTACGAGCGTTATTACGCACTACATGCAGTGGACTGCAAATGTGGTAAACATTCAAAGCAGACTCCCAGAGGGCCTTCCTACTTGTCCGGGAAACAAAACCCGACACGAAAAGTCATTTTTGAAATCAGCGCGGCTGTGAGCCACATGCACAAGCAACGCAAAGCCATTTTCCAGCGTTAAACACCAGCCTGATTGGTTTGTACTGCGTCTCAGGTTAGGACGAGAAAAACAAAACAAAACAGAAAAAAAGAACAGACATGAAAATCTACTCACCAGCTTGAAATCCTGAATGCTACAAATAAAGTATGGAGTATTGGGTCGCCGACTCTCGATGTACACACAATCTGCAAGTGAGAAATGGGAAGAAAAAGGGGGTTTTAGAGATGATTTTCATACTTATCAGAGCTTTCATGATGCTAAGCAGTCAGACTCGGCAATACATTATTTCTTGTGCCGTTACCTCTGCTGAAAAGACATTTTCCTCCTCAAGTCAAATTCAATTGGAATGCGAGTAATAGGATTAAAGACTTTTGGAGCGCTACAAGGTTGCCTTTCCAAAGCAAACATTACGCTCAAGGGGAATTATGTTATTGTTCCACTCCGTTTATACACCAGTGAGCAACACTGACTTCAACCTCATCCCACCCAACCCCCACCGCCCCCACCGAGTCATCGCCACATGGCCGTAACCATGGAGGCAACCTTGGAGGGGACCAAACCTGCAACTCATTTTCTGACATTCGACGATTTTCCTCGCTTTTCAAATCAACTTTTGAGTACATTTTCTGGGATAATTTTCAAAGTGCCACCCACATTTACTGGGAATCCTAGCAAAGACGTGTCAAAGGTCGTAAAATCATCTTTTACTTCGTGATGTAGTTATGTTAATAGTAATACAAATCCAGCTTTCAGTGTATTCATCCCATTATAAAGTAATTGCTTCAGAAAAATCACCCTTTGACAATTATTGGAGATCCTGTGATCAATATTTACAACAACAACCGTGACAGGACAGCACCAAGTTTTCTTCTGCACCATTTGACAATGGTGAAGCAGACAAACACGAGGATCTTTGACCGTTTCTCAGAGCTCAAACTTTCTGTGTCAGTGGTGTCAAAACTTTTTCCACATGGGCCAAAAACATCAAGCTGCCCGTCCACGCAGGGTCGCCAGGGAGACTGGCGCCGATCTCCAGTATTCATTGTTTTTCCAAAATGAAAAATATAAAATGTTTCTGTTTCGTTCAACCATTTCCATCCAGGCACCGTTCTCTGGTTGGACACCGCTGTCTGGTTTTGGTCCTCTCTCATACACACCCGCAGGTTTGCTGTAGGTCAGTGGGTCATGGTGGAGACTAAACCAGGTTGAGTTGGTGTCTGGAGAACCGTTTCTGTGTTGTTTTTGGTCATCTGTTTTGCATCATTATCCTGCTCGCTGATGACATCTGCAGTTTTCTAGCAGAGGCCGCCGGAGTTACACTTGATGTCTCCTGCTATTTTAAAAAGTTTATAACCCCAACAGGTTCTCCACGCTTCCACGGCTTCAAAGACCCGAACTCACAGTATCAAAGACTATGATGTACTTTTCCTTATGTGCCGCCTTTGTTTCACCCCAGATCCACATGGAGTGTTTCCGCCTCCAGATTTTAATTCAATCGCATCGTTTTTTAAAAAGTCCATGTTGCAACAGATTCCAAAAAGAAGATAATTGCTGCTCAACTTAAAACAGTGAGATGTACACTCTATTTGTTATTATATTGATATTAAAGGCATTTTAATTGGATCATTTTTGTTAAAAACGTATTTGACACCTTGCGATTGTTTTTCTCTGCTCAAAAGATTGGAGTTCAATGCCGTTTTTCAATGTCAGCTCATGTTCCTGCAATAAAATATGAATTTCTTTTTGCCGATTTTTGCAACACCGTTTTGCCTTTCAGATTCTCTCGCTCTCTTGATCCTCTCCCATGATCACATGAGATGTGATGCATTAATCGCACCGTAACCACCAGAGACGTCCCACTCAAATGATGCTGTAGCACAACACGTCTAAATTACAGGATATGTAATCCCCAACACGCTATGTCTAACTAGCTTCGGATTAGATTGACAAAAAAAAAAAAGGAACAAAAAAAAAAAACAATCCACCCTCTGTCTGTTATCCATTTTTGAAACGGTGGTTAGGGATGTCAGTCCTGCAGCGAGAGGAGCCGGCCGTGTTGTTGAATGAAATGTGACTGGCGGTACGGTCGGGTCGTGAACTCTCATCTCCTTAACAAAAACATTCACGCTCCCGAGGACGGACTCTGCTGAGAAGAAAATACGAGGAAGAGGAAACGGCTAAGCCCCGACGCGGCGCTCTCCAGACACAACCGGGTATTATCAAACTATAAAAGGACGATTTCAAACTGCTAATGTCACATGTATTGGAGTGTGTGAAACCAAACTGCAAAGAAAAGACAAATCTCCCCGCTCCGTCTGATACAAAAACCCGGCTCTATATTGCTTCCTATTGATTTAAAAACAAGCAAACAAGCTCCCGGTTTTTTTTTTTTTTTTGCTACGACAGCTCACGTCTTTGTGAGCTCTCTGCCTCAAAGAAAGCCGACAGAGGTAAGATTTACACTGACAAACACAAACTGCTGGCGCTCATCTCACCAAAAAGCACACGCTGAGCGGGTCTGAAGCTGAAGAATTAACAAAAGATCTGCAGCTACCTTTTTTTCTCCCCCCCGTCCCCCCCCACTTCTCTCAGTGACTGACACTGCCATCATCTGTTATTTATTTGTTTGTGTCAACACAGCTATCGATCCGGCTGTGGTTTATCTTACCGCTGGCAGAGGAGAAGGAGGCAGGGGGAGATATTAAATGGCCCTGACACCCAAGATACCGTTTTGTAGAGGTGCTGGTGTGTACGAGAGCATCCCTGACATCATTTGCTTTGTTTTGTTTTTTTTTTCTCCCTAAGTGTGTCTGCATGTGTGTGAGACCCCAGGGTGGGCTTGTTATCTGCTGTGAGCTGAATGAGCTGTTCCAACGGAGGGAGGGATGAGGAGCAGGAGGAGGAGGAGGAGGGGGGGGGGAGCGGTTATCGCCCACGCTTGGTCTGAGTAACGCATTATATCTCTTTCTTACTCCCAGCCTCTTCCTGTCCCCCTTTTACAGCATCCCTGGAAGTCATTTACAAGATAACATGAATGAAAATGTCCGTCAGTCCTATTGTGTGATCTGTGAGCAACACTGGCAGCGCGAGAGACGGGAGAGAAGTTGGCGAGGGAGCGGAGGGATGGAAGGGGCTCGGAGAACAAAAGAGACTAATCTGAAGGAGATGACATGTTTCGGAGGAGTCAAATCAGGGGAATTAGGGTTTAGTGTCCCCTCACCTTGGCGGCAAATTCATTTAGAGGAGCCAAATCTCCGTGTCTGTGCCCATGAGCACATCAACAGGCACAAAGGAGAGCGAGCGAGAATGAAAAAGATAGTGGGGGTGGCCGCGGCAGGGGACGAGGGCGGGGGACAGGGATCTACTTTAATCACTTACAGACAGCGTGGCAGTCCATTTTTCTAACGTCAAAAAGCACATTTTGAATTCATTTTGGACAGCGAAGAGTATAGTCCCCTTTGGGGCATTTCTCTGAAGGCGACCACAAGGCAAAAACTCTATGAATTTCAAAAGTTAAAGCAAAGTTAGCACCTTAAAATTTGCCGTCAGAATGAAAAAAGGGAGAGGAATTGGCTCCAGGGGAGACACCAAGAGGAGGAAGCACGGTGGAAAACGGGGCCTCCTGGTTCCTCAACGGTCGTCGGAGATTGTTAAACATTCCTGCCATTTTGTGCTTTTGGAAGTGGGTCTCCTCGCTCAAGTGGAGAGGTGAAGAGGGGAGGGAGGAGAGAGGGTTAGCTGTGGAGTGGGTGTACGTGTGGGGGATGGGTTTTTAAAGACTGAAGTGCATGCTGGGTGTGTAGATGGAGCCTTCACCATAGGAGGGAGGGAGACCACAGCAGGACCTTCGCAAGAGGAGTGCTCCCATTCCTTCAGCAGCAATAAGTTCAGCTTCCATCGCACCAAACCAAACACGGAGCAAAGGCTCCGTACTCCCACTGACTGGGCGCCGGAGCGTTTCAAAGCTCAATTTACAGCTTTTACAGAACCAAATCTTTTAATCCTTACCATTATTTAGACCTACAGCAGGCTACATAATAAAAACAGACGAAAAAAAAAAGGTAAAATGAAGTAAAAATTAAAAAAAAGGAAGGAAAAAAGTTAAAGGGGAGAAGGAAGGAAAGTAAAAAATATAAAAGAGAGAAAAATTGTAAAAGTAAAGAAGGAATGAAAGAACAAATGAAGAAAGAAAGGTAAAAAGAAGGAAATAAAGGGAAACGGGACTTAAATTACCAAAATGATGAAATGGGCACGGAAAAGGAAAAAATATGGAAGATATCGCACAAGGACGGAAGAGAGCAGGAATCGGGTAAAAAAAGAAATAGGAATAGGCCACAAGGAAGAAAGGAAACGAGTAAGAAAAGAAAGACAAGGGGACAAAGTTGGAGGAAGGATGCAAAAAAACAACAAAGCTAGAACACAAGGAGGCTGGAAAACCAAAAACAACGAGAAAGAAGGAGAAAACAAAGTAGGACGAAGGAAGGGAAAAGAATAGGAACCATTGAGAGGGAGAGAACTGAGGCACAAAGAGTGAGGGAGGAGAAGGAAGGAAAACGGTGGAAGAAGGAGGGAAGGACGGGAGGAATGGAAGGCAGGAGACGAGGTGGAAAGGAAAGAACAAAGGAACAGAGGTCACACTGTCACCGCTGACTCCAAAGAGCAACGCCATATTGAATATTATGACCTACACACACACACACACACACAGTCGCACACACTCCCGACTCCCAACTCTTTGTTCAGGCTGCTGTTCTCTTAAGGCTGCCGAGCATGTCTGATCGAAAACACACCTCAGCGAAAAGAGTCGTGCATTACTTCGAAACAAACGCGACGCCGTTTAATTTGCTGCTGGAGCTCAGCAGCGGGGAGGGGAGGGGCGAGTTCCTGATAACATCATCCAGGCTTTTACTTCTCTGAGCCAAAAAAAACCCCCCAAAAAAACAATGAGCGAGTCGCACCGCGAACGCAGACGTATACAGGCAGTGTTTTGTAAACACGGCAGCGGAGGGTGGCGATGGGGGGAGATGAATATTTTAGGATGAGAGACAGGCTTATTAAAATCAAAGGGAGTGTTTGTTCAAGTCATACTAGCAGGTGGTGAGAGTTGGGCAGGAGGCAGGATGCACCTGCATTGTTAAAAGTGGAGCTGGGCTCAAACAGGAAAAAAAAACAAAACAACACAAAGCACACATGCATCAACATGCAGGCATGCATCAAAGCTCCTCCGGTGTGATGGTCCTGCAATTGATCTGCGCATTTACAATAATGCGAAAAGGTAAAACTAATAACTGTCAGATTGTAAATTGTGGATTTATTTTATCGGTGATCTTTCAAAGTTTGCACAAAGCGTCAAATTCCCGTCGTTTCTGCAGCTTACAGTTCATCGCCAGCACAATGGATGCAATAATGAAAGGACAGAGGGTGTGACGACACGGAACAGCTAACATAGAATAATAAAGGTGTTTCATCTGATCCAACGCAGACTCCAGCAGCTGATGTCCAAGGCTGTCTGTCTGTCTGTCTGTCTGCTTCCTGCTGGCTCGCTCCCACTAGGGTGGCGTTACATGTAGACAAGGCCTGGAGGTGCAAGGACACTCGATTCCTCCACAGCTTTCCTTCCTGTTTTCCCTTCCGCCGACCCAACAAGTCCTACTTCTCACTAGAAAAAGCAAAGGGAAATACCTGGCAAGCGATACCATCAGCTCTCTACAATAGGGGCAGGTCTACAGCTGACTTAGCTACTCTGGGGGAAAACAGAGGCTCTTTGACAGTAACCCCCCCCCTCCGTCGACCCCGCTCCTCTCCTTCTCGCCTAGCCCACGCTTTCTCATTTAGCAGTCGGCAGGTGGTTGGATTTCACTAAAAAGCTCTTTTCCCAGAGTCTCTAGCGTAAAGGAAGAGAGAGCGGAGCAGAGAGAGGCTCTTTTTTTTTTTTTTTTTTAAATAGATCTGCTCAGTTAACGGCAGGCTACAGATTCACACCGCCGTGTTTCAACAGGAAACGATTCCCAGGGCTTGTCCCTTATGTTTGCCTGGCTAGAAGCAGCTAAGTGATTGACGGCTAGCCTTTGCAGCGCGGAGGATATGCTTTGCTAATGTGCGGTGGCAGTTGTCCAACGCCGAATGAGTAACGTTTCACTGGCTTTTTCACAGCCTCCATTCGCACAACAAAACCAACCTCTTCAAAGCTTAATGAGAAAGAAATGATCCTGGAATGTGAAATCACAGAAGCCAATATTTTTGTTAAATAAATAATGATAAAAAAACATATATAAATATATATATATATATATATATATATATATATATATATATATATATATATATATATATAAAGGCTCAAATGTAGCAATCAGAAAGTTGTTGCCACACTTTTCCTCCTCTCTGTTTTTATAAAAAAGTCGATTCTGCTCCTTTAAAATCATGTTGAAATGTGGATCTGGTTTAGTTGAATAAAACGAACAAATTCCCTAACAAAAATATTCATCATATCTAAATCATTTTTGTACAAAATAATAATAATAATAATGAAAAATCCCAAAGAAAAAAAAGGCATCCAAAAGGTCACATTGTTCAAAATATATATTTAAAAATTCCCTTTCAAATGATGCACTGCCATCAAGTGCCAATAGGTTCCCACATCTAAATTACATTTAGCCATAAGTTGTCATGTTTTCACTTAACAGGTCATGTGAGAATATAAACAAATATGTGGAGGAAACAAAAAAAAAAACTACATAACTCCTAACAGACCATCCCCTGCCATAAAATATGGCAGTGGAAGCATCACGCTTTGTCATGGTTTTCTTCAGCAGGAAAAAAAATGGGGGGGAAGGATGGAGCTAATTACAGGTAATCTTGAAATAAAGCCAAAAGGCCCTGCTTCTGTTGAAACAAAAGTCTCACAGTTATGCAAATTTGTAAGCTAAAAATTGATTTTGTGTGAATTTCCACACTTGCAAAAAATAAAGAGGGACTGCCTGCTGAAATATACTGATGTATGTCAACGCCACGTGAAAAAGTCTTAAAAGACGACGTTTAATGCAACGTAATGTGGAAACTCGAAGCTCTGATAACCACTGAGAAAACGAAATGTTTATACGACTACAATCAGTGAGGCTGAACGTTAAGGGAAATTGGGAAGCCTGGTTGTTGAGCTCCGTGTGCGTTTGCGTGGTACGCGTCTGCTCTGCAGCTTGCTTCGAAACGCACAAAATCTGATCCTGCAAGAAACGACCGGGGCAAGAATCATTGGCTGTCCCCATCAACGATGAAACGCAGAAGGACTGCAAGTCTGTAATTTGTTTCTGCATGCTGCAACAAACAAATCATTACCGTCTTGCGTCTAAAATTAGCTAAATCACATCTCTCTGCAGCTGATGAGGCAACCAGGCTGTAGGACGCATGCTGAGGTTCCATTTTGATGGATGGAAGGGAAATAAGGAGACATGCAGCGGCGAGAGCCAATGGGTATTTAGGATACTGGTGTGTGCATGAGAAAAATCACATTTTTAAATGTGCGTTTTTAATGTGGCTGCAGACGTATAACAGTTGCAGATGTTGTTTTGCATAAGTAGTAGCTATCAGAGCGCTTTGCATGCATGTGTATGTGAAGCATACAGGCAACTTTTGTGTCCGTCTCCTATTGATCCCCTCCTGGCGATGTGCATGCTCTCTGAGGAGGGGATCTTCAATATGGAGTGGGGGGTGGATGAGAAGAGAGAACAGGCTTGGAGGAGTCTATCCGGGCCTGGAGAAGTGGTGTGAGCTCAGCCACAGGGCTCGCATCGATCTGGCATGTCTGCTCACCCTGTGTAGGGCTGCTTGCCCCACACAAATGGCCCGGGACACAGTCCTCAGGCCGCCACCGCAGACACTCTCCACTCTGCGTTTTAAGCAGCAGCAGCAGCAGCAGCAGCAGCAGCAGCAGCAGCAGGGCTTTAGTTAGCTGCAGGCCCACCTACTGGCTGCTCACACTTCCCTTTGCACCACGTCCCCGTCCAATCGATGTGCACTAAGCTGCCTGAAACCATCTTCAAGGGATAGAAAGGCTAAGCAGAGAGATTGGAGAGTGGTTGGAGACCGGCAGGGTTCAATACTAGATTACCTGTTATTTTGTATGTGATGACACAGGGCCTGCATGCTTCTAAAGCTCCATGTGACAAACAAAAAGCAATCAAAACCCACAACCGGAGCAGATTCTGTCCTGCTTTGGCGATCATCGCTCTCCATCACAGTCCCGTCACTCTCCATACATCTGGGGTGGCGCAAATCCCCCTCTGAGGGTGGTCAGTTTTACATATTGTATGTCACTAGACGGGTATAAAGGGATTTAACATTTAGTAAAGCATAATCCATCGCAGGCTTTGTGCCTGCCTAAGCTGCACGCATCAAATCTGATTGCAAGAAGGCTGCTACCAACGGCTAGCTGGGAGGGGGGGAAGAGAACACACACACACACACACACACACACACATGCATGGTTTGTCACTCGAACAATGAGCATAGGAGACAGCAGGAAGTCTGCCAGGGAGGTGGAGGATCTTCCATGATGACACTGGGAGGTAAATTAAAAAACGAGAATGTAGGCGCTGAGGCTGTAGTACCAAGTCAAGAGCCGTTCTTAATATAAACCAATCTAACAACCCTCATCGTCATGGTGGGGGTGGGCTGTGACATTTCAGCCCCTCTAAACCTGTCAATCTAACTGGAGGAGAAGGCAGGAAACATAAATATCCCCCCCCCATCCGCACTCGGATGTGGAAATTTAAATATTGGATCGAGCTGGCCCTCTGAGATGGCTGGTTGTGTTTATACCCCTTTCGAATGTTTCATTGATGTGATTGGCTGTTTACATTATTCGTCCCCCCCCCCCTTTCTTTTTACTTCGAGCTCTACGCCGAGTCAATGCAGCGCAGACCGACTGCACTTTTATTGGTTAACCCTTGGCGTCAGGGTACGAAAGGGCGATAAAAGTGACAATTACATTTATAACCCGGCGTTTCAGCTCGAAGTCTACCACCACATTCAGCAGAGCTGCACAGTATTAATATTGTAAAACCCTGGAAGTAGGACATCGTTTGTTAATATTTCAGCTATAATATCGGTTCTAATAAATCTTTTTTTTTTTTTCCAAGCTCTTCTCTTTCATAGCCAACAATCAGTGGTCTTAAGCGTCCACCCAACAGGATGAACATATTATATTTGACATGATCATAAACAGCAAGAGATGTTTATTATTAATACATCACACGATGATACTGCATATTTACGATAAGTTATGTAACCCTAGCATAACGTTGCAGTTTAAAAATAATGATACGCTTTTAAGAAAGCAAACTATGCATCACAACACATCTTCACTCCATAAATACGTTATCAGTCAGGCTACTTCAGGTACAGTAAGTAGCCCAGACATGTTGGGAAATCAGCACTGGACAAAGAACGAGTATAAACAATGTCAACAGCCAAAGTAACAATTTTTTTTTTGTGATTTTAAACAACAATTTGATCTAACATATTAAGCCCAAATAGTTTTTCCAGTAATTAGCCACCCCGAGTGGGAAAAAAATGATCAAATAGCAAAAGAATCAATTAATGCAAACCTCCGATGTATTAAACAAAGTGGTTTAAGGAAACCTTCAATGTTTCCTAATGAAACACTTGTACCACGTGTGCGCCCCCTCCACTGCCTGACCTTTCACCAGCTCCTACATAAACGAAGAGATGGAACAACGATTTAGTTGTAAGGCGCGCGGCACCGAGCAGCAGGAGAGCAGAGAGCAGCCAGCTTGGCCTCCGTCTCAAGACTCCTGACATGCTCACCTGCAATATGAACGGTCTGTAAACAACAACGTGAAGAAGAAGCCAAAATTACAGCTCAGGGGTGAGCGTGGCTCGGTTTCCGTGTCCTCGCGTCCGACTCGACGAAGCAGCTCAAACATCTCTCCAGGACACTGGAGAACTCTTTGGCCCCAGAAATGAGGGCCGACGTTCAGAGAATCAGATGGTGTTAGGAAGAAATCGTTATCGCGGCTGTCGTCACAATCACATCATCTACTGGAGCACCACTTTGCTTTATTGACTCGGCTCAAGACAAAGCTCAAGAGTGGGTCACAGGATTGATTGCATGATGCATCGGCCTTTAGCCTGAGGGAGTGTTTCTGCTGTTGGAGGGTTGATTCTTTGAAGAATCCTCATTCCCTCCGCAGCTCATCGCAACTGAGATGACTGCTTCTTTAAGGGACATCAATTATTGATCAATTGGGCTTTGTTTCCTCGCATCTCCTAAAGCTAGTTTCATCAGGGTACAGGCACAGTTTTACAAGAAATTAAATACTTTTCCAAACCGAGCTCTTCAGATTTCCTAGTGGGTGTTTTTAACTTCACTTTGAACAGAAATACTAAGGTTTGTATGGAAGCCGTGTTCACTTTAGGAAGGAAGGAGTGGAAGGCATGAAATGAGAATAAGCAAAGAAGAGTAGGAAACAAGGAGGGAAGATAAACGAAGAGGAGCTAAGGGAGAAAAAGTAAGTAGGATATCAGGCAAGAGAAAAAGACAGGTTGCACAGGTGCACACCTGTGCAGCCTGGTTTCCAGGGCAACAGGAAGGACAACAGGATGAACAAAAAAAAAAAAAAAAAAAGATGGAAAGTCCTGTCTTATAAACGATAAAGTGGTGATTGTTTGACTTTTGCTATGAGACATAGATGGCAGAAGTTTGTGAACTGAACCCAGTGACGGTGAAACGACGCAGGTCAACACCGCTGAAGGGAACTCACCTCCGGGTCTGTAAACAACGTCGTCTTCTGTAATGAAGGACGTAATCTCTCCATTTTCTGTGCGCTCGTAGCGCGACTTCTTCTTGGGCATCTTCTTCTTGCCCTTCTTGCCGGCCTCCTCGGCCGTGCCGCTGCCTCCACCAGTGCTGCCGTTGTCGTTGTCCTCGTCTTCGCTGTGCTCGCTTTCTGCATAGTTCTTGGCCCCGCCCTCCAGCGTGCAGCTGCGGCGCGGCCTGGAGCTCTCGCTCTCGCCCCGGTCTCCGTCCTGCCGGCGAGATTTCCCGGCCTCTCTTTTGTCCCGGTCCCTGTCTCTGTCTCTGTCCCTCTCTTTCTCCCGTTCCTTCTCTTTGTCGGCCGTCATGATCCGCCACGTGCCTTCCTCAGTCCTCTCACGGCTGGGCCTCCGTGAAAGGTAGACTGTGAGCCTGGGCTTCAGAATTCTGAATTTACCAGTCAAATCCAGGGAAAATTCAGCCACACCAACAACCCCAGTGTTTCAGGAAACCTGCGGATAAAACAACAACGATTAACACAGGTTTGTTCCTGTACGACTGTTAGCTGGTACATGCACCATTTGCATCTTCGGTGATAAAACACAACAACCTCCACCAGGAGCAAAGGCCGGTTATTCTTAATGGCCGTAATTTTGGCGGGAGGGGGGGAAAGGAAATTTCTCTAAAAACATTGTATGCGCCAGAATAAAACAAGCAGCATTAACAGTTTCAGCTTTAATAATTTCCTCTTGATGAAAGATACAGAAGTAGATTTATTTCAGTGTGAAGTGGAGAAGAAGAAAGGCAAGGACCTGAAGGAAAGTCAAAACATCTTGTAGCTACAAGAAGCTTAAACAGAGCCTTAGAAAGATTTTGGGTTGAACTTTAATAACATAATTGCATAATACCACCACAAACTGGAAAATTTCTTCAAACTTTTCATAAATCGGAATCTGAAAAGTGTCTTGTTTTTAGCTGCATCCATCTTCTCATCAAGTATAATCAACTTCCCTGTCCCTCCTGAAGACAGATATCCCCACCACGTCTTTTCTCATGTTTTCAGAAACGCGTACTATTTTGCATGTAAAAGTTGATTTTTCTTTTTTTTTTTTTAAATCTTTCCAGGTAACAGTTTCCCTGCAGGCAGAGTCTCAGGCATGAGCTTCGGATTTCTCCGCTCTTCCTGAGTCACCATGATTAAGTCAAATTTCCATTTAATATATTGATCGGCTCTTGATGCTGATTCTTCACTAATGTTCTCTTAAAAAAAAAAAATAATAAAAAAATAAAAAGCCTTTGCGTGCTTCCCTGAACAGCTGGATTTATACTGAGCTTAAATTACACACAGGGAGATCTGGTTACCAAGTAACTGACCTCTAAAGAAGAAGAAGAAACAAAGCCAAGTTGGCAGAATACGTTTTCACTCAACATCACAATTATGCACTATTTTGTGTTGGTCTACCGCAATAAAAGACAATGAAGTTTGCGGTGGCAACATATGATCAGAGGTGTAACGCTGTTGTTTTATTTCAGCGGTAAAAATAGTAATCTACTTGGTTTACATGGAGCTCAATCCTCAATGACAAAGTTAGCAGACTACCGTCTTCGCAGGCCACTGGTGACATTTCTGCCCATCCATCCATGTGTGCTTATACTCCTCGACTGCTCCCCACCCCAACCCAATCCAGCACTTAGCTGACAGTCACTGCTGCGATAATGTGAAGTGACAGCTCCGAAGGGGGTTTGTGGGGGGTGGAGGGGGGAGAGAATACAGCAATCTGCTGGGTGAGGGAGGGGCAGAGGGAAAGAGCCAGAGTCAGTCATTTGCCATGCTTAGTTCGCTGCCACTTACAGCTATCTTCACCGAGCCGCCACTTTTTTCATAAAACCCTCCATAAACACTGGAGCACGGCAAAGCTGAAGCATGAAGCAGCGCGCTGTCTGCGCCACACTGCTCCTACACACAGCACCCACAAAGGAGGCTACTCATTTACTGCCAATGTTCACCTCCACCTCCGCCCCCATGGCAACAATTTAACTAGAAATGGTTATTACACCCCCTGGAGGGCTAAGGCCGGGCAGTCGGTAGCGGTGTTGCCATGGCCGTGGTGGCAGCGAGGAAGAGGGGAGGCTGGAAGAGACGAAACCACCGCCGAGGGAAAATTAAAGAGCGTGTCTTCGGGCCGGCGAGCGTTTATTTGAAGAGCCACAAAGAGGGAAAGGTGAGGAGTGGGGAGAGGGAGGAGGAAAAAAAAAAACAAAAAAAAAAACGCTTTTGGCTCAAACGAACGCACAGTGATACACACTGAAGCCTATTTGACAATGGCACTCCTTAGCAGCGGGCGCTGTCATCTCGTGAGCAGACACCAACTGACAGGGCAGCTGCTCTTGTCGTCGGTTTCAACACAAACACAAAGTCTGATTAAACCGCAGCCTCGTCACAGGCCCATTAATCACCTAATGATGAGTTACCAGGCGACCACTGGGCTGCTGGCACACACACACACACACACACACATACACATTAGCGAATAGAGGGAAGATGAAAGGGCTCTGAAGCTTTCTGACGGGCATGTTCGTGCAAGGATACGCAGCCAAAACCAACACATACAGATAGTGTGAAGAGACACTGTGTGTCCTCCTGCTGTGTGTTGGGTCCAAAATTAACTTTCTGACACAATAGCTGAAGAGTTCAAGGGGAAAGCACTTGATGGATAAGCGTTTTATGGAGTTAAATGTCAGCTTCATCTAAGAGTCTGAGTGACAAGTTTTGCCACATCTAGAAGGTCAGAAATAAAGTCAAAAATCATCTAGGTGTTAAAATGTGTTTCATATCAAATCCATGTGATACGAGACATGAAACCTGTTTGTGAACGCACCACATGACTAATTAGAGGAATCAGACTGCTCATGTTACACTTAAACCACTGATATTTAAATGGTTTACCTAAATGTAGGCATTGAATCCAATCGGCTCGGGAAGTGACGTTGCCAAACCCAAGCGTGCTCGAGCTGGCAATTAGAAATCCAGTTAGATTTGGTAATTGTTGTGCTCAGTAACCAGAATGACCACCATTAGCTATACAGGCCAATATAAATTGATTTTGTTTTTCTCCTGCATTTAAATGCATGCGACAGCAGCAGCTACATATTGCCTGACAGAGGCAGTGCCGCTGATTTATTGGAATACAATCCAACAAAAGAGGAAGTAAATAGTCTATTGTCGCTACTGCTTCTGATTTCGCAGAGAAGAAGCAGCTTGCCAGCAGATTTTGAGGTGAAAAACTAACAACGTTAAAGCAAAAGTAAATACAGGTGGAAAACATGTTTAAATACGTCTAGAAAATACAGAAATTGACCTTTACATAAAAAGTTTAAGGCGGCAAAAAACACTAAGCGGTAGCAAATTGTAGCAGTGGCATTCTGTGCTGTTTACTGTATAGCTGTAATTATAGCATCTCCGTGCCTGTATGTTGGTAATATATTCTTAAAACTGTGATAGGTGAAGAAATCTCCTGCAGTGAGACGACACCAAACAGGCTGAACATTTTATAGAGATCCAGGATACGCGGGTAAGTTTTGCTCGGCTGCCACATTTGCCGTTTTCAGTGTCAGTGAGGGGTTTTAAAAACGGCAGAGTACACACAGAGGAGTAAAAACAACATGTGGAAACATTTCCACAGCTCCTTCTAGCTGCCGGAGAGCGAGTGAGAGCAGGTCTTTCAGCAGAGACCGAAGGCCTTTGTAGTTCTTAAAGAACAAAGCAATTAGCTAAAACGGGGTATTAGCAGTTCAAAGCTTTCAAGGTACCAAAAATCCATCCGCAGCACGCCTGTCGGTGCCTCGCTACATACCGCTTTCCCAGCAAAAGTAAACATCCACTCGCAATTTACAGCCGTTTATTCCAAACGTTTGGCTCTACTGGCAAGTCGAGAAGGTGGTAGGAACACAAAGACCTTCACAACGGCACCATTTGATAGCCGGGCTCAACTCCCCAAGGCTGCCAGAATCTGTGTATATGCTAAGCACCTCCTCGCTCCTCTAATCAGTAACATAAGCCTCTTCCAATGAAACCAACAAGGACTCTAAACTGTTGCAAATGGAGGGCTGACCCCCCTCTCCTTTGATGTCAGAGGCAGATGTAAGCCCCTGCACGGATCTTTACAACCTAGGTACGATTAGTTTGCATCTGGAGACGCTTTGCGCAGCTGCTTCGCTACAAATTCTTTAACTTTGACTATTCCACCAGAAACACACACACACACACGCACGCACGCACACGCTTGCGTTTGTTAACCCTAGACGGGCAAAAAGACAGAAAAAGCTTAGAAGCTCCGGTGAGGTCATTTTACGCAAGCAGCGGAAGATGAACGAGAAGGGAAACGTAGAAGCAGTCAGTGATTCTGCACCAACAGGGAAGAACAGGAACGAGAAAGTAAGATACATGTAGCGAGAGAGAAAAGAGCCATTTCTTCCTCCAGTACTCAAAAAGGAAACACAAAGTGCTCAGTGGAAAGCAGCGCTGGCCGATGAATAATACTGTGAGGGGGCAGGTGAGGCCAGGAGCTATTACACATCAATCACTGGGCCGGGACCCTTTGAAAGATACCAGCTGTCTTAATGGAAAAGCAGAGGAGGGGGAAGTGGCTGAAGAGGGGTTGAGAAGGGCCCGGCTAACGACACCTAACCCCATTTACATTACTGCAATGAAGTCGAGGGCTAACAGCCGGGGGACTGGAGGGGGGGGAGGCCTCAGCTGAAATACATTTTTCTTTTGCGTGCCTTTCACAATGAGACCTCTGGCCTGAAAAACCCCACATAGTTTGTGGCTCGATTAACACATCATTCCCCCACCGGCGGCCGCACAGCAGGTTTGTGTTACTAAACGCAGCTTTTTTTTTTTTTTCCTCCTTCACTCTCAAAAGAAGGTATGTTTTATTCATTCCAGTCACTCCCACGTTTGACTAAATCCAAGATCTTTCGACGGATAAACAATGAAACCATCGAGCGGCGCGATAGATCAGTAGGGTCGATGTTTTATCGTGCTAAATCTAAGTATTTGATGACAAATATTGCTCAAGTTGCACATCCGTCTCCTTCAATCACCCACTGAACATGACGATAATAGAAATTTAAGTGGGGAAATATAATGATGGCACAATATGACCAGCACACTGATTCACTCAGATTAGGGAGAGAGCCTGAGAAGTCATTCGTGGCATATTCAATCGCCGAATTATGGAGTAGCAAAATGTGATTGGCAAGGATTTAGGGCCGGCTTTGCTCGGGGATTGAATGAAATACTCGCATGAATACAGATTAGAGGAGAACAATGTTAGCATGAATATACACAGGGTTATTAACAATGAGGGCGCCTCAAATTGATCCAAATAAACCAGCCAGATTCTCGGTGGAGTGGGGATCCTGGCCGCGGCGGTGTGGAGCCGCGGCGCGTTTTCGTCAGCTCCAATCCATTACTCGGAGTGATCTAATCTAAGCTGCCATCCAAGCTCCCTAGAAACAACAGCACAATGAAAGGCTCAGCTGGAGGCTGGGGAAGGCCACTTCATAAGGGATTCTTTGTGGTCTCTGCACCCTTCCTGCCTCGTCTCACCTGCTGCAATCATGCCTCGCTTTGCTCACTAAGGCCTCGCTACGTTTTAGTGCGCGCAACACTTGTTTTTCAATTTACAGATGATAACCACATTTTTTTTTTTTGTTTCCCTTTCCGCTAAACTTGCTTTTGCAAAGACTATTTTTAGTCAACATCCGGGGTTACTTTAGGAGGTGAAAACCACGCTTGAGAGAGAGAAAAAAAAGGGCAGCATGGGGGTTTCCAATGAAAACACTCAACCTCGACTTGGAACTGAAATGGTTCGTAGCAAATCAGTGCTGCACCAGATCAGATTTTAAAGCAAAAGATAGATAACAGTGAAATATTGCAGATAGAAATTACGAACAAACTATATCGTATAGATCACAATAAAAACAGATGCTTTCTTTCAGCGGCACAATCTAATCCCCAGGGCAACAAGGATGGATGGATGCACAAATTGGTAGACAGAGTGGAAAAGGTAGAGGGACAGACGGATGTACGAATGGGTGAAGAATAGATGAACCCATAGTTTAATTGAAGGTTCGATGAAAGGATGCGTCAATGGATGAATCTGTAGATGGATGAAAGGAGGACTGTTGATTGTGCCGAAGGTTGGAGGATGTATGTGGACAGAATGACTAAGAACAGAACAATAGATGGGTGTGAAAGTGACAAGTGACTGGATAAATGGATGGATGCAACTTTCAGAGAGCAGGACGGTGAATAAATCTGGAAAAATAAACATTTTTTTTCCCCACATCAATTTCTTCTTTCTGCATTCCTCCAGCACTGCAATCGACTTAAATCAAATTCCAGACTTTTCCAGACTGCGCAGAGGTCCTGTAATCAAACATATTTCTCACAGTCACACAGAAACACCTTGTATTGCTCCTCACAGTCTAAGCCTGTACTCCATCTCCAGAAGAAGACTAAATCCCCCTCCACTCCATTTGTGGGCTTCTCCACGAGAGCCTGAATTGACCCTGAGGGCGGGCGCGCCGCGATCCAACACATCCATTACCTCCAATGTTTGTGAGCGGGAGCTTCACTTTGCGTCCTAATACCGGCTGCTCGGAGACACGCAGCAGCTACAGGTTCCTGCAGCCCGAGCAAAGCTGCTATTTCACCGTCACATTTTGACGTGACTCCCGAGGAGGGGAAATGCCAGGGCCGTCCACCTTCAGGCCTTTTTGCCTTTCCGCTAAATGAGGCACTTTTAAGAATGCAATGGCGAGCGAGCCGGTGAAGGACCTCTCCCAATGTGCCATTGATAACAGAGGCTGGGGAATGTGAGGTATGCGCTGGCAGACAGAGCTATCATGAACGTGGCTCATAATTGAGTTACCGTGTAGCTCTGTGAGAGGCTGTGTGAAAAAGAGAGGATTTCTAGTGTCTCGCACGTTCACCAAGGCTCTGACAATTCAATTTTTTGGTATATTATGCTGTTGAAACGGAAATTTAGCCTCTGTTGAAGCCGGGGTCAGGAGGGGTATAAATACCCACCGGGGAGACATCCAACTCCGATTTGTACCAGAGAAGATTTGTATCGTGTCTGTGTCTCCAAACGTTTATCATTATGAAACAGAGCAGAAGGAAGGCGTGGGGGGCTTACACGACATTTTTCTCAATCAGATGCATGCCGGAAAAAGATTTACTGGTATAAAGTAGAGATAGAAAAAAAAAAAATCAACAGTGATTTTTGCCTACTGTTGAAAAGACTCTTGAGATTTTAATATCTGAGCACTCAATCATGTAGCACTTCCACTGATATTCTGCAATCAAATATCCCCACTCTTCCTCTGCAATCTGCCTATCAGCTTAACAAGCCTATCCATCAGTTCAACTTCAACTGGTAGCCCAAATGAGCGTGAGAGGGGAGGAAATGTATTCATACAGCTGCCCTACATCCTCCAGCTACACTAATCACTATGCCACACAGACACGTGCCAACGCAAAGGAGGAAAAAACTAAAAAAAAATATATATATATATTTATACAAAAATAGATTAGAGTGACAGATAGGACAGCTCGGAGGTTTCAAGAGTGACGGCGCGGGCCAGCAGGAGCCACGAAGGACGCCGTCAGGAACAGTGATGCGGCAGAAACAAAGCCACCGAGGTCGGCACACAAAACGATTCCTCCGCCTAAATTATTAAGCAACGTAACGGCAAGTTCTGCTCAACCCTCGAGCAGATGGTCGGGGCGGTGGAGGACAATCCCCTCCTTTCAATGCCTTTTACTGATCGGGGGTAAAGACGAAGCGGAGGCCGGGGAAGGGGGGGGGGACCTCCACCTCAATATGCCACAGGATGATATTACCGCTAATTAAGTAGGTATTTTATTTCATATGCAAACACCTCTGCTCTAACCACCAACCGCCACGACACAGCCATCTACACTGATTTCTGGAGGGAGTCGAGTTAAACAAAGCGTTCCTTATTTCTCTGTAGTTTTCCACTGTGGCGTCGTTTCAATGTGCAGCGCAGTGCGTTCTATCAGGGCCAACTCTTAAATAGTGTCGTATGATTTAAAGTTAGTAAAACATGAGGTGATAATTAGGAATCATGTCAAAGCTGGTAAGTGGATGTGCTGGTGCTTTATTTGTCACCGACTGTGATACGTAGGACACCAAATGTAAGTTTTTTCCAGTTTTCTCACATCTCCGTGCCGGTCCGAGTTTTCATAAATAATCGTCTTAGTGGTGTTAAACTGACTTCATATGGAAAGGCCAACAAGCATAAAAATGCACTGGTTCTCCTAGGCATCTAGCTTTGTGTGGACTAGATCCAAGTCGGTTTCAAAGTCGGTGATTGTTGAAGAGAAAACACTCAACAGCAGGCAAAATCTGTTAGAGGACTAATGGAGGGTATGATGTTAGGAAAACAAAGTGTTGGATGATCTTGAATGTTGTTTTTCATACATCATGACAAACCTCCATTCTCCTAAAGCAGGTTGGTCACCAGAAGTCATCTGGAATGATCAAATATCGCATCAAAGCAGTCCTTTGCAACAGCAGCTATTTTTCTACCCGGTTGTCATGTGAATTTTGAGCAAACTTTTTAAAATGCCGCATGAAATTAAGCATGTTTTCTATACACTGACTTGGAGCAAATCTACCAGGATATGCCAGAACGTCGATGTCAGATGTCGATGCCGTACTAAACAAGACGTAAATGTTGCAAACCAACATGGACCAAACGTCTCAGAAAAATGAAGCGTTTCCCCCTCCATGCTGGAGGCTTGAACTCTGAAACTATTCCAACTTTTGTGTCTCTGGTACGGCACAGACTCATTTAGCGGATGGAAAAGTTTGCATCTGCTAACAGAGGCTCCCATTTAGAGCACTTTGTATTTTTCAGAAAAGCCAAAAGCCAGCCCGAGCAAGAATAAAAACATTTTTTAATAAACCTTTTCTCATGCAATACTTCAAAAAATGCAGATAAAAAAAAAAAAAACATTGATGGAAACACGGCTTGTGATACAGCACAATTTTTATTTCTGGACAATTACATTCATATCTCTGGAAAAAAAAAAAAGTAATGCTGACATTGTCTAAAAACAAAATAAAAAAAAACAGTCTAAGCTTTGTGCATTTTTTTTTTTTTTTTTACAATTTTCTGGAGAAGAAGTTATGAACTAATGAAGGCGGTGTGACACTCACCAGACTACAGCCCTTATTTCAAGGTGACGAAGACAGAAAAAACAAGCATTTAAAGTACAGTCAGGCAGAAGCTGCTGCAATAAGGCTATGAAATAAGTAATGCTTTTCTGTTCTTGCTGTATACAGAAGACGTGCTGCACATTAATGCACCGTCAACACTGGAAATTGACTGAAATGACTGCAGGAGAGACTAGAGATGGTTTTACTAGCCAATAGCAATTCCCAGTTTTCTTTAAGGTTTGACCACGCCGTAAAATGCGCTTTGCG
Source organism: Poeciliopsis gracilis (assembly GCA_911649635.1). Taxonomy (NCBI): domain Eukaryota; kingdom Metazoa; phylum Chordata; class Actinopteri; order Cyprinodontiformes; family Poeciliidae; genus Poeciliopsis; species Poeciliopsis gracilis. Next base: position 13,081,807 of record CAJVRI010001220.1, on the reverse strand, counting down.
TTCCTCATTAGAGGGAGAGGTTGTAAATTAGGAAATCACAAGATCCCTTCCAATTATGTAATAAACATGTTCTGCACATTTAATTTGATTTCTATTAGAAAACGTATAATTATGAACGTGCTGTTGAATGATGTGTAAATGACGAGCGTTATAGTCGTGAGACCTTTGACGAACAGACAGGTGTGTGATAAATTGGCCAATCAGAGATCAGACCCAGCTAAGGGAAAATTGACTAATTCTAAACTGTGGTTATTTGTTGACTGATTGATTGATTGATTGATTGATCTCCATCTGTTAGCATGTTTGTTCTGAGTAAAGATGTATCTGCGTGAGAAATTTACAAAAATCTACTAAATTTCAAGGTCCTGTGCTGAAGCCTAAAAATGAATCTCCGTTTACATAAAGCTGAGGGTGTGCTGAACATTTTGATGCCTAACACATGGGTATCGTGATGAACACAAGCGCTTCAAATAATGAAAATACCCTTAGGGTTAAGCTTGCATGCTGCTAAAACTGCAATCAAATCCAGGGTGGCATTGTAAATATTACCACATTCTGGATGAGTTTGCTTTCAGTCATTCCTCCTTAACGAAATAAAAAGAGGAAAAAAAAAAAAAAAAAAAAAAAGGAGGAAAAGGGGGCAGATGTGATGAAAATGCTGTTAGGGCGAGCAGCATCTCAGAGCTCAGCTCATAAAAACAGAGAACCTGGGATTTAAGCCTCTTACAGCAGTCGAGGTTTTTAGGTTCTGCACACACACACACGGTTCGACCACACAATTAATTTCTAAAAGCGTGAAAGGGCCAGACCTGCATGGCTTAGTGCTTAGGCTAGAAGTGAATGTTTGGATCCTCTTCTATGTTTAGACGTCGCCGACAAAGGGAACTATTTTCTGAAAATATTAAGAGCAGGGGATTGCTGGTAGAATAATGGGCTTTTGGGGAAGGAATTTAAGAACAGAGTATTGAGTATTATACAATGTACTGTGGTGATCCGGAGATTAACTCTGTCTGTTCATGTGTGAAATGGAGACTTGATCCCCGACTGATAGCGTCCTATGGCTCCTACAAACACAAGCTGCCTTATACCCCCCCCCAAACACACCTTAAAGCTGCAAAACACCGGTTTAGAAGTTGCACCCTTAGCAATAAAACAACAGAAGGCATGTTAAAAACACAGCCCGACACCTACATAACTCACACTGCCTTCAGTTTGATTGTCTCCTTGATACAGGAGGTGAACAAAGCTGGCTGTGTATCTGAGCTGCCGAGTAAGCCTCAGATATTCTTGGAATGTTAATGTTAGGCTTTGACCATGGCAGTCTCACTGACTTCTCCTCTTGTTACAACTCCATTAATGACAAGGAGAGCACTGCTCTGCTCTGCTCTGCTCTGCTCTGTGCTGTGTGATTTTCTGACGCTGCTAGTAGAGTAACTCTTAACTGCCACTGTGTTATGAAACATAACTGTGAGCTAATCCTGTGCTTACGTTGTGTTTAAGCACGCCATATGCTGCATTCATGCACGGAGAATCGGCCTCAAGAACGTCTGCTACTAGTAGGACTGTCATAAAAAAACATTTCTTTTATTTGATTTATTTTTTAACTAATTGTTAAAGTAACTGAACAAAGTGTGTCATCTCCTCTTTGTGGATTATTTTTCATAGAGTATATCCATAACATTTTAAACAATGCAGCTTTGGAAGCTGAAATACCTACTTGACATCCTATTGGCTAGTGTTCGCAAAGCAGCCAATCCAGGAGCGCCATGCATTCTGCTTGGATCCGATTGGCTGTGCCGCCAGGAGCAGAAATAAGGAAAATTGTAAAATTAAGATTCTGTAGACAGAACAGTTTCCACTGTGCTTATCAAAGCATATGAAAAAAATACTGCGGGTCCGATCTAAATGACCAATTTTATTTTTATATTCCTTTTTTAAACCAGCCAATGGATGTGAAGAAAGCACCAAAACCTCTAATGATCTATTTAAAAAATAAATAAAATAAAAATGAAAACCTCGAATAAGCATGTTGCGTATCTCAAATGTGATCAACACCAAGTGAAAATGGACAAAAAAGGGACGAGTGCAGCACTGTTACTATTTTAAAAAACATAACATTAATATTGAATATAAATATCAACTATATTTCTTCACTGTGAGTATTATTTATCAGTTTGCCTGGTCTAAATGTCATTCATTGAGATAGTAGCATTATCTACAAGGTTAAATGTCTTCACTTAATGGGGCTGCATTAAGCCTGATCACACATGGACAAAGCCAGAGTGCAAAAGAGATTTTTTATTACTCTTTTTTTTTATGACATCATGGAGATGCGACTATAAAACCATATTTGGGTCAAGAAGCTTGGCTTTGGTTTTAGACTTCAGTGGTGTAAATGGATATAGAGCTATTATTGGCTGAAAAGTGTGATCAAAGAGTTGGAGAGAAACTCTTGCTGTGACAAGGCAAAATTAAGAATAAGGGTGGCCATCTAAACATCACATAAATAGGTAGTATTTATTGTTCACAAAAACTTAGATTACTAGACAAAGGCATGATGCTGAAGTAAACTCTGTACAACCAGGAGGTTCTCGGTTTGAATCCGGAAGCAGTCTTTTTGCACGCGTGTGTATGTGCGCGTGTGTTTTCTCCAGGTACTCCCGTTACCTCCCACAATCCAGTTAATCTTTTTCTCTATATTGTCAATAGCAGTGAGCGTGTGTGTGTGTGTGTGTGTGTGTGTGTGTGTGTGCGCAGATGTTTGTCCTGTGTGTGTCTCGTGCATCATGTTGTGTTAAACTACCAAAGCAAGCAATGTGCTCAAACCTTCTATTAAACATCATCTAACTAAAAAAAAAAACAAAACAAAACTGTCAAACAATGGCGATAACCAGCGGTGGGTTTTGTTTATATACACAACCCACTGCTGCAGCTGAGCGACTGTGTTAGCAGTGCTGGTCAGACTGCGTTCCCCACCAATCAATGGCTGGGAGTGTAATGTGCCTTGACCTTCTAGCTTTCTTTCAGCAGCTCTTTACGTATATTGCTGTCTCTCCTCGTATATCACTTGGGCAAATGGCGTCCTTCACCCCGCTGCCTCCTTTCCCCTCCCTTAAAGGCTGAGGGGACATCTTTGCCTCTGCTGTACTCAATTGACAGCCGTGGCAGCTCCCTCACATGAAGGGAGGGAGAGAGGGAGAGGGGGGGAGGGACAAGGCTCACAAAGGGGGAAACGATACAATGAATAATTGTCTTTCATAACACGCCCCACCCCTCCTTTATTAGCATCAAACAATAATTAACAGGGAACAAGGGGCAATGGAAAGTCTGTTTTCCGTTTTCTGGGACAAGGGGGTCAATATGCCCCTCAACCCTTCCCCCCGTCCTCACTGTCAAGCAGAAGACATCTCATCGCTCTAAAAACACACTCTTAGCTTATTTATGACGCTCGGCAGGAGAAAAAAAAAAAAAAGCGGCGTTCGTGCTGCACTCAGCAAAAACCGGCCGGGCCGCTTTACGCAGCATTTCACTTCTGTCTGTCTCCACGTCTTTCCCCCCCCCAGACATTTCAATATCGAAGACAAAAAAAGAATATAAATAAATTGCTGTCGTCGGGAGTGGGAGCCGGTGAAAATGAACCTGGTCTAACAGAAAAGTTTTTTTTTTTTTAAATAACCTCGGACTGACAGTAACAAAGCCATTTGTGATCAAATTAGCTTTGCACTAAGAGCTTCATTGATCTCGCAGCTCATCTTTTCGGATGAGTCCTGGAAAGGCAGCTGGTAATCCAATAGCAGGGATGGGGAAGTGCTTCAAGGACTCCGCTATGTTTACCAACCTATTCCCCCGCACAGACGGCCCGACAAGTCAGCGAACGGCACTCTCCGGACTGATTGGAAGCCCGGGGGCCTCGGGAGCGACGGCGAAATGAATAAGAGCCGCGGTGTGACTGAAACCAAGGTACTTGAAAGGCGAAAGTAATTGCTTTCACCACAGCTATCATGTAATGAGTAAACAGGATGATTCAAGCAGAGTCTAAACAAGCGCTTAAATGTACTGAGCAGCAACACTGGCGCCCTAATGGAGGCTTCGCTTCTTAATCCACATGTAAACTCTACCACGAAATAATGACCGTCAATTTAAAGGATCTGGTCTCTCGATGCCGAGTGCTAGCGCTTCGAAACTGCATCATCTTCCAATATACTCTTCCTGCAGTTTAAAATTATCCTCACCAGATGACAGAGGAAATGCTTGAGTAGTCAGGGGGGGGTTTTTTCCAGGCTGGACAGAGATCATTGAACACATGGGTGCCCCTCCCCCACGTGTAGCTGCACAGCCCAAGTGAGCTACCTAAAGTAAGACTCGTTCTTTTGCTTGCAAGACAGACTGAAATGCCCTTTTAGATCAAAAACAACTTTATTATAGGTATAATATTTCATTGGGATGCCTTTAGTTTTGATTTTAACACACATTTTCTGCAGCTTTGTTTCAATCAGTTTCCACAATGTCACAAGATATATTTCCATTCATTTTCACCAAAACCTTGGATTGACCACTGCTTTTCCAGAATATCCCGTGGCTCACAGAAGAGGGTAAATCTGGACCAATCAGATCAAATGACATTTTTATGTCACTCTAGAGTCTAATTTGTATGCTACCTTTCAAACTAAAGCCTTTCCCCCCCTCACCCCCCGGTTATCTCCTCTGATTAGTGGCTATCTATGGCTCCACTGCTGCTCAGTCCCAATCCTTTGACGTCCCTTTGTTGGTACGGAAATGCTCTTACTTTCGACATTAAAACAGCCCTGAGCGTTATGGCTGTTTTTACTTAATTTGATTTCAAAGTGATTGGCAGCTATGATCATTGAGGATTTCTATCCAACCACATTTCATCTCAAAGTTGTTTTCTTAATCCTTTAGACAGCTCTTAACCTGATTTTAGTAGTTCCTGCAATATTTTCAGATGTTTTCTCTGCTTGATGCAAATTATTTGACCATACTTAAACCAACATTTTTTTTCCCATGACCACAGGATGTAACTATCTTCATGGCTGATTAAAAAAATGAGAATCGTTGTGGATTAAATAATTTGTTGCCATCTGAAAGGTTACCACCCAAGAAGTACATTCGCAATAGTTAAATATAGATGGCAATTCAGTGGCAAAAAATAAATAAATAAATAAAATAAAAAGCACTAAAAGTCATGGGATAGAAACTAAAGGGCACAACTTATTGTCTTGGTAAGGTCACACCGTTTTAAATTACAGTTGGCGCGCTACATGCTAGTAAGGGGAGGGCTGTCTTTTTACAAAGATTTGTGAATATAAGAGAGCTGGCTTCTTTGTTTCCCAAATGTATATTCATCTGGCATCTCTCAGAGCTTTCAATTATTATGATTATTATAATTACATGTCGAAAGCAGAACCAGAAATCCTTGATTTTCTGTTGACAGCGGTTCAATTGTGTGTTTACATTTTTGCCTTCCTGCCATAAAATTGTGTTTTCACTCCACGTTCTAATAAAATGAGACGTTCGCACCAACCTGCCCACGGCTACAGAGCACGAAGTGTAATGCGGGGAGAATCGCTGAGGGAACATCTGTCTTTACACTGTAATAGCTTCTCTGCAGCCAGGACAGACACTAACCTCAGCAATCAATTTTGCATGACGCGAGTGACATGCAACAAGCAGCCAGAGGGCAGAGATCCCATGACATGAAACAAAGCAAAAGGGCAACTCGTAGTGCCGTTTCCCTCAGCCTCGACGCTAACGCTGTTGTGCATTAAGTGCAGCGCTGCAACTACAGCAACAGCGTCGCTTCTCGCACACACCCGGACGCCCGGCCGTAACACATCAAGGATTCACGAGTGAATGCTCAACGACGGACTGAGAGGGTGCGTTTCTCTCTCCTTGGTGTCGCTGCAGCAAGGAAAAGCGGCGAGGGCTCTTGAGCAGCCCCCCACCCCCCAGACACACCACGAACACGCACTCCTCTCATACCACACTAATAACCTTGGGCTGTCTACCAACGACTTTATGAAAGCGTACGGGCTCTAAATAGAAGCTCAATTTCTCACCGGCGCTCTGTAACGGCTCTATTTCAGCCACCCTGTCATTAAATATTTATCTTAGCAGAGTGGCGGATATCAAGGTGATAACCATTAAAAATGAAAAACACACAAATATAGGTTGGGTTTTTTTTTTTTTAAACCACCTTTCACAACCCGTAGCTCTCTCCAACACTGGTGTAACATAAACCTATTTTTGAAAGGGATTATCTACAAGTGTTCCTTTAATCAATGCGAAGCAGAACCGAAGAAATCCCTGAACAACAGTCCCAGAGGAACACCTTCCTCTGAAGCCCTATCAAGAGGAGGATCTCCTTCACCGACAGCAGACTGTGAGTGGGAGTGAGTGTGTTTGAGGATGAAAAGATGTGCTGCTACCTCGCTATGATGTCTTCTCCAACAATCTCAGAACAAAGGCCTGAATTTTGAAGTGGAGTTATGATGGCACGGGGGGGTGTCTTAAGGTCTTCTGTTGCTGTGTGTCCTAGTGGTTTCGATCCCTTCTTGTAGGCCGGCTGCTTGTTATGCTCGTGAGATAAGTCACGGCTGTGGGTGGTTGGGTTTACTGCAGCAACCGGTGTGCAGCTCTGGTGCCAAAGCCGACAGTCTGTGGGAGGGATTGTGGGCGTTATGGATCACTAGGAGACAGATGTCCAGTTTTGCCCCAAAGCTGACTGAAGCACTAACCCCTCCCCATCGAATATCTGGATGTTTGCAGACTGGACTGCTTTCTGTTGGGATGATCTTTTCTCAGACTTGAGCATACAAGCCAATCTTATCAGCAAATGGCTGAGCGGCGTAGTTATTTATGACACGGTGAAGGGATGGAAGACGAGTAGAGACGCAAGGACCATATCATTCCGAGCCAATACCGACGTCCAGTTTCCGACAGACCTGCTGACCCCCATTTCATAAACAAGAAAAAAAAAAATGCTGCAGGTTCTTTCATGGAGGTAGTAGTTGTGAATTCAGAAGAATATACAAGAACGGGGAATATTACGTATCTGTTAGACTCAAAGCACTGCATCAATGTACAAAGGGTTTTGGTTGATTCTTTTAGTTATGATGCTTTTTTTAGGCTGTGAAAACAGACAAAGGGAAACTGGCTGATTTTAATCTCTGGCAGGATGAGATTACCAGCACTAACCCTCAATAGGGTAAAGTGGATAGCTTTCTAATCCATTTGTGTTTCTCAAACTTTAAGATACCAGCGGGAGTGCGACATAACATCGAGCTATGAAAGACGATGCAAAATATGGGGGTCAAGAGAACAAGATTATGTGAGAGTTTAGTGATGGAAACGATTTGAACGTTTTTGGTTTTTCATGGTTTCAGAATCAAAAGCGATGTTAAAGAATATGAAACTCAATCTAGCAGAGCTACAGTCAGGTTTTAGAGATCATGACCTGGCCAAAATGCCGCCACACTTCAGCGTTGTTAGTCAATTTGACAAGCAGTGTCAACAAAACGGGGCCACCTAAGAACTACTCACTTCAAAATAAGAGTTTTACTCCAACACCAATATGCTCTATTAAGTTTAAAAGGATGTTCAGTGGACCCCTGTGGAGTTGTGGTGTGGTATTCGTAAATTCAACTAATCCGAGAATTTTTATGCGGAATGTGGCTCCAAATGTGTCTATTCTCAAGATTTCTTTTATAGAGCATATCTAAAATATTCCAAAGAAAATGCAGCGTGGGAAGCTGAAATTCCTAGCTGCAGTGCAACTTAAACTATTGGCTGGTGTTTGCAAAGCACTGGCCAGCATTCATTTTCTTTGGCATTGATTCGCTGTGCCATCGAGAGCAGAAATAAGAAAGTCAGTGGATGTCAGCTTCTGTAGTCAAGTGAAGATGATTTCTAATGTGCATATTAAGGTACATTTGGTGTTTAAACCATGAAAATAGGGGGGGGGCTCAAGTATTTGCTGATGGCTAATTTTGGCAGTCGATTGTGATCCTTCACCTTCACCAACACTGGAGGTCTTCTGCACCTCAATATTCAGGATCAATAATTGTTATTTACACTCACTAGACCAGACAAAATTTCATGGCAACCACAACAAAATGGCGCTTCAAAAGGGGAAATCTATTTCGATGAAAAATATTGTTTAATCTTGGAATTACACGCAATGGGCAGAGACATACGAAACATTTTTATGAAGAGTATGAAGCTTTCAATTTCATGAAGAAAAAAAAAAAGGAAAATAGCTCTATTGCCAGAAACCATCTAGTATTAAAAAAAAGACCAGGGGTAACCAAACGATGAAATGCAACTCTGATTAAGTGTCAAATCAATTCTGCAATTCCCCCTTAAGACCAGATGACTGGCAGGGGAATGGTACGACTGTCTTCCATGAACACAATGAGATCTGCTGCTGCGCTCCGGTAAGCAGATTCAAGCCCTTTGAGCATCTGTTGTCTTTACCTCACCCCCTCTTTGTTTTAGCGTAGGCTGTCACCGTTAATGGTTTCCTCGAGATTTCCATTTGCCGCGTTGCATTTGCCCGCGTGGAGCGCGCCGTGGAGCGGCTACGTGAAACGACACGCTCACGTCTAAGGCGTAGTCAAAGAGCGATTGGGCAGCGCTTAGAAATTTCAGTATCAGCATACCGCCTTACAGTTTCTGCTTGTTTACATATCTGGATTGTGCAGTCATCCCTTCCAGAGAGAATCACCGCCAGCAAAAACAATTACACCTCCTCCTCCTCCCCCCCGTGCCCCCTTCTCTTTTACAAGCACAAGCTTCTCGCTGACTGCTTCGCCTCAGCTTGACAATCAAGCCCATTAGATCTTTCTGAGAATTAATGCTGGTTAACTTAAAGCACCGACACAAATCAAGAATAGTCATTAGGCTGTCTTTTTAGCATACAAAAAAAAAAAAAAAAACAGGAATGATTTGCCGGTTCAGAGAGATCATCTCCCTACATGGAGCCCGGGGCAGCTTCTGCTGTCTACCTCATTATTTTTCAGAAGAACAAGGGCGCTGATGAATCCTGTTGGATTAAATGAAAGGTTGTCTTATTATGACCTGGCGTACACGCAGCAGCAGCCGCCGCCGCCGCCGCCGCCGACTCCTGTAAGCCTGCTCTCCTCGGCAGACAAAAGAAAACGAAGCAACTCGCCGGCACAATAAATATATAGATAAATCACACTCAGCTGAGCTGCGAAAATCAAAGTGAAATAACTGGAGTACATCACTCCCACACTGCTTGTACATTCTTGCTGTGAGAAAAGCTGTCAAGCTTTTTGTGGATACTAACTGAGTAGACGAGTGCCGACCGTACAGCGCAAGCGATTTAAAAAAAAAAAAAAAAAAAAAGAAAAGGCATTCATTTCTGCTTGGAGAAAATTTTTCCAGATGTTCGCCTCTGAATGAGACGAGGTTTCCCTCTTCCCCCATTTAGGTTGCCAGGACGACAAATAAAACGCAGAATCACCCACACAACTAATCAAATGACAGGGTGACAACAAGTCAATATTGTCTCAATGTGGGGACAAGCAATGCTTGTGGACGGTTACAACTAAGCGCTTCCGGGCTGGCTTTGGCTCGGGAGCGCCATAACGTGCCAGGCTTCGTGCGGCTGTTGAGACCCAACGAAGACGCTGCATTAAAGGGAGAGCCTCCATCAGGCGGGGTCTCGTTCACCGGCTCGACCGACTTGCGTCTCGACGAGCGTGCGCCGCCTTGTTGTGAAACAGCTGCGGGTCGTCAAAGACAAAAATGCAATTGCACCTGGATCCGTTGAGGTTCGGGGATAAACGACTCGCTCCGAGAGCAGCGAAGAAGAGTGTATTAACAGAGAAACCCGAGTTATTAGGAGAAATTAAGAGACGCACCGAATGCCATCCGCTCAAGAAATCCAGGCTGGACCCATTTTGAGTCAATTCCTTTGGGCTCACTTCTCATCTTTAAAGGAGTTCATTTTGTCTTTTTTTTTTTTTTAAATAAGGAAACCTGACAATTAGCTTTGCTGCTCAGTACATCTTGTAAAACAAAGACGAGGGGGCTGGTGGAAATACTTGAAACAAAATGGAGCACACATCATCTCTGCAAGCCTGGTTACACACAAGTGAGATCAATGGGCAAATTTATCAGCAAATATTACCATTCGCCGCCTGGCAAGTAATCATTAAGGAATGGCACTGATGAATTATTCATCGGCTAATGTATAATTCAGACTTAACAGCAGATTCTATGCATAAATAAAGCGGTGGTACATTTAAACACATTAAACGTTTACTTGATAAAATAGGATGTGAACGCGCAGCGTGAATACTTCCCCCGGTGATGCCTGGTTTGATTGCCACTCTGCCGTGGATGCGGGGCTGAAAGGTTGACACCTGAATACAAGTTATGGACACCGAAGGTGCGAACTGAACCAAAACGGCCATCTGGGGTGGGGTTCACCGAGGGAAGGGGAAGGAAAAAACATAGCCCAACCCCCGCATGGTTTAAAGTAAGTAAAGATCAGGATTGGTGAATAAAACTAAATACGACAGCCATGCAGTAATTTAATTTTCTGGCACACGATGATTTATGTTCTGTCACCATCTCCCTCAGACATCGGCGGTGTTGAACCCTCATATCGAGAACGCGAGGCTAAACGGAGAGTCAATGGGGAGGAGAAAAAAGTAGAGAAGCACCAATTAGGATTTTATAGATACTTTCTTTTTTTTTTTTAAACAGAGAATATTTACACATGTAAAAAAAAAAAAAAAAAAAAAATCACACCTGTTCCAGGCTCTATAATACCAACAGCAGTTTGACAGAAGATCAAGAAATTACAAGATGTCTGAACCTTTATCTATGTTTTATTAAACTTACAAAAATGTCTTTTAAAGTTAACATGGCCGCTTGATGCATCGACGTAAAATGGTTCATCTTCTTGGTTTGAATAAGCTCTGTTAATAACTCATTAATAACATGTTCTTCTATCTAACTTTCCATATATTCCTTTATATATAAACATAGTTATTGTTTGTAAGGGTTTTTAGGGTTGTATCAAAACACACGTTGTGAGTTTTGATCTCCCTCTTGATTTTTCTATCCTTCACAATTCTGACAGCCCGTCTGCTTTGCTGAACTAGATGCTATCACACCTTTAATTTAATCAAATATAAGGGGAAGATCCCATATCCTACTATGAAGCGTACCTGGTCTTATTAAGATTAAGATATCAAGATGCAGAGCAGGTCGAAAGAAGACAAAAACAAGCCATGTTGCATTTAATGAACGAGAAAAAACATCCGGTTTTTCAGTACTTCAAATGTCAATCACTGCTCAGGTCCGATTAAAGAGACCGACGGTTTCACAGGCACATTTCTAGAAGGAAAAAAAGAGAAAAGCATCCAGGGATCTGATGGTGCTTAGAGCAGGGCGGATCCACAGAGAGCACTATTTATGACTGAATTAACAAGGACAGACGCCCCTCACCCAACCCCCAACCTAACATGTGAGGAAAACGGCCCTCTGATGGGCTCAGCTGCTTTAAACGTGTACAGACACAGATGATTGGAGAGGTGGTTTTCAATTACCCCAATTCCTGACTCTCCGCTTGTTCCTGAGGTTTATTTTAATTAAAGATATCGTCGCCCTCCCGCAAAACGGTCAGATTTTTCTATGAACACCGAAAGCTCCATTTCTGTAGTCACCCACCAGAGGGTACTGCCTCCTTAGCAGTTGCTACCATTGTTGCCATGTCCATCTGTGGCTAAAGTGCTCTAAATGCCTCGATGGACTATTTGCAAGGACAATAGGTCACGAAGTGTAGAGAGAGCTTGTTCCATTTAGAAATGAAACCCGTCTACAGTCTCAAAAAAACTGAAGAGATTTCCAAACCAGGGCTGAGTTTCTAGATGGAAGTGGTGGAGACAATAGTGCAGATTCCCCACCTGGCTTTTTGACAAAAAAAAAAACGATCAATCTGGTTTCTGTTCATGATCTAAAGATAGATTTTTAATGAGTCTATATGCTTTCATTCACGTTGGATGTTACGAAAACGACAGCGTCGAGCCGTTGTAATTGAAACGGACGTCAACAGAGACATCCAGTCTATTGCCCCAAATGGAAACGATAAAGACCCCGGCAGACTTTCTCATCAGGGAGAAAATGAGGAGAAGCCTGGCGACGCTGCATCGAATGCAAGTCAGCGTTCTGCGATTCCTCACACGTTAGATCATTCTGTTTAAAACAACAACAACAACAACAACAACCACCTCGAAGTGTTACTCTGCCACCCGGCAACTGCCTTCATCCTGATATGGGGGAGGAAAAAGAGGGGGGGAGGGAAATGGTGCAATCCCAGTGAGGGCCATCATGCGAGCAGATTAAATAATGTTTTCTCAATGCCCTGTCAAACATCGAGCCAACCTCTGCGGAGCCAGACAGCCGTTGCGCGGCGTCACACTATGAAGCGTCTCTTCCCCTCCGCACGGTCAGAAACAGCCTCTTTGATCCTGATATCTCCTCTCCGATTCCTCAGAGGTGACACTCGTAGGTACGCGCGCCCCGGATGTGAGCTGCATGTTTACGAGCGCGCCGTACCTTGTCGGCGGCGAAGGCTCGTGTTTGTGAAGCAGGGGGTGACTCACGCCGCTTGCTATGTTTCTCTGACTCCCCCCCCGCCGATTGGTTTACATGAATCAACAACGCCGACTGCGGACTCGGACCTCACCGATCAAATTCCACACTGGATTTAATTTCGCACAAAACGCTGGAGCGAAGCTCTGCAAATAGAATAGAGATGATTGAAATGATACAGACAGGTGGGGGGGGGGGGGGATAGACACAGATGTGCGCGTGTAAATTAAGATTTAGGCCGCCGTATTCTCCTCCGAAAGCCGCTGCACTGCGAAACGCTCGGCGCTCTCGAGCCACACAAATCCCACGGTGTGCAAAACAACTCAAAAACTCCTGTATGCAACTCCATTAAGAGGAGCTGACCACTTCCTCTTTCATTCAGTCCACAAGTAGTGAAACTAAATGGATATCCTAACCTCTGGGGGAGTGGGGGGGAAGCGGAGGAAGAGGATGCCATTTCTAAAATGAGTTCAGAAGGACGAGCTATGCAAGTTTTCCCATGAGGCAGGGCAGCCCGAGATTATGATTACATGTTATCCAGATGAAGCTGCAGCTGGAATGATTTCTGTCACACGGTCAAAAGTGTTTAAAGATAGCAGGTCTTTAAAAAAAAAAAAAAAAACACTCATCCAGAAGTCATGAGCTAACAATGATGGCAGAAAATACACGCATTAGATCTTATTTCACTTATATATATATATATATATATATATATAAAACAGATCATCATTGTGCTGCTTTCACACACTCATTCAGCAAACACCATTCAAAAACTACATCTGGAAAGCGGCTAGCGGCATGTGTGTTAAAATAAACGGCGATCCAAACCAACCTGGCTCAATAGATGTAGCATATAACACTGTTGTTACCGTGATTAATCAGTGTTACTTCATATTACAGGCAGGTGCAATAATCACTGCTTTTCGGTTGTATGTAAAAGCGAATGGATCATGTTCCGTGTACTTTTTTGTGTTTTAAAAACCATTATGAGTAACCGGGGTCTTTTCACTCAAGCTCATCGTCCAGTGACAATCGTGTTTTCTGGCAGACGCCCGCTCCAAACATTAAAACCAGCTGAAAGCGTCAGACATTACACACAATTTCCCATTTATTTTGGGTTTTCTCGCTTGGGGCCCGTCCAGTCCTGTGGCAGACGACTGACTAGTGTCCCTCGTCACACCGACACGGATCTAATCAAACGCTAGCGAACGCATCGCATTGACTGGAGCGCCGCAACTTTTTCTAAAACCTAAATCATGAGCGGGACTTAAAATAACGTCAAAGCGGTCACCTCACATAAATGCCCCCCATGTCGCGTGGCGCTACGTTCCTCCATTCTGTGCCTGAAAAATTCATTTACAGAACGCGCCAGACAAATTCGCATCCACGTGAATTTTAACGCCGCGTGAGCGCTCACACGTTTAAACTGAGCGAGAAGTCGATGATCTTCCATTAACCTTTCATAGCCTGTAATGTTGCATTTATTAACGAAGAGGTATCCCCCTGGAAACCGATGAATCGTCCAATCAGAAGCCAATAAAAACAAACATATACTGTAGATGGTAGTAAAGCAACATCTAAGTTCATTAAACAGCAGGGATTACTTGTGTGTCCACACACCACGTGGATTTAGTGGTTGATGATCATTTTGATCTGTTATTTCTTACATATTTTAATGGTTTTTCTTTTACAGTAAACATTTCAATATAATAAATAAGGTTGACACCATTTTTTGTCAACCGAGGATTTAGTCATTTCCTGTAATCCACCCATCGTCAAGACTCCAATGCATAATTAATTCCAGCAGGAGATGAATTTGGAGTTAATTTGGTTTGATCAAAAGTCACAATCTGTCATAGTTCATAATAGCCTCCACATTGAACCACAGAGAGGAGCGAAACGATACACAACGGTTCCAGTGAAAGGGGTCCGGAACGGCTTTTATGGCGACTGAAGAAGAAGGCCGAGGTTGAAAGCGGTAAAGCCCGAGTGCGCGGTAGCACGGGTGCAAATTGATCCGGAGCCATCGGGGACACACAGAGAAGAAGCCAACGGCGCCTTTTCCTACTCGGGAGCTCGGCTCAACGACACGGCGTGACGTGTTCCCGTCCGCATGACTCCGAAAAGGCGTGTGAACCACGAGGAAGAGGAAAGGCAGAGAATCCCAGCCTCTCATTGTCTTTATTGCAACATTCATCCCACTCAACCTGGATTACTCGCATCTGAATCATCAAAAAGCAGAGGTCACCTCTCGGCTAATAAAGGAGCATTAAAAAAAAAAAAAAAAGAGAGAGAGAGAGAGAGACAATGAAGTGGGAATAGAGGAGATTAGCTCGTAGCAGTTAGCAGAGCAATATTCTAGGCTATTAAATAGTGAGGCAAGAATTTAGGAAGCAGCCGTTTTATTTGAAAGCGTCGACCGCTTCCTCTCGTCTTCGTTTGAATCTCCCGTCAGGTGGAAAGCTGCCTATGTGCTCACGACTCCATCCGCAACATGGATCTGTTTACAGTTATTTAGGTAAACAAGCCCACCTGCCTCCTCCCGGCCACTCCAAAAACACCAGCTAAGCCGTCTTTTAGACGAATAACTGCAGAGAATCCCTCAACCCTAAGCTCCTAAAACACACACCCAAAACACACGCATCCAGCTATATCCCTACAGCCAACCGTCCCTTCCTCCCTCCTGCTCTGTTCCAACAACAGACCAGGACCCCCACCATCACCAAGCACACACAAACAGAGCGAGAGCCGCATGTGCTTATGCCAGAGTTCATAGCCTCTGGGGTCCAGAAAGGGAGGGGGACGTTAGGTTGGGTGGGGGGGGGTTCAAGTTAATTTGGCCCTTCAACAGTTTGGATCTTTTTGAAGCCGATCTCACACCCACACTTCCCCTAGCCACATTTAAAAAAAAAAAAAAAGAGAGAAAGAAACCGAGCTATTTTCCATCTTTACAATGTTATGACACCAGAAAACTCAAATTGATAGTCCCATTCATTAAGAGGGGCCTCACCCTGGGTGGGGGAGCGACAGGGGGGGGGAACTATTGCTGCTGCTGCCCTCCTCATTTTCTTCCTGCTTCATTTACCTGAATGTGACTTAGGAAGTTTCTTAAATCAGCCACATGAAGGCAAAAACAAAAACAAACAAACAAACAAACAAAAAAAAACCCAATTCATTCAATATGCGAGAACATGCGTGCCCAATTAAATTTCAGGATCTGACCGAAAACCTTTATTTCAAAGGGAATGAGAGACGGGTGACTCTGTAAAGAAATGTGGTTATATGACTCTAAGAAAAATTTACTAGCACAATGACTTTAATGGTGATTTAATGGTTTCTTTATAGTTACAAAAGTAGAGCCAGAAGGGATTATATAACCACGCACAGATAAAAAAAAATAAAAAAAAAGAGCAGCAGCGTTTAGTTTTTGGACGTTTCGTGGCCATGTTTTGTTTGCTTGTTTTGTTCTGGGAACCAAAATCATTCACAATGCTTACAGATTTAGGTTGAAAATGATTTTTATGAAACAAAGCACTTTGTTTTCGATTAGAAACGAGGCCGACTCACCCCTCATCAGAAAACACAATAGCTGAATTTAAAGCGCCAGCTTTGATTTGATCAACGTTCCAATGAAAATAAAGCGATATTTATGCCCTTCTCAATCAGAAAAAGGAAAACTTTTAGTGTCACTTAAACCCAGAGTTGTGCACGTTTGTTTCCACTGGTGTTTTAATTATTTGACCTTAGCAAAGAGCTCCAAGTCTTTGAGGTTGGAATGCCTCCTTGCCATCACCCTAATCTTTAGCTCTCCACAGATTCAAGTCAGGACTCTGGCTTAGTCGCTCTGGTTAAGTAAAAAAAAAAAAAGTTTGGTGGGACTGTTTTTGACAACACTTTGTGCAAACATGCCTCCTTCAACGCCCTTTAAAGAGAGGTCGTCACGCTCACCTCGTTCTGCACACAACACAACCTATCAGTTCTTAAACCGCTACTACAGAGTAGCCAGGTCAGAGAGAGAGAGAGAGAGAGAGAGAGAGGGAGCTCCACGGTCCGCAGCCAAGTTTTACAAACGCTGCGGCCAACTTTCGGCTCCCCAGAGCGCTCAAAACATTTGACTCCAGGTCACTCACGCTTCCTCCTCCGGGTATAAACAAATTTAGGAAACTTCTGACTGAAAACTACAAGTGTTAACCCGGCTATCACCCACACAAGTGCTCCACCTTCCTCAAACAAAACTATCCTGCAATCTTTTTCCTTTTCTTTTGTTTTCTTTTTCTTTCTTTCTTTCTTTCTTTCTTTTTGTGTGTTTTTTTTTTTAACTCACCCGCCAGTCTGCTGGTTCTTGGGAGTCCCAAAGACCGCTGCAAACAAGTAGAAAAAAAAACAACAAAAAAACAAACACGATCCTTGACCCGCGGAATATGGTAAAAGAAGAAGAAGAAAAATCCAAGAACCGGTGAGAAGCGAGGGGAAGCTGGACACTTTTTTTTTTTTTTTAATCCCGTGTTTAAAATACAATACAAAAAAAAAAACAATCAAAAAAAAATAACGCAGCCCGCACGGGGGGGGGGACGAGAGGGGCTCACGTAGGCGAGCAGCGCTACTTGTTTTTCAACAAAAGACGGTTTCACTTCACTGGCGGACCGCTCGCGTCCGAAACCACCGAGGAAACGGGCGCTGCGACGCTCGCTCGGCCGCCCTCGGAGCCGCTCCTGCCCGCCTTCGGCCGCGCTGTTGTCGCCGTCGACGGTCGCGTCCACATGAAAAAGTAGCACGGCGCTTGTTCCGAGCGGCAGGAAACCAGCGAGTTCTCCGTTAACAGGCTCTGCTTCCTTTTTCCACACACACAGGCGCGCGCGCGCGCACGCACACCCCTTCCCCCCACTCCTTCCCCCCCCTCTTTCCTACAAACACACACACACATACACACACACACACACTCTCTCCCTATCGCTCCCTTCGTCTCTGTATGCCCTCCTCCTCCTCCTCCTCCTCCTACTCCACCACCACCTCCTCTTCAGCTGTTCAACAGACGCATCCACATGGCTGACCTAGTCTTTCTTTATCCACACACACTAGTGAAGGAGAATTACACCGAATGTACTTTTGTTTAAAAAAAAAAAAAAAACAGAGAGAGAAAAAAGCGGAAAAGAAGCAAGAGTGAAACAAAAACATGGAGTGGATTTAAAATAATTGACGGGGACGAAAAAGGGGTGGAGGTGTGTGTGGAGGGGGAAGGGGGGTGGGGGGGGCAATGGGGTTGTTGATTGATGGGGAAGGGTTGTGTGCAACTGCATGAGGCAAAGTGGCCTGGTCAACCATCATCATCATCATCATCATCATCATCATCATCAGCGGATCAATGATAACGCTTATGGGAATGTGACTGAAACACAAGGGCGAGACAAAGAGAGCCGTGAAAGCCTTAATAGACTATAATATGTACACCCCCCCTGCACGGAAATGACGCGTTTTAATGTATAAATAACTGCATATCAGAGCAGGTCGCTGGTTTAAATCTGAAAACATTATTATCATATGCACCTCTGGGGGGGACGCACTGAGAAGGAGGCTTGTGCATATGCTTGTGCATCTCATTTGCATTTTTTGTACAATGAATTAATTAGTCACCCCACCCATTAAGAAGGCAGGAACAAGCAGGGATGATGATGATGTGACTACAGTTCATTAGCCATATTTGGGAGGCTGATTTTAACAACCCGCACTTCACGTTTTTTGGGGGGATTTTGATCACACTTATTTTCCGGTCTTTGTGCTGCTTTTGTTTCACGCCGGCCGGCCAGCCAGCCAGCCAGCCAGCCAGCCAGCCAGCCAGCCAGCCAGCCAGCCAGCCGGCCAGCCAGCCAGCCAGCCAGCCAGCCAGCCAGCCAGCCAGCGGCGGTTCTGGGTGAGAACCTTCTACCACGCCCTAAAAATAATAACCTGTTAGACGTTAGGCGTTGTGTTTTACGATACAGGTAGCTACACAAGTCTCTCACTTTAGAGCCCATCTGTAGTGTCAACAGCAAGTCAAGGTTTATGACGGTTACAGTTAGGACAATATTTACAGTGTGTGAAAAAGAGGGGCGCACCCACTCTAAATTGATTGGACAAGCCACAAAAGGAAGTGCCCGGTTTTGTTTTGTTTTTTGTTGTTGTCGTCGCTGCTGCTGCAGAGTGACTGTGTCGCCCTCCAGGCCATGGCACCCTGGGAAGTGAGCTACATGACCCAACATAAAGAGATAAAACTGTTCAAATCTCACATAATATTCTCTACATCTGCATTATGTTCTGAAAACTTGGATTGCAGCTATTCTTGGTCTGATCTCCATTTCGTAAAATTGACTAATGAAATACAGGATTATGGGAAATCATCAAACTGTCATAATTTGGGGGGGGGACATCAAGGAGTTGTTAGATTCACATAACAATGTCTTACAGTAGAGTACTAGATGTTATAATTCTATGTTTATCTCATAGATTGTCAAAGTGTATATGAAGGAACATAAAATATAAAGCTACCAAAAACTAGATGAAACGAGTTTAAGGGGCCAAAATTAGAAGGATCGGCTCAACTTTCCTCTCAGTGATACTGACGATTTAAAGAACCGTTACTTTGGTAACTTAACAGATTTTAACTGTTGATCATTGTGTGAAAACTGTTGCAACCTATTTGTTTTTTTTGGGTCAGACAGCTGTATTGAAACGACAGATTAGACCACCCGATCGCACCGTCAACAACTCTAAGCAGCCTTGTTACGGTAGACGATATTTGTTGGGAGTCGATATTTTCTGACACCGTTTAATGACGAAGTTGCTTTTAAATCATCAAGGGTCAAACCTCGTACCGATGATCCCAAGGCGGGCAGCTCTACTTAAAGAAGTCCGCCGCCAAAAACGGTGTCGGGGCAAAAAGATCAGAACGGCAGGCTATCAACAACTCCAGATCGTTTGGTCTTTGTCTGCAGAGGTAATAAGAACGCCCGCCACACGTGTAGAAGTGAGGGCGGCGAAACAAACATGGCCTCTCTTAACTTATAAATTAAAAGGATAATTTTCATTACACCAAGCTAGTAGCTTGACACATTTTCATCGTCTTAAACGTGATATTGGATCGCTGTCAGAATCCAATTAACTAAAGCAAATAGTCTGGAGCTGTGGGCTCTTTTTTTTTTTTTTGCACTAAGCCAAACAGGGGCAGCAGGAGAGATGGGCAGTGAGGATCAATAGAAATTGAGTTGAGGACGGGATGGGGGGGGTTACGGGGGGGTCTTCATTGTGTTACAAACCACGTTGGTCGTCTTTGCTTTAGCAGCTCTGGGGGTGGTAAGGCTTCTGCTGTGTGCTGCTAAAACCTCCCTCCAGCTCTACGGGCAAATTGTCCAGAGAAGTCGTATCCCCACACACACACACACACACACACACACACAGTAACCCAACACCACAGCAGCCGTTGCACCTCCCTTATCACAGTATGTATACATTTCACAAGGTCAACGTTTATGATATTTACTCCCACCCACACACAGTTTGGACACCGTTCCTCGGCTACGCAACTACTCAAAGGCTTCCAGGCTGATAAGGAGGTGCAAATGCACATCAATCTCGATTTCTAATGCACGACTTGACAATTTACCGCCGCGTGTTTAAAGAAGAGGAGTCAAACGGCGGCGTTTTTACAGGACAACGCGAGACACTCGCCGGGCTCAGGGCAGCGGCAGCGAACCGCGCCGAGTGGTTCGCTCTCCGAGGGCTGTGCACGGCAAAGCTGGATTGGCTGGAGGGGGAGGCTTCCCTTCCCTGGCAGATGAGATCCCATTATCAGGCAGACGAGAACTCCACCTCCAGGATTTCACAGCTCCTCTGTTTATCACATGGCTCTGTCAAGTTGGGCACCATTAACCGATAATGAAAGAAGACAACCGGTGCAGTTACAAGCAAAGCACTCCACATTCTACAGGCCTAAGCATGTATCTGGGAAGCTGACTGTGTCTATTCAATTCTGCTCTGCATTCAAACAGGCCATCACAATGCCTTTTTTTTCTCCCCTGAGCACCTTCTTCTACAGCTATTGTGCTTCAGATCCTGACAGAATAAAAATGCTACTAACCTGCTCTCTGTTCTGAATTCAAGGGAAATTAAATCCAACAGGGCTGTGAGCTCCTTGGAGAAAGAAAAATACCTTTTTTTCTCATCAATATAAAAGAACCCTTCCCTTTAAGAGGAAATCACCGCACGGGGAGATGCGTCACAAAAAGCACAGGTAAGTTAACCCACAGTTCTGTCAAAAAGTATTTGCCCATTTACGTATGTATTTTACCATTTGTTCCAATGTCAGAGAAAGTTAACCTGAATCTACACGAAACTGAAATTTTTTTAGACCTGACCTGCAGAATTGAGAAACCAGAACTTGTCTGACCAAATGAAGTATGTTAAAAAGACTCACAGCATGCATCGACCTAAAGACATGATGAGAAACACATTCATTGGGATCCACTGGTCTGGAAATGGTTACAAGTCCAGAGAACCACACGGTGGGTCATTATCCACTCACACAGAGCAGACCAAATCATTTTAAGAGTGAATTAGCAACTGCGGGCCTAAATGATCTCAGATCAAGTTTACAATTGAACAATAAGGCAAATGGATTTGGAAAAAAAAAAAAAAGTCCTCTATGAAAGAGTTTAAAGGTCAAAACTACCGCTGGGCATATAGGCTCGTCTTAAATTTACTGAAAAACATATTGATAATCAAGACTTTTGGGGAAGTAATCTGCAAACTGGGAGAAACTGCTTGTCACATCGGTGCAAGTTGGTTAAATAGCTATTTCCCCATTCATAAGTGAAATAATCACTGTCTAATGTTACAAAGAAAAATGAAATAAAGGCAAACAACAAAATAAAACCCCCAACTATCCCCATTACCTTGCCTTTCTAATCCTTCCTCACCTTACATGCCATTGTAGACACGTAAACACATTAAAAATGGATACTTGGTTGACACAAACGATTTGCTTTAGTCTGATTTCTCTACAGTGGAGGAAGGAAACAAAAAAAAAAAAAAAAAAAAACACCACACAGGCCACTTAGAGGAGGCAAATGGAGCTAACAGTAAAAGTGCTCAGCAATACAAATAAGTCAGCCAGTAGCTGAAACAACAAGGGGGGGGCAAAAAAAAAAAAGTGACACGGATGACTGAGCCAAAGCAGAGAGGAGAGAGACTTGGCAAGCCTCGGAGGCCTCGGCCTCTTAAGCGCTCGTATCTAGTAAGTTAATTTAACGCATTCGCCGGGGTGAGTGGACAAGTTAACGTGGAGACGGGTTTGGTTCTTGTAAACCAAAGAAGCGGGTTTGGTTTGACGGCGGCGCTGGTAGTAGGCGAGGGAGATCGTAAGTCAGTAGCTCAAGTTTAACACATGATTAAATCTCTAAACGTCTAACACGCTCACCTCCCTGGTGTAGAAATATCATAAAAAGCGGAGGGGGGTGGGGGAAAAAAAACGACTGCGCTAGATTGGACTTCATGCAGGCATTATCTGAAGCAGCCTCTCTTCTTGTATTAGGAGTAGGAACAGTGGTTTTCCAGATGGGGGCTTTAAAGCAGCCACACGTACTATATCCATAAAGGAACAAAGACTCTGTGTGAGCACTGTTAGAAGTTACTGTTCCTCATCTGCCGTCCCTCCCCTTTCTCTTGCTGGCAGGAAAGACCGACTTCAAATCATTCGTTGCCCTTTTTAGCCTTCACAGAACCTTAAAGGGAGCACTTTACAAGTTAGGGGAAATCTGAGGGGAAAATAGGCCTCGACGCAACTAATTAAAACAAGACAGTTTGCCTGGAGGGGGTCAGGGGAAAGGGGGAAACTATTAAACAATCCTATTCGATTCCTCAGAAAGTTACTCAAGGAAATCACTCAAGGAAGTGTTGGCTTAATTTGTTCTTTAGGAACTTTTCATAAATCTGCCACGACGTTTTCCACGAGTGACAAGCGCGAGTCTTGATTTCACCGGGGTTTCATTTGACACGATTCGTGCAAAGAAGAACGTAAAACAAACAAACCCCAACGTTCTGAAATCTCATGTCGACTCTAAACATTCGGTCTTGGTTTTCGGGAATGCCGGCCTCGAGTCCATGCCCGTCTTCTTGCCCCTCTTCCATATGAACCCAGATTTATGGACTGAATGACTAATGCATGTACTTTAAACAGATTCTTCCTCCTGAATTGTGTTTTTCTGTAGCGTCACCAAAGTCAGCACGGGCCTCTTCTGGTGTCATACTCTGTCCGTCAGATTGACAGGAGTTCAACAAGGACGTCGCATTTTTTTTTTTTTTTAATTTGTTGAAGAAAAAGAAACTAACTCCTTCCATTTAACTGTGATGAATTAAACATTGTGTTGGTTCACCCAATAAAATCCCAACAAAGTCCAATGAAGTCTCCGGCCGTGGCGTGAAAATGTGGGAAAAAAAAGGTTCAAAGGGTATGAATACAAGACCTGGTTATCGCTTCAACACAAATTTAAGGAACGCATCGGAACACCGTCTCATCAAAGACCCGACCTGTGAGAACAAAGACATGCTATCCAAACATATTCTGAGCGAGCTGCTACTGAGAAAGCCTTTATTTGCCGTCATTAACGCGGCAGTAAAAACGCAGGCGAAGCTGAGGAGTAGTGTTTCACTTTAAGCAATCAGTGCAAGGTCTACCGTCACATAGCTATCTTGTTTACATAGCTATTCACAGTCACATTTGGCAGCTTCGCAACACTGAAAACCAAGACACTTGTAGGCTACATATGTCTAATCCCTTTGCCAAGCTACACAAGCTACTCCGGAGAGTAAAACTCAAACGCAGCTGCCATTTTGTCATCTAGATTTTCTTTTTTTCTTTAAAGTAAACCTTACTCCAGATGGATGCAGCTGCCACCGGGAGATAAATTGATCAAAACCACTTTCTTCCAAAACACAACAAAGCCTTAATGAGACTATGATACCTATGTAGGGAACAAAGACTTTCCTAAAGCCCTACAGTTTAAAAAGATCTGGCTTGCGAGCGAGAAGCCGCGAAAAGCTTAAGAGAAACGAGCGGAATGAGTCGCAAACAAATGCACACATGGATTACTTCAGATAGTGTTTCCCTAAAGCCTCTGATTTTCCACAGACATTCTCTCACATGGACTGTCTGTGTCTGATTCTCCGGGCCAAACAGGGCCTCATTCATCAGAATAAAAGAGCAGTTCTGCTCGCTGTAGCTGCACAGAGAGGACGGGCTCTGAGGAATGAGACTGCGTTGTACTTCCAGGAGGCCCGAACCAAGAGAGACAGACGGGGCGCTGCGGTGCAAAAGGAGGAAGTTTACATTTCGGGCAAGTCGGGTCGTTTTTTTGTTTTTTTTTTTGTGAACAAAGACACGAGCAGGATAAACAAACAGTATGTGTCTGAGTCCGGCGAAGGAAGTAGGGGGGGGGAGAGAAAAAAAAAATCCTCTGCTTGTACAGAAGCACAGTGATTAAGCGTGGTCAGGCGTTATCTAAGCATACGAGGGCCTGAAAGCATGAGGCAGAGTGGCAGTTGGGGTGTGTAAGTATTGTGTGGTTACTGTCTCCGGGCTAATGCACTCAGATAACCACTGACTGCTCCATTTCACACAAGGCACACAGTGGTCTCACCTCCACACGCTGCCACCCAGTGGACAGTGAGCAGGGGTGCAGCTTTGTTCAACCGGGGGCTGAAAGACACATTACCTCAACGCACAACAATCCGTGACGTGTGTGTAGGTGAAGTGTCGTGTCCTTTCTCAGTTTTACCGCTGATTTTTATTCAGCAATCACTTCCTCTCTGCTTACACTGCTAGCAGAGGAGAAATGGCATTCAAAGACAGACGGTGATGATGAATGTTTACATCTTGAAATGTTTGCCACCTCACGTTATTCACCCGTCTCCCTTTCCATCGTTTTTATTCCATCGCTCTCCCAACTCCAATTGTCCAGTGCCGCTGTCCTGCAGCTTTTGGCTGCGTCCCTGCTGCTCCAACGCACCTGAATCCAATGAGTGGCTAATGGCCAGGCCCTTTGCAAAAACCCGCCGACGTGCCAAGGAGGTAATTCAGGCTTTCGGTTCAGGTGTGTTGAAAAGCAGGGACGAATCCAAAAGCTTGCAGGACGGCGGTACTGGAGGACTGGAGTCGGAGACCGCCGCTCCGGACGTTTCCAGGCTCTCCAGAGCGCTGCACTCGCTACAGCTAAAGGCTGAATACAAACACTGGCATGGATTTATGGTAAATATTTTTACAGCAGTTTAGATTAAAAAAAAATTTAAAAAAAACCAGAAAAAAAAACAAACAAACAAACAAAAACAGGAAGGAAAAAGGAAGTAACTTAGTAAAGAAAGAGGGAAGTAAGTGAGGAAGGAAAGAGAGAAACACGCCCAACTGGGGCATAGAAGAAGGAGCAAAGGACAGGAAAAAGGAAATATTGAAGGCAAAGGAAGCAATGAAACAAAGAATGAAGTGAGGCCAGAAGAAATAAGAGTGAAAGGAAGAAACTAAAGACAGAAGAAAGGAGTAAAGAAATTAACTAATGAAGTAAACGTAATGAAAGAAGGAAGAAGCAAAGGGAGGATTAAAACAAGGACGAAAGGAAAAGTTGGAAGGAAAAAAAAAAGAGGAAACCAAGGAAGGAAATTAACCCTTTCTTGAGGAAGACGGGGTTAATACAAGAATAAGGAAGTAGATTATTGTTATCAATAAAAAAAATCTGATTAAATGCGTGAAATTACTCTTTTTTATGCACTTGGTGTCCTGAAGAATCCCATCACAAAGCAGGTAATGGATCAGTCTTTGTGTTTGTGTGGCTATGTCAAAGCGGCGTGCAGTCATAGCAAATCCAGTTACCAAAAAAAAAAAAAAAAAAAAAGAACGAACGGAAAGCTCTGAAAATCCCCCCTTTACTCGTGATCACAACAAATACGACGCAGCAGTATTCTGCGTCGAGGAGGAACGAAGCCGGGAAGGAAGGCACGGCTTTTAAACAATCAGCCAGGGGAGTCAATTTCCAGAGTTTTCCAGATTGCACTTGAACCCCGGTGAATAAGAGCGGAGTAATCTGAAAGGCAGGCGCACGGCTCAGCGTGTCAGCACTGGATGCAGTGAGAGACTGAGAAAAAGGATGAGGAGGCAGCAGTCACAGTGCTGAGGCTGCATCAGAAGATTAGACTGTTTTTCTGGTTTGTGTTTTTTTTTATTTTTGCAGGTCCGAATGGCGAAGCTGCAAAGTCTGTGTGCAGTCAGAGCAGACAGTTTGGAAGATCAGTGCTGGGGGTCAAGAGGAGCCACTTAGCTGTGCTTTGGCCTTCCGACCCCGACAGCGTTCAGAATCAACTCTTACACTGGATGGCGGGGCGGCGGGGCGGTGGGGGGGTCAGGAGCTAGGCAGCCGTATGGCAGCAGGAGGCAACTACATTTTGTAATTCACGATGGCTTTACTAACAACTTCGCAGACTTCAAAGCAGGACTAATGGGATCAGTAGGAAGGTGGTGAGATCACTTTAGCTAGAATCTTGCTTATATTAGTGAGCCGCACTGGCACTGATCCCAGTCAAACATCCTCAAAAAAAAACAAAAAAAAAAAAACCTGCCAGACTGAAGAGGCAACCTTATTTGAGCCACAACCAATCCAACTCCTGACCGCCTCATTAATTAGCACATTATGTTATTATGAGATTAAATGGAACTTGCAAACAAGGCCACCCAGACATATGACTGAAAAAGGAGAATTTTGAAATCAAAGGAATTGGGTTTTTTTTATTTTTCTTTTAGTTTAGATAATGATGACATGGCAAACCGACGCCTACACGGCTGCAAGCTCTCGTCTTTTATTGTCTAGACAGAAATAAACGGAGAGAGAAATCTTAAGTTTAGACTCACTACTCAAGAGGAACTGAATGGCAGCTCCCAGCGAAGCCCATACCAAGCACCCGACGTGAAAGCCGGCCTGTGTTTGCAGTGTGTTTTTTAAAGAGAAACCAACCCGGTGAAGTGAGTGGGTGAGAAACAGAAGAGCGCTGTTTATTTTACATATTGTGTGGGGAAAGCTGCATAGTAGCTGCCTCTGGAACGTAAACAGTGTGGCGTTTCCACAGGAGGCCCGGCGCGGCGTTCGCTCCCGCTCGTGAAACACGGATGGAGGGACGAACGGACGGGTCGAGGAAGGAAACGGTGAGAAAAGGAATGAATGTCTCTCTGTTCCTGCACACATCAGCAGCAGGAGGGCAGGGAGGCGCGGAGGCCACAGCGAGCCAATTACCGAACTCATTAAGTAAGCTGCCGGCCGGCTTTGAAACTCAGCCTCATCTGCATTGTTGACTGGATCCTCGGCTGCTGCTGCAGAAATTTCCGATATGCCTTTTCCCTGCCTTTAAAATACAAACCGGGAAGGGAACTAATCAAACGGGAAGTCAGCAAGTAATAAATAAAACTGTAGCCAAAAGAGGCCGCTGTGGAAGAGAGTGCATTTCATTTGGATTTTGTGACTCACCAACACAAAGTAGGACCACACTGTGTGTTGAAGCGGAAGCAAAATACTGTAAGGCTTTCAGACAAGCAATTTTTAGCAATATCAATCGAACTGGATGGAGAGCACCTCCAAAGTCTGAACTGGGTCAGACTTTAACTGGGCCACTCTGTAAAGCAAACTGAATGTGGGCCTGGTATTTAGCTTCTTCCATCTTTCCAGCGACTCTGACAAGCTTCCCTGAAGAAAAGCATCTCCAAAGCATGCTGCTGCCAACACCATGTTTCACATTAGGGATGGTGTAATCTGTATGCCAGTAGAGGATTACGAGTGTTGGACAAAAAAAACTTTGATTTTGGTCTCATCTGACAAGGTGAAGAGGAGTTCACATGGATTTATTCCAGTGTCGACTGTTTTTTTAAAAAAAAAATTTTATGCCACTATTCTATCAACACCAGATTTGCGGATCGAACAGCTGCCTCCCTCTTCACATGAAGGCGAACGTATATCAAAAAGTTCTGTCTTAAATCCGTCTGATCTTCCTCCACATGTTCACAGTGTCCAGTACATGACTTGTGGCAAACTCCAAATGGGTCTGCTTATGGCCTTTCTTTTTTTCATTTCCACCACACAATGCACCGCTCTGTGTTTGTCGAGCCCCAAGGGGCTAAAGTGCAGCTCGGGGGCCATTTGCGGCTTTTGGAAGAGTTTTCTGTGGTCCCTGGACGCAGTTTAGGAATGGTACAAATGGTACTCCGGCAAATGGAGCTGATCCAGATGGAAACTATTTGTAACCTTTTGTCTGAGATTTTCAATCGCAAAATTTACAGTTTCGTGAATGGAAAATGTTATGTACGAGGCAAAATGTTTTTCTTCTATTAACCACATTGGGGTTTTTTTGGGTTTTTTTTTTTTTGCTTTTATTTTAAGGACACAGTAAGAAGGGCAACAACCGAAAGTGACTTTTTTACTAAAAACAGACGTAGGCGCACCCAACAACTAAGGTAGGCTAAATAGCTGCCGCAAGTGTTTACAAAGATAGCTCTCTATTTTGAGCAGACGAACAAAAACAGTATCTACATGAGCATAATAGAAAATATTCCAAAATATTAGCACACTGTACAACTTTCTTTCATTAAGCCTTAGGTTTCAGAACATTTTTCTTTTCTTCTTTGTGTCAGTTAAATGTTGCATGCAAATATTAACAAAAAAAACGACTCGCAACAAAAATGTTCAATGAATAAAACAAAGAGTGACGGCCTCCGAGTGCTTTCAACTTGACGATTTTGTCCCAAATCTATTTGGAGGCCACTTGCTCATTAAAAATGAAAATGGTAGCTGTACCATGAGAAAATGTTCAAACAGTGCAAATACTTTTACGAGGTGTCGTCATTAATAGATGCACAAACAGAAAGAGGACCAGATAAAAATCTAAAAAAAAAAAAAAAAAGAAAACGCAAATTGGCATGAACACGAAAATTTGCACATGCTAATTTTTCCATGACTGAAAAATTAGCATGTGCAAATTTTGCATTCCAAAGGAGTGTTTGGGAATAAATATGCAGCATTCAACAATAACATTGTAAGTGGCATTCCGTCCTGTTAGTGTGCAGCCCTGGTTTGGGCAGAGCAAAAAGCCTCACATCAGTCACTGCCTCTGCATCAAGAGCCATTGTTCACCAATCCTGACTGCATTCAGGTCCTACCTCTCTGTCAGGCTGCATCCAAACGACTATTGACACAATGACAGTCTGCGAGAGAAATACTGGAGCAGGAAAAAAAAAAAACCCAGACGCATCGGAAGGACAGGAAAAAAAAAAACAACAAAAAAGCAAAACCATGAACGACGTGCAAATGGAACAAACAAGGTGAGAACAGATTGACAGCAGAGGTGTATGGCTGGGTGAAGACGGCTGGCATATTCTGCAAAGACTGTGGCAGAAACGGAACGTCACCAAGATGCACAAAAAAAATAAATAAATAAAATAAAATACATATATCACAACACAGCCACATTCACAGTGTCATTTTCAATAAGGAAACTGCGAGCTTCTATTCGGAGCCTGAACTCTTCTACCTGTTCTCAATAAACGTCTGGATACACACAGATACAGGCACCTGCAACACACACTGTAACACACACACACTGTAACACACACACACACACACTTTCCCCCACCCCTGAACCTCCCCCATTATCCCATGAGCTCTCTCTTCTCTGCCTCGCTCTACAAGAGCTTGGAAATAAAAACATCACAGCTCTGCCTCGGAGCACTTGTTCAATAACATTGACATTTCACATTTCACATTCAGCATCCGCACACGGAGAGATTCCCTGCATTTACTCTCTTTAACTGGCAGAAACAAAGAGCACACGCTCACGCACGCACAACCGGTGCGCGTTACTGTAAGCAACTGCAGACACGGCGAAGATGAGGATGTCAATGTTTGCGCAATTCGGTCCTGAACGTGAGCCTGTAATCACGTAACAATGCAATAATTGGATTGGGGGAAGAAAAAAAAACAACTCACAGCTTGATTTTAGCAAATGTTTACAAGTCGGCTTCGTTTGATCGTCATCTAAAAGACCCGGAAACGCATTTCCAAACAGCAGCAGAGAGGCTGAGGCTCATCCGTATCACCGCCATGCATTAATGTCTTCATCTAATGTTTCCCCACGTTATCGAAAAGACAGACAGCAACACTTGTGATACGCCCATCATGAATTTTGTGGCTCCCATTTTACATAAAGCTCTCACCTGCTTATGCCAAATTTATAAGTATAAATTTATAAGTATAACATTTCTGTCCTATTTTCAAGATAAACTGATTTTTTATTTATTTTTTTTTTAATTTTTTGGTTTACACTCCAATAAAACATCAAACTCTCAAAAACAGCCTAAGGTTAAGAGTCGTTTTTCCCTGCAAAATTGAAAATCTTCAAATACAGAAAAAAATCCTTCAGGTTATGAGTCGACAGAATATCAATAAACCACAACTAAAGAGTCCTTTATTCCTGTAACAGACCGGTCACGTTGATGTCTTTTGGCACCCTTGAAAATATAATACGCACCATTTCACTAAGTTTTTTCTTTCTTTTTTTTCCCCCCACAGGACATAAAATTAATAACTGTTCGCTAAGTAACATTTGAGAGGAAAATCCCTGATGAGTTCGGGTCTTCAGGTCACCTAGGGACTGCAGGAGATAGGTACCAGTCCTGCAGAGCGAAGAGGGATTGCTGAGTCTTTAAAAGTTCCAAAAATCAAATAAAGCTCATACCGTGATTTAAAGAAATGGTCCGGTCATCTACAACAATATATTCATTCACCCCCTTTTTTTTTTTCTTTTTTCTTTTTTGCAAGCCTTGCCCTTTTGCTGGCAGATACTTCTTCCTTCTCTTCACATTTTTTTTTTTCTCTGGAGCGTGGAGAAGACAACGCAGTGGCTGGCTTTGGATTTGTAGGGTCAGCAGTTAGTAAGGCTCCTCTTCTGCTTTTTACTTTTTGATTTTCTTTTTTTAACTGCTGTACATTGATGGAGCCTTTGCAGGCGTAGTTAACTCTTTGTGTCCATGCATGCAGCTGATCAAGGTCTAATCAAACTGGTTAGCCATATGGGTAGACAACAGCCTTTCTCATAATTGACCAGCTAAAAATTTTAAAAGTAAAAATAACTCGAAACAACAACAGCAAGGAGCTAAAAAATTAGGGTGATGACAACGAGGCCATTTTAATTGCAAATTAAACAATTAAAAGTTGCTAAATGTTGCTGCTCGGTACATCTTAAGCGTCAGTCCACACATGAATTCAAGACAACAAACCAACGCATCATCGTTACAGATAACGCGTCTTTATCCCGGCATCGGTAGAAATAATTGTTGCTCTTCTTCTCCAAAAAACAAACAAAAGATTTGATCCCGTTTTAAATTCTTGTAATTGTTTTTGTGTGTAAGCAATGTGAAGCTGCTGCAGTTTGCTCAAGGCCATCATACCCCGAGGATCTTACGCCAACTTTCAAGCAGTCAACAAGGCGCTCTGTTGCGCTACAGCAAGCGGGTTACGCAATACTGTCGTCTAACGTTTAAAGGAAATAAACAGAATAACCGCCCAAGTAAACCATCAACACCTAATCCAACTGGAGGAACCGCGCTCTTTCAAGCGCTTTTACATTACAGGGGGCGTCTGAGTGCAATATGTAACCTGCCGTCAGGGCTGAACGGTGTCACCAGGTGCAGCCTAACCTGGGTGACTGAGCAGGGACATCTGTTTGACAGCATTAGCGCCATCAGAGCCCAGCCATAACCACAGATTAAATGGCAGCAAATGTGAGGATTAGATCCATGCATGAATAGCCGACATCGATTTTCCGATCTCTTCAGCAACCTCTGGGATTTCCACGGTGATGGACAATGTGCCCAGAAAGGAAAACTCAGCAACGACACGCTAGGCGTCATCTTTCTCCCAGTTTGGTTTTTTTTTTTTTTTAAAAAAACCTAACCATCTCTGCTATAATCTGCTCATGTCTCAGTCTACTGGCTGTATCCAAACAACACGAGACGTACAACATCATTGCTTTAGGTAATGCCCGTCCAGCTTCTCCCACAAGTCACAACATGAGCCACTAGAGCAAACTCAAGAGGCCTAGAAACGTCCGCTCCGATCTCATGGTGCGGGTGCTCATGTGAGAGGGAGATTACTGTTGTGCTCCGTAAGTTGAGGTTTATTATTTGTGAACGGTTTGGGCAGATGCGGATGATGACACGGACAAACTGGCCTTTCCTTCTTTAGCTGCCTCATCTCCGCCTAAACAGATGAATATGCCCTCCTGGACCCTCCCGACTGTCGTTTACTCATTTCCCCGCCGTGACCTTTTTTGGCACGGCAATCGTCCAAATCCTTTCGCTCCAACCCTAATTCGCTCTGACCGCCCGAGCCCCTCGACGCTGGCCGACATCAAAGGGGAAGCGTTTTGCTGTCGTGACGTCAGTCCAACCCCGTAGTGTCTCTGGTTGGCTGCCACATGCTTGGTGCTAATGCTTGCCGTTTGAAACGCAAGGTCAACAATGTGCGAGCCCTCTGCGGCCAGACATGGAAAGAAAAAGAATTAGATCTGGTCGCACGTACGCTCGCATTAGGAGACGCAAGCTGTGTCCGAATGACTCGTGAGTCATGACTTTTCCACGGAGAACATTGTTAGACTAAACATTGGATATGAAACTGCACACACCCCTGATAAAATAGGCCATTATAAAGTCTTTACAACCTTTTTCCACTGTCCCTTAATGTGATATATCCTGTACAAACAAAGCTGAAAAAACGATTACGGGGAAAAATGAAGATAAGCGAGACAAAAAGCAAGTGCACACCCCGAAACAGATGCTTTATATGAACCAGCTGTTGATCCAAAAAATGGTTAAAAAAAAAAAAAAAAAGGTTTATCAGCGTCACTCATCTTGATCTGACAATATACTGTTATTACTGTTAGGATGCAACAGATTTTCTGCCTGTTCTAGTTCGCTGTAGCACGGCAGGGCTATTACAAAACTTTAATCTGGGTGTAATAAAGCCATTTTTTGTTGACTTGGACTTGTAATGCTGAAATGTAACATTTCTTTTCATCTTTCCAGCAGACATTTTTTTATACATATTGGGTACAGTGGGTTTCTTTTTTTTTTTTTAACCAAATGTATACAGGTCTCCAGTTTTGCAGCCGTACTTCTGAGTCCAAACGTACGAAAGAAAAGAGGTAGACAACATAGTATATGTCAGAGTTTTCTTCTCCATGCTGCTACCAAAGTCTTGGCCTCCTCAACCAATTTCTTTTTTTTTTTTTTTGCCTTTGCACAAGTTATGGTGAGACATCCAGCTTTCATATTTTCTCCAATTATTGATGACTGCTTTTACTGCATCTTGGCAAACATACCGTTGAAAAAAGGCGACCATCTCATACATAATAACGTCTCCTTAAACTGTGGCTCCAGCTAAAACGATAAAAAAAAATAAGTGAGCAATGTGAAAACCCAAGTTTATTTCCGGATTATCAGATTGAATAGAACTTATGGCAAGAGTGAGCTTTCAATCAAAAGCTGAAATGTGAGGAGTTGCTTTTCTTTTTACATTTATCCAGAAACAGACATGCAAGTTTTTAGTTTAATTGTACAGAACACACCACGATAAGAGGAGTGCACGTTTTGAGACGACGTGCCGTCGTCTCGTTTTGACACCGCTGGCATTTCATTAGGGGTGTGTAAACTTGTGAGCTCCGTCGTATTTTGTCAACAAAACACATCTCGCTTCAGCCTGGCGCGCGCGCGTGTGTTAACACACAAGCAGCCACTTTTCAAAATGGCTGCCCCGGTCATATCGAGCCCAACGAAAGCAACTGGCTAATGATTACTGTGTCTTACGAGATAACTCCATTAACCTTTAAAAAGATGTGTGGCTAAGGGGAGCAGATGAGGAAAAATACAGGAGCGAGAGTTAGGTGGGAGCGAGAGAGACGAGGAAACTCGCTGTGACAGTAGAGCTGCTCCAATTAGGTAAGCACATTGAGCCGTCGGGCCGGCGCATTCATCAACATGCAGAACGCCAGTCAGCAGCACCAGAAGGCTCGCCTGCCTTTTTTCCTACTGCACCACTATCCGTGTGCGAGAGAGGAAGAAAAGTGGAGAATGACTGGGAGGCATTTGGAGAGCACATTTGAACCATTCTCCACAGCGTTTGGCAGCGCAAATGTTTCTATGCGTGGCTTGGGTGGGTTTTCACTGGCATTTACCCTCCTATGATAAATTGACCGTGAGCCGCTGATGATATCATTATCATACATGCGGCGTAATTATCTGGAGCCACAGAGTGCCAAGATCAATGGATGGCAAAATCTGATTTCATTGATTAGTCTGCCGCTGTTAAGCTGCTAAAACATATTTTGCACACAGTCGATGTGTTGTTGGATGGGCTGTGAATGAATTGGTTCCCTGCCTGTTTACAGACTGCAGCAGGCAGACATGGGGTTAGGCAAGTCAACCGGCTTGGCTGGGGCCGACGCGCTTCCCCCCCCCCGCCACCGATTCCCCACGCGATTCCTCATGCTGTCAACCGCAGCAACAAATGGTAAACAATTACACAGTCACACAAAAAACATAATGATTTGGCCTGAACGTTTTACTATTCGACATGACTAAGCCAAAGTTGTTGATGGCAAATTAAATGCAACGATTCCAGAAAACTGGGTCTCGGCTTTTGTGTTTCAGTCACGGACGGATTCTGCCGTGTTAAATATCACGTGAACAAAACTGAGGGGGGGAAAAAAAAGATACTTTTTAAAGAATAAGGTAAATTTAGAACCTTAAAGCTTTATTGTGAAACATTAGAGCCACAAAACCCCTCAAATTTCCGCTCCTGTGGTTTTCAAAACTCTAGGTTCATTTGGATAAAGTTATGGAGAACATGTC
This sequence comes from Poeciliopsis gracilis, assembly GCA_911649635.1. Classification (NCBI taxonomy): domain Eukaryota; kingdom Metazoa; phylum Chordata; class Actinopteri; order Cyprinodontiformes; family Poeciliidae; genus Poeciliopsis; species Poeciliopsis gracilis. The sequence goes on along the minus strand of CAJVRI010001220.1, from coordinate 13,047,201 downwards.
AAGAGTCCAGAGCGTCTGCAACTCTGCGGAGCATAAAACACCATCTGTAGTCTCAGTCAGCTGGTGGAAAAAAATCCACCAGCCTGCACTGGTATTTTTTTTTTTTTATCTTGAATAACTGATTTAAATAAAATAATGTCAGCTTCTTCTTCTTGTGTCAGTGTATAATGAGCAGAGTGATTCTATATTGCATTTCTTTATAACTTGTTATAAATTATTGCTGCGCTTCCTCATAATGTTCCCATTTGTGGTTAATGGGAACCATATAAACTGAATCGGACAAAAACACTTTCTGTCTGAAACATGCTTAAAACAAAAAACAACTAAAAAATGCGTGTTTTGTTTTAGTCACTTTCTCAAAATAGCAATGAAGGCAGCACAATGTATCGTGACTATATTACATGGCGAAATGAATATTCAAAGAGCAATTGGAGTTCAATATTTATCGGCTAAACCATTCCAAGAGTCACAATTACACATTCTGCGTGCCTATAAGACGTTCAGCCCGGTGGATGAATTCATACAGCCGAAGATGACCACATCCATCACAGATTACTGTGTCCAAAGCGTCAAAAGGTCACCGAGACCTTTTGGCAAGTGAGAAAGAGGAATAAGGAAAAATAGGGATCTATGATTGATATCGCATGATTTTATTATATTGAGCAATCCTAATGACAGTAAATGATTGTTAAACAAAACGTAACCACAGCCACACAATGTGTTTAATTGCAATTGTTGTAATTTCGCAAAGTTCGACGCGGTTATTGGTGGGACGTACTTCAACCGTGCAGCTTTAACGCTAACGCTTAAGGCAACGTCTCTTCAAGAGCGTTAATGTTTTTTTCATTTGCTGAACATTTTTCAACTTTATGACTCACTGAATGAATCAAGAACACAATTAGTAAGACTAATTGATTTAGAAGACTCATTTATAAAGGGGAAGAAAAAAAAAAGAAGAAAAAAACGGTCCAAACATCAAGGCGACGCAACAGAATACAAAACACAAACAACAAGAAGAAGAAATATGTACCCAACTTTCACCGCTGCTTGCAAATCCATCTCTCGAGCGTCAAAAAGTGCCATTTATATCAGAGCTATTCGATTGCTTCATCGTCTATAAACATTTAATCACCAGGTCCCTCTTGTGAGCAGTGCTCTCGCTCGAATCATGAACCACTTGCATATTCCTGCTGCTGACTTGCCCTCAATCCTGACTGTAATTTGAGAGCTGCCTGATTTTGTTAGGATGCGTCTGATTGCACTGATGAGCAAAGAGGCACCGCAGAAAAGGAAAGTGGGACATCTACGACGAACAAATACTGATTAATAACACGATAGCAGCAGCCATGTGAGAGTGATTTAAGGTTGCCAAGCAGAGTACATCTGCGCTGAAGGACTCTTCTTCTTTTACTGTTGTCAAACAACAGTAAAAGGGAAAAAAAAAAATAAAATAAAAATGCACCCGCCGGGCTTTTCCTGGTCGGTACGGATTTCCGTGTTTCGCCGAGGTCTGACCTCCAGATTCTGATTTTCGTTTTTACCCCCAAGGATTATAACACATGGGAAAGAGAAGAAAAATCGCTTCAGGTTCGTTGATGAAGGTCACAGTAAATAACCGAGCTACATTACTCCCATTTTTACGCAGAGTGACATTCAGTTGGAAACTAAATCTGTTGGAAACCATTAAAGCCGGACGATAGTCCGATTGCTCTCTACCTTTAAACTATTTTCCATGTCTAGCAGAGAGGAAATCGGTTTACTGTCAGGTATTTTTCTGTTAAATTTACCTGTGTACTTTGTGCTTTTTCTCATCAAGTCTGTGTGAATGCATATTCGAAACCCACTATGATGCTAACAAATAATTCACCTTCCGGTGCCTGAAGGTTTTGGATCAAAACTACCTGAGGGCTTAACACAAACCTCAGCTTCATGCAAAAAGAAGAACTCTGACCATGACGGTGCCACCACCTTCTTTTTTCTGCGAGTGTGGCATTCTTTCGGTGAAACACGGAGGACTTGCTTCGCTAAACGTGCCTCTATAAAAGCTGCAGTTTGGTTTCGCTCGGCCATAATTGATTCGCCCACTAAGTTTGAAGATCTTTTTAAGAAGCTTGCTTTGGGAGATTCTGTCCGGCAACTGCATTCCTCGGTCCAGACATAATAAAGAATGAAGACGTGGTCATATTTTGAAAAATCGGCCCTAACGAGACATTCCTTTCTCCTGACAGCTACCTCTGCACAATGAAATTCTTTTGCAACTTTTCTGTAAATAAATAGCAACTATAGGGCAAACCCCAGCCTGGTAAAAAAAAAACAAAAAACCAGTGCCTCGTTTTACACTTTGGAAACGATCATAAAACAATTACTTGCTGGAGGTGTGGACTCTGTTGAGGTTTAAAATGACTGAATCGCTTAAATTTGGTCATGATGCATATAATGCGGCAGCCACATTATGAAACTTACTGGAAATTGTGTGAACTGAAAACATCCCATTATGATATCTTTGCCAACTATAAAATGTCTTATTCCGACTTGAATTGCTCAATACGTGGAAGTGCGATCAGCACGGACTGGATGGCTTTGTTTACGTCCTCTACTGCTGTCGCCAAACAACAAGCATAAGCAGACTGCAGTTTAAGAACGGCACATTCACATCTTTCGCCTTCTGTTTGCTGAGAGGCCTTGTTGAAATTTAACGAGAGGAATTGAGCTCGTTGGAAGAGTTTCAGGCAAATCACTGCAGGTTGATGAGAATCATGGGGAATTGCATAGGAAGGCGATGACCAAGCTTGGCGAATCCCATCGGGACGGTTGAAAAGTATTTACAGTTTCAGATTGATGGCAAAAGAGAAATCAAGAAGAACGAACACTGCAACTTGAGCGAAAATGTTCTTCGACAAAGTTTTACAAGAATGTGAACATTTGAGCATCAAAGTTACTGCAACGTTTTATTGCCTGCATTTCCATTTCAGTCGTAAAGGACGTCTGATGCATTTTATGATTCATTAAAATCCAATTCAAATCCCAAAAATGTAGCAATATAAGCCCTCTAGATTGTCATTTATGCATCTTGAAGACTGCAACAAAGTGAACGGTACGGCTCGGTGATGCATTTAATTTGCAGGAGTGGAGAAAGTTTCTCGGCATTTTATCTGCAAATTTCAGATCAGAGCCGATCGAAGTGAAATGATCCCATCCGATTAAGGTTAGCGTCACGACAAATGGACAAGAACTCAACGACAAAACGTGCGCAAGGCCACAACAAGTAAGCCGCCTTTTGGCAAATCAAATCCATCTACAGGTTTAACTCCGTTCTCGGGATTGCCGACGCGACGCAACTCCTTTCAGCGCACAAAGTCCAACGCAGGTAAATGGCGACGAGCGGACTCCGAATGCTCGACACTAAGCTTCCCCGGCATACTAGCCGGCTCGAGTGGGCGAGAAATGAACCTTGTTATGTGTCCTGACACCGGGCCCTGCTCCCCGGCAAATAAAAACATGCCTCTCACTTACTGGCTGCCTGCGCTCACAGCCCCATACATCAGCATTATAAAGGAGCTCGGCAGCCTCAAGGTCAGCTCAATTTCCTCCTGCCGTTATGAAGTATCAGAATCACAGCAAGAGGGGGCACCCACACGCATGTAAAGAAATGATTTAGGGAGGGCGGGAGAGAGAGAGGGAGGGGGGGCTGAAAGGAGAGACGGAGACGAAGGAGGAAAGAGGGAGAAGAAAAAAAAAATGGAGGAGGAGGGGATCTGGAGTGTGAAGGAGAGGTGGTGTGTAATACAATAGGGAACTGTGACAAATCACCAAGAGAGAACCAGCCTCTTCAACAGCAAAGGATGTGTGAGTGTGGACATTGGTGAGAAAATGTAGAGCGCATTAAGCCTACTTGTTCATTCCACGCACTAAGAATATAGTAGCCTGCAGTAGAAGTAATAGGATTGAGCAGATTCTGTTTAACAACCTGATTCCACTTGTGTAATCGCTCAAGTGTAAGTCTGCGAAAGTACTCGGCAATTAGGCCCACTGAAATATTGTTAAAGAAAATGTGAATGCGATGTTTACCGTTGACTGTAATTAAATTCTGAGCTGTTACATGGGAGGAACAGCGCCCTAATGCAAACCTAATGCTTTGCTTTTTATCCTTTTTAGATCTGAGCCCATTCATCACATGCCCAAGCAATTTGATAAATTACACAGAAGCATGAAAGCTGATCATAAGCGTAGCAGAGTGGTGGTGCCTGCATGTGTGTGTGTGTGTGCGTGTGTTTGCCTCTGCCTGAGTAGGCAGTCATCCTTGGCTGCCTCACTGGCTGAGGTTTGACATCTTCAGCAAAGAGCCTGGGGAAATAACAGCAAATTCACTTAATGGCACCACCTCATCATACAGAGAGAGCAGACAGAGAGGGAGAGTTTCTTGAGGTGTTACAAAATGGCTGTGTGCTCTCAGCGGCACGGCAGCGCCGTCTCCCCCTTGGTGGGGGGGTGCAGGTGTGTGGGTAAACACAGAGTGCATTGAGATCCATCACGGGCCCCGGTCGGCCAACAGCTGTAATTTGCACTCAACTCTGACCCGTTGCAAAAAAAGCTAGCATTGCCTCTGCAGAGCTTTTTGTGGTGACAGCACAATCTGGCTTCGTGTGTGTGTGTGTGTGGCCACATGCGTGTGTGACAATCGGTGCGTGCATAGTCAAACACACGCAGGGCTTTTTCTTATATATGTATATAAAAAAAAAAATTCAGAATGTGGAGTGTGTCTGTTGGTGCATGTGTAAGCAAGCGTGTGTGTTTGTGTCTGCAGGGAGAGTTATAGAGCCAGAGGTATAATGGCCCCACTCCATCTTTGTGTGAGGTTTTGCAGAACAATCCAGAGCCGAGCGCAGCGGCAGCAGCTGGGAGGAAGCCTGGATTGGGTAACGTCTCAGGGTAAGCACAGCAGGTATGCTATCAGCGCAGCCCCCAATCACCTTTGGGTTATTTTCAGAGCCTCTGACCCCAGCATGACTGGTTGGATGACACCTCCGTGCCAGCAACAGGAAAAAAAAAAAAACAACAAAAAAACAAAACACTTCCTCACAGCCGTGTTTCATTCCAGCAGCCCCAAACGGCCACACCGTTCTGGAGCTCTTTCATTAGAAAGGGCTCAATCAATAACCGCACATGCCGCTTTTATTTTTTTTTTTGATAATTTACCCAACAGAGATAATTCTCTGAGTAATAAACTGCCATGTAAACACTGGATTCAATTACCTCAATCCAACTGGGCATAGTCACAGGAAACGCTACAAGGTGGGTTTCAAATCTCTTTCGGCAGCGCTTTGGATGTGGACTTTAATGAAATGACGACTCACAGCTGAAAGCGGCAGAAATGAAAGTACAAGAGAAATTAGATCATAAGATTCCTCGAGTATGTAAAAATGATCCAACATATTGTAAGAATCCCAGCATTATTTATGAATACTAGGGGTTTAATGGTTCATTTATATGTATATACAATATTCATTTATCACACAAGATGACACTGTACGGGACACCAGACCAAGGGAAAGGTTTAGCAGTATTTTGGGAAAACTGAGGCCGTAATCAGAGCAGAACAGTTCGGTCCAGGTTTGGCTGCTCCACATGCCGCAGATTTTATGACGTTCTCGTGCCACTGTGGTACCAAAACAAACAAACAAACAAACAAAAATTAAAGCTTCATTAATTTCAGAATTTCAAACTCATTCATTCAGTTCAGGATTGTTGAGAAAATGTTTGAAATATTTTGGAACCAGTGATCAAAAAAAAAAAAAGTTCGGACCGCCTTGTTTTGGTATTCTTAAGGTTATGCTTTTGTGGTCAAACAACAAGCTGGAAAATCTTCCTTTCATAGTTGATTCTGTCAACCCAACAGGAAAGCAACCAAAATCACTTCCTGTACATTTCAAAATAATTGTCAATTTTGGTCCCCAATTGAATTGAACCTACCAGGTGTGAAAACACTCATAGATACACTTTTATTAGCTTTCTGTATTGTATAACAACATAATTAACCTATCATGCACAAAATCTATAATCTTTTATCCCACCATTATTATAGATAGTACACAGATGAAAGCAATATTGAGTTAAAGCCAACCCTGCTCACAAGCAATTACATTAGATAATGAAACTTGTTTTTTTTTTTTTAAATTGCTGATTATTCAGGAAAAATATTGACAAATATTCCAGAGTATGTTTTGGAAGAAATCCGATTTCTTTTACTCTGCAGGATAAAACTGACTTGAGCTGATTATTTCCTGCATCAGTGAGCTGATGATTTCTGTCGATACTTTCACATGTAAAGAAAACGTTCACTGTTCCAACACCAAGCCGTCACAAATCATCCTGGGTTCACGTCGCACAGTGCTCTCTTCCCAACTTTCTATTCTAGCTGTGGCGACCGTTAATAGACCGGCTGATAACAGGTGGGTAATCTGTACCAGTGCTGCAGGAGGAAGATGGATGCCTCCTGGAGCGTCACTCTTATATAAAGCCATTTCCACTCCCCTGTTACCGCACGCCTTCCCACTATTTGGCTCCCCGCTGTTAGCTTGTCAGCCCCCCCTCTCCGTCTCTTCCCTCTACACCTGCGAATGACACTTCCACTGTTCTGTCACCCGCCTCCCCCTCGGTTCCCCCCTGAGGAAAACCCTCGGCCCCGCCCTGCTAGCTCCCAGTGCCCCCACCTCCCCCCGGGGCGCGGGACAATTAAAACGGGGCAAGTTCTCAGTCGATCTGTCGAGTCTCAGATGGGACCGCGGCCGTTTGGCTGCGGATGTGACTGAATTGGATCTTGCGCGTCCTTCTTCCCTCCCAAAATAATAATAATGTGCAGTGTCTGTTGTACTTGAGATCAACATTCGCTGAAGTGCGAGGTGATGGCAGCACGTCAACATCCCGAATGCTATGCAGCCCGATCGGAGCGATATATATTTGGTCGCACTGCATTCAGACATTGCCCAAGTGCACAAACGCACGCATCCACAAATCCACTGCTATATCCCAGTGTCAGCCAATTACAGGCCTGCCCTCACTGCCCTTGACTACTCTCCCCAGCCTCGCTCCACAATCCATGTCAACCCCTCAGTACAGACTCTTTTTTTTTTTTTTTTGCCCTCCTTGCTCCCTTCTTTGCCTCTTCTTCTTTTACTCTGAATATCTGTCTTTAGGGTGTGAAATATTAAGCAAACCCATCTAGCTACACCTTCAGGCACAGAATCGGAGTTGTCTCCTGAGTCAGGTAGGAGGCGATAAAAAAAAAGAAGAAGAAGAAAAAGCAAGGCAGGAAGGGCTGGTGTAATATGCCTTCAACATTATTAAATAATTTCCTCCCTCGGCGGTCCCAGGGTGGTCCCAGGTTCTGTTATTCTTCAGTCAGGGTTCAGCAGGCTCGGCTCCTAGGGTTGAGTCTGGCTGCTCTCCTTACCCTGTGCCGCACTAAGCAGGTGTCAGGGGAGTTTCCCCTCAATTAGGCAGAGGTAAAGTAATGCCTCTCTCTATGGCAGCGCCATGAATACATTAGTCTAGCTGTCACCAAAAGCTGCGGCGCGGAGATGTGTGGAGACGACAGACAGCTGTAGATTATGCAAACTACTGCAAGCACTGGAACATTTCAAAGTAATACTCTACTACCATGGATATATGATAGCCTCAAGGAGGTTATTTATAACCCTTTACCTCAAGTGGAAAAATACTAAAATAAACCAACTCCTCAATGTTTTTCTCAGTAAATATATCTCCACAGGCACAACTGACAAAAAAAAATTCACACCACATCTTGGGTAATAACCTGGTAATCCACACATACTGACAGATCAGAACAAACAAGGCTGCAAGTTATGGGGAAAGGACACAGGAAATAATGTCTGGACACATAATAGAAGGTGACCGGTTCTGCTCCCTATCATTGAACATAAATATCAGCTGGTTTAGCCCTAATCGACTTGCTGTGACACAGGACCGTAGCATTCGGAGCCACGCCCTGGGTTCCTCACAAGACTTCTGGTGGAAAATCGAAAACAATAATCAGAAGAGTTGTCTGAGAGGAAGGGATCACTTACAGACAGCTATAGACAGACCTGACATTAGTAGGCACTGTTGTTTCCAGGGAACTAACAAGTACAGGATTTCCGTGTAGTATAAGCCTGGCGGGCCACCAGGCTGTACTTGTGCTCCCACCAGGCTTAGCATTGCTTATTTATTGAAGGGTTGTTGTTTTTTTTAATATTTATATTTTTAAAGACTTTATAGTGGGTGTTCAGATATGAATCTTCCAGTAACATAATTATGAAGTGATATTTTCAAATTTCCTGTCAACTTTAAACATTTTTTTAAACTCAAAAACGCAGCAGGCCACTAGATGAACGGCTGCCAAGCTCCCCAACCACCGGGCTTAGCAGGTTTTCAGGGGGAAAACCTTGTAAGTAATGAGCTCAGCTGCAATAGCCTCAATGCACAAGACTTAAGACTTAAGGGACTTGAGACTTTAAGAACTAATGGTCATTTAGAATATTTTGGGTCCGTGTGGATACCCATGACTCCAAGCTGTCCCTGAGTAGATAGCCTGAAGAACAGCCCGTCCAACCACCTTTGGCTATTTACGAGCTAAAGTCTAGAAACAAAATTACAAGATTTTAATGATCTTTGTGTTTCAATTTGATATAAACTCTAAAGCACTGTGAACCTGTTTTGCGATATGACGATAATTTACGCTGCGATACCGGTCCACTCAGTTTCTTCTACACGTTTTGCAAATTCATAAAGCATTTCACTCTGACAGGAAGCCATCTCCGAACCTGCCATATAAATGTTTTAACCGGAACCAATCATCCCCTCTCTCTGTGAGCCCTCTGCTGTATTACACAGCGGCAGACGTGCATCGAAAAGGGCTGACTGACGACTTCAAGCTGTCCCCTCCTCGTCCTTATGAGACACGTCAATGTAAAGACACATGAATGCAGCAGCCCGTCCTCCATTTTCCCCTCCTCCTCCTCCTCCTCCTTCTTCTTCCTTGTCAGAGACTGTGGATGGGGAGGTGGGGGGTGAGGGGATGACGCAGTAAATACAGATGCAGTGTGAACCATAATTCTGGGGCCCACTGTCTTTTATCTGCCATGACAGCCTCTGCTGCTGTCAAAAATCAAACAGCCGGGTGTGAGAAGGAGAGAGAGAGAGAGAAAAAAAAGGAAAAAAGAGGCTAGTATTCCCTTTAATAAACTGCCAGGCAAAGCAGAGTAGAAAAGGAGGCACTCAGCTCTGCTCTCCACCGGCCAGGCTTGGCTAGGAAGCAGCAGCTGAGGGAAGTGTTGAAATAGAAATGAAGAGAGCGAGCGCTCCTTCAGGCTTTAGGAGGTATTATGCTGCTCACGCAGGCTCAGGCATCCAGCATCATTGCACTTACCAAGAACCGTCTGAGCCAATCGGTCAGCGGGGAGTGTTGGGCACTCGCGGTGATCTGCACACTGAGACGAGGACTGGAGTAAGAGACGGGGGACGGGGAGAGGGGGGACGGCGCCCACTCAGCACCTGCTCCCCAGCTCCTGCTACAGCCCCTTTGAGCTGCCAGGGTCAATTAATTACGTCCCTCCCTTAATGCTCTCCATTAGGATAAACAGAAGTAAGTGAAGGGCAGTCTGACAATAAGCAGAGCTCTGTGCCGTCACCCGGCACGACAAAAGATTAGCTCCCATTAATCTGCAAACAAATTTTTAAATCAGTAGTTAGGGAAAGAGTTTTGATTTTTCTCACAAAACAAAACTTTGACCTTCTCATAAAAACGACAGTATCTGAAATGTGAGGATTTAACTGTAATAACCCAAAAATGGTATTAGTAAATATTATTAAAGTTCAAATTATGATTAAATGCAGTCGTTGTGTGGGTTTCAGTGATAAAAATCCAGGGTTTCTTCCAGCGCATTGTAAGCCTGGCGGGCCTCCAGGCTAAGCATTGCTTATTTACTCAAGTCTTTTTCAAATGTTTGCATTATTTAAGACTTTATAGAAGGTGTTCAGGTATTCATTTTCAATCAATAACACATCGTCATCGAGCGATATTTTCAAATTTCCTGTCAACTTTAAAAAATTTTTTAACTCAAAAACACGACGGGCCGCTGGATGAATGACTGCCTTGACGCCCAACCACCGGGCTCAGCAGGTTTTCTGGGGGAAACATGAAGTCTCACTTCTTTATGCGACCGTCATCCTCCAGAAGCGTATTAAAAGTAATATGCTTTTCAAGAGCGCTGTTTGTGCTTGTGGGGCTATTAATGCTGCGACACGCAGTCACAGCCGTACAGTAGAGTAATACATAGTTATTTTATTGTTATCATAATAGAATTGCAAAGTATCGTGATAAAAACCTTACATTCGTGTCGCCCGAATCAATAAATAACCGAATAATAAATCATAACTACAGGTTTTCTCCAAATGATCCCAGTCACTCTTTGTCTTTTAAAGCATTTGTGTTTATTGAAAAGAGGGGATAAAGAGAGCTGTTGCTTGGGAAATAGGCGGCTTTTTGTTCCGACCTCACAGCTGTCACTAGCACAAGAGGGGTCAGTCACTGGCAGCACACACAGGCATTTTCCTTATACGCACAAACACACCTTTGTGCAGCAGAGCGGGGACAAGAATGTCAGGGCTTTAAGGAGCCAAGAACCCTCAGAAGGGTGTTCCAGCTGAACTGTTTCATGAGGATAGACGAGTAAAAAAAAAAAAAAAAACCCACAAAATACCTGGCCCGATGTTGGTAAATCACGGCGCACGTAAACGGCATTAATGCGCTTCCTTATAATCCAATTACGAGCCATGTGTGTCCACATAAATCAGCCGTTTTCATTTGAGCTCGAGGTGTTCTTTATCACCGCTACCGCTGCAGCAATTGAGGCGGCGCTGTGGAGAGGCTGCGCAGTTTTACCTCCATCCGAGAGGTCAAGAGGAAAGCAATTGGTTGACAATGATTATGCCTTGGCTGATTAGGCTATGGTCTACTGCTGAATATTTAGCACTGATTAGGCTAAAGCCTGCAAGAGCCATGTGGCTCGCTAACAAAAGGGACAAGCCAGAGGGCAGGGAGAAAAGGCTACTAATCAGCAGAGGCTCACTGAACTCGGCTATCTCACAATTAATGGCTGGCTCAATCGTATTTTTACATTTTTAAGTTACAGATAGCGATTCTCTGTGGTAATGTTATCTAGAAAAACTAGCTGTGAATCAACAGGATTACTTGTAACCAATACGGATCTATGACAGTCAGTGCTTTGCTTAAGTAGTCGTGATTTCTAACATGTAGCTGGCTTACAGATACAAACGTTAGTGGATGTTTTTTGACAAACATCTGAAAAATGTGGGGGAACCTTTGCATCAGCCATCCTCACTCAATATTTTCTAGAACCAGCTAAACGTCTACTGGCTGAAATGTTTGCCTGTTCTTAACGAAATACAAATTTAAACCTTCACACCAGTTTCAAGTTTGTTTTTTTTTCAGCCTCTAGCCTGTTTTCCTTTAGCGTTACCCGCTTTTTACCTCTGCGCGATGAGACCGACTTTCAGACACATTTTTTGCTTTCTCGGCTGAAAACGTTCTCGCGGTCACATCTTACCAAAGTTATAATCTACGTCTTGATGCTACAATTTTTTTGGTTCCGTTCACACGAATGAAATGTGACCGCAATCGGAATTGGGTGTGAACAATCCAAAAGCGGCTCGCGATCGCCGAAGAAGACGGTTGACGTCATGCCACGTTTAGTGACCCTGATGGAAGTGGCACAGGCAAAATCGTCATTGGGCCGTTGTCACATCTCATGCGTTTTGCTTCGCGCTCGATGAGAAAAGAGCACCTTTTTAGTCTTTTTAGATCGTTTGAGAGGCCAACTATTAGTCGAAATGTCAACAGATTCTCCTGACAAAATGTGAAAAAGTTCAAGCGAAATGAACACTTTTGTGAAGCATCCGCAAAACTGATGGGAGAAAATAAGAGTATAAACATTCATGCATTCAGACAAAATTATAGTGGAAAACGAACTGTGTCTGGCTGTTAATCAGGAAAACCCAGCAATTTCACCATATTAGTAACTGACATACAAAATGGCTTCTGGAGCCCACTTATGGAGCACTTTTTCCTCCATCAGTTATTCAGATATTAAAACTGAAGTGCACTACTGATCAAAATTGAGAAGAGCGTTGATGAGGAAGACACTTTTGACAGTGAGGGGGATGTGGGGCAGACTAGTCTAGTGCAAACAAGACCAGAAAAGAGAAATGACAGCAAGGTAGAGAGATGAGGGGGAAAAAAAAAACAAACAAAAAAAAAACAAGCAGATGGTTGGAGAAATAGACTTATTTGCAGATTTAACAGCCTCGATCCTCATCGAAGAGGTGAAACTGATTAAGTTTATATCAAACGGCTGCACGCAACACAGAGTGCAAATCACAGTCAAGGCAGGGTTTTTTTTTTTTTTTAACACCCTCTCTTCTCACTTGCCTCTCTTTTACTCAACGCCGCTTGTGCTCCTTAAGCGTCAGCTTGTCAGAGTGACAGATGCAGAAACAACCACTGACCTAAATCACTCTTTTCCAGCACATTAACCTCTGTGTCCCTCCTCCTTTTAAAGGGGCGGTATTATATATTCTCCAGGCACATAGTGCCATTTTATAGCACTATCACTTAACTGTGTTATCTTCAGTTGTTAAAAAAGGCTGACTGTATTTAACGGGACTTAAAAAGAAATTCGACGTTGAAATTTAATGCCTTGAAATTTGCTAGACACTTTGTCCTTAGAAAGTCATCACAATAGTTACTCCAGGATTGAGAAATAATTTGGGGGTTCAAGGATTTATCAAACATGCTTGAAAGAATCAAAGCAACACTCAGATAAGGGAGCGACATTATAAAGTGATATAAAGCTCAAAACAAGTCAATTTAACCCAACAACCTCCTTCTAAGTGAGTCCTGAAACGCCAACATAAGGAAACTCTTTGACAAAATCCTCGAGGAAAACTACACAATGAGAACAAAAACCACAAAACCCTGCCTCAGCTGCAAGTATCACACCCAGATCTGAATGCTGGCGAGCTGAACCAGAAAACATCACCAATCTGTTCCAGAAGGTTTTTCTCTCCTTCGCTCCCAAGACTGAAGCACAAACAACCGTGTAAAAAGTGCAAAGTGGGTGGTGGTGGGGGGGGGGCAAAAAAACGTTATTGAATGGCTGAGCGCAAACATGGAAAGGATCAATAATACTTTAATTACTCGAGCCCATGTTTATGAAACGCAATAATCATTCATTAAAGATGCAGACGGAGGCGAGCAGGCGGGCCTGGCCGGGCGTCACTGCTGCGTGCGATTGTAGGAGGAGGGAGGGGGAGAGGAGGGCTGGCGTAAATGATTCATGGTTTGATATCTCTCCTGTATAATGGGCTCCTCCGGGGAGCTGCTGGGGCTTCACTGCAGCGACTGCCTGCCTGCCTGCCTGCCTGCTTGCCCGGTTCGGCTCGGCTCGGCTCGATTCAGCCTCTGCCCAGGCTGCCTCTGCTGCCGCTGTCTGCTCCTCAAGATTAAAAAGAAAAGCACTGCCTGAACCATGAAGAGCCGCTCGCTGAAAACAGAAAGCAGGAATATGAACAAGCGCGCATTAAAGGGAGCCGGCTTGATGCAATACTGTATACGGCAAAGAATCTGAGCACAAACAGGGAGAGTGGAGGAATGAAAAAAAGCTTATTCTAGAGGGGAAACACATTTGCTGCAAAAATACTGGGGATATATGTTACATCCAGTGGGAATAAGGTAACAGTTCTTGAAAGACGGAGACGCCACCGAGCTCTCCGTCCCGGCGCCGGCACTTTTTTTTTTTTTTTCCCCCCCGACGGAACAAGTGTTAAGAGATGGGTGACAAAATGCAGAGGCCTTACATCCTGAGAGAAGAAACAAAAGTCTCCTCAGAGGCTCCAGCAGATCCAGAAAGACGAGCCAAAACAGATTTGATTCAAGGCTACGTTCGGTTGCAAAGATTGCACTTTGATTTATTTTAAACGTCAAAATCAACATTTCAAATAAAACAAGATATTTTTTTCAAAAATATCTTGTTACTTTATTGATCCTAAAAGGACATTAAATGTTTCTGTAACTTATATCAATCTTCAAAATGTTAGTGTCAATGGTGATGGTTGTGGGGAGGAAGGATTTCCTGTAGAGGTCTGTGCTACAGCTAATTGAAGAAGCCTCTGACTAAACACTGTGTTGTTGTTTTACACTCAAAGAGGATGATCGGGGTTGTCCACAATTTGCTTGATTGGATAAAGAATCACCACTCTCTACAGTGGTTTCAGCGAAACTGTTTCAAAAACCAAAATACGGCACTTTAATAAAAATTTTTTTTTTTTTTTAAAACATCAACTGTGCTTAAGCAGTGGATAATAATTCAGCTCACGTTTAACCAGTAAAATATTACAATATTACAACAGTGACAGGAAAGCTTCAAATCAGGTATTGACTTCAGTGTCTCATTCCACTCAACGCCTGTAACATTCTCTACATGTCAAAATTGCAAATGAGGAGCAATTGAAGGGCTCAATTTAATAGATAATGCAACCAACAAACACAAAATTTTATTTATTCCTTGAACAAAAAAACTAAACCCAGGTTGCCACGAATTTCTCTCAGATTAGATTTACAGCGGACATGTGCCGCTTTCACAGAGCAAAACCTGCATATGGCAAAAGTGCCACGTAATAATATTTACTCTAATTTTACACCACAATGGTTCACTCACGTCAGCATCTCAAATGCTTAAAACTGTAAGCAAAAACTGATAGCATGACCTATCTTCTGACTAATTTGGCTAGCAATCATCTGACCACCTCAACGTGAAGAAAAATTAAGATCAACATGCCCCATTTCACGACTAGAGCATGATCTATGCAAACATGCAGAACCTAGAACAGGAGTGCTTCCACAAAGTCCCCTTTTATGTGCTCACATTTGGAGCTACGTGAACATATGCTGCTCAATGTGCAAACATAACATGACAAGATAGCAAAGATGGAGCAGAAAGTGTGGCAGCTGCAGCCCTAATCACCTGGAGGGAGGCAAGGAGACGCCATCGCCTGATGAATATTTCAGCTTCAAAATGCTTGTTTGTTTTGGGGGTGTGGGGGGGTTAAATCAGTAAATCCTACTGACTAGGTTTAGCCTCAATTACAAACTACATCATGATGTGCATTTTATCACTGAATGTGTGCACATCTTAAAGCATAATAAGACAGCAAAGGAAAACTAGGAATTGTTACAGAAAACTAGACCTTTTGTCACAGTTTTCAAAATAGATTTTGGGGGTGGAGAAAAAAAAAAAAAAATATCCTGAACATATCATCTCAGACTCTGCCCTCCCCACCCCTTACTTTTACTTTTTCACCGAGACAAATTTGGTGGAAAAAAAGAAGACATTAAGGTTGTAACGTGTTGGGCTAATCATAACATAGACAGTTTAGTGCCATCTTGCATAATTAAATGCTTTGCACTAACCACCTAATGCATACTAATTTGGAACAATCCACTCCCCGAGTTGGCAGACCATGAAGGAGGAGCTCATCTCTTTCTCCCTCTGTGTGCTCACGCGAGACACACACACACGCGCACACACACACACACACACAAACGCTGATTTGCAGGAGCAGCAAGGTGCTAAAGGTCAGGCCGTGCACTTGAAAGAAAAGGTCAAGCATTATTACAACATGACTAAATAAACAGGCTGTACACATCGCACAGTCCAGCCGCTGCGGACGCAGGAAGCCTCCGACTACAAGCTGTACTACCTGCCTGCCTGGCCGGCTGGGATTCAGCTTCATCCCTCGTCTTTATCCACATATCCCTCAAGCTCAACGACAGCTGACATGAGGACTGTCATATCCTGGCTAGATTCTTATCCACCCGCTGGCTTTATTGCCCTCTTCCTTCTGAGTCACACACACACACACACGCACGCACGCACGCGCACACACACAAAGCGAGGGGAGCAAAAAGGAAAGGGGAAAAAAAAAGGGAGGCGTTGGTGCTGGAGCATGCTTTAAAGCGCATTAATATTAATTGCAGCAGTAGCTGGAATAATAACACAGACAAGATGCCCCTGCGAGGGAGACGGGCACAGTCAGCTCCTGCTTTTTGTTCCCAGCCCTACTCATATGTAGGAAGGGCACAGACAGACGATCGCCTGACGAGTATTTCATCTTCAAATTGCTTGTATTATATTAGAAGGGGCTCTACCCTCAGCGGAGAAGGGGGAATTTGTGTTTGCAGATATAGCCATGCCGCTGTGTGTGTGTGTGTGTGTGTGTGTGTGTGTGTGTGTGTGTGTGGGCGTGCTTGCGTGCGTGCGCAGCAATAAAAACTAGCAAGATGAATTATTAGACTACTGACATCAACGGCAATTGAAATGTGCTTCAAATAACAGAGTGCTTAAGTGATTCTGCTTTTATCTCGCATACAACTCCTGGCAGGGCTACCTTTTATGTCCTTGACGTTGAACTCTTGATTCACCGAACAGCGAGCTCAGTTTTAGATGTTTAAAAAAAAAAGAAAGAAAAAGAAGCAAACCTACTGTTTTTCTGGTAAGAAGGAATAACAGAAATTGAGTTGAAGGCTGGATGTCGGAGGCTATTTCCACCTCCTGGCTTATTTTCCTCCCCTCATGCAGAAACAGCGAGACGCTGCAGGTATCAACAGATGACAGCTGCCGTGTGTCTTGAAGTTCTACATTTATTTTCCAGGAGCCTTTTAACACTTATGTTGTGTTGCAGAAGTATTCATGCCCTACAATACCCTATTTTGGGCTTTTATGGGACCAAAACAAAGTAGTGCTTGGCTGTGAATTGGTAAAGAATTTATAGATTTTAAAAAAACAAAAAAAAAACCTTTAAGTCTTTTGAAGCACACCTCTACCTGTTTTACAGTTACTGAGACTTGACTGTTTTGCCCTTTTTTTTCTTGGAAAAGCAGCTGAATAGAGAACATCAGTCTTTCTCAGTTGTATTTTGGCCCGCACTTTGACTAAGCCATTCTTGACACATGAACATAATGTTATATGCCAACATTTCCTCGTAGTTCTGACTGCGTGCTGGAAGGAGAAAGTCCAAAGTATCACAACCGTGGATCTTCCACCGGGTTTTCTCCCAGGGTCATTATTCGCTCGGTCCATCCATCAATGATTGTTTTGGATGGGTCAGTTTTTGGGGCTGTGTAAAGGGACCAGAGTTATGTTTCTCAGATTTGTAGCCCACTCCATTTAGGTCGGAGCAAAGGCTCTTCCAAACTACGGCAAGCCAGAAGATGACTGATCTTTTCACTCACAAGTGAAGCCTAGTAGAAAGCAACATGCAGGATAGATTGCTGCACATTCTGGGCAACTTGTGATGAAAAAGCAAATGAGCAAATACGTCGTCCTTTAACGCGTCAGCATCATTTCAGCAGAGCTTTGACATGCCTGAGTCTATTTCATGTCAGCGAACTCCTGACGAAGCTTTTACAACTTTTCTCTCCCAGTTTTCAGTCGTTCTGGTAAAACGAGGTTTACTATGTTGTCTTGCTAAAATGGTTACTGTAATCTTGGAATTAAACAAAACATTTTGTATCCCGTCCCTAATACTTAGCCTAAGCCACTTTTTGTAAATGTTTTCTGTCATTTGTCGTTTCTTTTTTTTTTTTTTTTTTAGAAAAGAAACAAAGAAAGAAAATCAAAACAGTTTGATTAAAATTGGAAATTGCATCTGGCACGAAAAAAATAAATCATACTTTTAAGCCATAATCACCCAGCCCTGCAAATGATTTAGATAACCATGCATAGTTTTTCTTTCCACTTGTACCACTCTGTATTGTATCTTTCACATAAAATCCTAAAAAAAATACGCAAAATTTTAAGGATTTAACGCGACGAAATGCGAAAAATGTCAAAGGGTATGCTTTTTTATTCTTCTTTTTTCTCAAACTGCGCTTGAGAAGCAACACGCATCCTTTATTACCGCCTCACAGCGGCGGCGCCGTTGCCTGCACGGCTTCGTGCTCCTTTTCCGATTTCCCCCAAGACTCATCAATGCCCCATTACCAAGTCAAATCAGGTGGTGCTGCAGATATTTGCCGAGAACCAAGGCTGCAAGGCGCGACACAGACATTAAGAGGATTCACTCGAGGAGCCTGGGAGGTTTCTCCCCACCAGCAGCACTGCTGGATAACAAACAGGGCGAGGAGGTGAACAGAGTGAGAGAGAGAGCGAGAAATAAATATATATATATATTTATACATCATAAAGAGAGAAAAAAAAAACAAAAATAACGTCACTGCTTGCTAAATGTGTTTGAGTGGTTTATGGCTCAAAAGGGCAGCGAGGGAAAAAGAGACGTGCAATTGCATCTCGCCGACTCTCCTTTAAGCAGCCCACCAGATTGTAATCTCCTGAGCTCCCCGGAAGTCGCACATTATTGTTTCTCATTTCATGTGTCATAAACAATTAAAACCAGCCACCAGATTCCTCTGCCCCACGAGCTCCATTTGGAAAAGAATAATAATAAATAAAAATAAATAAATAAAAAAAATGCATTCTGCATGCACATCCACATCTTCCGAAGCTGGATTTCTACAAAATGTCACGTATTTCTCACTTTCATCGTCTTTATCTCACGGCGACAGTAGCTACAAGGTGGACGAGCCCCGGGGTAACGTGAGCGGCTACGTGATGAAGAGAAAGGCAAAAAGAGATAGATTGGGGACGTGGGGGACTTTGGGGGGACGGGGAGGGTGAAGAGAAAGTGTCCTTTTAGTTTCCAGAGCCTGCTGTCAACATCTTCATAGCTGCAGCAACATGAGGAAGACAAATCAAACTCCTGGCAGCAGAAAGAGGAAATAAGGAAACAAAGCAAGGTGGTAGTTTGTTTGTTTTCCCCCTTTTCTTCCCCATGTCACTGATTAGAGGAAACATGAGAGGAGGTGCTGAACACTGCAGGTTCTCCAAAAAAGGTTCTTCTAGGGACGGTAGTGAATCTGTCCCCTGTGACAAAGCTGTCGCACCGCGGAGTGAAATTTAACCTCTTATTGGTGCACTTTTTTTTTTTTAAGCTTTCACTACAAATATGCGTCTGTGCGCACCGATGCCACCTTCTTCGTCTGGTGATTCGCGGTGAGCTTCGGCACGTCCATTTGCTTTATGCCCAGAATAAAGAGAGAGACAGAGAGAGTCTGACAGAGCTCCGCTCGCCCTCAATCATCCTCTTGAGAAACGCGCGCGAGCAAATGCAACGTCCGCCACCTTGGCGAGAGATTTTGCACACAACACAGAGCCCGCCGGAGCGTCCTGCCCGACGCTCTCCTTAAAATTAACCGCGGCAAATCAAGATGGGAGAGCAGCTGACTGGACGCGTCCGGCGGGAATCTTCTGAGATGTGACAAGCACTTAATTTAGCTGTCATTTAGACGTTTAAAAAGGAGGAGGCGTCGATTCCTGCCGAGGATACGTAATTCTTTTAGCGCCGCCGCGCCACACAGCTGCGGCTTTATTTGAGAAGATGGTGAAATGAGGAGGGGAAGGATATGGCCTTTAAGAGAGAGCTGCGAGGCCCCGGGTCGGCTAAGTGACAATGAATCCTACAGTGAGTCGATTTGCTGCTTTTGAGAGCCGGGGAAACTTGTCTGGTCGAGTGCTCACGGGGGAGACGCGGAGATGGAAGGATGGAGGGACAGAGCCTCACCTGTCGCTGTCCTCTATTTGTCTGAGCCTCCCTGGAGGCTTTTGAGCTGCTCGCTACAACAAAGGGGGACTTGTGGAGGGGCGGGGGAGTGTGGGCAGAGGGAAAGCGCTCTGTGGCAATCCACAGACAGCAGAGGAAAAGAACGGACAAGTTTACAGGTTTACAGGTAAACAAGGGGAAGAAACCGAGAGCACAGAGGCAGGCTCTGTTTCAAACGACAGATTAGAGCTCAGATCTGAATAACATAAGAGCCTTGTTTTCGTTTTAGCACTCGAGCGTCTTTAAAGGCTTTTAATCCCACTGCAGTTGCCTGCTTGTTTCTTCCTTGTCTTGAGGAAGGCGAGGAAGATTTGAGTGCCTCTGTGTGCCTCTTTATTTAAACCAGAGGTCTTTATCCCTGTTAGTCAAAAATCACAGAAGACGTCCCTGGAAGTTCTGTAATCAGGCCAATATTTTTATGATTTAATGAGACAGAAAGTTACTGATGCATCGCGACCTTTACGCCAATTATTTCATAATTAACTATTGTCTGCAGGTTCAATTTAACTTTTCTTTTTTTTTCTTAAACTACAAATTTCTTAAACAATTTTTGCCCCCTGATTACACGAAAACACTATTTGAGGGACACAAAGCAATTTAGAGTGAAAATGAATGCAGATAGCAAAATCACCAAAAGCATTGGCCCAACCTCTAATTTGACCTGTATCTAGGAATGCATGATATTATCGGCATGGTCCGTCAAAACAATTCAGCGACATAAAAGCCGTTTTTGTAAATGTATAACAAACCAGTGAGAATGATGCCTGCGGCACAGTCGCCATAAAACGTCATGAGAAACCGTTAAGTGTCGATGCCCGACTGATGCGCTTTTCACTTGCTGCTTGTGAACACGTCGAGTTTAGTTTTGTGAAGATTTAAAAATTTGCACTGTTTTGACTGTTGTCATTGGCTTGGAGAGCGCCGATGAATTTTATATTAAGCATAATGCAAGTTGAAAGTGCTACATCATTTTCAGCCTCCTTTTGAGCATTTGCATAAAAATTGACAAAGATAAGGCAATATTTTAATGCCGCAGTAGAGAAAGACGTATAGCTTCAGTAAGAAAGTAGAGGAAAAAATATTGGTATTGGTATCGGTTATCGGCCGAATGAGTTTTAGTATATTGGCATTTTGGATATCGACTAAAAATCCAAAATTGTGCATCTCTACCGCTAACCCTAAAGTCATCATACATACCAACAACCACAGCAGGTTAAATGTTTGTGGTTGTGCCAAAACTGCTACAGAACCTCACTGAAGGTTACAGCTGCAAAATCAAACGTTCTGCTTCAGACTCCACAAATGCTTTTTGGCATTCTTGTTTTCTCGTTTTGTTCACAGCTGATCTTCTCCGAAGGCTTTACGCTAACGTCCCATACTCCAAGATTAGCGCCACTTCAGGACTGGGGGAGTAAAAACAGTGTTTTGGACCGTTCTCTGCATTTCTCTGTATTTCATCCCAAAACTAGGGATGAAAAATATATCAACATCAACGTCAGTATTTGCCGATAATATCAATATCAAGTTTTAGAAAAATATGCCTTAAGTTTTTTTTGGTAGAGAGGGAAAATGACTTAGTATTTTTGACCTATAAGTACATCGCCAAAATGTCATCAAATAACTGTTATGCTTTAATCGACCAACCATTATTTTGCTAATGTACCATCACTGAATCTCATAGACTAAAACTACATACACTCACATTTAACATCCCTTCAGTAAGTCCAGGATTAGGGGAACAGGCAATACATCTTCCATCAGGAACTACGCCCAACAGAACCTGAAGTTGCGCAGATTAATTCAATGTGACGACTGAAACACATTCTAGGACAATCAAGCAAGTTCTCAGAAAGATTTGTCTCTAAAAACGAAAGGCAAAAGAAATATTCATCGGCGACACGTCAAAACTTTACAGTCGAGTTCAAAGACGGCGCCGCACAGGCAAACAGGCATCAGATGTGCACAGCGAGATTTAACCTGACTTTCAAGTCCACAAAGGATGACACAATGTTGTCTGAGTATGGGCAGCAGATGACAGGAGTAATTTGCCACATCGCTGATTTGAAAAGGAGCCCTTGAAGATGACACAGAAAGACAACTGTATTGTCATCCTAAAGAGGATCTATGAAATCAATGGGACGAGATCAATGCTGTCTCTCCCTCTCTTTCACAGCACTTTACATAAAATATAATAACCATCACAGAGGCCACCGTCTAGCTCACCGATTTTCGGTGCAGACGTCTGCACGGCTCATTTTTGCCCCGTCGGTTCAGAGGTCACTAGCACAACTTCACACGCAAGGAAGGACGAAGGAGGAAGCAGAAAGTGAGAGGGGAAAAAAATAAAAAATAAAAAATCCCGAGGCAAGTCGAAGCCGAAACTAAAGGCAGCGGGAGAAAAAGAGGGTTTGGGAGAGACTAGCGCAGTGTCTTCATTAGAGTAGAGCAGCTAGCCAAGCACTGTGGTAAGAGCTCCTCATCCTCTCAGTTAATTAGGATTTCTGCTGCTTCATTTTAGGGCGAGGGACAGGATGTTGGAGGCTTGATTGCTTTTTATTTCTCAGCCTAACGGCTCGGCTGCTGCTGCCGCTTTATTAACAGAAGATCTTGCAGATTTACAGCTTTGCAGCAAACATCAATTTCAATAATTACAAGAAAACTGTTGGCAAGTACACAATAAAAAAAAACAACAAAAAAAAAAAAAAACACACGCTCCCTTTTCTCTTCCCCTCCCTCGATTCGGTCACCATTCAAAAAAATATCCACACTCCGCCCCCCCAACCCACCCACCCCTCTTTTGCACGATCTAATTTCCATAGATGTGCCCTTTTCAGGGCTGAATATAATAAACACACACTGATTTGCCTGAGTCGCACTTTTAGCACTTCAAATATTTTACAACCGGTTCCCGGTCAGGAGGCGTGAGCAAATGGGTGAATGCCACATTTACATTCAACATCCAAACACGAGTATTTCTGCTGTCACCAAACCAAACAGATGCGAGAGAGAGAGAAAAAAAAAGCTGGTTTTATGCACTCCACATTATGCTAGAGGTGTTAGTCAAACGGCCAGACAAGAGGATCTGCCTTCATTTCCTCTTGATCGCTCACAATCGGATCCAATAATAAAAAAATAAATAGTACGACTTTTCCCTATTCATTAAATGCATCTAAACAATAAGCTCAAAATGAATGCATCAACCAAATGCATCTACAGAGACATCTGCCTATGGACAAACAATAGAAAATTAAATAATTTTAAGAGTAAACTTTTTTCTCCCTTTTTCTATCCTTTATCTATTCTAAATATAAGTACAAGAAACTACTAATAATTATTAATTAACTAAAATAGTAGCTGGAAAATTGGAGAAAAAAATGACTTGTTTTCCTTGATTCAAACCTATTATCGCTAAAAAAAAGAAAACAAAGATTATTATTAAAAAGAAAATGTGCACAGGCCATCATCGGTGCATCTCATACTTTTTGCAAAAAAACCCCACCACGTCACCCGCCGGGTAAATAATCCTCATCACTAGCGGCAAGGTATTTGGGATTGCCCTTTATTGTAATGGTAATGCAAGGCTAATGCTGCATGTATGAGAACAAACCGATCCCAGACAATAGGTGCAAGAAATCGCACTTTAAAGACAACAGTTAACAGCTCCAGCGCAGAGAGCCACAGTTTTCATTTGAATAAAATCAATAATTGTGTCGCCTTGCAGTATATTGCCTTCCTGTCATCTCATCTTGCTTACTAATGTTTCTTTCATGAGCCGGCCCACTGCTGGTGACATTATAGCTACAGCGCTCGCACAAGTCCCAGATGGATCGGTGAAAATGGTTGGCGTAAAACACAATTAGTACGGTCCATATGGCTGCTAGTGGAGGAGGAGCAGGAGGGGCTCCCTTGTGGTTTTGATTGAAGGCTGCTTCTCTGCTACCTTAAAGATCAAACTGCTGTCATAATAATTGGGACCGTTTGAATCCTGCCACTCGCCTTGGACCAGAAAAGCAGCCCCACTTCAACAGATTACCACGAAGCAGGAGGATTCTTGGTGAAATAAATTCGCCAACCCTTGGCTGATCGCTCAATCAATTGCTCTTTCATCAAGATTAATGGTTCATATTGGATAATGGAGGGAATTTAATGTGAGGGGAGCAATACTTCCCGATTTCAGCGTTCGGTCGCATCGATTGGTCCGCCGCCCTTGTTTTTGACCAATGGAATGTGCTGATAAGAGAGCGATGTGTTCGACCTATGTAAACCGAGCTCAGAGTAAACGATTTACTGTGCTTTAGGCGCGTCTCATTCACTGATAGCTCTGTAGGCCCAGCCTGACAAGCATTTTCTTGCCTGAGAAACGCAGACACCTTTTAGTGAGTAGAAGCGAACAACAACAGCTTGAGGCAACAGATTTATTACAAATTGATCTATTAGATAGCACTGCTGTGCTTCACCGTTTTCTCTCTCCTCCTCCTCCTCCTCCTTCTCCTCCTCTCTCTCTTTGTCTCTGACAACCTTTCCCTGATGGTAGCTGGAGTGTATCAGAGAGGAAGTGCTACAGTGGCAAATCTAAACCCAATCCTCAGAACTCATTTTCTCCGCGCCGACTCCTGGCACCGAGGTGCAAAAGACAAGGCGTCCATCTTTACACCCAGTCGATCCGACGCAACAGCCCAGCGCCCGACCTGAAGCCTCGGCACTCGATAGGGTCGCCTGACCTGCGAGGACGGTCGGCGGACGAGCTGCACCGGAAGCGCCTTACGAGCAGCCGAGCGGGCGGACACAATATCAACCAGGTCTTCTGCTTCTGCCTACATAGCAAAAAGACCCGGTGTCTTTCCTGACACCTCCACCCAAAACGTCAGACTCAAAACAGAGCCTCGTGTGTGTACAGTCACAACATCAGTCCGACGCCCGTACTCGTCACAGTTCAACCAGCGCCTTATCAAAGGATCTACGCAATATTTAGCATCCAGGAAACACAAACGCACAACAACGAGAGCCCTAACGGACACTGTAATTAATGACCGAGCCATGCTGGTCAAAACAATAGACTGCTGCTATTGATAAACCACTCCATAAAATAATCAATTGAATCAACGATATTGTTTAGACTCGTTAATGAAGGTGAACTTTCATCACCACGACAGAAGTCAAATATTTCAAAGAGGGCCATGAGGGGTTACGCATTTTCTGGGCGCATAGTGTCATTTTATAGCACAATCAAGGAACTACGTTACCTTAAGTGGTTATAAAAATGCTACTTTTTTATGTCAGAAACAACGTAAAGAACTTTAACTTAGCATTGGAGTCATATCTGACGCCTTAAAATGGATCTTTCAGGACATTCGTGATCTCGATATGGCCCAAAATGAAAATACGTTCAACCCTGGTGGTTTAGATCAAAGCACACTCATGCGTTTAATTGGTCCAGTCAAAGTCCAGACCTAAATACTTGCAACTGTTGCAGCGAAATTGTGGTTCTTGTTAGCGAGTCAAAAATCTGGAGGTTTGTTTTTGTGTGCAGCACACACACAAAAAAAAAAAACCTAGGATAAAAAACAGATCCAAATAGGAACAAAATATCACATGTTCCCGCTGAAAGCTTCAGGTTAAACTAACAGCAGGAGGTTATGTAGTCCATTCAGCCACATGTATTTGCTGAAAAATAGTAACAATGAGCGCTGATAGAAAAGCACCCAGTCTATTGTGCTTCTTCCCTTTAATCACCTCCACCTTTTATCTGTGCTACACAGGAAGCGAGAGCAGAGAAAAAGGGCTAAGTGTGTGTCTGCGTGTCCCCTGGAAAACTTCGACGTGTTGGAATATTCCAGGGATAGTGTACATGTCTATATAAACATCTTGAGGCGCGCAGCTGCAGGGTGTGTGCAGTGTAACACTGGTATGCATTGTTTGTGTTTCTCCACCACGAGCACCATGCAGTGTCATTACATGAGGCAATCTCTTACCTAATCAGTACTGACACACACACACACACACATGCAGACACACACACACACACGGCACAGTCCTCTTCCTTCTCCTCCTCCTCCTCACAACTCTTCTCTCCTTCTCCTCCGGGGCCAGCCAGCTGATTTCATTTCATTTTTCTCTCTATCTGAGATGGCGAAAGGCTGGCTGTTAGTTTTGACTTGCAATTTATGTTTTTTTTTTTTTTTTTTTTTTCCCGTCAGTGACAAAGAGCTACTAATAGGATCCCTTGCACTGAAAAACGGGGTTGTGACCTGAATCTTATGCAGGCTTTTTAGCCTTTCAGCATTTGGGAAAAAAAAAAAAAAAACTGAACATTTCACTCACTCCCTGAAATCTGTCTATAATAAACTGTTACCATTTTAGCTCAGATTTCCAAAGTGATTTGTTTAAATGCGAACATATTAAGCGACATGATTGTTTACGTCTTCCTTTAAATTCAGGAGTTCGCATTCACATGAAGCCTGTAAACAGTTTTGACACATCGGCAGTGGTCATTCAGCAAGGAGTACAGTGATGCTCAATAGTCCAGTTCGAGACAAAACCTTTCATTTTTAATTCATCGTTTTTTTTGTCTTTTCAATCCAGATAGACGATCAGGTATTACTACCGGCATTTTGATTGGTTAAGGAAGCTATTTGTCTCTTTCAAACGCGAGGTAAGAATTCATGTTTCTTGATAATTCCAAATAAATTCATCAGAATCAGGAGTTTTCTGTCCATTTCTGACATATTATGGTAGCCAATGATATTTATCTGAGCTGAGTGACTGTCCAACCCTTATATTACAAAGTGTTTTTATATTTTACAGTGTTATTGCCTACCAAGATATTGTTTTTGTTTTTTTGTCTCCAAATCATTCCAGCAGATTATTGTAGCATTATGTTTAATTCTTTCTTCCTTCTCCACAACATGTAAACAGAAATGGAGTCGTGTCAGACTTTAGCAGTTGTAGGATTTATTTTTTTTTGTCTTTGGTAAAAGACCACGAGCCACTTCTCCCTCTGGAGTTAAGACCCTTGCGTCCGTTTTGGTTGCATGACCCAGAATTCCCTGCGCCACAGACCACTTCCTGCTTTAGGCGCCGCTCTCCGGTCATTTATCCATTCAAGCCAGAGTTTGCTTTAATCAAACCAAGGCGTGGGTTTGATGGCGGGCCAGAGTTAGATTACGCATTCACACCTCCCCATACGAACCTGACCTTCTACACAAGTGAACTAGAGTTTGATTAAAGTGGACTAAACGGGGCTGGTGTGAAAGCAGCACGAAGGGAGGGAGACACCAAAGTTTCTAGGCTATCTCGGGGTGTCACCCTCTTCTTCGTGCGTTTGTTTTGCTGCTGCGCGTCACGTCTTGAACGTTAGCCAAGCCTCCACTTCCAGTTCCCTCACTCTCCATTCCACTACCACTTAGGTACACAGAGCAGAAAGGGCATCAGAATGTAGCCAGTTTCAACATCCTAAATCCGCCGCAGAAAGCCGCGGCAACGGGTTAAAACGCGCCGCGCCTTATTAGTTATGATACGTGCAACGCATGCCGAGAGCAACCAGGAGGACCCGGGCGGCATTTGCGAGATGGGAGATGAAGCCGACTCGCGCAGAGGAACAGATTTGATCACATCTAGTGCATCAAACACCACCGGCGGCATGCGGCAAGACGGTTCACGATTGTTAACACGAGCGGCGCTTGCCGATACCATCGCCTTGGCACAATTGTTGTGGAGCTGCAGAGCTAGGCCCGAATCAAACAAAGATGAGAGAAGATGCGGCGCGCTTGGATCTCCTCTTATGAGAGGTGAAGGGAAGCTGTCACACAACACAAAACGCATCTAGTCTTTCCTTTCTCTGACATGCTGAGGGACTGAAGGGAGAATGGGGGGGGGGAGAAAGAAAGGCGAGAAAGAGGCAGGGGAGGGGGAGGGGGGTTGCTCGCCTCATTTCTGCCAGTGTGCCCTGTGCGTGTCAGTCCAATATCTTAAAACAACACATGCACGGCTTTGCTACAGCCAATTACCCTGCTCTTGGCACGGGAACTGAAAAACATCTTCGGAGAACAATAAAGAGAGCTTGGCTTGTTGTGCGTGCTGTCAGTAAGTGCTGACAGATTGTTATTTTTAATGAATATACAGCACTTGAATTGCCCATCAAGAGGTCTTTGAGCGAACATTGCTCCTTTGTTAAGGGCATTAATTTTCTGTGTAACCGCCAGATATCTCGCAATGAAACAGATACTCGGGACTACAAAGGAAAGTCGACTCGCCTCCCCCCCTTCTTTTTTTTTTTTTTTTTTTGGTCCGTTGTCTTGCATTTTCTACAAGTACGCCTCATCATTCGAGCTTTATTTCTTAGCGGGCTCTTGACAACATCTGTCTCCCTGCTTGCCCACATTTCTCGGCAACCAAACAATGTGGAATAAAAACAACAAGTCGGCGCTAATCACCTCCTCTCTCAAACGACACAGTAGCCTCTACAGTTCAGGCTCACCTCGACGTCATGCGCCATAAAACAACGCCGCGAGCTCTGAACGGTACAGGACCAGGCGGCCGGGGAGGAACAGGAGGATTTTAAGGTGAAACCGTTTCCCATAACAAAAGGCGAAGAAACGGCAAGCTGCCATTTGTGTGCGACATGGTAATAATGAACGCCAGACCGTGTGCATTGACACGTCATCCAACAAAGAGGTGTCGGAGCACAGGGGAGAAGGGATTTTCCTCATCATTGTCTGGCCTTTGCCACATATTACTCACAGCCAGGAGCCATTACTCAAACACATACTAGTCATTAAAGGGAAATAGTAGGTTTATTACACTTCACTTATCACGACTCCGCTGCTACAGCAACCCCACCGGCTTATCCTCCCCCTGGGCAGGGCGTGTCGTCGGATGTGCGATTTTCGCAGACCACTCAGAGAAGCAACACGTACCACCTGACAGAACCGCGAGCGCCACCCAGCAGAAGCAAAAGTTCTGCTTTGAGCCAGCCTAAATGATCCTCCACACAAACCCTGAGGAATGTCAGCTGAGCGAGAACCACCCATTAAGGTGGTTTTCAGTCAGAGCAGTGGTGAAGCGGTAATCAACGTGCAGCCGGTAATGGCAGATCTCTGTACCTCAACTCAGCAAGTCTATATTTTAAATGGTGAGTAAAGAAAACCTAAGTCACAGCCAGCGGAGGTTGCCAGGATGAAATGCAAACCACCAGGAATTTGAAATATGATGATTATTGAGCTTAGCGATGGAAAGTGGATCATTAAAGTCAAAAAGAGATAATAATGTGAAGCTAATCGCCCACTTTACCCAAATATTAACTTGTCGTTTTACACCACTCGCATAGTCCAATCATGATCAGCTGGTAGTAGAAAGAATTGGTTGTTGTTAACCATGAGCCATGTTACCAGAGTCATGGTAAACAGAGGGGTTAATAACAGGGATTCTCCCAGGGTAGTAAAAGCCTGGCGGGCCACCAGGCTTTACTTGTGCTCCCACCAGGCTTAGCATGACTTATTTATTCAAGTCTTTTTAAAATGTCTGCATTTTTTTTAAGACTTTACAGTTGGTGTTCAGGTATTACTCTTCCAAGTTTTCAATGACACATGATTATCAAGTGATATGTTCAAATTTCTTGTCAACTGTAAACATTTTTAACTCATAAACACGACGGGCTGCTAAATGGTAAATGGACTGAACTTATTTAGCGCTTTTCCAGTCATTTTGACCACGCAAAGCGCCTTACACGAGAGTCACAGTCACCCATTCGCACATACATTCATACACCGATACGCAGACCGGTAGGCAATTTGGGGTTAAGTGCCTTGCCCGGAGGCACATCGACATGTGGCAGGAGGAAGCTGGAATCGAACCTACAACCGACGGATTGCAAGACGACAACTCTGCCAGACAGCCGGAGTCGCCCTGCTGAATGAATGACTGCATCCCACAACTGGGCTGAGCAAGTTTCCTTGGGGAAACCTTGAAAAAGTTATGGGTTCACAACCTTTTCCATATCGATCCAACAAGAACAACACAATCTATCAAACCCCAACTGTCATCATGATATCAGTGTGCAACATGGGAATCAAAAGCTGTAGATTAAATTCTGTGCGTTACCGCTCTCCATGTCCGCACTGGATGTATATTTTTGACAGGTTTAGAGCTCACAAAAATCGTGAGAGCGCTGCGATTACGGAAAAAGAAATATCCTAATCGACACTGCCGCCGCAAAACTCAGCAACAGAACCACAATGAGGTTTGTTCCAGACGCTGCGCAGCCCGAGCTATTCTAACACTTTAACGTCATTTTAATTTAATCTCAGGACAACCTGAACGTTCTCCATCTGTGTGGAGCATCAAGTGCATCAGTGCCCCCTGCTTCACCTGCTGAAGTGCACTTATAGTCCGCTGGCTGAACGAACGGTCCGACGCTTTTCTTTCTCCTGCTAGCAAGAAATACAAACTTTGGAATATCAGAAACGCATCAGAAACGCATAGTTATTGTTAGGAAACTAAGATGATGTTTTGGGGGGGGGTTTAAACCACAGCTAGTAATCTACATGTCTGTTTGACTGTTTGCTCTATCCAAGCAGAGTCCAACTTCATAACCCGCTAATGCTAAAAAAAAAAACTCCACTTTTATATTTCCCTGCAAAATACCTTACTATAGTACCTGAAAATTATTACTAAATCAAATGGGTGTTTAATATATAATTCTGCTTCAAATCCAAAATTAACAGCTGCTACAGATGGCATTATTATATCTATAATAATCAATGTTACTTTCATTTGTATTTTTTTCTGGAAAGGGAATCGTTTTCGATTTTCTATTTTAAATAAAAAAAAATCATCCTGGTTTAACCTTGCAGAGGCCAAGCTGAGGATACAGAAACTTGTCTTCTTACTTTAACGTACCACCTTTGATAAGTTCGTGTTGCTGGCACTTCCTTTTTTACTTTGACTTCATGTTACAAAGTTTCTGTGCTACTAAACACACATCTTTGACAGCAGCATGAAAATGTATTCATTTTTACCACCTCAATTAAAAGAGCACTGGAACAAGCACAATGCGCAAACGTCATGAAAAGTCAAGCTTTAAGCAGACTAAAGCGATACAAAGATAAGATTGAAAAAACAAACATGACTTTTTGTCTGTTTTAATGTGGCTTCTACCAGTTCATCAAAGTTACTGGACATGATTCAGCCGGAGTCAGCACAACTGCATCCCTTCAGATGATTATGTAACAACTGTGACAAACCGAAGCGACCAAACAACACCACATTACAAACCACACGTCTGTATGAAGTTTCATTTTCTGCACCGTGCCTCCTCTATCCGGCATGCCGTTGCTCACAGATCTGAGCGGTGGCCAGGGATTGTTTAGATGCTTGGAGAGGTGCAGCGGGCACAGCACAAAACCTTCCCTTTCTGAGCTCCTCAATAAGATGTGGCGGTGAGTTTGCTCGTAAGCCAAATGTTGTCAGGACATCTATGAAGGATTTCCCTGCGTCCAGCCTAAGCCTAATGGTTACAAGTGAGGAAATGCAGACGCTGTCAACACTGAGATCTGTTTCTTTCGGGCCACTGAAAGGAAAACAAATGTTTCTCTCTCCTTTGATGTGCTTGCATATTCATTAGCTGCAGTGAAATTCAGTTTATCAGGCAAAAAGGCTGGGAAAACACCGAAACACTGCCACGAGCAGCATAACACACTTTATATTTCACGACAAAAATGTGCAGATTCTGTCAGAAGATTTCATCTGAGATCTGTATTACCCAAATGGAGTAAAAAAAAAAAAAGATGTTTGTTTACTATCACTATTAAACTTGCATTACATCCCTTATGCTTTAATTATGCAACTCTTTGTTAGCTAAAAATGCAAATGTGCAAACACAACTACTGGACAGCGCATCTTTAGTTTTGCAGTCATTGTTTTCAACAGTTTGTAGAGTTCATTCTGCATCATTTGTTGTCAAATTTCAGCCACATAGACATTTTGCAAGTTTCTCCTTTTTGTTTCCACAACTCAGCAAAATTGTGCAGTCACCTGAGCTTCAGTATGGTCTAAAACCAGGCCATGTTGTCACCTCTGGTAACCACAAACTACGAGCAGCACAACAGCAATTAAGGCAAACACACAAAGCCTGCAAGTTAGCTTCGCAGGCTAACGTTTCCTGGAGCTAATGACAATAGCTCCTTGGGCTCCGTCTACTTCCTGGAGTAGAGGCGCTCCACTGGGCGAGTTTGAATTAACGAGAACGCCTCTCGTGCTGCACATGAACAGCACTACAGCATTGTGTAAACAAGCAATAGTCAAAAGAATGTAAAGCTGCGTGCTGTGCACGTCCTCCAAGCGAACCGGTGTAAACGAGCCGTTTGTTTCCAGGCATTAGACGGCACCTCGCTGGCATTCCCCAATCAGTGCTAGTCACTAGCCGCTAACATTTGGTCCACCGTAACCAGCAACAGTGAGGGGCAAACAGCAGCTACCAAACAAGGATGTGCGTTCACAGCACGGCGCTCCCAAACTACTTCCTCACGCTTGTCATGTTATTATTATTATTATTATTATTATTTACTGCCGCATATCAAAGGTGAAAAGAAAGAAGCTGATTGCAGCTCACGGCACTTACCTTAAAGAGCTTGCTCTACAACATCTGTGATTTGTTTGATGAGAGACTGCCACAACAAACAATAGCAGCAGCAGCAGCAGCAGCAGAGGGGCAATTAGCCAACGTTAGTTAGCCAAGAGTCGCCACTACAACAGTAGTAGTACAACAGCTGCAGTGCCACCTGTGTGTCTTTTTCTTATGTAGCTGGAACTAAGCGAGCGGCTTTTGGAATAATGCTGTCATAAATGATGGACTATGAGAATACAGAGGGAGTAATCGTTGCCGGGATGCTCAGACTGGTGTGTATGAGAGGTACTCAGCATGACAGCATCCTTCTTCATCTTGGGGTGAAAGCAGTTAGAGGAGGAGAGGAGGGGGGGTGAGGAGGTGGTGAGTTCTCAAAGTTCAACCGGTGAAATACCGCCACCTACTGGTCAAAGCTGGGAACACCACGCTTAGCGCTGTCAATTTCATCTTGAAGAAAACCAGCACTGTGACTCACAGTAGAATAGAATAGAATAGAATAGAATAGAATAGAATAGAATAGAATAGAATAGAATAGAATGCTTCTGTTACTTGAGTACCCTTTCTGGATGCTTGTTTTCTGCTCTAGAGTCCATATGACCTTCTGACCTGTCTAGTTTAGCTCTTTTCTGTACCTGCTGCCATTTACCTTCAAGAAAAGCCCATGCCAACATAAACAAAACAACCCTGAAAAAATTTAATTACCTTACCTAGTTGCAAGGACAAAACAAACAAACAAAAAAAACTTTAAAAGTAACCTACTGAACAATCGCATAAACAAGGGAAAACAAAAAGGAAGCTCTCGGCTGCAGACACAGTCTGTCCAAAAAGTGAGATTACTTCCAGAGTACAAAAGACCTTTCAAGACTGCACAACAAATGAGGTTGTTTGGCTGCAGTCAGTGTATAGGGAACCTGGGAAGCAGGGACAATATTTCTTCTCTGCACAAAGAGGATGCAGTAATGCTCTCCCTAGTAACTTCACTGAGTGATGATCAAACTTGTTTTACTTTATCTAGTGAAACAAGATAAAAAAAAAAATGTTATGTCAAACACTGATGGAACTTATTGGTGTTTAAGTTTCATTTGAACACAAACTATTGTTTAATTTAAACACCAACAGCTTAAATGAAACTTCTGGTTTTGTCTTTATTAGTTGATTTTATTTTCCATCAGTTGCAGTTGATGGAAAATAAACTGCAGCTATATACTTATATAAGTATATAACGATTTCTGAGTAATTCAAATTTATAAACTTATTACCAAACGTCAGCACACGCCATCTCTGGGCATTTCAAGAAGGCAAAGCCCTGTCCGATTCACATTTCATTTACGCTACAACTGCTACGTTCCGCAGTTTTCTGACGTCAGAACGTAGGTGAACGGCAGCTGCATTGCAACACTATGACCACACGATGGCACCAAAAACTTAAAGGTTGAAGTTTAAACTCCTTTGTGGAAATTTATCACGCACCCTGGCTCATTGAATAACTGGAGCATTACAATTTGTTTAAATCCATAAACTTTGCCTCTTATTACTGTGAAAAAAACAAACAAAAAAAAAATATATATATTGGCCACATGTTTGGTCTTGATGACATATTTAGGACAAGGGAAAAAAAAATAATCTTGATGGTTAAACAATGTAGACAGGTTCAGGAAGGCATCAAACAAATTAAACTGGTGTGGCACAAACCCAGCAGACCGAAGCCTCTAGTGAATAGAGCCTCATTTATCTTTGCAGTCCTCAGTAGAAAGCTCACACTGAGCCTTCAGATTCCTGCACCCAGGGGACGGACAGAAATGGAGTCTCACAGCCCTGAGCTCAAGTTTCAACCCCTCACAAACTTGCAGCACTGAGAGGAAATGATTTATACATGAAAGCTTCGGTTTCTGGATAAGTGCTCCCTTCGTGAATAATATTTTAATCATGATGCAGAATGTTTGTGCACAGGAGGAAAGGAATACGAAGCAGACACTTTTGAAACTATATTATTTATTACATATTTCTGTAGGGGCTTACAGCAACACGAGACCTTGTCGGAGGTGGAACATTGGACACACAGAGCTCTTACCACTGGTTCAGGCAGATCCCCACTAGTTACATTTGCTCAAATAATCAGAGGATCACATTCACTACAACTCACAGGAAGCTTAAAGAAATCACAATAATGAACACCAACAAGGACCAACACTATTCAGGAGCTAAAGCAGATTTTGCAGATGAGCCGAGCCACATTGCTGTACTGGGACATAGCACCGCTTTTCCACGCCGCAGACTTGGACCTTGGATTATAGAGGCGTCGTTTCCTTCTTCACTCCATACAGGGCAGGCAAACCTAGCGTGGCGAACATGTGTGGGGGATTATTTATGAGCAATGAACACGCAGTGGCCCGAGGAAGGTGACCCGGTTCAGATGGGGCGCCTGAAGTTCTTGCCGGCAAAACGGGCCTTGTCACCAAGCTCCTCCTCAATCCTGAGAGGAAGTTACAACCATTTCAGACTCGGAACTCGAGGAATTCATTTAGGAAATGTGGAAGCTTGTGGCAAAGTCTCACCTAAGGAGCTGGTTGTACTTGGCCAAACGCTCAGATCGGCAAGGAGCGCCAGTCTTGATCTGCAACAAGTTCAGCAATACATCACCAAGGATTCATACACTTCACACAGTGAAATTCAAGCATTTACAGCAAGTTTTCCACTTTGAGATAAAAACAGTTTTAAAAATGACGGTTTCTTATTGTTAGCTCCTTGTGATTATATTCAACAGCAGGGACAAAGTAAACTAAAATATAGCAAAATTAGACATCTCAATTTTATGTTGAGATTTCACCAACAAAAGAATACCCTAAGTTTCAATAATGTTTAAAGCACAGAATACAAGAACTTTTATTTCAGTTACACTGATCAGCAAGTCATTCAGAATAGAAATTCATCACATTAAAACAATCCAAACAAATCATGTTAAAGTAAATTAACTTTAACATGATCCTTGAATAAAGTAATAAAGTTACTTCAGAGGTTTTATTTTCCAAGTGTTGTGGTCGAAAACGAGAACATTTAGTCCAATTTAAGTTCAATATCAGTCCTGATGCAGCTTTGCTACGTGGATGAGAACATCTGGTTTGAACAGTACATAATGTTTTTAATCAAACACTGCACTTTATCATAAACCCTGATTGGATCTCGAAATGAATAATAACAGTTCTGTTTGAGTCGGCAGTGGTAAATGGATTACCTGTCCAGTGCAGAGGCCCACTACAAGGTCAGCGATGAAGGTGTCCTCGGTCTCTCCGGAGCGGTGGCTCACCATCACGCCCCAGCCGTTGCTCTGGGCCAGCTTGCAGCTAAAACAAAGGGTGTGTTTCAGTCAGCTCAAAGTGCATTTACTGTTTACCATTTAGTCAACAGAACCGCCGTGTTGTGGACACTCACGCCTGCAGGGACTCTGTGACAGAGCCGATCTGGTTGACCTTGAGCAGCAGGCAGTTGCAGGCTTTGTCGGCGACGCCCTTGGCGATACGTTTGGGGTTGGTGACGGTGAGGTCGTCTCCCACCA
Source organism: Poeciliopsis gracilis (assembly GCA_911649635.1). Taxonomy (NCBI): domain Eukaryota; kingdom Metazoa; phylum Chordata; class Actinopteri; order Cyprinodontiformes; family Poeciliidae; genus Poeciliopsis; species Poeciliopsis gracilis. The sequence goes on along the minus strand of CAJVRI010001220.1, from coordinate 13,011,235 downwards.
CCTGGATGCTGGTGGTGGCTGTGAATTTGGTCCATGCCTCCCAGTCGTCCTGGTCAAAGGGGTCCTCGATGGAAACGACTGAGAGAGGACGGTGGATGTTTGGCATTTTGAGGTGAAGTCGCTGCTGTTGCCGTTTTTATTCCCCAATGAAAAGGAGCAGGTGTTAAAAACTCACCTGGGTAATCCTTAACGAAGCTCTTGTAGAGGTCAGCCAGCTGGTCAGGGGTGATGTAGCGGCTGGGGTCATCTGGAGACTTGAAGTCCAGGTCATACTTGCCCCCCTTGTAGAATTCGGAGGCGGCCACATCCATGCCGATGACGATCTTGTCGGTGTAGCCGGCCTTGGCGATGGCGTTCTTCAGCAGCTCCAGAGCTACAGAGGAGCAAAACAATTCAGGGTTTTAACCTCTAATTTGCCACAGAAGCTCACTGCTGAATTCAAATACTAGCAATGCAAGGCAAATTAATGCTTTTATTTTGATAGGGAAACTTAAGTAGGATTGCAGCTAGTCTATTTTAGTAATCAACTTTGTAACTATTAGATTAGTCAACCATTCAATGATCAATTCATCACGATTAATCATTTCAGCCCTAGTAGTAATTTCTGCTCAGGATTATGCGACCTGCCGTGTTTTTCACACCTTCTTTGTTTTCCAGGATGTTGGGGGCGAATCCGCCTTCATCTCCCACGTTGGTGGCGTCCTTGCCGTACTTCTCCTTGATGACGTTCTTCAGGTTGTGGTAGACCTCGGCGCCGATGCGCATGGCGTCCTTGAAGTTGCTGGCGCCGACAGGCAAGATCATGAACTCCTGCATGGCCAGCTTGTTGCCTGCATGGGAGCCGCCGTTGATGACATTGAAAGCCTGAAGAGAAGCGGAAACGGATCAGCTTTCGAGCGCAGCGACTTTGCGGATCGGACGACGTTTTGGGGACGAATCCTCTCGGGATACCGACAGGCACAGGGAGGATGACATCGGGGTTGCCAGCCAGGTCAGCAATGTGACGGTAGAGCGGAACGCCCTTCTCCGCCGCACCAGCCTTGCACACAGCCAGGGAGACGCCCAGGATGGCATTGGCACCAAACTTGGCTGAGGGAAGGAAGGGAGCCATTTTCATGCGATGTCAAAACTTTTAAAACTCGCGGAAGTTTAGTGACGAGGCTTGTAAGCAGTGAGCATCTTACACTTGTTTTCTGTGCCATCCATGTCCAACATCAGCTTGTCGATCTTCTCCTGCTCCACGACGCTCACATCCTGGATTCAGACACGACAGGAAGAGTTCAACTGGAGCAATTCAAATTAAACTGGTTTGACTTGTTGGTTAAGAGAACACACCAGTAGTAACGCCACCGTCTGGGAACTTTACTGCTCTAACTGAACTAATGCATGTTATTTTTAAATACAAGAGGTGAAAGTTATTGTAACAAAGGATCATCTTACATGGGAAAACTGTAAAGTTAGTCCTCTGGTTAAAACATGTTCTGTTCAACTGGGTTTCAAACAAATTAGCCAAACAATGAATGGTCCTACCTTGCTGACCAGTGCAGGTGCAATAGTTTTATTGATATGTTCAACAGCTTTAGAGACACCTGCAGGGGACAAGCAGACCATGACTGACAGACAGGAGAAGACCATGCAACGCAGGCCACACAGATGAACACAGAGCATCCGATGTATGTCAATGAATGAGTAAATTATTAACAAGTATGATCCACTAATTCAGCAGTTTATTCCACCATTTACTTTGTTTTTTTTAAATCTGTGAACATCTGTTAGTGCCTGACCGACATTAGTCTCCAGAAAGCAAACTCATTCTCCATGCTGCTGTGCAGTGCAAAGATAGTCACCCTTATGTTCCACTTTATTTACCTGGTTACATAATGCAGGCGCCAAGAACTCATTTATATATTTAACAGCTCTTTTGACTCCTAACAGGAGGAACAGAAATGGGGAAATTGAAAAGAAAATGTGATGAAGAAAGAGAGCAAGAGTTCATAGGAGTGTTGCAACAAGCTGAAAGGATGGAAGTGACCAGAGTTTAGAGAGAGAACAAACAGAGATAAGTCACCTTTGCCCATGTAGCGTGTTTTGTCATTGTCGCGGAGCTCTAGCGCCTCATAGATGCCGGTGGAAGCGCCGCTGGGAACTGCAGCCCTGAAGAGACCTTAAACAAGACATTTGGTTTTACGAATGCTGCCTCACGGATAAAGAAGGCAACATTTAAATGCAACTTCACAGAGTCGGCCTGCTTCCTAAATGATAATTCTCTGGTGTCCAATCTGAACCCTGTGGTCAACACCACAGCCAGTAAAAAGCACAAGTATTTGTCCCCTCCTGTCAGAGGGGAATAAAACACGCAAGGAGGAAGTCGTGCCACAGATGGCGGTGATGTAATAAGAGAATAAAAAAATAAAAAACAAACCCACCAACTGAGCATGTGCAGAAAATCTGTGGCAGGATATCAAGTCCCGCCTACACAAGCTCAAACCCACTTGAGCTGAAAGTGAATGAAAACCTGAAGGGCAAAAAAAAAAAAAAAGAAGCTCTATTCGTTTTACTCCGTGGAGCAGCAGAGATTGTAGTCTGAGGGGATTTAGTGCTTAGGCCAAGGGGGCACAGTCGCTGTCGAGGCCCTAAGGTAATGCTTAACAAATCATCTGCAGCTAGAAATCGGCATGCAGCAGCAGGGGGCTGCAGGCTGCAACCAATCAGACCATAAATCGGGGGCTTTGCCTCTTCATCTGCCAAATCTGGGGCTAAATGCAGTAAGAGTCAAAGCTGGCTGAATAAAACGCAGGCTGTTTACATACAGAGCTACAAGTTGGTGGAAATGTCCAGCAGGACATGAAAAGGCACAAAGACGATGGCCTGACTGGATGCAGCAGACGCTCTCCAGGGTTTGGCTGCTGTCAAAACAGAGCTGCTAGACTTCAAAGGACGCCTTTATCAAAAAACAAAAAAAGTTAAAATAGAGGAGTTTTACAGTTCACAGCACATGTCTGCCACCCTAAGCTGAGGAAAAGATGGCTGTAGAGTGGCTCACTGTGTTTTTCAGGCCAGTCCAACTCTTCCATGTCAGTGGTCATTCAGGTTGCTTCATTAACATTCTCAGGACATTTCAGAGGGTTGAGCAACTTCCTTTGTTTCAACCCAAAGAACAGAAACAACCTCAATCCAATACAAAAAAAAAAAAAATTCATAAATGATGGGCAGGCCATTAGTTGATTAAATGAACAAGTTTAAGTCTCAGCCAAAATGTGTCACAGGTTGAATAATTTACAGCTAAACTGAGCAAAGTAATTTAATTCAAAGATTTTAAACAAATTACTTTTCTGGGCCAAAACAAGTTTACCATTTTATTTGATGTTTGACTTCCCAGTTCAAGTTTTTAGAGGGAATTCCCTAATTTATGGGGAAAAACATAAGCTATTGAATTTTAATTTTCATTAAACTAAAAAAAAAATAAAAAATAAAAAACCCCGCATATATAGACACGTTTTCTTCATGCCAATCAAAGAGAGAACATGTGAAACATAATTTCTGACAGGTTGTCCCACCTCTTATCCTGAATAAATTCAGAGTTTAGGTAAAAATGCTGCTTGGTGTTGTGATCCAGAGCAGTTACAGTAACAGTAAGCTGCGGAGGCTGGGTGACGTTACAGGAGCTATTTTCAAACATTCGGTTTACCTGATCTACTCTGCAGCAGCAGCAGTCAACAACCAGCTGAACTGTCCTCAGCTTATGTGATACTTTCCAAGAAGACATCTTTACAAGATAAAGAATTACCAAAGTATTTTAAGGTTTCAAGCCAAGACTGAATTTCAGGTTTTTCTAAACCTGGCTGGCAGCTAGTCGTTTCCCGTCAGACAAAAGTCTGCAGCAGGTTCTTTGATGGAGGTTTTGAATTCAATGAAAGTGAAGGATTACTAGATTATTCCCATTTATGTTCTCAAACTTTATCAAATATTAACTTTGAAGGAAATGACCAACATTTTAACTTTTATTTTTCAGTATTTTAAAGTTTGGAGAAAGCCAACCCTTGTATTTTCATGTTTCTGGTCCAATCATAAATCTGATGCATAACCAACATTCATCAACAGTAATGGACGACATGTTTTTGCTTCAAAACTAGAATCTGATGCGACTGGAAAAGACTATTGCTCTGTAGATAAAGGAGTTGGGCCATCACTGAAGCTGAGCAAACCTAAAATAGAATCTCAACACAAAACGTATTGCAGAAAGCACAGATATCCTCAACTCTGATGATTTATATATTAACTGAGATTAATAAATGACAGACCTGGCAATTAAGATTTTAATTGAGTCCATAACTAAAAACAATTAGGTTTAGATCAGGTCTCACCCTGAGGATAAAAAGCTAAACCCCACACATCCTGAACATGAATCATTTAAACTTTTGCCTTCAGGTTGGTGGAACAGAGCAACATTTGTAAAAACAAGCTTCCATAGAGTTTCCTTCCCCACAATGTCGCTGATGAATGTCAACACGTTCAAATCAATACATTCCTACATATTCAAATTTGTCTCTTTCGTGAAAATGGTTTGATATATTTACAACAGTTTTCATTTCCTTTTTGTTGTAGTCCAAACATCTGAGAGCAAATTCCTTGTTTTGGAGGGAAAACAGAATAAATCGGTACTGATTCTGAAATACAGTCATTTAACTCTTGGTTATATTGGTCCACTTCTACTTCAGAGACTTGGACACTTTAATCTTGTCAAACATGGACTGGATTATCGTGTCCCTGGTAAAAGCTCATTAAAACAATACCATGTGTGATTTAAAGAAAAAGTGTTAATGAGTGGGCATTTAGATCTACACACGCTCTAGAAATAAGAAACTTCCAAATCACCTCTTAAGATATTAGAATATGGAATAAAGCTGGATTTAAATTTTGCAGACATTTCCAGGTTTGGTAAACAGTAAAAACCCCCACATTTCTTACCATCGAGACTGAAATGTTCGAATGTAAACATCAGCAATATGTAGGGCTTATAGACGAGCCTTAGAGTAAGACAGGATTACCTTTCTTGGTGTACAGGTCAACTTCCACAGTGGGATTGCCACGGGAGTCAAAAATCTCACGAGCATGGATCTTGAGGATGGACATCGTTCTTTATCTGTTTGAGAGCAAAAAAAAAAAAGAAAGAAAAAAAAAGAAAATACTCAGTTTAATGCAGCTCTGCAGGAGAGCGGGCAGCCACACTGCAGACACACAGCAGAGCAAACAGTGACTTGGCAAAAAGTAATCGGAATACGCTCCGGATCAATGTTCTTATGTCTTGAGCTGTACACACAGCCAGACTGAAGTCAGAGAGGTGTGGCTTCCTGCAGCAGAATAATCTCATTCAGTTTATTTGACATGCTGGGTTACACATTGTAAAGCGTTTCAAAATCCTTGCACAAGCGTCCTCCACTGCTAATAATTACGCAACCATTTTATACTGCAGTATTTAAAAGTAAACGTAGCAGACCATGGGAGTGTGACCAGGCAGAAAGGAATTGCTTGGCCTCTTTTTTTATTGAAGTGATATGGGCTGCAGAGCTGAATGGTGCCCTAATCTCTGGCTGTTGCAGTCGCTCAGGTCAGAGAGGGTTTTCAGTCGGGATGTCTGGCCGCGACGCCTGCAGCGCTTTATTGATTAGCACTCAGTCCATGCATGCAAACCGTTCCAATCAGAGACTGTGCGGCCAGATCGGAACCAATGGAAAGCGCCGGCCATAAAAGCCTGATTGGAAATTTGCAAAAAGCGCACACACTCAAATACACAAATGGAAAGGCTAAAGTAACCCGAGGCTAAACCTCACCATCCATTATTTTTAGCCAGCTACCATAAAATTAACCAAATTTGACCGTTATGATTACGGTCAAATCTGATTCTACTGTGGTCTGAATGTAGATCGAGTTGCATCCATCAATTATCCATTAGATTGCACGGGAAGGGACGCTTCACGTGGATTTGAGCAAGTAAACTGCATTTAGGTACTGAAAACAGAGGCGCAGTCAATCAGGCAAAGACTGATGTTTAAATGCATCTCAACCAGGAACACGGATCAAATAGCCGATTTATTTGCAACGCAGACACAGACTGGAACCCGTCTCTTCTGTTCTGACCGCTGGCGACGGCATGGTGCTGAAACGGATAACCGTCAGACTGGCAGCAGTGCTTTCGGGACAGGGCAGAGGCTCGCCGCTCACCAGCTGAGCCTCGTCGCCAATAAAGTCTCCAACAACAAAAGGAAAGTTACTAGATTTAATACCAGTAAAGAAAGATCTTGGCTCCACCCACTTTGGTTTATTCTTCCAAAATTTGTCAGATTTAGCTTTCACATAGGGTTAATTACACTTAAAAAAAAAAAATTATAATAATAAAACCAACTGTGGGATCATTTTACAATTTAAGATTTTCCGTTTGATTCAAACTACCCCAATTAAGAAATGAAGTCCATTTCACCAGGTTTATAATGAAGCCAAGTCAGGATCGGTTCCAGTTAGCATAGGAAAACGAAACCTTTAAATCAGCATCAGCCGGGAAAAACCTCATCAGTCCATCTGCTGGAAAGCAGTGCTTCAAATTTAAACGACTACCACCTCCACTTTCCACAATTGACATGCGGATACTGAAGTCATCCACGCCTTTTAACACTTTAAAAAAAAAAAAAAAAAAAAAAAACTTCACTGAAGAAACAGGAGAGCCACCTGACGACTAAATGGCATCCATTGATTAATAATTCAAGACACCTGCTACTTTCTGAAGAACTGAATGGTTGAAATAGTTTGATGAAAATCGTTACAGACCAAATAAAGTCCACTGCTGAACTGCATGAGTTAATAGTAATGCTATAAAACCCTTGAAATGTCCATTTGATGGAAACTGACACAGGAGCCTGCACCGACTTGCTGCACAGTAATTTTCCTTTTCGCGTAGCAGACACGCCTCCCCCCATCCCCCCCTAACCTGCTGCATTCAACTAGTAGTCCAACTAGTGAGGCACCACCGTGTTCTCCAAACTCCTGCCTCTTAATAACGCTTTTTTTTTTTTTTTTTTAACAAAATGGAGGGGCGCGTCCGCCTCAAGGTGGACCCGCAACTTGACACCTCCTGTTCCCCTCCACACACTGCGGCTCTAAATGGAGCGAGACAGCCATTCAGTTGACGGCCTGGTTTAAAAATAGACGATATGCTACAGGCTGCTGCGTCCTGAAGATACCAAACCCCGGAGCAGAAGAGGAGGAAAGCTGGGAAATCATCAGCTAACCGTTGAGGCGTCGGCTAACCCAAGGACAAGCGTCCGAGGATGCCTTCGACGACAAAAACCGAAATGTAGACTTTGAGAAGAGAATTAAGTGATAATATTAACATATGGCATGTAGTAGATGTGCGTAAGAGTTAATAAGTAGTAAGAGCTTGGTCAAAGTAGAAAGAGCAAGCGGCAAAACGCAGTCAAAGTTACCTTTCCGGCCTAACTGTGTGCAAGAACGGTGCTGTGTCTCTCTCGTGCGGGCAGGCAGACAAGGCGCTCGTGACGCCGAGTGCCGGATGATAAGTGGACGGAATCAGGAATGACGCGACCTGATTGGCTGAGACTGAGTCACCACGCAGAGGCGCAGGAGTGAGGAAGCACGTTCACCGTCAGGCCTCTAAGGCAGGCCGTTATGACATATAATCAAACCGCACTTTAACTGGTTGGTGAGTATTTCAAGGAAAATGCCATATTGGTACTGAGAAAAGTTATGAGACCACAACGAAAAAGGAGCATAGAGTCATTATATTACATAGTATGACATTTATATTAAGTTACATTTATTTGTATTGTATCAATTCATAATAAGTCAAATACATTCCAATAATGTATTTACTGGAATGTAAATACCATACAACTTAGTAAAGTGCAGTTTATTTTTTTTAAATTGGTGAAAAAGTTTTGTGAGGAAACCCAGCAAATTGCTTTGAGTTAAGCATTCCCTCCTCCTAGATGAGCCTGTAGCAACACTAGACATGCGATTGCATTGTATCATTGAGCCAGGGTGCAATCCCTCATACTGAGCATGCACATAGCAACCATGGAGAGAAAAAAACCTCCCATTTAACAGAAAGAAAACTCCAGCAGAACCAGAACTTGGCTCAACGTGTACTCTGCGAAACACTGATCCAGGAGTACTTTCTATATTAACGAAAACGTAAGAAGTTAATGGAAGTAGTTTCTCAATTAGTGGTTCATCTAGTAGAGAAACACATTGAGACGGTTTTTAAAAGCTACAAGGTGAAAGAGAGCAGGAGAAAAGACAGGGTTTAACACTGGAAGACAGGGCCATGTGTCGGCAGCAGTGGCTCAGCAATCTAATATGAGAAGCACGAGTAAACAATTAAACGTGGACATCTAGAATATACCTAGAATTTTTTAGAATTACACCTGCTATCCAAAAGCCACAGACTCACAAAAAGCAAAACAACACATTGTAGTCTGGAATGAGGATGGTTAACATGTGGCAAACGTGTTTGGCTGAAGCCGGTGTGTTTATATGATGCAATAGCTTGCCATACAGTCCTACTTGACCGAGCAGAAGATGCGGATTTTCTTAATTGAAGCATCATCTAAAAGATCGACACAGACAAACACAGCGCAGGTTGGCGTTTGAATTAAACGAAATGCCGCGGAATGTATGCCTTAACTTGTTTTAAGTGAGAATAAATTCAATGGTGGAGAATGAGGAAAGGAAGATGACGCAGAAGCGAGTACGTGCAGAGGAGCAGGCAGGGATCTCCCGACTCGGTGTTTCGTTGTTGGTCACATGTTAGTTGTGGTCTCGTTTCCCGGCAGTGGCTCATTAAAAAAAAAAAAAAACTCATTAAAAGAATGGAAATGCGGAAATGAATCACTTCACCCAGCGCCAGATGTGCACTAAAAGTAACACGTTTTCTTTTTTTTCCCCTGTTGATTTTCAAAACATACTGACAACGGGTGAGCATAAAAATAAAGTTCTTAACCTTCTGATACAATCACAGATTTTAAAAAAAAAACTTTGATTTTTTTTTTTTTTCTTTTTCACAAACTGCACTGGGGAAAATCATCTGAATTAGTCAGAATGAATAGTTTGCGGGTTTCCCCCTCTACCCAGCTGCCGTCTAGTCTCTTGATGGCACGGCGGCTCTGCGGCTGCGCAGTCCGCAGCGTGCTGCAGGAACTACAGAGAGGGAATGACTGCTGCAGTGACCTTGAGACTGCGATGTTTTAAAGTCAGATGCGCCCCCTGGCGCTCACAGACTGCCACACACCAAACCGATTCCGCACGCATAGATAGATGCAGCATCCCCTCAAGAGTTATTTGTGGATTAATTCAGAAAATTAGAGCGTCTAGAAAAGTCCAGATTAACACTTAGATTAAAGTGCATGATTTCAACCCGGAAAACAACTAAGTTGTCGCAGTAAGCGTGATAATCTGATCAGACGTGCTGAATAGAAAGAAACAGAGTCTCTAGAGACCCCTGGTGGATCATTGAAGACATGACAGATAAGACCCAGAAGGTTCTTAAAATTTATAAATATTTTTTGTGCCGCTATATTCTTTGCTCTTGGCCCTGGTAGGTAAACTAAAAATGTGCAACAGATATAAGAGTACATATTTGGTTACCTTCTATAATATGAGAGGTGGCTATGACTTAATCCTCACACATGGAAAGAAAGATGAAAGTTATTTCCACACAGCTCTAAATACCTAAGCCCAAAACCATGTCCAATTTTTTGCAAAACAAAAGTGGAAAATTACAGTTTGGAATCTGATGGATTTGGACAAGCGTAGCAAAGGAGGGCAGACAAATATTGCAAAGTCAATACGAGGTACGCTAGAATATGTGAGGATTTGGCTTTTTCCTGTGTGTTAATTTAGGTTACTGTGTTCTGTTGACCCTCTGTGTATTTAAATCCCCCTGCGTCTCTTGTTTCCTTGGCGGGTCTATGTCTAATGCCATTGTGTTTCCTGTTGCTACCAGTTCTGAGCTCCTCGCCTTCTGCTCACCTGTGCTGCCTGGATTATGTGCGTTATTCCTCATTAAACCACCATTTTCTCTACTACCTGGGTCCACCGCATCTACCTCACCACTCTACAACTGCAAAGCATGACAGTAAACTCCTACCTCATCCATCAATGAGAATTTAGTTGATTCTCATTTAGTTGATTCCACATTCGATTTGAACAAATGTCATATCGAATGTGGAAAAAGTTTTGAAATTATTAGTCGCGGTGTCGTTTTTTTTTTTCCAACAGAAAAAAGATGGTACTTTTAAGAGACATTATGTGTTACTCTATAATAGCTTTCTTTGTGGGGTTTTTGCTGCTACTTGTGTGAATGTAAGTGCCATCAGTCACCACTAAGGGAGGCTGCAGCCTAGAAAGTCCCTTGTCTTGTGCAATAACATCTCTGGACTCGCAGCAAAAATAGTAGCAAAGCATGCCTCTCACAGCTGGGCCTTCGCTACCCAGACAACCCCATGCCACTGCCCCAGCAACACCACCGCTCACACACACACACACACACACCACACACACACACACACACACACAGAACATTTCAAGGCACTTTGTTGCAGTGCCTTGCACTGCGGTAGACTTTCAGCACCACCACACAGCCCAGCCTGATGTTCTCATGCTGATAATCACAAACAAGCACACCCAAATAGAGTAACTAAAACACCTCCCATGTGTACCCTGACACACTCAATAGTTATTACTGCACAGCAGCACAAGCCAAACAACTTGAATTACAAAACCAACGTGAAGAGCAAACAAATGTGAACTTTCATCGTGAATAATGCTAATGTAAGAACAGTAACACAACATGCATTAAGGCAACGGCCTGAAAGTTGTAGGTTTTACGCTAAACTCAAGCAAAATCAACCCGTTTATGGAAATACAAGCCTACGGCTGTCATGCAGACGCTTGCGCTGGACCTTGCCAGTAAGCTAACCACAAACTGAAGATTAATCAGTTGATGGGTTTTGCGTAATTCATCAATGCTTTCAAGATCAGATGCGAAGTTAAGGCATCGCCTTTAATTCTGACCAGCAGAAGTAGATTGTCGTTCATTCTTATGCTTTTTTTTGTGTGTGTGTTTGCTGCTCAAGGGTCTCTTCGGTAACACCTGATGAGTTTTCTCATAATCTTTAGAGGACGTTTTTACACTTCGGATAACAGACAGACAGACGGAAAACAGACTTTGCCGAGTCTTTCTAAATTTATATTCAATGCATTTGTGGTTTTTATTAATGCTGATCGATATTAACTTTGAGTGAGTTGAGAGGGCACGAGATACGTTAACAAATGTGACATGGCATTAATCTACGCTGCACGTATCAATGATTTGGTTGCAGAATTGATCCTTCACAAAAAAAAAAAGTGTTTGCAAAACCGCCCCGGGGAGGTTTGCTGCAGTCAGCTGTGGTCGCAGTTTCTGTCTCAGAAGGGAACTTGTGACATTTTGGTGTAAAATGGAAGTGTGAAAAGTGCTTGAGTGTGAAAAAGTGGTAAAATATAAACTTTGCTTATTCAGAACCTTGTCTGGTCTTCGATGAAAAGAGCAACAGGGCTGCGATGGATGCATGCAACTGAGCTGTGGAGCTGAAGCAGAAGCAAACAATTTTCTACAAAACCACTGCACAAAAAGCAACTCTTAAACTAATTACTTTTGCCCTGCAGAAAGAGTAGACGTCTTTCAGGTAGACAAGCTTCTTTATCAATTTATTGGTTGGTTCATAAATGAAACACAAAAGAGGATGCTTGCTTGCAAGTGGCATATTTCTTGATCTTTCCACTTTTAAAAAAACAACCTACCAAGCTGCATCGGCCAAAATGTGTGGCGTTATGGCAGGTGTTGACGTCCTTAAAGGCTCTTGTGACTCCAGTATTGAGAAGCTTACGCTTTTAAATAGAGTAAATAATTGCACTGATGGGATTCTTCAGAGGAACGCTTCATAAAGCATCGGCTTCCTTGCGGCACAAACAACAAAAGACGTGTTTTTCCAGAGAAGAGGAGCTGAATTGCTGACAGGCTGGCTGCATTGGGCGACTTTCAGGTGTGGACGTGTTGCTTTGAGAGCAGGGCGTTGCTGGGAAAGAGCGATGGATCTTCACGGTCAGCGGACTTCTTGTAGACACGGTAAACAAACTCCTCAACTCATCAGCTCCTTTCCTCGATCCAGGTTGCCGGACCGACAATGCGTTTTGTGCAAACAGCATGACTCTGGTCCCCCCCCCAACGACCAGGTGATGTATTTGACACAGTGGCGTTAAAATACAGCCTCCCTGCTTCGCTTGGATGATTTTTGCTGTAATTTCTGGAAGGAATATTTAAACTGAAGCAATATAAAAGCCATTTAAAAAAAAAATGTGCTGGTGTTTATTTTCCCTGTAAACAACTTTAATGTACTTTCAGATTTTATGTGACCACACGACACAAGTAGTGCATGACTAAAGAGTGAAGGAGAAGTATCCATGGCTTCCGAATTGTTTTACAGATGAAAATCACTCAGATTGAGTCATTTTGAGTTTGACTCTACCAGCTTTGCTCATCTGGAGAGAAATATTCGCCTACTTTTCTTTGCAAATAGAACAGCAGAGTGACTTCGGAGAAGACCTTTGAAGTCGTGTCTTGCGATGGATGGTATATTACTGCTGCGTTTGTCTCTATAAAGGAAACTACGAGTAAATGTAGCATTTTTTTCGTCATCGGTGCATTTAATACTCATGGTTAAGTCAAAGGTTACGCGTGGTACAAAGCAATAAATGCACGCTGTGGCTGTAAATCTGTTTTTCATTGGTTGCAGTTTCTTTGTAAAGTTTTAACTTTTCAGTCATGTGGTGCAAATATTCGTTCACAGCCTGACATTCCTGATCAAAGTTACACCGTTTAGCCAGGATGCCGTTTGTCCAAAGCCCAGGAAAGGTGGCACAGATTACCGTAGATTAAATATGACGGACTTTAGCCATCGCATTTAGAGCCATGGCGTCAGGCCTTTACATCTCATCGGACTGATATGTTGACTATTGAACGTTTATCCTGAAAGAAATAAATCAATACTGGCAAATCTGCACCATAAGCAGGAAAGAAAATATTTCATGATATGGGTGTACAGAAAGAGGACAAGGCCAGATGTGTTCAATCGTTGTGGAAAACTACAGTGTGGACGTCTAATGACGCTGATCTTGCAAAAACAACAGAAAAAGGTGACATCGTAACAGGAACTGGTCGAGAATGAAATGGTTGGGTAGTTTTCAGGACAGTTTCTTTAAAACCTGCAGGACCGATCACTCACTGCAACTCATGTTTTGGTAAGAAGCTCATTCTCCATTGCAGGAGATCTTTTTCATTGCTTCAGATAAATAAAGCCGTCTGACAAGAGAACTAAGCTTGTATTTTTTTGTGTGCATTTCTTCTTTGCTGAAACATGTTGGCTTTAAATGATCAGTCTGGTCCTGGCTTTTTACTGTGATCCTGTTAATGTCCTCTAGATGTTAAAAACCATCATTGTGGTCATGGTGGGGATGAACCTGGTAATTTACTGGGGAAGATGACAGCCAGGGTTCTTGTTTAGTTAGGCACTGAGGAGCATCATGTCTGTGGCTTCTTAATGATCTCACCCTTTGTGCGTAGGACAGTCTTCCGTGTCTCCTTTGCCCACAATAATCTGGAGTACTGGTTCCTTTATCCTGGCTAATATAATTTAGTTTTTAGTTGTTTTTGACACAATGTTAAAGCAGCTGCTGTTAATGAACTACAGATAGCACTTCAGAAAGGAACATTTTTTAATGCAATTTGTCTATTGGATGATTTAACACATTTATATATTTTTTTAAGTCTTTGCATCTCGTTTACTGTTGAGGAATTTGCACCACAGCTTTAGTCTAAGCTTTTGCACTGACATCAAGCAACTTTAAAGAAAAAGGAGGGGGGAGGGAAAGCAAAGATTCCTCCAACAATGGATTTGTTTCTTGCTTGTTTTGCATCTTTTTGTATCTAAAAGCAACAATTTATGTGTCGGATTACAGCGATTCAAAAACAATTCCACAAATCATTCAACAAAGTTTGCTTTCTAGACCATAAAAACATTTTTTAAACATTAATAAATCAATCGAGTTCTTTGCAGAGACAGACTGTTTTTTCTTGTGAGACGACATTTACAGTCATGGGAAAATGTGTCGATAACTTTGTGTAGAAGGAAGAGGCTGTAAAACCAACTGGAGCAGCAATAACATAAAGTAATCATTATTGTATTATATTTATTATAAATATATATTTTATTATATTTTTGTGTATATATATATAAACTTACTTGCAAAACCAGCCAATATCTTCAACCTCCAATCATGCCTGCCACAGTCGAGTTTCTGCTTTTGGCTGCAAACATGGTGCAGGTCATTAAGACACGATAACATCTTTGTCTTATCTGTCCAAAAAAGACTTTTGCAGAAGTCTTTTTGTTTATTTATTTATTTTTTGAGAAGTTTGGCTTGCTTTTGCAATTCTGTCCAAGAAGACACACACATGACAATAACCGCGACCTGTTATCAGATATATAGAGATTATTTCATTTGTTTTTGCCATTTCTGTAAAGGTTGCACGGTCTGAGACTGAAGTGAAGATTAGTAGCTGCTTAAAAGGTTTACCAGTTTTGAAATGGCCTTTTAACCCCTCTTAGATTGCTGAGCAGCCAGCAAGAATTGCTCCTTGAAGGTCATGGCTCGTCTCCTCGCGTCTTGACGTCGCGTTAACTCACATTTAATCAGCGGCTTCGTGGCTGCTACTTCCTCGTTTCAACTTTATAGACGGAGCAGATAAAGGTTTCCCAAACACTCACCGAGAGTCATAGAAACGTACTTTTCGCCGTGACGGCGCCCATAACCATAACGACGGAGTCAAAGAAAAATGGAAAACACAGTGAGGGCGAAGTGAAGAGAGCCCTCGCTCTTCCTCACTTCACTGAGGCAGACTCTGAGCTGACACAAAGCAAACTCAGGGTATCTTACCCTGCAGTGGATTAGGTTCCTTATTTATCTAGTCTGTGTGACAAAAGCTTTACTGTTCCTCCAGTTAATTGCACTCATTCATTCAAGTGCATCAGCTGTGCCAGGGTGGCTTTAGGTAACAATCCTGCATGACAGAGCTCATGGAAAGAAGAAGAGACCATGCAGGGAGCATCTGCAGACAGAATCCAGAATGTTTTTTTTAATATATGTATTATTTAAAATGTTGTGTTTGTATCACCAGACTAAGAAAAAGTATGTTTTTTTTTCCTCTGGTGATCTTAAGTTGTACCATCAGACGTTCATATTTCAGGTTCCCGCTACGTCATTCGGTAGATTTACTTGCTAATAAAACCCACTAAAGCAGCATGAAACATCAATAATGCCCTGCAGTGGGGGAGCTTTGTTTGGCTCATAGTTTTTTCTCAATGTACAAGTTTCCTTTGGAAAAAGCCATTACCAGGTGGCTAGTAGTGCTGAAAGCAAATATAGTGGACCAAAGGCATCACTGCTAAAAAATCTCACACCCACTTCCAGCTTCAAATTAGAATTCATTCGGGATGTTTTCATGTGCTTTTTGAGTATCTTCTCAATATTGTGTCTATTTTTTTTTGTGTTAAAGTGAACCAAGTGCATCTTAAGATGCAGTTTCCAGGCTGGCATAAAGATATCAAACGAAACTCCATATCTGAAACTTCAAACGATTCAAAAACTGGCAGCAACACCAGAGGGTGAATACGCTTGAACAGCGGTGGGAACAAAAGCTGTCCAACAGGTAGTTTGTAGTTATAAACAGACAAGGAGTTCCTGAAATTCTAACGGGAGCAATATTAATGGAAAAGCAGACGAGGCAGGTGGGACTAACCGAGCCGTAAACGTGGAAAGAACAATAAAACTGAGGCCTCAAGGGAAACTAACTAAACAAACACACAGAGATTGAAAAGGTGTCGATTCTTTACACTTAGAGTAAAGAAACAGATATAAACTAGACTCTCCGACTCTCTGAGACTAAAGAACCGTTGTTTGGATATTCTGAGTCAGACACGCTGGGCCTGAAAAACGAAACATCATTTGGACACGCATGTCGTCCAGGTAGCCGTAGACCGGACAGGAGGTAGAAGTCACTGCCTGAAGAGGGAAGAATACGCCTCAAGACCTTTTGAGGAGGTTTAATCTATAGAACCTGACACTGA